>CM045728.1:127844797-127867297 GCA_024760905.1 Plotosus lineatus | reverse complement strand
ATAGGAAGGAAAGGTGCTTTGAATAAGACTCTGGAATCTAATTGCAGAAATTGCTTGCTGATGAATATTCATGGCCTGTGGTGTGTAAAAGGTAAAAGCAGGACAGCAGACCTGCAACAGTATCCTCAGGAGAGCATCAAGGAGATGGAGAGGAAAGGTATGTGCATATGAGTGTGTGTGTGTGTGTGTGTGTGGGGGGGGGTAACTCTAAAGACTTCATTATAATGTACATGCATGCAAGATGGCTGCCGCATGTATCCCAGGGCAATTTGGACAATTGCTTATACCTATCCTCAGAAAAGACTCCATGTCTGTGTAGTGCATTACCAGCATACATTGTAGGGGGCAGTGTAGCTTCATGTATCATTATGTCTGCAACTGTTCATTTATTCATTTCCTCTTCCGCTTAATCTAAATTATGGTCGCCAGAAGGTTGGTGCCCATCTCAGTTGATTCTGTTTGAAGGCAGAGTACACCCTGTGCAGCTTGCCAGACCACTGCTGGGCCAAAACACACACAACTATTTACATTCACATTCACACCTGGGGCAATTTGGAACAGACAATCAACCTACTGTGCATGAAACCAGAGTACCTGGATGAAAACTCACAATCATGGGAAAAACATGCAAACTCTACATAGAAACTCCCTGAGCCTGGAAATTGTGAACCAAGGACCTTCTTGCTGTGAGGCAGACGTGGTTATCACTGCACCACCATGTTGCCAATTCTTCTTCTTCTTCTTCTTGTCCTTTCGGCTTTTCCTTTCAGGGGTCGCCACAGTGAATCATCTGCCTCCATCTCACCCTATCCTCTGCATCTTTTTCTCTTACACCAACTGCCTTCATGTCCTCCTTCACCACATCCATGAATCATCTCTTTGGTTGCCAATGGGGGTTATAAATTTCCACCGATTAGTGCATTATAAATACCTAAACATGACAAATGACTACCTCCTAAGTCCTGAGAGTACTTTTACAGAATGATGGTTCCGAAAACCATGGCCATTACGAGGGAAGTGTTTTGGACATTAATAGATGGAACAGATTAAAAAAAAGAAAGATTGGTGTTGTGTAACAGGAGCTGAGAGGCCACCTGTTGTCACGTTATTTCGTAACCGGCCGCCACCCTGAAAGTCATGACCTTTCCTGTGGGTTGTCAGAAATGATCACCAGCAGATTTCATGACGGCAGGTGAGTCATGATCATGAAACGATGTACAACTCCTATTCTCTTCCTAACAATTCCTATTCTACATTTCTATTTCACTCCTCCTATCCAGATTTTTTTATGCCGGGCCTCTTCATCCTTTTAAGAGTGTAGAGACAGTATTGTCTATCTCAGCCAACATTGGCCGATGTCAAAGTACAGCCTGAACAGCTTGTCAGACCATTGCATGACAACACACGCACAACTTTTGTCACACACACTTACATCTAGGGTCAATTTGAAACCGCAAATTAGCCAAATGTGCAAGTTGTTAGATTGTGGAAGGAAATCTGAGTACCCTGAGAAAAAACATAAAATCAGGAGAGAGCATGGAAACGTGAGCCTGTTGCTTTGAGGCTGATGGTTGAGCCACTATACTAGTGTGCTGTGATCGGTCAAGTCCCCAGAATTTTGTTTTCTAGCGAAATACTAATTATCATTCATTCATTCATTTTCTGTAACCACTTAATTCTAATTAGGGTCGCGGGGAGGCTGGTGCCCATTCCAGCTGACTCTGGGCAAGGGCAGAGTACACCCTGGACAGCTCGCCAGACTATTGCAGGCCGGAAACCCACTGACTGGTTGAAAATTACCAATGGTTCTTTTACATTAACCTCACACCGCAGATAGTGAGAGACATGGCCGGCCTTTGATAACCCAATTCGGTGCACTGGGGGGACAGTAACAACCTGTTGAGAGTGGAGCTTGAACTCCCAACCTTAGGATCAGTGATCCAGCACCTTTACCACCAGGCCACCACTGCCCTGAAATACTAATTATGTTCATTCAAAAAAAAAAAAAAAAAAAAAAAAAGGAGGAATGCATGACCCATGGCACTGCCATGTCTCCCTCTCGACTGAACGGAGAGAGAGAGAAAGAGAAAGAGAGAGAGAGATTAGAAGCTTACTGTGAATCCTAGCAACTCCGTATCCCACATCCATTTTTCTTTGTTGTAGATTGGAAAGCATTTCAACTGGCAACCACGTCAAAATGATTTGAACTCCATAGCGTATTTTGGAAATGATACCTAGCTATCTGATACATATCTAGCAGTCCTTGAATGAAATCTCTATATTACATCCAATAGATCCAGAAATTGGGTGTGTAATGGTTTAAGAGAAAATGAGATGCTAGCAAGGCTATTTAGCTGGAGGGGAGTTGCCGTTAAATCGAGCAGGCGGAATGAAATCACCTATCATCCACATGTGCCATGAGATAAATAGTCAAACCAGTGTGCCTGGGTTAATGAGGCTGCCCCTTCAAGCAGGTCGGAGTAGTCTTGTCTCTGTGGCATGCTGCCAGTTGGTACGAGGCCTCGATGCATCTTCGGTCACAAAGTCTCTGCTTCCTTCATCCATCATCTTCAACGTCTAATCATCCTTCCGAGAGCAGCTCTTCCATGGAGTTGGCAGGATACGCTCGCACGCCTTGACAAGCCAGCGAGGAAATTACTTATTTATCATCCACGGGCTGTTGATTGTTGAAGAACTCTATTTGTCTGTCTTCGAACGACAAAGAAGTCCTTGATTTCTGTGGTCCGTTGTCATGGTAATTTCTCCTCCCAGCAGAGCTGTTGTGGGCGATTTTATTGTGTCTTGATTGGAGATGATGCTGGCGAGGCATGTGAGGAGATTGTTCTGATACCTTCAATCCATTCATATGAGATTTCACTGCATTGGTCTCAAAAATTTCACTGCTCAAGTAGTAAGACAGATGGGATGAAGTGGGGAGGAAAAAGGCCTTTTTGATCGCTTTCCATATTTATTTGTTGTGTGACGTGGTTTACGTGAGGTGTAAGTTTTGTTCCTGCCGCCGGAAGCATACAGAACCGAGTGTTCAGTGGTCAAATGGCCTTAAATATGACTATTAAACAATTACAGCTTTGAAATGACAGCTAATCTTTGTTTAGTACATTTGCACTGTCTGGTGTATTCCTAGGGTGGAATTCCTACATAATTGCTGCTTGGTTAACACGTCCACCGCATACCGTGTTTCCCCGAAAATAAGACAGGGCTTATATTAATTTTCATACCGAAATATGATGCGAGGGCTTATTTTTAGGTGATGTATTTTACATTTTTCTCTATTACATGTCTTATAATATATCTTTGTCTTTTATATATTCTTATTTTGTGAAATTTCTTTATTTTTTAAATATTTTAACCAGAACCGAATTGAGCGATTCTAGCGTTTTTTTATGGATGCAAGTGTATGTCCTCGCTTTAAAGCAGTCGCTGACATCATCGACTGAGCCTCAACACGCAAGGATTGATGCTTTGACAGCGTACCTTAGGTAAAGCTGCCTAATAGATGAGTCAGCGCTTTCACCTAGAGCCCGAGATTGAGCGAGTAGCTGGCCAATGAATTGCTGCCACTCTCAACTAGGGCTTATTTTAAGGGGAGGGCCTGTATTAAAATCTTCTTGTAAAATCACGCTAGGTCTTATTTTGTGGTTAGGTATTATTTTCAGGGTGAAACGGTAGCAAGAAGGTTCTGGGTTCAAGTCCTGGGCATGGCCATTTCTCTGTGGAATTTGTATGTTCTCCCTGTGTTTCCTCATACAATCCAAAAACATGCACATTCAGCTAATTGGCTGTTCCAAATTGCCCCTGGTGGAGAGTGTGAATGATTGTGTGACCTGCGAGGGTCTGGCAAGCAGTTCAGGGTGTACCTCACCTTGATATTGGCTAATACAGGCTTAGCTTTGCTATAATCCTAAGAGTAGGATTAAGTGGGTCCACAAACCCAGAACCTTCTTTCTGTGAGGCTATAGTTCAACATTCAATCCTGCTACGAGGGTTGCCGGGAGGCTGGTACCTATGTAAGCCAAGATTGGGTGAAGACAGCCTACACACTGACCAGCTTTCCAGTCCATCACAGAGTCACTCATTCACACTCACTTCCACACCTGAGGGCAATTTTGAACAATTAGCCTAATGAGCATGTCTTTTGGACTATCGGAGGAAACCAGTGAAAGCATAAAAGAACAGGCAAATTCTACACGGAAGCACCCGTACCGAGCCCAGGACTTGAATCCAGGACCTTGTCGTTGTGAAGCGGACATGCTAACTACTACGCCACCTTGAGTGAAACCACTGCACCATAATGTTTCCCTGGTACTGCACATCAGTAGTAAGTACACATCAGTAACAATGAAACTAGGGATGAATTAAATAATGAATATATATATATATCTAAAAAGCTAACATGGCTTATAAGCCAAAGCGTATTTTGGCAAATTGATTTGGAAAAATAAATTCAGATGGCCTCAGATACAAGCCACAAATGAGATTCCGATGAGGCAAAGTTTCTAGAGGTGTTAGAGATGGCAAGCATCACCACAACCAACAGCAAATAAATGCAGAAAGGATGGCTCAGTCCTAGCACTCAACAATGATACCCTAGAGATGAGGATGGAGAGAGGAATGCTGGGTAAACTCTCAGCTATCATTAGTAACTCCTGCCATCCAGTCCATTCCCGGTGGAGCCTGCTCAGCAGCAGAGTGTTCTCGTCTCAATGCATGAGGAACACTTTCACAGGCTTCTCTTTTCTATGTCTTTCACTGTCTACCACGGCCTTGAGTCTGAACTCGCCCATCACTTCTACTATAGTCCCCAATTCTCTCAACATTAAAGGTATATGAAGCACGTTTAACTGAATTTCTATCTTGTAGTGTTTACGTGTATATATACATGTACCTTGACTTACGGGTGCCCCTTATAACGAATTTTCCATGATACGAGCTTCGATCCCATAAAAAATCTGCCCCATCCAATAAGCAAATTTTTGACTTACAGGCTCTGTTGGGGACGAGCCGATTAGCCTTGTATTCTTGCGCGTGTATTCCTCCGCCCTCCGAGAACTCATTGTGCAGTGCTTCTCAATTATTTTCTGTGATGCCCCCTATAGGAAGAAAAAAAAAACATTTTAACACCCCCAGCACCCCACGCGCAACTATAAATAGTGTTTACTGCACTTCAGTAACCTAAGACACCTGGGCAGCAAACACCCCTGGGCAAGGTCTTAACCACAAATGTGCCTCTGTTCACCGAGCAGTATAAATGGGTACAAGTAAAAATATACTGGGAAGGTAACCTGTGATGGACTAGCATCCCATCCAGGAAGAGTTGAACTTCTGGTTGCTTCACGCTACAGAACCTGGGCCTGATGAGTCACTAGGCTCGGGTGTAAATCCCAACAGACTTACCTAGTACACTTCATATCTTTTGCTCGGTGCTTTTTCCCAACGCCCTAGGGAACACAGTGAGAGCGCCCCTGCCACCTGGTGTAGAGGATGCGCAATCACACTTAAGATTGGTCCAGTATGTTAAGAAAGCATTTTCGCCAGGGTCATACACACCAATTAGCCTAGTTGAAACAGTTAAAAAAATTCAAAAAATGAAATAAATAAATAAAAAGTAAAAAAAAAAAAGTCTTGTAAATTAAGGTTAAGTGCTATTCTTAAGTTCAGATGCACTTCCTGTATTGTTTATTGACATTGTTTATTCTTTTTTAATTATTATGTATTGATAATTACAGTATTATTATTACTGTACATGTGTTATTATTGTGAAATGTTTGTTACATGTTTATCTTGAATATATTATGTCAGAAATACATGTTTGTGTCAGGTTATGTGAGTTTGGGAGGGGGTTGGAACGGATTAATTGGTTTTCTATTGTTTCCTATGAGAATATTTCTTTCATCTAACGAATGTTTCAACTTGTAAGCTCACCCATGGAACGGATTAATTTTGTAAGTTGAGGTACTACTGTCTATATATACAGTATAAAATAGTTGATGCACAGTGGCATGGTGGTTAGCATGTCCACCTCAGAGCAAGAAGGTCCTGAGTTTGATTCCGAGGATTGATTATTTTCTCTATTGAGTTTGTATGTCCTCCCTGTGCCTGCATGGATTTTCTCCAGGTGCTCTTGTTTCCTCAGTCCAACAATATGCCCAGTAGGCAAATTGGCTGTTCTAAATTGCCCCTTGGTGTGAGTGTGATGTGAATGGTTGTATGTGTGCTGGCCTGGCAAGCTGTTCATTGTGTGCCCTGTCTTTGCCCCAAGTCGGCTGAGATGGGCACCAGATTCCACGTGACCTCAGTTAGGGTAAGGCGGCTTAGAAATGGAATGAATCAATCAACACACCATGAAACATTAAATAATCTTTAACTGATGTGTGTTGCCGTTGAAACGCCATATTACTTTAGTAAATTTATCAGTAACAGTAGACTTTTTTGACTTAGTCTGTGTTTTAGAAGTGAATGGAAACCGTGCATTTTAGGTACATTCTACACAGATGCATCACATCCACTGGAAAAAAAAACAAATATATTACAGCCTTAATAAATCATAATCAATATGCAATTAAAAGACAAACAAGGTATTGATATTACCTAAAGATTCCTGCAAGAACCAATCAGGCAATGCATTAAAAGACACGCAAGGAGTCGATAATTAATATTACGTGACTCTAGATGAAGTGTTCCCTGCTACAGAGCACATGCAGGACAATTTACTTATAAACAACCTGTATAAGTGGAAAATGTAAATTAATTAAATAGTAAATATATTCTAATAATTCATGATTTGTGTTGTGTGCTAAGGAACTATCGTGCCTAATTAAAATTCTGAAGAAATACATGAACAATCATGATTTAAATGGAAGAAATGAAAAACCACATGCAGGACTGCTTCCTCACAATGCTGGAACAAATTCCCGAGAGGACTTTTCACTGCTGAGCACATCGGCCAGAGCCTGTGTCTGATATCTGCCACAACTCATGCAGACGAGAGTGACAGCCAAATGTATTATTACCCCGAGGAAGAGGCGGAAAGCCTCAGACAAAAAACAATCACCGCCCTTATCCCAAACATTAGCACACCGTAGTGGTTAAGCCGATTTTTTTTTTTTTTTTTTTTTTTTTTTTTAAGAATTAAGCTTTCCCACAATACACAGATAAACAAACCAGCATGTAATGGTGTTTCTAGACTTGATTGTCTACTTTAGCAAAGCCTTAACACATCTTAGCCACACAAAATCCAATTTTAAAATCTCCAATCATATTCACATTTACTATTTCCGACAGTATTATTACAATTCACAATGATTTTATTATACATTATCGTTCTCTTAATGCACTGTATAATAATTTATCATATTATTACTATTAATTATTCATTAATTTTCTGAACCGCTTAATCCTAATTTGGGTTGCGGAGAGGCTGGCGCCCATCTCAGCTGACTCTGAGCGAGGGCAGAGTACACCCTGAATGGCTCGCCGGGCCATCACAAGGCAAAGACACACTGATGGCTATGTAGCTACTCTTGTCAAAAGTCAGCAATGGTTCTTTTACAGCCCCACGCCACAGGCAGTGAGCGACATGGCTGGTCTTTAATAACCCAGTTAGCTGCACTGGGTGTGACCGTGACAACCCATTGAGAGTGGGACTTGAACCTCCAACCTTAGGATCAGTGAGCCAGCACCTTTACCACCAAGCCACCACTGCCATATTATTAATATATTTTATATTAATTTTATTATTATTATTATTATTATTATTATTACTCTGCCCTTGGTTAGAGTCACCTGCGTCTGGATGAAGGTGAAGGCACACCCTGAACAGCTCTCCAGTCCATCGCAGGGCCAACACACATACAACTACTTGTTCCCATGTGATGCCTTTATGACTATACTATGATGTACAGTGGTATGAAAAAGTATCTGAACCTTTTGGAATTTCTCACATTTCTGCATAAAATCACCATCAAATGTGATCTGATCTTTGTCAAAATAACACGGATGAAAAAACAGTGTCTGCTTTAACTTAAACCACCCAAACATTTATAGGTTTTCATATTTTAATGAGGAAAGCATGCAAACAATGACAGAAGAGGGAGGAATAAGTAACTGAACCCTTTGCCTAAGGAAACTTAAAGAGCAATTGAAACCAATTTTTACCAAACAATTTAAGTCAGGTGTGTGCCCAGTCACTGATGAGTGGCTTAAAGCTGCCCTGCCCACTATAAAACACACACCTGGTAAGAATTGTCTTGATGAGAAGCATTGTCTGATGTGCACCATGGCTCGCTCAAAAGAGCTGTCTGAAGACCTGCAATCAAGAATTGTTGATTTGTATAAAGCTGGGAAAGGATACAAAACCATCTCTAAAAGTCTGGATGTTCATCAATCGACAGTCAGAGAAGTTGTCTACAAATGGAGAGAGTTTGGCACTGTTGCTTCTCTCCAAAGGAGTGGTCGTCCACCAAAGATGACGCCAAGAGTTCAGTGCAGAATACTCAGAGAGGTAAAAATACCCCTAGAGTGTCTGCCAAAGACTTACAGAAATCATTGGCACAGTCCATTATCTCTGTGTACACATCAACTATATGTAAAACAATAGCCAAGAATGGTGTTCATGGGAGGACTCCAAGGTGGAAGCCACTGCTGTCCAAAAATTAACATTGTTGCTCGTTTAATGTTCGCAGAAAGGCACTTGGACACTCCACAGAAGTTTTGGCAAAATATTTTGTGGACTGATGAAACCAAAGTTGAATTGTTTGGGAGGAACACGCAACGTCATGTGTGGAGGAAAAATGGAACAGCTCACCAACATCAACACCTCATCCCCACCTTGAAGCATGGTGGAGGGTGCATCATGGTTTGAGGCTGTTTTGCTGCCTCGGGGCCTGGACAACTTGCAATCATTGATGGAAAAATGAATTCAAAAGTTTATCAGGATGTTTTGCAGGAAAACCCGAGGCCGTCTGTCAGACAGTTGAAGCTAAAAAGAGGATGGATGCTGCAACAAGACAATGATCCAAAACACAGAAGTAAATCAACTTCAGAATGGTTTCAGAAAAACAAATGTGCCAGACTGATCTGCAGCTACTGGAAGCCTCTGGTTGAAGTTATTGTTGCCAAAGGAGGGGCCACAGAATATTAAATGTGATGGTTCAGTTACTTATTCCTCTCCCTTGTGTCATGGTTTGTATGCTATCCTCATTAAAATATGAAAACCTATAAATGTTTGGGTGGTTTTAGTTAAAGCAGACACTGTTTTTTCATCTGTGTGATTTTGACAAAGATCAGATTACATTTGATGGTGATTTTATGTAGAAATGTGAGAAATTCCAAAAGGTTCAGATACTTTTTCATACCACTGTATTACTGATATATTATGGCTATAGTACAATGTACTATGACTGTTCTATGAAGCACTATGGCTTTATTATTATGCAGTCTGACTATACTACGATGCACCATGGTTCTGCCAGAATGCACTACAGCTATTCTATGAAGCACGATGGCTATACCAAGGTGCACAATGACTACAGTCTGTCTTCCTTTCGGCTTTTTCCCTTTTACTCAGGAGTCGCCACAGCGAATTATCTGATTCGCATGTTTGATTTGGCAGAGGTTTTTACGTCGGATGCCCTTCCTGTCACAACCCTTTTTAGCAAGGGACAGAAACACGCTGACGACTTTGCAGCTACTCTTTACGAAAGTCAGCAATGGTTCTTTTACATGCCTCTCACCATAGACAGTGACAGACATGGCCCGCCTTTGATAACCCAGTTAGCTGCACTGGGGGGACAGTGACAACCTTGTGGAGAGTGGCACTCGAACCCCCAACCTTTGGATCAGCGATCCAGCGCCCTATACCACTAGACCACCACTGCCCCTGCACAATGACTACAGTACGATGGATTATGGCTATAGCGTGATGTTCTATGGCTATACTACAATGCACTGTGGCTTTTACTGTACAGCTCTATAGTTACTCTATGAAGCACAGTAGATATACTACAACGCACAATGGCTATTCTATGAAGTACCTTGGCTACACTACAATGCTCGATTGCGACCCTATAATGCCCCTTGGCTATATCTTGATGCATTCTTCTTATACCATGATCTAGTAATGATGTATTATGGTTTTACTATGATACACACTGGCTATACTATGATGCATTATGGCTATACTACAAAGCACTATGGCTTTGCTATGAAGCACTGTGGCCCTACTATGATTTTTGAGTGTTTTGTTTCTTTTGCCTCCTTTTTATCTCTTTCTTTTCCATGTTCGTACTCTGTTTGTTTATTTTCCATTTTAATGCCTTGTTAATTTTGTTCTTTTGTCCACTGGTTGTTGGTTGTGACATAGCTCTCGGCCCAGTATAAAGTAGCAGGTTCTCCAGGCCTTGGTCTAATATGATTGATGTGTCCTCTTGAATTCCATGGACGAGACTGTGCCTGTTGCTCTCATCGATGTTGGGTGCAGCCCTGCACTATAACTGCATTAGTACATTATCCCTTCACCTCAAACTCACAGTCTGTCAGGGTCGGAGAAGGCTACATCATTACCATGCTTGAAAATGAGAAAATACCCCCCCCACACACATCCCCACACCCCACCCACGTTTTAGAGATGAAGAAGAAATCAACTATTTTAAAGTTTTAGTGGACTGTTTTTGCATATGTTCCCATATAATATAATCCTAAAATAGTTACACACTTCTGGCTAGATGGGTGTCAGTGAATTGAATAGACCCGTCTATATTCCATCCTGAGGGCTATTCTGCCTCTTTCACCAAATAATTGTTAGATATTAGCCAAAAATAATGGCTGACTTTATTTTGTCTGCACTGTGCGGGATTAGATTGTCAGAGATGAGCATTTAAGGCAAATAGATCCTTGGAAATAGAGTGTGTCCTTTTTCTGGTCTTTTTAGCACTATGATCAATATTGATCTAAGTGCAGTCCACCTAGATAATCACCCTTCAGTGTAATGAAACACTGCATGAGCAAGAAGGAAAAGCCTGACGATCCAAAACTCTAAGCAGTGTGGGGACAGAAAATGAACTTATTCATGCTTATCATATCTAAACCCTGTGTTAGATTTTGTTATGAGAATTTGCTTTACTGAAGCTTTAATATACTGTACTGTAATAGGGTTTCGAATGGTGTGTGTTTCGACTTGGTGCTGACCAAAAGCATCCTGATTTTATGAAGTTAAGATTTGAAAGTGATATCCGGTGATACATGAATCCGATATGCGATCAAGGAGAAGAGAAGATCGGAATCCTTGTCATGATGTCGGAAAATTGGAAATCATATTTACTTCAGTGTTATATGACACCTGAACTGGACAAATGTTTAAAGCTCACATGACAATAGAGAGGGAGAGACCGAGAGAGAGACCGAGAGAGATGGAAAATGGGCTCTAGGCCCTCATCTGTCAGTGGCTATTGAGTGTGTCAGCCTGTGTGTAGAGGCTAAGTCATGAAGCATGCTGCAGTCATCCATCTAAATCAAAAGGCACACACAAATACAACAGTTACAAAGCTGAAGGTGCCTCGAACCTTACTCCGATCTGACATACTGAATTATGTATGAAAATCAAGAAATACAGGAATGATGTTATTTTAAAATAAAGATTGATATAAAAATAAATAAATAAAAATAGAACGGCAGTGGTGATCTAGTGGTATAAGGCGCTGGATCGCTGATCCAAAGGTTGGGGGTTCAAGTCCCACTCTCCACAAGGTTGTCACTGTCTTTCCCAGTGCAGCTAACTGGGTTATCAAAGGCTGGCCATGTCTCTCACTGTCTATGGTGAGAGGCATGTAAAAGAACCATTGCTGACTTTCGACAAGAGTAGGCTGCAAAGCCGTCAGCGTGTTTCGGTCCCTTGTTAAAAAGGGTTGTGACAGGAAGGGCATCCGACGTAAAAACCTCTGCCAAATCAAGCGTGCGAATCAGATGATTCGCTGTGGCGACTCCCGAGTAAAAGGGAAAAAGCCAAAAGGAAGACATGTGAGTGTGTGTGTGTGTGTGTGTGTGTGTGTTCCTTCTGGTACTTCGGTTTCCTCCAACACTCCAAGGAGATGCACTTTAGACAAATTGGCTGTTCCAAACTGCCCCTAGGTATGAATGACTGTATCTTGCCCTGTGATGGTCTGGCAAACTGTTCAGGGTCTTCATCCAGTGTTGGCTGAGAAATTCCAGCCTCCCTGCGACTCAAATAGTAGTATTAAGAGTCATTCATTTTTATAGCCACTAAATTATTATATTTATATATGTATTTATTATATTTATTATATTTATATATATATTCACTGTGGGAAAAGTGGGGCAGCTCTGTAAGAAGCCTTTCCTGTACCTCCAGCATTTGGGTTCAGCACAACCATATATATATATATATATATATATATATATATATATATATATATATATATATATATATGTATGTATATATATATATATATATATATATATATATGTATGTATATATGTATATATGTATATATATGTATATATGTGTATATGTATATATGTGTATATGTATGTGTGTATATATATATGTGTATATGTATGTATGTGTATATATATATATATATATCACAAAATAATTTCACTGAGTACTGCATCTGAGCGGCGAGATAAATGAGATGGGAAACCCCAGTAGATAAACAGGAAAAATGAGGGGAAAATAACTCTGTCTCCACAGGGTGGAGATTGTGGGAAATAATTTAGCTTGTAAAATTATGTCTGACAGGAATAACCACTGAAGTGTTTTAAATCAAATGTTGGTGCCTAGTTGCTATATCTTAGGTCAGGGATCACCAACGTGGTGCCCGTGGGCACCAGGTAGCCCGCAAGGACACTATAAGTTGCCCGCGGACCTGTTCACTGCTAGTTTTAGGACAGGCCCACAGCTCCATAGCGCCACTCTCCATTGAGCTGCATCTAATTTTTTTGAATATATTTTAAATCAAATCAATATCTTCACATAGATAAATATCATTAATTATTAATGATAACATATAATTAAAGGTAAATTGAGCAAATTTGTAATTTCAGAGGTGTGTTTTGACCTGGTAGCCCTTCGCATTAATTGGTACCCAAGAAGTAGCTCTCGGTTTCAAAAAGGTCGGTGACCCCTGTCTTAGGTCATACATTCAGTCATCGCGTGTGTGTGTGTGTGTGTGTGTGTGTGTGTGTGTGTATATATATATATATATATATATATATATATATATATATATACACACACACACTACTGCATAAGTATCTTTCATATGATGCATCCATGGACAAACAATCAAAAAAAAAAAATTAGCTGTAAAATACATACACTGGGTTACATGGTATCATAGAAGTGAAAAGGTTCAGGGCTTGAATCCCGGGCATTTCAATGTTCAATGTGGAGTTTGCATGGGTTTTCTCTGGGTACGCTAGTTTCCTCCCACACATGCACTTCCAAAACATGCTCTGCAATTTATGAGGATAACTGGCTGTTGTAAATTTCCCATGGATGTGAACATGAATAGTTTGAGTGTGTGTGTGTGTGTGTGTGTGTGTGTGTGTGTGTGTGTGTGTGTGTTACTTGATGCTTCAGTGGTCTGGTGAGCTGTTTATGGTGTACCCCCTCCATCACCCAGTTTAGGCTGAGATAGGCTACAGCCTTCCAACAATGCCTGTACAGATCACCAGACCATCGCAGGGCCCATAGCTATTCACACTCACACCTAGGGGCAATCTGGAAAATTCAGTTTGCCCGATTTACATGTCTTTGGATTGGTTGACTCCCCATGATTTAATAAGATTCACTGGTTTGGAGAGGGTGTGAGAGTAAATATTGTACATGTAACATCATTAAAATAAATATTATGTAACGGTAGGCGGTAGAGTGGCACAGTGGTTAGCACGTCTGCTTCAGAACAAGAGCTTAGATTCCCAGGCTTGGGTGTTTATGTGTGGAGTTTGCATCTTCTCCTTGTGCTTGTGTGGGTTTCCTCTGGGTCCTCCAGTTTCCTCTCACAGTCTAAAAGCATGCACAGTAGGCTAAATGAATGTTCAAAATTGCCTCTAGATCTGAGCGTGAATGTGTGTGTGTGTGTGTGTGTGTGTGTGTGTGTGTGTGTGTGTGTGTGTGTGTGTATGCTAGCCCTGCAATGATCTGGCAAGCTGTCCAAGGTGTACCCCACCTTCGTCCAACATTGGCTGAGATGAACACCACCCTCCCCATGACCGTAATTAAGATTAAGTGGCCTAGAAAATGAATGAATGAATTATTGGATGGTTCATGCAGCGTATTGTAACGTTCTAGCGAATTCTTGGATCATTTTATCAGACGGAAAAGCCAACACTTAATGTCAAGCCGTAACAATATGCCGTATAAATGAGAATGTAATGGTTGGACGTGCAGTGTAATAGCTAATTGTTGAGGCAGTGATTAGAATATGTATAAACACATGTCAGGTTTTCGGACAAGAGGACAGATGGAGTGAGAAGAGAAGAAAGGAGCGAGTTCGATGGTCTTCAGTTTTAAGGTATTAGCATTTTTATGTAAGAAAGAGACAGAGCCTCAAGGTCAGTTCATGCTGGAATGTGCTTCTTTAACCAGATCAACTTCCATTCAGTAATCCATGCTGACTCTGGGAGAAATACGGCTTGTCCTGCTGTATTTTTTAAACTCCATTCAAATCCCACACGTTCACTTTCTCTAGTGCATTGTAATGATATTCCTCGAGAAAATGAATCTGATTTCCTGTCTCTGTTGAACCCCCCCCCCCCCCCCTTTCCCTAACAACACCTGAAATGTTAATTCCAGATGTCATAACATCATTATTATTCACTTTCCAGTAAGTCATAAGGTCACAGACTCTCAGCTTTGTAACTCAAGGAACCAGACACTTCATCACCGCTTAGTCCTATTAGGAAGACTAGAATCTATCTCAGTCGACAATGGCAAAGGTTTGGGGAGACCCTGAACAACTCGCCAGATTTTTGCAGGGCCAACACACACATAGGGGTAATTTGGAACAGCGTAATGTGGACAGTGGAAGGAAACCTAAAAAAGAAAAGCTGTTGGTTCTCTCCTAGGGTTTCTGGTTTGTATGCTAGTTTGTTTTGGCACCCCCCACCAAACCCAATTTTCTTAGTTTAATCACAGCCAGTTTCTATCCAGCAGACAGCTCTCTCCATCACACAATAGCTTCCAGCCAGTGAGGGTGAAGCACTCAGTGCAGAGTGTTATCCACTCACTTCCACATGCATGAGCTCACAAATGCTGGTGATTGGCTTTTAATTGAGTAATTAATGACTGTAATTGAGTTAAGGGGCCGTGGTGTCGTGGTTAGGGATCTGCACTTATGATCGTGAGGATGTGGGTTTAAATCTCTGTTAGCAACGTGGGGGTTGAACTCCCCTGGGCAAGTCTGCTTCTGTCCGTAAAAATACAGGGAAGGTAACCTGTGATGGACTAGTATCCCATAGTCATTTCCTGCGACAGAACCCGAGGATAAGATCCAACCCTGATGAGCTAGTAGGCCTGGGTGTAAAAGCCCAAAAGACTTTACCTTGTCTTTACCTTACTGTAACTGACACGGAAGAGAAATTATAACATCAGTCCCTCCCTTTTTAAGAGGAACCCATAATCACTGATATGGTAAAATTTTGTGTTATGAGAGTTCTATTTAAAATTTAATGGAATGAGTCTCCGGTGTTATTTTATAACAGTCTGGGAGTGTTTCACTAAAATAAGAGCCTGCAAGAAGAAATGCAAAACAAACCCCAAACCTTCAGACCTTTAAGATCTCATAAGTCAATGAGTACTGTCAGGGTAGAGCGAGACCACTTCAACCAATGTACAGGTAAAAAAAAAAAAAAGTCCAATCCCAATGTGAAAAAGCATGATACGTCACTGATTGGTAATTCAATATAATATATACAGGGATCCCTCGCTACTTTGCATTTCAATTCACGCGGCTTCAGTTCATTGTGTGTTTTTTAAAAATATTCATCGAATTTAAAAAAATAAAGAAAATTGAGCAAGAATAGGGGAAAAGTTAAGGAAAATGCCACAAAAACAAGGACGACTTCTTATTTTCCTTTTGGCTTTTCCCTTCAGTGGTCGCCACAGCGAATCATCTGCCTCCATCTCACCCTATCCTCTGCATCTTTTTCTCTTACACCAACTGTCTTCATGTCCTCCTTCACCACATCCATGAATCGTCTCTTTGGTCTTCCTCTAGGCCTTCTGCCTGGTATTTCCAACCTCAACATCCTACTACCAATATACTCACTATCCCTCCTCTGTACATGTCCAAACCATCTCAATCTAGCCTCTCTGACTTTGTCTCCAAAACGTCTTACATGTGCTGTCCCTCTGATGTGCTCATTCCTGATCCTATCCATCCTCGTTACTCCCAAAGAGAACCTCAACATTCTCATCTCTGCGACCTCCAGCTCTGCCTCCTGTCATTTCCCCAGGGCCACTGTTTCTAAACCATACAACATCGCTGGCCTCAACACCGTCTTGTACACTTTTGCTTTCATTTTTGCCGATACCTTCCTATCACACCAGACACTTTTCTCCAACCAGCCTGCACACACTTCTTCACCTCTTTTCCACACTCTCCATTGCTCTAAATTGTTGAGCCTAAGTACTTAAAATCCTCCACCTTCCTTATCTCTGCTTCTTGTAACCTCACCGTTCCTGTTGGGTCCTTGTCATTCATACACATGTATTCTGTCTTACTGAGACTAACCTTCATTCCCCTCCTTTCCAGGGCATACCTCCACCTCTCTAGGTTTTCCTGCACATGTTCTCTGCTCTCACTGCAGATCACAATGTCATCTGCAAACATCATAGTCCATGGAGATTCTTGCGTAACCTCGTCTGTCAGCCTGTCCATCACCATAGCAAACAAAGAAGGGGCTCAGAGCTGACCCTTGATGCAGTCCCACCTCCACCTTGAATTATTCTGTCACACCGACAGCACATCTCACCACTGTCTTACATCTCGCATACATGTCCTGCACCACTCTAATATACTTCTCTGCCACTCCAGACTTTCTCATGCAATACCACAGTTCCTCTCTCGGCACCCTGTCATATGCTTTCCCCAGATGCACAAAGGCACAATGCAGCTCCTTCTGACCTTCTCTGTACTTCTCTATTAACATCCTCAAGGCAAACACTGCATCTGTGGTGCTCTTTCTTGGCATGAATCCAAACTATTGTTCACAAATGCTGACCTCTGCCCTTAGTCTAGCTTCCACTATTCTTTCCCATAACTACATCGTATGGCTCATCAACTTTATCCCTCTATAATTGCCACAACTCTGCACATCTCCCTTGTTCTTAAAAATGGGCACCAGCACACTCTTCCATTCCTCTGGCATCCTCTCACTCTCTAAAACCTTGTTGAATGTTCTTGTCAGAAAATCTACTGCGACCTCACCTAGACACGTCCATAACTCCACCGGTATGTCATCAGGACCAACTGCCTTTCCACTCTTCATCCTCTTCAATGCCCTCTTCACTTCACTTTTACTAATCTTTGCAACTTCCTGGTCCTCAACAGTCACCTCTTCTACTTTTTTTTTTTTTTTTTTTTTTTTTTTTTTTTCCTGCTCTCATTTTCCTCATTCATCAGTTTCTCACTCTGTCTTTAATCATTCTAAATTGCTGCACGTCCATTCCATCGCTATCTCTCTGCTGTGGCGACCTGTATAAATAATTTTCTCTCTCCTTACTGTTCAACCTATCATATAAGTCATTATACGCCCTCTGTTTGGCCTTTGACACCGCTACCTTCACCGTACGCTGTGTCTCTCTGTACTCCTGTTTACTCTCTTCGGTCCTCTCTGTCCCACTTCTTCTTAGCTAACCTCTTCCTTTGTACACACTCCTGCACTTCCTCATTCCACCACCAAGTCTCTTTATCTACTGTCCTTCTAGAGGACACACCAAGAACTCTCCTACCTGTCTCCCTGATCACATTAGCTGGAGTCATCTGGAATCACTTCCTGACCACCCAAAGCCAGTTTCCAATCCTCCTTGAAGACAACACGACACTCTTCCTTTTTCAGCTTCCGCCACTTTGTCTTCTGCTCTGCCTTTGCCTTCTTCATCTTTCTCACCATCAGCATCATCCTGCACACCAACACTCTCACCCACTAGTACTTTGCAGTCACTGACTTCCTTCAAATTGCATCACCTACACAAGATGTAGTCTACCTGTGTGCTCCTACCTTCGCATTTATAAGTCACCCTATGCTCCTGTCTCTTCTGGAAGAAAGTATTCACCACAGCCATTTCTATCTGTCTGTCTTCCTTTCGGCTTTTTCCCTTTTACTCGGGAGTCGCCACAGCGAATCATCTGATTCGCACATTTGATTTGGCAGAGGTTTTTACGTCGGATGCCCTTCCTGTCACAACCCTTTTTAGCAAGGGACAGAAACGCGCTGACGACTTTGCAGCCTACTCTTTACGAAAGTCAGCAATGGTTCTCTTACATGCCTCTCACCATAGATGGTGAGAGACATGGCCTGCCTTTGATAACCCAATTAGCTGCACAAGAAAGTATTCACCACAGCCATTTCCATCCTTTTTGCAAAATCTATCAACATCTGTCCTTCTGTGTTCCTGTCCTGAATACCAAACCTACCAATCACTTCCTCGTCCCATCTGTTGCCTGCAACAACATGTCCATTGAAGTCTGCCCCAATGATCACTCTTCCACCTCAGGGGGTACTCTGCATCACTTCATATAACTCACTTCAGAATCTCTCCTTCTCTTCTAGCTCACATCCTGCCTGTGGGGCATAAGCACTAACAACATTGAACATCACGCCTCGGCAGCACGGTGGCACGGTGGTTAGCACGCCCGCCTCACAACAAGAAGGCCTGGGTTCGAATCCAAGCCTGGGCATTTCTGTGTGGAGTTTGCATGTTCTTCCCGTGCTTGCATGGGTTTCCTCCGGGTACTCCGGTTTCCTCCCACAGTCCAAAAACATGCACAGTAGGTTAATTGGCTAAATAATCTGTGGAGAGGGCTTCACTAAGTTGGATAACTTGTGCCCAATCCCTTTCTTCAATGAATAAAATATGTTTCAATCAAAACATCACGCCTTCAATTTCTAACTTGAGACTCATCACTCTATCTGACACTCTTTCCACTTCTAGAACATTCCTGACCTCTGTCAAGATGACTCCTACTCCATTTTTCTTCCCATCCACTCCATGATAAAACAGCTTAAACCTTGCTCCTAAGCTTCTAGCCTTGCTACCTTTCCACCTGGTCTCCTGAACACAGTATGTCCACCTTCCTCCTCTGCATCATGTCAGCTAGCTCTCTACCTTTTCTTGTCATAGTTCCAACATTCAAAATCCCTACTCTCAGACCTAGATTCATGCCTTTCCTCTTCTCTCTCTGCCTACGGACACGCCTCCCGCCTCTCCTTCTTCGACCTCTCCTTCTTAGACCACCAGTCATCCAATTACCACCAGCACCCTAATGGTTGACGGCACTGATGGCGGTCATTGTTAACCCGGGCCTCAACCTATCCAGTATGAAATTAGCATTGACTGTTTGCATTGTGTATTTTGGCAAGTTTTACACCGGATGCCCTTCCTGTCACAACCCTTTGCATTTATCCAGGCTTGGGACCGGCGTGAGGACAGACACTTTTTTGTGCCCATCCTCACGGCTACATTGCCACAAAAACAAGGACAATTATGCAAAAAAAAAAAAAAAAACCCTAAACAAATACAGAACAAAAAACAACCCAAAATTTCCAAGCATGGACTGTAAACACTGCACCAGGCAATAACAAGAAAACAAAGCAGCGAGTGCTGAGTCTGGCAACCTGGAACGTCAGAACAATGTGTCCTGGCCTCTTTGACAATCTCCAGCCAATCAATGACGCTAGGAAAACTGCCATCATCGACTGCGAGCTGAGGATGCTCAACATTGACATTGCAGCACTGCAAGAGACGTGACTCCTGGGCAGTGGAAGCCTGAAGGAGAAGGACTATACGTTCTTCTGGCAGGGACAGGAGCCTGACGAGCATCGCCTATATGGTGTTGGATCTGCTGTGCGAAACTCCTTTCTGTCATTTGTTGAACAGCTGTCCTCAAGCACTCCATGAATCATCGCTCTCTGTCTCACAACCTCCTCTGGACCAGCTACCATCATTAGTGCCTATGCTCCGACGCTTTGCTCTCCAGCTGAAGTGAAGGATGCATTCTATGATGTGCTCGAAGCCAGGATCCAGCAGATCCCTCCAAGAAGCACCTGTTTCTGCTCGGCGGCTTTAATGCACGGATAGGGGCAGAGCACGACTCCTGGCCCTGCTGCATTGGCCGCTTTGGCATTGGCAAGCTCAATGAGAATGGCCTACGCCTTCTTGAACTCTGCTCCTTTCATGACCTCTGTCTGACCAACACATTCCTCTCCACCAAGTCCTGCCACCGAGTGTCCTGGAGACACCCAAGGTCTCACCACTGGCATCAGCTAAACATTGTCATCACCAGGAGATCCCTGCTGAACCACGTGCTGGTCACACACAGTTTCCACAGCGCTGGCTGTGACACCAACCATTCCTTAGTTGCCACCAAGGTACGTCTCTGCCTCAAACGTGTCAAATGCTCCAAGCAGAAACCCTGGCCCCGCGTCAACACAGCTATAACTGCAGTGCCTGAACTGTGGGAACGCTATGCTGAAGCCATAAATGTAGCCCTGCCAGACTGTCCCACTGACTGTGCTACTGCCAGGTGGAACCACATCCACAAGGCTATGTTTGAGAAGAAGGTGGGGGGGGGAGTGCGGATTGGTTTGAAGAAGGAGTAGCTGAGATGGAACCTGCCATCACTACCAAACGTGCAGCCCTAATCGCTCACAAGAAGGAGCCCTCTGTGCAAACGCTTGCTGCACTGCGCAAGGCGATAGACTCCATCTCAAGCGGCAAGGCTCCAGGCAGTGACAACATCCCGCCTGAAATCGTCAAAACCACAAAGGAGGGCTCGCTCTTGAAACACCTCCATGAGCTCTTACTGCAGTGCTGGGAGGAAGGGGCTGTTCCCCAAGACATGCGTGATGCAAAAATCAGCACCCTCTACAAGAACAAGGGGGAGTGAAGTGATTGCAACAACTATCGTGGTATCTCAGTCCTAAGCATAGTTGGCAAAGCCTTTGCCCGTGTCGTCCTCAACAGGCTCCAACTACTTGCCGAATATGTATCCAGAGGCACAGTGTGGATTCAGGGCAGCCAGGTCAACCATAGATATGGTCTTCTCTGTGAGGCAGCTGCAAGAGAAGTGCCAGGATCAGATACAACCCCTCTTTTTGGCCTTCAGCGACCTGACCAATGCTTTTGACTTGGTCAGCAAGGATGGACTGTTTGCCCTCCTCCAGCAAATTGGATGTCCCCCCAAGCTTTTGAGCTTGATCAAGTCGTTGCACCAGGACATGAATGACATCGTCCAGTTTGATGGATCATCCTCAAACCCTTTTCCAATCAAGAACGGTGTGAAACAGGGTTGTGTCCTCGCTCCAACCCTTTTTGGCATCTTTTTCTCCCTGCTCCTGTGCTACACCTTCTGGAACTCTGAAGACGGCATCTTCCTCCATGCCAGGAATGACGGAGGCCTCTTTAACCTGGCATGCCCCAGAGCAAAGATCAAGGTGCAGTGCGTTCTCATCAAGGAGCTGCTCTTTGCTGATGATGCTGGTCTTGTTGCCCACACCGAGGAATTGCTCCAGCGTCTCATCAACTGCTTTGCTGGTGCCTGCTCTGAGTTTGGCCTCACCATCAGCCTTAATAAGACCGAGGTCATGGGCCAGGATGTCGGCAGTGCTACCAGTATCAACATCAGCGACCACACTCTTGAGGTGGTGGAAAAGTTCACCTACCTTGGATCGATCATCTCCAGCAACCTCTCAAGACGCCGAACTGAACGCCCGTATCGGCAGGGCATTGACAGTGATGGCCCGCCTGGTGAAGCGAGTCTGGGACAACTCCACGCTAACCACCAACACCAAATAAGAGTCTACAAGGCCTGCGTACTGAGTACTCTCCTTTATGGCAGTGAAGCATGGACCCTCTACTACTGCCAGAAATGCCGGCTGAAGGCCTTCCACCAACGCTGCCTTCGCAGACTACTGGGCATCACTTGGCAGGACCATGTCTCCAACATCGACGTCCTGGCCAGAGCAGATGTGCCCAGTATGTTTGCCATCCTGACCCAGAGACGCTTGCGATGGCTTGGCCATGTCACCCGAATGGATGACGGCCGCATCCCCAAAGACTTACTGTATGGTGAGCCGGTTACTGGAACCAGGCCAAAAGGACACCAAGTTCTCAGGTTCAAGGATGTCTGCAAGAGCGACCTCAAGGCTGGAGGCTTCAACCTCTCCAACCTGGAGTCGGCCACCTCCGACCGCTCCAACTGGCAGACCACCACCCAGAATGTCATCAGGACAGCAGAG
>CM045728.1:127792297-127842297 GCA_024760905.1 Plotosus lineatus | reverse complement strand
CTGAGATGAGCGTCAGCTTCCCTGCGACCTTAATTAGGATTAAACAGTTCAGAAATCAATATTTAGTCACTGTGATGGCCTTACGAGCTGTCCAGTACTCTGCCCTCACCCAGAGTCAGCATTAGCCTCCCGCATTCTTAATAATTACGATTAAGCAGTTCAGAAAACGAATGAAAACATTTAGTCGATTTCAGGGTGATAAAAAAATAATTATAAAAAATAAATAAAATAATTTATGATGTGCTGTTAGATGAAACTAATCCGTTTTGGATACACTGTAACATCACCCCATTGTTAGCTATCTTTCTACACCAGCATGCTGCATCTTTGCATCATGTGTTTATTCCTGATTTTTCCTATAGCACTCCACCCCCATGACACATTATTCACAGTATTAGATATTTTGGCTGGGTGAGGGATGCATGAGGCTACTAAGGAGAAAATCAATAGGTTGCATCAGTTATTTTTAGCCAGCGCATATACAGAAGATCATTAACTGGATCAGAGTGCATTCTCACAAACAATATAATTTTTCCTCTGGATGCAAAGCACAGCTGAGACAGCAGGGAAAAAAATGAAATGAGTGTACTTGAAATATTCGCATCCATAGACACTTGTGAATGCCGGATAGAGCAAAGTGTGTGGTGCTGATGGTCTTCTCTTGACGTGTTGGAATGAATTGATTCAGGTGGCTGGTGAACATAATCTGTTTTTAATCAGCAGGGTATATACTTCGTTAATGCTGCTGTAATGTGAAAAGAGGAAAGAAAGGCATTTGAATATAAGACGAGATTTGCAGGGCATATTAATATTATCAGATATAATGCAATGAGTCCTGCGCTCATGTTAAATTTACTCCAATCGAAATAAAATGACTACATAACTATAGATTACTTCACAGAATCTTTAAATATCCTTATATCAATTAGCGAGTTTGGACTTTAGTTGTGCACTCAAAGATAAATACAGTATTACAAAAAGAAAACCGAGAGTGCTTCCAATACTATATAGTTATGTTGAGATGACTCCTTAAGCCTTCATGAGTTTTTTTTATAAGTCTGTTGAACTTGAGATGTTGTAACAGGAACGCAATTCTTCATTGCATAGCTTGTGATCTGGTTTCTAAAGCCTAAAGCACATAATCTAAATGCTTCATAATCTACCATTCTAAACTTCTGAGGTGCTTATTTTTTTTCTTGGTTTGTAGCTGGGTAATTAACATTTGCATGCCCTGAGTATACAAACAGTCCACAAATCAATGAAAGGGCCAACCAAACAAAGAAACATGCAACTAACTTGTCCAAACAATTAAAAAACCAGCCAAATAAAAAACAATCAAACAAATGACCAAACCAAACAACAAACCAATCAAACAAGCAATGCATTAGCCGACCAAACAGCCAAATAAACAAGGACATAGACAACCAACCAACTAACTAAAAAAACAACCCGCCAAACAACCAATGTGACAATCAACTAACTAAACAAACAACCTGCCGAACAACTAATGAATCTGCCAGACATCCAAACAACTAAATGCATAAACAAGCAACCTATCAAATATCCAACGAAACAACCAAGTGGATAAACAACCAACACCCAACTAAACACTAAAACGGTCAAGCAACTAAACAACCTACCAAACAAACAACGAAACAGTCAACCAACTAAATAAGCAACCAAATAAACAAACAACCCACCAAATATCCAATGAAACAGCAAAGCCACGAAACAATTAACACTGAACCAAACACCAAAACAGCCAAGCAACTAAACAAATAAACAACCTACTAAATGACCGCTAAGACAACTCAACAATCAACCAATGAAACATAAAACCAAACAAACAGACGACTTAATTAAGCAAACAAACAACTAAACAAATATACAAACAAATAAATAACCAGACAAATCAGCATTCAACCAATCAGTTGGAATGTTGTGCACCCTGAGAAAACTTTGAAAAATCTGAACAAATATAATTCATACCATGAGTATGTGTTTATTATGTTTGATCTCACTGCTGTTCCTTTGTTATCACAGGCAAAAATATCAGAGTGATTCCTCCTGACACAATTGTCATACCTCTGCCGAATTTCTTGTTGAGTCTTATTACTCTATTCTTGACATATTGGTTGTAATTTTTAAAAATGTATGTACTTCAAATCTGAACAGTGAAGCATTATGCAAAACTTTAACTTATTTGTTTTTGTGCAGTATAATCTGGCTTTTTAAGTTTGTAAAATTCTCTCTCACACACACACACACACACACACACACACACACACACACACTTTTTACATTCAGTGGTCCTATACAAGTTTAATTTGTAATTGCAAATGTCCCTGTTACTATAATAATAATCTGCTGCATTCCTACTGCATCTTTCTGTTTACAGTCATTTGCTCAAGGCACTGTATTAAATAAATTGATTTTTGCAATAATGTAAGAGTCCATTTAATATGAATCAGGCTCCATGAGTCATTCATTTCAGGTTGGGAAATATGTGCACTCATTCAACTCTATCACTTGAACATTCAACTTTTATGAAATATTTGAAATACTTCACAAATTACAGAACATGTTAAACAGTAAGTTGAGAAAGGTCATTGGAAGAAAAGTAGTTTATCAGTTTCTTTCCTCTTTATTTTCAGTGATAGCATGATATTGACTAGCAAGGGTGATTTGAAAATACAAAACCATGTGACCCCTATTCTAGACAAAAAAATTATTTATCTAAAACAAAAGTGTCATTGTCACCAAAGAAACCTAGATGCGATGTTATGGTCTGAGATTGAGTAGCACCCTGAAAGATAAGTACTCTGGAAAAAGTGATAGTTAGAAATGCAGAACTTAGAATAAAAGGTTTGAAGAAGAATTATATATGAAACAAACATATCCTCCCCCTTCTTGAATTGCCACCTTATTGTGGTGGAGGCGTTTGCATGTCCTAATGGTTCTAGGAACTATGTTGTCAGGGGCATTATGCTCCTGGTAGGGTCACCCAAGGTAAACAGGTCCTGGGTGGAGATACAGAATCAGTGTGGTTCAAAAGATCCCTATATGGAGAACCTTAAAAGGACACAATTTCCCTCCCCTGGACATGGCTCACCAGGTTCCTCCCAGAGCCAGGAGTGGGGGAGGGGCTCAAAAGGGAGCGCTTCGTGGTCAGTAGTGCCAATGGATCCTGGGTGGGCCCAGCTCAAAAAGAACACATGGGTTCGCCATCCCATGGACCCACCGCCTGTATGAGGGGCTATAGGGGTAGGGTGCAGTGAGTTGGGTGGCAGCCGAAGGCATGAGTTCTGTCCGACTGATCCTCGGCTACTGACTCTGACTCTTGGGGCATGGAATCCCACCTGTCTAGCTGGAATGGAATCCGAGGTGGTGCATAAGGTTGAGAAATACTGACTAGATATAATCAGACTCACCTCAACGCATAGCTTGGGCTTTGGAACCACCAATCTTGAGAGGGGATGGATCTTATTCTGTTCAGGAGTTGCTCATAGGAAGAGGCAGTGAGCCAGTGTGGACATTCTTGTTGCCCTTGTCTCAGTGCCCATATGTTGGGGTTTTCCCCAGTGGACAAAAGGGTGGATCTCTGCCTTTGGGCACGGGGATGGGTCCTAACTGTTGCTTGAGCTTGTGCATTAAATGACAGTTCAGAGCACCCACCCATTTGGAGTCTTTATGTGGTGTGTTGAAGAACGCTCCACCTAAGAACTCCCTCATTGTCCTGGGAGATTTCACTACCCATGTGGGCAATGATAGTGTGATGTGGAAGGGTGTGCTCAGTAGGTACGGCCTCTCTAGTCTGAACCCAAATGGGACTTCTGTGCTCGTCATGGCTTGTCCATCACGAAGACCATGTTCAAACGTAAGCGTGTCCATAAGTACACTTGCCGCAGTTCAATGATTGACTCTGTAATCGTGTCACTAGACTGGCGGCTGCATGCTCTGGACACTGGGGTGATGAGAGGAGCAGAGTTGTCAACCAATCACCACCAGGTTGTGAGCTGGTTATGATGGTGTGGGAGGCAGGCCCAAGCATGTAGTTGTGGTCTCCTGGGAATGTTTGGTGGTGTCTCATGTCAGAGGTGCCTTTAACTCCCACCTCCAGCACAACCACATCCCATAGAAGGTGAGTGACATGGAATCCAAATAGGCCATGTTCCATGCCTCCAGTGTTGAGGCGGCAGCCCATAGTTGTGGCCAGAAGGTCATTGGTGCCTGTCGTGGTAGTAACCTCCAAACCTGGTGGTGGACACTTGCGGTGACGGTGGCTGTCCAGACGAAAAAGGGGGCTTATTGAGTACTATTGGCCAGTGGGACTCACGAGGCAGCAGGCAGGTTCCAGCAGGCCAAACATGCTGCAGCTTGAGTTGTTGCCGATGCAAAATTTTGGGTGTGGGAGGCAATCAGTGAGGGCCTGGAATGTTCTGGACCACCATCTGATCTCTCAGGATGGGGAAACAGTTCTCCACAAACACTGTTTACAGGGATAGTGGGGAGCTGCTCACCTCAACTGGGGATGTTGTTAGGAGGTGTAAGGAATACTTCGAGGACCTCCTTAATCCCACCATGGAGGAGTTGGACTAAAGGAGGTTTGGGTGGGGCTCCCCACATAACTGAGGCTGAGGTTTGGTAAAATAGTCAAAAAACTCCTTGGTTTCGAGCTCCGATGCTGGATGAAATCCACCCTTAATATCTCAGGGCTCTGGATGTTGTAGGAATGTCCTGGTTGACGCGTCTCTGCAACATCACGTGGTCACTGGGGGCTGTACCTCTGGATTGGCAAACTGGGGTTGTAGTCCTCCTTTTTAAAAAAAATGGGCACCGGAGGGTATGTTACACTCCTCAGTCTATGCGGCAAAGTTGGTACAGGGATGCTGGAGAGGAGGATCTGACCAATGGTTGAACCTCAAATTCAGGAGAAACAATATGGTGTTCGTCGTGGCTGCGGCACTCTCAACCAGCTCTATACACTCTACACGATCCTGGAGGTGGCACAATCTGTCCACATGTGTTTGTGTGATTTAGAGAAGGTTTTCGACCATGTCTTTCGAGCTATCTTGTGGGGTGTGCTCTGAACGTATGGTGTACCGGATCCGTTGCTACAGGCCATTCGGTCTCTGTGTAATCGGAGCCAGAGAATGGAATGCATTGGTAAGAACATGTCGAATTCGTTTCAAGTGGAGATTGGAGTCTGCCAAGGCTGATCATTGTCAGTGATTCTGTTCATAATTTTTATTGACAGAATTTCTAGGCGCAGTTGTCCTTTTGGCTTCATCAATCCAGGACCTCCAGTTCTCTTTTGTAGTGATTTGCAGTCGAGTGTGAAGTGGCCAGGAAGAGAATCAGCACCTCAGAGTCCAAGGCCATGGTTCTCAGCCTGAAAAGGGTGGAATGCACCCTCTGGATCTCAAATGAGGTCCTACCCAAAAAGGAGGAGCTCAGGTATCGCAAAGTCTTGTTCACGAGTGAGGGAAGGATGGAGCAGGAGATTGACAGGCAGATCGCTGCAGCCGCTGCTGGAAAATGAAGCCTGTACTGATCCTTCGTGGTGAAGAGGGAGCTGAGCCACAAAGCAAAGCTCTCGATTTACCAGTCAATCTAGGTTCCAGCCCTCACTGATGCTCACTAGCTTTAGGTAGTGACTGAAAGAACAAGATCACGAATACAAGCAGCTGAAATGAGCTTCCTTCGCATGTTTTAATTTGATCAGCAGAATAATAAATAGAGTTGTATATAAGTGAGAATTGGTGTACGTGTATGTTTCTTATTCAGTCATAATAGCTATTGTACTCCAAACATATAGACAGGTGAACAAGTGAATAATAATAATAATAAAAAAAGAACAGATTATCACATAATTAATCATTCCAGAAAAAGTGGAGTCCAGTAAAATTCTTAGGTGTCCTGCAGATTTTTTCTTCCACTTGCCCCCCTGTCCTGTGGAATATTTTCCCTGTATATCCATATTTCAAATCAATAACCATTAAGAGGGCAACAAGCAGATGGTTAAAAGATCAGGCACACAACATTAAAGGCAAATCTGAACTCATGATCAGGTATCAGACAGACAGACAGAGATCATACACAAGGTGGCTAATAACATAGGTTAGGCAACCTAAGAATGAGTAGCAAAACATGTTACATATGGGCAATGCAAAGAAACGGGAAACAACTTTGTAATACAAATCATAAGGACACATTCTCAAAATGCTTTGTACATGAAATACTTTGGGCATGCATTTTATATTCCTCATTACATGTCTGATTGGATCTGATCACCTGCACATATGCTTTGCTTGCTGAGCATATTGGAGCATGTTGTCATTCTTAGAAAGCTGGAAACTCTCTGCACTCAGCAGCACTTAATACAGATTGGCTGGGCTGCATCATTGACTCAGTCCTGAGCTATACGAACAACAAGCGTGCCTCTGCCCTGGGATGGCCTGGGTTTACTCTGCCCTCACCTCAAATTGGCTGAGATGGGCGCCAGCCTCCCCGAAACCCTAATTAGGATTAAGAGGTTCAGGAAATGAATAAATGAAGGAAGGAATAAGTGACTGTATCATTTAAATGTAATATACACACACACACATTATTCTGATATGATGAACAAAACCAGTAACCGTGATGCCCAACAGGACCAATTCTTATATAATAAACCTTCAACTTAATGAATCAAAATTAATCCAGGAAAATTATTAGGGATTCAACAATATTTTGTAATATCAAGATATGAAGTGGAGGGACTGGTGCAGAAAGGCTCTTCTGGGTTAAGTCACTCACTGTGTTCTGTGATCCTAAATGCTTCGAGGACATTGGCCCATTAAAAAGAAATACTGGTTCATAAAAAGCCATAGTCCCTGCTTGACTATTGTTTTGTGTGTGTGTGTGTGTGTGTGTGTGTGTGTGTGTGTATCGGGGAGGGAGATATCTATAAACGGAAAGCCAGGCTCTGTATTATTATGATAATGTGTACAGTATGTGAGATGTTCAGACTCTTTGGATGACAAAGAACAAGGGATATTTTTCTGTTTATATTACCATTCTCAGACGAAGCGTCTGGTCACACCGTACTGTGTTATGTTGTATTGGTACAACGCTGCAAGTCTCCTCAAATTAAGTACAGGTTTCCTTCCAAACCATAAAAATCTCAATGTTGATTTAACAACCACGGTGTTTATATTAATGGAGACGATTCAATGCTGTAGGTGTTAATGTATCACCAGAGGTTTGCTGGGTTAATCAAATGCAGTTCACTTAAATTAAATGCATGTACTGGTATTTTTTTTTATGTTTCTCAAAGGGAAAGACATCTCTCACTGCTCATAAAGGTGACAACCTAGCTTTCTTCTTGTGCTTATTGCTCACATATGAGTCTTATTTTTAATCAGGAGGCATGTATCATCTGATTGGTCCACACTTCCCTTATAACTGTACAGGCTCAGGGGAACAAATTTAAAAAGGGTGCACATGAATCAAGATATGAAACAGCAATTACAGTATAACCTGCCAACTATGAAGCAATTTAGTCAAAGGCAAAGTGAATTTGGATGAATATCTCAGAGACGGAACTGGTTTCACTATATACAACAGAGGGACACAGACACACACACACACACACACACACACACACACACAAAAACCAAAACCATATTTTTATAGTTTAGTTCTTTGTGTTTATTTGATTTAAGTATTATTCTGAGTTTGTAGAGACTAGGAAGACATCAGTATCTTCTTTCTTCTTTTTCTTTAGGCTGTTCCCTTTCAGGGGTCGCCACAGCGAATCATCTGCCTCTATTCTCATGGAAGTGATATTTAATGATTTGCATGTTTGATTTGGCATAGGTTTTTACATCAGATGCCCTTCCTGACACAAGGGGCAGAAACACGCTTGACGGCTACGCAGCTACTCTTGACAAAAGTCAGCAATGGTTCTTTTACAGCCTCACACCATAGACAGTGAGAGACATGGCTGACCTTTGATAACCCAGTTAGCTGCACGGTGGGAGATATCGTATATCAATATCTATCAGTATATACCAGCATCAGCTGAGATAGGCTCCAGCCTCACTGAGATCCTAGTAAGGGTGCCATAGTGGCATTGTTGTCAGCAAGTCCACCTCACAGCAAGAAGGTTCTGGTTTTGAAGGTTTTGAGTCCCGGGCCTAAGAGTTTGTGTGTTCTCCTACTTGTGTTGGTTATGCCAATAAAGGCATGCACACCAGGCTATTTATCTGTTTCTCCAACGTGTGGGTGTGACTGTTGCCTTTTGATGGTTTGGTGAGCTGGACACCATGAACAGGGCGAGCAGAAATTTGGAACAAAACAATGAACATAATGTACATGTGTTTGAACAGTAGGAGGAAAGTGGAGTACCCAGAGGAAACCCATTCCGGAATGTGGGAAACATGCAAACTAGACACAGAAACTCCCTCACTAAGCTCAGGACTCGAACACAGGACCTTTTTGATGTGATGTGGATGTGCTAACCACTACACTACTGTGAACATGTCTCAGGTTCATCCCACAATATTATGAACCTACTAAACCTTTCAGTGCAGAAAATGCTCTATGAGCCATGATGTTAGAGAAAGAATGAAAGAGAGAATGAACGAATGAAAGAAAGAAAGAAAGATGAAAGAGGGAATAAAAAAGAGAATGAAAGGAAAAGAAGTGAAAGAAAAAGAATGAAAGAAAGTAAGACAAAGAATGAAAGAAAGAGAAAGAGAGAAAGAGAAAGATGAAAGAATGAATGAAAGAAAGAATGAATGAATGAGAGAAAGAAAGAAAGAAAAAGAGAGATGAAAGAAAGAATTAATGAAAGTAAGAGAAAGAAAGACAAAGAATGACTGAATGAATGAATGAATGAAAGAAAGAAAGAGAAAGAAATCACACAATTTCTGACCAATTAGATTTAAGTATTCAACCGCGCCTGGGGACTGAAATGACGTTTTATAATAAATGACACCATACTGAAGAATTACATCCTCTTCTTCTTTTCCTTTTGGCTTTTCCCTTCAGGGGTCGCCACAGCAAACCCTCCGCCTCCATTTCACCCTATCCTCTGTATCTTCGACTCTTACTCCAACTACCTTCATGTCCTCCTTCACCACATCCATAAATCTTCTCTTTGATCTTCCTCTCTGCCTTCTGCCTGGTAGTTCCAACCTCAGCATCCTACTACAATATATTCACTATCCCTCCTCTGGACATGTCCAAACCATCTTAATCTAGCCTCTGTGACTTTGTCTCCAAAACATCTTACAAGGGCTGTCACTCTGATGTACTCATTCTTGCTCCTATCCATCCTCGTTACTCCCAAAGAGAACCTCAACATTTTCATCTCTGCTGCCTCCTGTCTTTTCCTCAACGCAACTGTTTCTAAACCATACAACATCACTGGTTTCATCACCGTTTTGTACACTTTTCCTTTCATTCTTGCCGATACCTTCCTATCAAACCGGACACTTTTCTCCAACCATTCTAACCAGCCTGCACACGCTTCTTCACCTCTTTTCCACACCCTCCATTGCTCTGGATTGTTGAGCCTAAGTACTTGAAGTCCTCCACCTTCTTTATCTCTGCTCCCTGTAACCTCACCATTCCTCTTGGGTCCTTGTCGTTCACACACATGTATATGTTTTACTGAGGCTAAACTTCATTCCTCTCCTTTCCAGGGCATACCTCCACCTCTCTAGATTTTCCTCCCCTTGTTCTCTGCTCTCACTACAGATCACTAGGATATCTAGGGTAACAGCTGTAAAAATCATATGACAATACTGAACCCTATGAGAGAAAACTCTAGGAACTGTTCGATAATAAACAGTTTGAAGACAAAATTAATAGTACTGTATGTTCTCGCAATGAATGCAGCCATGAGGCGGCGGGGGGGGGGGGGGGGGCACTAACCAGTGTCTCTCCCCCTTATGCCGGTCCCAAGCCCGGATAAATGCAGAGGGTTGTGACAGGAAGGGCATCCGGCGTAAAACTTCTGCCACATTTAAAAATGCAAATGATCAAAACAAAATTCATACCGGATCGGTCGAGGCCCGGGTTAACAACGACCGCCATCAGTGCTGTCAACCAACAGGGTGCTGATGGAAATTGGACTACTGTTGGTCGAAGAAGGAGAGGTGGGAGGCGTGTCCGTAGGCAGAGAAAGAAGAGGAAATGCGTGAGCCTAGGACTGAGAGTAGGGACTTTGAATGTTGGAACGATGCAAGGAAAAAGATAGGAAGCTGGCTGACATGATGCAGAGGAGGAAGGTGGACATACTGTGTGTTCAGGAGACCAGGTGGAAAGGTAGCAAGGCTAGAAGCTTAGGAGAGAGAAATGGAGTAGGAGTCATCTTGAAGGAGGGGTTTGTCAGGAATGTTCTAGAAGTGAAAAGAGTGTCAGACAGAGTGATGAGTCTCAAGTTAGAAATTGAAGGTGTGATGGTCAATGTTGTTAGTGCTTATGCCCCACAGGCGGGGTGTAAGCTAGAAGAGAAGGAGAGATTCTGGAGTGAGTTAGATGAAGTGATGCAGAGTACCCCCAGAGGTGAAAGAGTGGTCATTGGTGCAGACTTCAATGGACATGTTGGTGCAGGCAACAGAGGGGACGAGGAAGTGATGGGCAGGTTTGGTATCCAGGACAGGAACACAGAAGGACAGATGTTGATCGATTTTGCAAAAAGGATGGAAATGGCTGTAGTGAATACTTTCTTCAAGAAGAAACAGGAGCATAGGGTGACTTATGAAAGCGGAGGTAAGAGCACACAGGTAGACTACATCTTGTGTAGGCGATGTAATTTGAAGGAAGTCAGTGACTGCAAAGTAGTAGTGGGTGAGAGTGTTGCCAAACAGCATAGGATGGTGGTGTGCAGGATGACACTGATGGTGAGAAAGGTGAAAAAGGCAAAGGCAGAGCAGAAGACAAAGTGGTGGAAGCTGAAAAAGGAATCTTTCAATCGTGTTGTCTTCAAGGAGGAGTTGAAACAGGCTTTGGGTAGTCAGGAAGTGCTTCCAGATGACTGGACAACCACAGCCAATGTGATCAGGGAGACCGGTAGGAGAGTACTTGGTGTGTCCTCTGGAAGGAAAGTAGATAAGGAAACTTGGTGGTGGAATGAGGAAGTGCAGGAGTGTGTACAAAAGAAGAGGTTAGCCAAGAAGAAGTGGGACATTGAGAGGACCGAAGAGAGTAAACAGGAGCACAGGGAGACACAGCGTAAGGCGAAGGTAGCGGTGTCAAAGGCCAATCAGAGGGCGTATGATAGGTTGAACAGTAAGGAGAGAGAAAATGATTTATACAGGTTAGCACAGCAGAGAAATCGAGATGGGAAAGACGTGCAGCAAGTTAGAGTGATAAAGGACAGAGAGGGAAATGTATTGACTGATGACAGAAGTGTGCTGGGAAGACGGAAAGAGTATTTTGAAGAGCTGATGAATGAGGAAAATGAGAGAGAAAAAAGAGTAGAAGGGGTGACCGTTGAGGACCAGGAAGTAGCAAAGATTAGTAAGGGAGAAGTGAGGAGGGCATTGAAGATGATGAAGAGTGGAAAGGCAGTTGGCCCTGATGACATACCAGTTGAGGTATGGAAGTGTCTAGGGGAGGTAGCAGTAGATTTTCTGACAAGAATATTCAACAAGGTCTTAGAAAGTGAGCAGATGCCAGAGGAATGGAGTAGTGTGCTTGGGCCCATTTTTAAGAACAAGGGAGATGTACAGAGTTGTGGCAACTACAGAGGGATAAAGTTGATGAGCCATACAATGAAGCTATGGGAAAGAATAGTGGAAGCAAGACTAAGGGCAGAGGTCAGCATTTGTGAACAACAGTTTGGTTTCATGCCAAGAAAGAGCACCACAGATGCAGTGTTTGCTTTGAGGATGTTCATAGAGAAGTGCAGAGAAGGTCAGAAGTAGCTGCATTGTGCCTTTGTGGATCTGGAGAAAGCATATGACAGGGTGCCGAGAGAAGAAATGTGGTATTGTATGAGGAAGTCTGGAGTGACAGCGAAGTATGTTAGAGTGGTGCAGGACATGTATGAGAGATGTAAGACAGTGGTGAGGTGTGCTGTTGGTGTGACAGAAGAGTTCAAGGTGGAGGTGGGACTGCATCAAGGGTCAGCTCTCAGCCCCTTCTTGTTTGCTATGGTGATGGACAGGCTAACAGACGAGGTTAGACAAGAATCTCCATGGACTATGATGTTTGCATATGACATCGTGATCTGTAGTGAGAGCAGAGAACAAGTGGAGGAAAATCTAGAGAGGTGGAGGTATGCCCTGGAAAGGAGGGGATTGAAGGTTAGTCTCAGTAAGACGGAATACATGTGTGTGAACGACAAGGACCCAAGAGGAACTTTGAGGTTACAGGGGGCAGAGATAAAGAAGGTAGAGGATTTTAAGTACTTAGGCTCAACAATCCAGAGCAATGGAGAGTGTGGAAAAGAGGTGAAGAAGCGCGTGCAGGCAGGTTGGAATGGATGGAGAAAAGTATCCGGTGTGATGTGTGATAGGAGAGTATCGGCAAGAATGAAAGGAAAAGTGTACAAGATGGTGTTGAGGCCAGCGATGTTGTATGGTTTAGAGACAGTGGCCCTGGGGAAAAGACCGGAGTCAGAGTTGGAGGCAGCAGAGATGAAAATGTTGAGGTTCTCTTTGGGAGTAACGAGGATGGATAGGATCAGAAATGAGTACATCAGAGGGACAGCACATGTTAGATGTTTTGGAGACAAAGCCAGAGAGGCTAGCTTGAGATGGTTTGGACATGTACAGAGGAGGGATAGTGAGTATATTGGCAGTAGGATGCTGAGGTTGGAACTACCAGGCAAAAGGCCCAGAGGAAGACCAAAGAGAAGATTTATGGATGTGGTGAAGGCGGACATGAAGGTCGTTGGAGTAAGAGTAGAAGATGCAGAGGATAGGGAGAGATGGAGGCAGATCATTTGCTGTGGCGACCCCTGAAGGGAACAGCCGAAAGGAAAAGAAGAAGTTGTTCTCGCAATGGCCATCTTATACAATATATTTCTTTTTAGATTAAGTAAATTCACCATCATTTCTAAGAAATATGACAAAAATTTGGCAGCACGTGGTTTGTGGTTAGCATGTCAGTCTCACAGCAAGAAGGTGTTGGGTTCGAGTTTCTAGCTCAGCAAGGACATTTCATTACTGAACTGGGCTAGAAAAAGATCAGCCCCACCTTACATACATCATTCCATTAGAGTTTCTGGAGGAAACCCATGTAAGCACCAGGGGAACATACATTTCCACACAGAAACTCCCAAGCCTAGAAATCGAAGGCAAACGTGCTAACCACTGCACCACTGTGAAATATTTTTATTTTTGAACAACACAGAGGCTTAGGCACAACAGCTCATTAATACCATCCACCAACTACAACCTAGTGGTATCATATTAGACAATTTTACCATTTGTTATGGCTCCCCTCAACGCATGGCTTGGGCTCTGGAACCATCCATGTCGAGAGAGGCTGGACCTTATTCTATTCTGGAGTTGCTCATGGGGAGCCGGCGGCGAGCTGGTGTGAGTCTTCTTGTTGCCGCCCATCTGGATGCCCAAATGGTGGGGTTCTCCCTGGTTGAAGAAAGGGTAGCTTCCCTCCGTCTTCGGGTGGGGGGGGAAGGGTCCTGATTGTTATTTGTGCTTATGCACCAAATGACAGTTCAGAGTGCCCACCCTTTTTGGAGTCTTTGGTGGGTGTGCTGGAGAACGCTCCCTCAGGAGACTCACTCGTGGTCTTGGGAGACTTCAACGCCCATGTGGGCAATGATAGTGTGACCTGGAAGGGTGTGATCGGTAGGTATGGTCTCTCCAGTCTGAACCCGAATGGTGTTTCGCTGTTGGACTTCTGTGCTCATCACAATTTGTCTATCACGAACACCATGTTCGAACACAAGTGTGCCCATAAGTGCACTTGGCACCAGGACACCCTAGGTTGCAGTTTGATGATTGACTTTGTAGTCGTGTCATCGGACTTGCAACCATATGTTCTGGACAATCGGGTGAAGAGAGGAGCTGAGCTGTCTACCGATCACTACCTGGTGGTGAGTTGGCTTCGGTGGTGGGGGAGGCTGCCTTCCAGACCTGGCAGGCCCAAGCGTGTAATCAGGGTCTGCTGGGAACATTTGGCGGAGTCCCCTGTCCGAGAGGCCTTTAACTCCCTCCGGAGGAGGCTGGGGACATGGAATCCGAATAGGCCATGTTTCGTTCCTCCATTGCTGAGGCGGCAACCCATAGCTGTGGCCGGAATGTCGTTGGTGCTTGTCGTGGCGGTAATCCCCGAACCTGGTGGTGGACAGCTGCGGTGAAGGGGGCCATCCAGATGAAGAAGGAGGCCTATCGGGTTTTATTAGCTTGTGGGACTATGTTTCTAGGCTTGTCTTGGACCGCCTCTGTGTCCCCCCCCCGGGAGAGTTGGAGAAAGTGGCTGGGGAGAGGGACAGCTGGACCTCTTTGCTTAGGTTGCTATCCCCGCGACCCGACCCTGGACTTAGCGGAAGATGATGATGATGATGATAGTTAATAAACTCCTACAGCATGTTCGTTGATGTCCCTTTGGTAGCCATGATTAAAAATTTATTGACCTCCTCCCTGATGATGCACAAAGATATGAATAATGAGTGGTTGGTCCAAACTGTAGTGTTGCCGGTCTACCAGCCATAGAATTTGTGCCACTTTGATCATCTGATCTGATACGGTGAGCATCTTGAAAGACAAAATTATTGTATAGCTTTATCTGGGAGAAAAATGAATCCTGGAAATGGCTTATTGTTTGATTATCATAAGAAACTACACAGCCAAAGCAATGGTTCTTTTACATGCCTCTCACCATAGACAGTGAGAGACTTGGCTGACCTGCTTGCATCCCCAATTTTGGGATTGGTAATCCAGCATCCTACCACCAGGGCACCACTGCCCTAAATGATAACATACTAGAACCTATTTAAAAGCTATGAACATGTGATTTCGTAATACTGTATATGCATTATTGGGTTTTTGTTTTTGCTGAAAAAAATCCCCACCTTCTGTCTAAATTATTTTGATAATTTTACAACATTGATTTATGAGTTGTAAAATATAGATGTTTTCATTTCTTTTCTTGTTTTATGTAAGTTTATTATAAAATCTTATACTAATTTTATTTTATAACATTATATTAATTATAGAAGAAACACATTTCAGTACATTTTCTTATTTATTCGGTGTTAAAAATTATTTCAAATATAATATCTGCAATTGTTTTGTTTGTGTTTTCCTGGCGTCACTCGTCGCTCCCTCGCGCTATAGCGCATGACACAGACAGGTGGCACTGTAGAGCTCCATTCACAACACGCAGATTTTTCGGGATGCCAGATATATTTTCTATTAAATTTGAAAAAAAGTAGATTATATGGTCATTAGAAAAGCAGATAAAATTGAAAAGGTGCTTATAAGAACGGTAAGAAGGGTCGAGATTAATATACATGAGAAATATATTTTCAATATGTATGTCTTTGGGAAAACGTACACAATCTGGCAACCTTGCGTACAGAGCAACGTGGGTTGAGCGCTTCGGCGACGCACTCACACAGCCGGAGTTTACACACATCAGAAAAGTGAGAGTGGGTCAGAAACGGCCGGGAGAGGTTGCACGGTAAAGTGTTCCAGATTAACCGAGTTGAACGGTAGAGAGGGAGACTCACGCGGACGCACGGAAACCCGGAACGGAAACCTCGGCGTGTCGGAGCGGTGAGCGATGCGCTGGCACCATGGCCAAATGGTTCAAGGAGCACCTAGGATTCAAGAGCGCCAAAGCCGCGCCGCCGGCGCCTCCGAGACCGGACTACCGGCACTGCCACGCGGCCGCCGCCGCCGCTTACCAGCACTCGGGACCTGGCACCGTAGGCTCGAGTTACCCGAGCCCAGCGCAGCCGGATATCCTCGCCGCGTACAAACTCCAGAAAGAGCTGGACTTCGAGGACCCATACGCGGCCGGCGCCAAAACTCCTTTCTCGGGCGCAGCGCTCTCGGAGGTGAAGTACGTGTCCCCGAAACACCGGCTCATCAAAGTGGAGACGCTGGAGAGGAGCAGCGCGAGCCCGAGTGCTGGCGGAGGAGGCGGCGGAGGAGGAGGAGGTGGCAGTAGTAGTAGTAGTAGTGGTGGAGGTGGTGGTGGTGGTGGTGGCGGCGGCGGCAACGCGAGCCAGGCAGCTGCAGGGAGCGCGAGGTCTCCCACGTCCCCACAAGCCGAGCACGAGACGAAGCAAGACAAGGTGAGCGCGCGCGTCATCCACCTTCACCTGCAAATAATAATAATAATAATAACAACAACAACAATAATAATAATAATCATAATAATCATAATTATCGTCATGATCATCATCACAGGAAACCTACAGAACAGCAGCAATAACATTTAAAACTCACAATGAAACTTTTAATCGCAGAAATAAAGTGCGAGCAGAGGTTCATAAACAAATAAACAAACAAATAATGCATTTAACTGGTAAACAACTTCCCAGAACACATTTAGTGGTGGAGTCATGGAGGTTAATTTTATTGAGGTTTCACATAAAAATATAATCCCAGGAAACCAGGGAACCCCAAGGAAACCCACACCAACCAGCCCTGACACAGAAATGCCTGAGCCCGGGACTTGAACTCAGGACCTGCTTGCTATGAGGTGGATGTCCTAAGCGCTGCAGTACAGTATTAAATAGAGTTGATTGAGTATAACTCAAGAATAAATTATTACGGATTGTAGTAGGGCAATGGTGGCCTAGTGGTATATGGCACTGGATCCTAAAGTTGGGGGTTCAAGTCCACTCTCAACAGGTTGCCACTGTCCCCCCAGTGCTGCTAATTGGGTTATCAAAGGCCGGCCTGTCTCTGGTGTGAGGGTCATGTAAAAGAACCATTGCTGACTTTCGACAGGAGGCGCTGCAAAGCCGTCAGCGTGTTTCTGCCATGCGATGGCCTGGCGAGCTGTCCAGGGTGTACTCTGCCCTCATCCAGAGTCGGCTGGAATGGGTGCCAGCCTCCCCATGACCCTAATTAGGATGAAGCGGTTACAGAAAATGAATGGATCACTTTAAGGAACCACAGAGTTCAACTACATTCCATCGTTTCATCTGTAATCCATAATCCAGTGGTTCTCAGAGTGGAGCTGGTAATATAGCACATGCCTGTGATGCGTACTGGTAGTGTGGTGGTAAGCATGTTTCTTTCATGCCCAGAGGGTTTTGGCTTAGAGAGGGCATCTGTGTGGAATTTACATCTCGTCGTGCTTGTGTGGGTACCCTCCTGGTACTCCGGTATCTTTGACGGTCCAACGACATCCACATTAGCTTCATTGACTTTGTGTGTTATATATGTTGTGTGTGTGTGTGTGTGTGTGTGTGTGTGTGTGTGTGTGTTGGCAGTGTAATGTAGTGGCATGCTATTCTGGGTGTACTCTGCGTTCTCCTAAAGTCAGCTGACGTAGGCTTCAGTCTTACTGCAACCCGAGTAGGATGAAGTTATTTTGCAAATGAATGTAATGCATGCTTTTATTATTATATACTAATAAAATTTGTATTGGTGGACATTTATTAGAAATTAATCATAAAGAAGCATGGGGTGCACTGTTGTGCATTTGTTATTAGCACTGTCCCCTCACACCAGGTTTGCTTTGTTTGCATTTTTCTTCCTTTTCATTTGGTGGTTTCCCCAGTGGACTCCGGTTTCCTCCCACATTCCAAAACCATGCAAATCAGGTGAATTTGCTTGACAAAATGCCCATCTGTGTAAATCTGAGTGTAAATAGTTGACTGACTTTCTGTATTAGTCCCTCAATACACTGTTGAAGTCTGCCTGTCACCCAAAGTCAGCTGGGATTGGCTCCAGGGTCCCATCCCAAATACAGTGGTACCTTGATTTACAAATTTAATCCATTCCGAGGGCGAGCTTGCAAGCCAAAAAGCTCGTTAGATGAAACAATTATTCCCATCAGAAACAACAGAAAACCAATTAATCCGTTCCAACTCCCCCAAACTCGTATAACCCGCCAGAAACATATATTTGATCCAATATATTAAAGATAAACATCTAAAAACAATAAATATTTCATAATAATAGAGGGATCCCTTGCTACTTCGCGTTTCAATAATGCGGCTTCAGTGCATTGCATTAAAAATAAATAAATAAATAAATATTCATCAAATTAAAAAATAAGGAAATTAAGGAAGAATAGGTGGAAAAGTCATGGAAAATGTCACAAACACAAAGCCAATTATGCAGAAACCCCCCCCTAAACAAACACAAAACAAAAAACAACCCAAAATCTCCCATCAAAACTGGATACAGGGAGTCGTCGACCTATGCGAGTTACGTCTGATTGACCGTACGACCGCAAAAGTGGTGAAGCATGATTCATGGCAGTGCAGTGCGATTGTTGCGTACGACGGTTGTTTGTGCTGCTGGCAGCACCAGCATCGTAAAAGACCAAACAGGAGCTGGTGCAGCTTCACTTTCTAACTGCTCAGAGCAAATCTATTCATCTACTTTCAAAGCCACGTCACTGTGGTGTGAAGCTGAGAGACAATCCTTTCTGTGTGGGCGGGTCCGATACCTTGAAACTCTAATTTTATTGGACTCATACGCTGCAGTGTTTAGGTGACAGGAAGCGCGTCCCAAGTTTTGGCAATCAGCTGCTCTGCGGGTTGAAGTTTTTCCATGTTTGTCCATTTGTGTTTGCTTGCCAGCTGTGCTTGACTTCGTGGAAATGAGCCGATCAAAATGAGGGAAATTATCTCTTTACCCAAACAACACTCGCAGTCTGTGGCTGTTGTTATAATCCAATAAAATTGGAGTTTGAAGCTATCGGACCCGCCCACACAGTGGAGTACAGAAAGGATTGGCTCTCTGCTGCGTGTCACAGTGATGTGGAATTGAAAATAGATGTATAGATTTAAATAAAAGATTTATTCATCTGTTTTTGTTTGGCGTGAGTGTATTTGGATGGAAAGTCGACATACGACTAGATCGAGTTACGACCGGTCTGCCAGAACCAAACGCGGTCGTAAGTCGATGACTCACTGTACATTGTTGCATCTGTGTGTGCAAGCTGCCCACGTGCACACGCGTATGTATGTGTGCCGTCTTCTTCTCATGCAATACCATCTGTATGTGTGTGTGTACAGACACTTCCCAGCTTACTAACGAGTTAGGTTCAGGACGACCATTCTGAGATTAATTTATTTGTAAGTCGTTACAGGGCATTTTTTTGAGGGGAACGTATGTTTAAACCTCGTATAAGTAACATATACCCCCCCCCCCTGTAAAGCATGCCACGCCCCTCTGCCGGAGCCTAGTATTAAGTGTACCTCAGGATAATGATTAATCATATTTCATACATATATTTATGATCTATCTTTCTGTAGATTTTATTCCATTTCTATTTGTTTCATAAATTTTATTTCGCTTTCACTTTCGACCTTGGACATGCTGGTATCTCCGGATGTTTGCAAAACGAACGTTGGTAAGTTGGGGAGCATCTGTATTTATATTTTATTTACATCTTATGTTTTTTTAAATATATATTTAATTGTTGTTATAAGCATTTATAACATTGAATATGTATTTATTAAAATTATATACACATAGACATGTATGCATACGTCAGTCGGGGGATGGGGGTAGGGGGTGATCCTACTTTGCGGCTTTCGATTTTCGTGTGTGGATATCGGTCCCAATTAATCTCGGAAAGTGAAGGATCCCTGTAATACATGTACATTAACATTAATAATAATTAATAATAAATAATAATAAGAATTAAACAAGAATAAACAATAAGTCAACTTACCTTTTCAATCATCGACTACGGCAAAGATGTCACGTGTGCAGGCAGGAGGTGATGCGTAACAGAGGAGGAGGAGAATTTTGTTCATGTGCATGCTATGAATGCCAGTGAGGAAAGGCTCGTGGTGAGTTCCCACAAGGCCAGTGCTTTGCGTATGACCCTGGGGAACATGCTTTTTGCCATCCTGTACTAGAATTAAGTATAACTGCGCATTCACTGATAAGATTTACAATTAAGATTATGAATGTTATTGTTAACAGGGTATAGATGTAATATAAAGGGGGAGGGGGGGGGGGGTGATGGGGCATGCAAAGTCCACACAGAAACGGCCTGACTGAGCCCGGGACTAGAACCCAGGACATTTTTTGCTGTGAGGCAGTCATGCTAACCATAAGCTAAGATATGCAGTGCGCCACCTGATATCTGTGATACAAACTACGATTAGTTGTATGCAATGTGTAACCGTGTTAATACTGATTGGCTGTTATGTGTACTGGATTTGAGTAGTCCAGCCTGAAGTGTGTGTGTGTGTGTGTGTGTGTGTGTGTGTGTGTGTGTGTATATGTGTGTGTGAGCCGCTATGCTACACATGGTTGAGTCATAAAAAAACCCTGCAAAACAAGTTGTGTTATTGGTTATTCAGTATGGCTTATATCTCATTTACGCAAAATGTTTGTAGCATAATCTTCATATTCAAGTGTTCGCAGGCATGTGATAGCGTGGGATTATTCACAGCGATCCTCAACATGTTGTTTTTTTTTTAAATCAGCGCTGGAGTGTATGTTTAGTAGAAATCTTATAACTTGATGTGAACTGAATGAAAGTTTAGCAAGCCTCCATTTTCAGGCTCGCATGCTTCATTCATGCCTCAGAGTAATGCTGTGACTCACTCATGTTATTGCTTAACTTTTGTTATTCCCCTAATCCAACACTAGAACCAGGAACATGTCCCGTACACATACTCACCTGTTTGTTTAATGACGTCATGTTGTAGGTGTTAGTTTGTGTTCAGAAAATGTTTGAGTTGTGCAAACTCTGTCACTGATCCCAGACTTCCTTTTTCTCTCGATCATACCTGCCTCACCTTTCTGCAAGGTGTGGCGGCATGGCACTCACTCACTCACACACACACACACACACACACACACACACACACACACACACACACACAAAGTCTGAGGTCAAGTGAGTGCAGTGTTTCTCAATCCTGTCGATCTACTACACATACTTGTGTATGTTGTAGTGCTTTTTTTTCGAACACACCCAAGAGATGAATCAGCTTTGCCCTAGCAAGTTGAGCTTCATGTGCAAGAAGCACACAAAACTATAGAAATATTAACTGCAGCTTTTACCGCATTGTGATTGAATGCTTGATTGTGATTGGTCTGAGTATGTGCATGTCACAGCTGGGGGCAATTTGGAACAGCCAGTGAACCTGCATACTGTTCATATCTTTATACTGCAGAAGGAAACCGGAGTACTGAGAAGGCCTTGCAGATCCTAGGTTCGAGTCCGGGGCTCAGAAAGGACATTTGTGTATGGAGTTTGCATGTTCATTCCAGTGCTTGTGTGGGTTTCCTCCGGGTACAAAGCACATTAGGCTAATCAGCTGTTCCAAATTGACCCTTGGTGTGTGTGTGTGTGTGTGTGTGTGTGTGTGTGTGTGTGTGTGTATGTGTGTGTGTGTGTGTGTGGTACTCCGATGGATAGTGTAGCCCAGATTTTCCCAGAGTTGGCTGAGATAGGCTATATCTTCCCCGCAGCCTTTGTAGGATTAAATGATTTACTAAATGAGTGAGACAGAAAGAGAGCAAGGAATGGAATTACTGAGTTTTTAACCCAGTTAAATACGAGTAACTCTACAAAGAGTCACAAAGACATGAAAGTCGTCATGTTTGTCTATTGTTAGCAACAAGCTCACTAGTTAACTGTATAGAGTCCTGTCTGAGGGCTGTCTTTCGTAGAAACTAGCAAACTGTGGCGCCTGCATTATACTTGTCAAGCAAATATGTCTGGTATATCCAATTGAGCTGAAGGACGCACTTGTGTTTACTGTACTGGTCCTTCTCAAAAAATTAGCATATTGTGATGAAGTTCATTATTTTCTATAATGTACTGATAAACATTAGACTTTCATATAGTTTAGATTCATTGCACACCAACTGAAATATTTAAGGTCTTTTATTGTTTTAATGCTGATGATTTTGGCAAACAGTTCATGAAAACCCAAAATCCCCGTCTCAAAAAATTAGCATATCATGAAAAGGTAACACACAGAAAGAAATCTCTGAGCGAATAGGCTGTTCCCAGAGTGCTCTATCAAGGCACCTTAGTGGGACGTCTGTGGGAAGGAAAAAGTGTGGCAGAAAACGCTGCACACCAGAAGAGGTGACCGGACCCTGAGGAAGATTGTGGAGAAGGGCCGATTCCGGACCTTGGAGGACCTGTGGAAGCAGTGGACTGAGTCTGGAGTAGAAACATCCTGAGCTACCGTGCACAAGCCACTTTTGAACCAGAAACAGTGGCAGAAGCGGCTGACCTGGGCTACAGAGAAGCAGCACTGGACTGTTGCTCAGTGGTCCAAAGTACTTTTTTCGGATTCATTCAGAAATCAAGGTGCCAGAGTCTGGAGGAAGACTGGGGAGAAGGAAATGCCAAAATGCTTGAAGTCCAGTGTCAAGTACCCACAGTCAGTGATGGTCTGGGGTGCCATGTCAGCCGCTGGTGTTGGTCCACTGTGTTTTATCAAGGGCGGGGTCAATGCAGCTAGCTATCAGGAGATTTTGGAGCACTTCATGCTTCCATCTGCTGAAAAACTTTATGGAGATGAAGATTTCATTTTTCAGCACGACCTGGCACCTGCTCACAGAGCCAAAACCACTGCTAAATGGTTTACTGACCATGGTATTACTGGGCTCAATTGGCCTGCCAACTCTCCTGAGCTGAAGCCCATAGAGAATCTGTGGGATATTGTGAAGAGAAAGTTGAGAGACACCAGACCCAACACTGTGGATGAGCTTAAGGCCCCTATCGAAGCATCCTGGGCCTCCGTAACACCTCAGCAGTGCCACAGGCTGATTGGCTCATGCCATGCCCGCATTGAAGCAGTCATTTCTGCAAAAGGATTCCCGACCAAGTATTGAGTGCAGAACTGAACATAATTATTTGAAGGTTGACTTTTTTTTGTATTATAAGCACCTTTTTATTGGTCGGATGAAATATGCTAATTTTTTGAGATAGGAATTTTGTGTTTTCATGCTGCATGCCAAAATCATCAGTATTTAAAAACAATTAAAGACCTGAAATATTTCAGTTGTGTGTAATGAATCTAAAATATATGAAAGTTAAATTTTTTCAACAGTACATCACAGAAAATAATGAACTTTATCACAATATGCTAATTTTTTTGAGAAGGACAAGTATATCTCACGTAAAGGGAAGAAATGCTTCTTTGTTTACTGTTCATACTGTGAGCGGCCATGTTGGTTTCACTGTCTGACCTCAGAGTTGAGGACACCGTCCAGAGTTCCTGAACAGGAATTCCAACTTGAGGCGGTGTTTATCTGAGTTTTCCTAGTCAAAGAATTCCGAATGGGCATTTCCTGTCGTTTTCATTACCTTCTGTGTTTTTAAACAGTCAATTAACACTGTGGTAATTATAGACTTTTTATTTTTGGACCACTATGAAAATTTTTAAGCCTGACACTGCTGCATCCTCTTGTAATGTTCAGTGAATTTATAATTATTATTGTTAGGTTTAGGGTTAGGGTTAGTCGGTACAGGGATCCCTCACTTTCCACATACGCTCACCAGTGTACCATAACAATATATCAAATTCACATAATATTCATTATATATGCAGGGATCCCGCACTTTCCGCGATTAATTGGGACTGAGATCTCCCACCGTGACCACCGCATTCTGCGAAGTAGGATCAAACCCCCCCCCCCCCCCCCGGACTGACGTGTGTGTATGTGTATATATATATATATATATATATATATATATGTGTGTGTGTGTGTGTGTGTGTGTGTGTAATTTCAATAAATACATATTCAATGCATAGAACAATTAAGCATTCAAAAATAATGCATAGGATGTAAATAAAATATAAATACACCAACATACAGACGCGCACGCACACACTCAGATGCGCACCTCACAAAAATGTAAGTAGTTTTGATGGGAGGTTTTGTTTGTTTAGGGTTTTTATATATATATATTTTTGCATAATTGGCCTTGTTTTCGCGGCATTTTCCTTAACTTGTCCCCCTATTCTTCCTTAATTTCCTTATTTTTTTAATTCAGTGAATATTAAAAAAATGCGATGCACTGAAGCCGCATGAATTGAAGCGTGACGTAGCGAGGGATCCCTGTAGTAGCTTTCTTCACTCGTGGAATTCCAGAACAACAGATTGCACATGCAGCTTTTTTGCATTAATGTTGCTTCTTATGGAAGTCGAAGGTGATCAGATGATCTTCACAACAAGCCCTCTGGTGTGTCGGAATTTATGGACTTTGTGCAGCATTTGTGTTTAACTCCCATTATCAGACACAATCTGCTGTTATGTATGGCTGTTCATTGGGTATATGTAATAGATGTGAAGAATTAAAAATTTTCCCGATCAGCAGTTTTCAGATTAAGAAATATATATGATGAAGAATATTATGTGAATTTGAATTATTGTTATGCTGCACTGCTGAGCGTGTCTCTAGGTATATGGTCCAAATGCCTGGTAATCCCACTGGATCCAGGGTTGAGCCCCTGTTATGAAACCTGAGTCTATTCCAATAGTCCATGCATTAAAGGAGCTGTGTCATGATTTTTACTCACAGGTTTAGTTGTCAGAAAGTCATGTAAATGTGCATGGAATGTCCAAAATACTAGTCTGTATTTAATAATAGCTTTATTAGCTTGCAAATCAAAAAGAATTTGATGTTATTGACCGTAATATGGAGCGAAAGAGAGTGAACTGCAACATGAAAGTTTTTTTTTTTTTTTTTTTTTTTTTTATGTTTTCAAAGATTTAACTACGCCTATAAGTTAAGTTTTGTTAGCCTTCATGAATCTGATTAGTATTTATATTAACAGCTATGTTTTGTACTTTCTTCAAACAACCATGGACACCGCCCCTTTAAGACACATGCTTTGAAGGATCTTGTTCATCTCTGGGCCCCTGAAACATTTTCGACATTCCGTCCTGCTGGTTCCTGACATCTAGTCTGGAGAGCCAGATCTCTCAATCTTGTGTTAAAAATTCTAGCACGTTTTGTGATTAGCATGACTATGAACCATCTACGTCTATAGGCTGAAGCTGCATGATGGACTGTTTCACCACCAACTTGCTTACTCTTGTAAGTTTTTAATAGGTTTCTGTGGATGTTGTGAACCTAGTGTCATTTTGGGTAGCCGTGGCCTAATGGTTCGAAGGGATTTTGGGACCGAAAGGTCCATTCTTCATTTTCTATAACCGCTTAATCCTAATTAGGGTGGTGGCGAGGCTGGCGCCTATTCGAGCCAACTCCGGATGAGGGCAGAGTACACCCTGGACAGCTTGCCAGGCCATCGCAGGGTGGGATCATGCTGGCAGCTATGCAGCGACTCTTGTTGAAACTCAGCAATGGTTCTTTTACAGCCTCTCACCATAGACAGTGAGACATGGCCCGCCTTTAATAACCCAGTTACCTGCACTGGGGGGGACAGTGACAACCCGTGGAGAGTGGGGCTTGAACCCTCAACCTTAGGATCAGTGATCCAGCACCTTTATCATCAGGCCACCACTGCCCTGTGGACTGAAAGGTCACTGGTTCAATTCCCAAACCAACAGGAAAATGTATGGTGGATGGGCTGGGGGGAGGGGGTGGTGGTGAGCTGCACCCTTCCTTTCTCCACATTCATGACTGAAATGCCCTTGTGCAAGGCAGCTAACCCCCCAACTGCTTTCTGGGCACTGCAGTGTGTGTGGCAGCCCAGTGTGTGCGTGCGTGCGTGCGTGTGTGCGTGCGTGCGTGCGTGTGTGTGTGTGTGATCACTTTGTATATGATAAATGCAGAGGCAATAATTTCCCTTGTGAGATTTATACAGTATGTCAACAAAAAACCTCAATATAAAATTGATGTCCTCCTAAAACTTTCTTCCTTGCAATGTAACTGAAGTAACCCAAGCCTGGGTAAATGGAAGAGTTTGGGAAAGATTTGGCAATATAATAAAATACATACATAAATAAATAAAAGTCAATGAGAAGAGTTGCCAAGACTCAGAGAGAATCAATTAATGGAAAGGTCTTTGGTTTTGGTGCCCAAAAGGAAACTAAAAGGAATCCAGGATACAGATATGCCAGCAAAATTTTGTTCCTTCAAGGTTATGAAGCTTGTGGACAAAAAATGTCTCTGTCTTTGTGGTCCATTGAAGGGGACAATTTAAATTTGAGACTTGGCCTCATATTAGCATGATAATATGTGACGGTACAGTTTAGGTGAAATTTATTTACCATTGCCCCTGCACACCTTATATAATACATGTTTATATAATAGATTATAATTATAGAGCTTGTACTTCAGCTCTATTTGTAAATTGTTTTATATATCTTCTTCTTTTCCTTTCGGCTGTTCCCCTCAGGGGTCGCCACAGCGAACCATCTGCCTCCATCTCACCCTATCCTCTGCATCTTCTCTTACACCAACTGCCTTCATGTCCTCCTTCACCACGTCCATGAATCGTCTCTTTGGTCTTCCTCTCGGCCTTCTGCCTGGTAGTTCCAACCCCAGCATCCTACTACCAATATAAGATAAGATACAGCTTTATTAATCTCACAATGGAGAAATTCACTGAAATATACTCACTATCCCTCCTCTGTACATGTCCAAACCATCTCAATCTAGCCTCTCTGACTTTGTCTCCAAAACGTCTTACAGGTGCTGTCCCTCTGATATGCTCATTCCTGATCCTATCCATCCTCGTTACTCTCAAAGAGAACCTCAACATTTTCATCTGTGCTACCTCCAGCTCTGCCTCCTGTCTTTTCCCCAGGGCCACTGTTTCTAAACCATACAACATCGCTGGCCTCAACACCGTCTTGTACACTTTTCCTTTCATTCTTGCCGATACCTTCCTATCACACGTCACACCGGACACTTTTCTCCAACCATTCCAACCAGCCTGCGCACACTTCTTCACCTCTTTTCCACACTCTCCATTGCTCTGGATTGTTGAGCCTAAGTACTTAAAATCCTCCACCTTCGTTATCTCTGCTCCCTGTAACCTCACCGTTCCGCTTGGATCCTTGTCATTCATACACATATATTCTGTCTTACTGAGGCGAACCATCATTCCCCTCCTTTCCAGGGCATACCTCCACCTCTCTAGGTTTTCCCTCACTTGTTCTCTGCTGTCACTGCAGATCACAATGTCATCTGCAAACATCATAGTCCATGGGGAATCTTGTCTAACCTCGTCTGTCAGCCTGTCCATCACCATAGCAAACAAGAAGGGGCTCAGAGCTGACCCTTGATGCAGTCCCACCTCGTAAGTCAAAATGTTTGTTAGATAAAACAAAAATTCCCAGAGGAAATAACAGAAAACCAATTAATCTGTTCCAACCCCCTCCCAAACTCATATAACCTGCCACAAACACGTATATTTGACCTAATATATTAAAGATAAACATGTAAAAATAATAAATATTTCATAATAATGCATGTACATTAACATTAATAATAATAAAACAAGAATAAACAATGAGTCAACTAACCCTTCCAATCATCGACCGCGGCAAAGATGTCACGTGGACTGGCATGAGGTGGTGTGTAACAGAGAAGGAGGAGGAGGAGACTTTTGTGCATGTGCACCCTACGAATGCCAGTGGCTCGTGGTCAGCTCCCACAAGTGCTTCTCAAATAGTGGGGTGCGGTGTGATGCTGGGGGGGGCATATGACCCTGGAGAACATGCTTTTCTGACATACTGTACAAGAAGTAAGTGTAATTGCACGTCCTCTACTGTAGGTGGCAGTGGTGCTCTCACTGTGCTCCCTATGGTGTAGGGAAAAAGAACGAGTAAACGATACGAAGTGCAGTAAGCACTATTTATAGTCACGCACTTGGGGGGCAGGGTTTCTTCCTATAAGGTGAATCACAGAAAATAATAATTGAGAAGCATTGCACAAGGCGTTCTCGGAGTGCGAAGGAATACACACGGAAGAATAAGAGGCTAATCGGCCCTAAAAAGCCATTTCCACAACAGAGCTCGTAAATCAAAATTTTGATCGTTGGATGGGGCAGATTTTTGGTGAGATCGAAGCCTGTATCATGGAAAATTCATTATAAAAGACACTCGTAAGTCAAGGTACCACTGTATTTTGTTGGAACACCTTTCGTCTTGATTACTGCATGCAGCTGTCTAGGCATTGTTTTGCCAAATTTAGGCAACACCACAATATTTATTTCCATTCAAAGTTGGGTTTATGTCTAACTGACATTTTGAATTGATGATGGAAAAACTGAACCACTTCATAAAGTCTTCTCCAGCACATCCTAAAAACTTTCAATAGGGTTTGGATCAGGACTCTAGGGGGCCAATACATGTGTGAAAATGATTCCTCACACTTAATGAACAACATTTTGACTATTTGAGACCCACTTTTATATCCGTACTATTGAGGAAGAAAAGGTCCATTGCTGATTGAAGCTGGTCGTTTAGTACATTCAGCTCAACAGCTGCAAGATCATGTTGCTGTGCCTCGACCTGACCAACTGAAGCAACAGGCCATCGCAGTAACATGCTGGAAATATTAAAGCGTTAATTTTGTGTTTGGGGGAAGTTAGTAATAATAATAATAATAATAATAATAATAATGAAATAAAAATAAGAATGACTATTATTATTATTATTATTGTAATTATAATAATAATTATAATAAATCTACTTGTTTTTTTATATATAGTCGGCCTTCTACTTATGAAAACCTCTGAATACGAAAAATCCAGGTTACGAAAAACATTTTCCTAAATTTTTCTCCTCTGCATACGAAAAAACCCCTTCTTACGAAAAGCCCCAAGCGCACCATTCAAAAATTCAAACAATGCGTGAGTTGCTCTCTCATTGGCTGTCTCCCAACATCCTGCCCCGCTGGCCTCCCATTGGCCAGGAGGGAACTGAATCTCCATAGTACTGTACCCATAAGCTTGTTTGTTCACACTCGTAAAGGAGAGATGTACTGTTGGTTCGTGAGTTTGGTGAGTTTTGAGAGTACTGTACTCATTGCAGCTTATTTGAGGAGGTCCGGATGAGCCCCGCCCCGTCTCAAAAGCTTCGCATTCGACCACAAAGCATTTTTGTGCACGGAAATGGGCGGCGCCACAAGACCTCCAATCTCGTAAGGAAGCAAGTTAATATTGACTCCGGACCTCTGATCTCTCGAGGAAGCAAGTTAATATTGAATCAGGACATCAGATCTTTTAAAAAGGTACAGTACTTCTGCTTTAAATACAACACACAACACCCCATTTCAAATGCTCCGTTGGCTGCGTGCTGCGTGTGGGCGGAGCCCGCATTCGGCAGAGCGCGCACGCGAGAGAGAGAGAGAGAGAGAGAGAGAGTGATAGGTTTGTGTGTGTGTGTGAGAGAGAGAGAGAGAGAGAGAGAGAGACAGAACGAGACCGAGAGATAGAGACAGTGTTGTGTGTGTGTGTGTGTGTGTGTGTGTGTGTGTGTGTGTGTGTGTGTGTGTTTATGTGCGTTAATAAAAATGTTTAATAATGGTTTAATGAATAAATATGTTAATAAAATGATTTAATATGTTAAAATGTTTAAATGGTTTAATAAATAATTTTCTTTTAACACAGATTTCATACATATTTCATACAAAATTGGTGTACTTTTATAATTTTTAAAGGATTTATGGGGTAGTCTTGGGAGCCTTGGAATGAATCACGCGTTTTACATGTAAAATGCGCCTCTACTTATGAAAACTCCAGGCTACGAAAAAGGCTCTGGAACGGATACAGAACGGCTGACTGTAGATCGTTTTATAGCCCATATCACATGATCAGATTGACAAACAGTCTGCTTCCTGTTTATAAAAGCACATGTTTGATCAGTGTTTGTGTGGATGCCTATTCATATATGGGTCTGATCACGAAACTGGTACATTTTCCAACTACCCGAATACAAACTTATAAATATTAAATAAATATAATTACTTATAAATATTAAATAAATATTTCCATGTCCATAGTTATTTCTGAATCACTGCATCAGAATCTGTAGTGCATGTCTGGGAGATAAAACCATATAAAAATATATACCTATGATGAACACAGTTTTTGAAATAATTCAAATACATCCTAGTATACACCTTTTTTGTGCTCAGTTTTGTGACAACACAAAGACCTCATTATTTTCACGTCCCGTTGAACCTCTGCTAAAGTCTCCACAGGTCGAGTAACCACATGAATCAGAGCACAGATGCACCATGGATCACGGAATTTACATGTGTACGGCAAAATTGTTAAATAAGACTTAAAACTGGATCGATGATGTACGTAACTTTTCCTGTCCATGTTACACCGTGAATCTTGTGCTCCCACTGATCACTGATGGATTGGCATTCATTGACTTTAGATAATACAGAAAAGTTAAACATGTCAAGCACTATCAATTGGCATAGTGTAACTAATTACACAATTATTAGCTGAAGCTATTATTATTATTATTATTTATAGAATGTCCATGTTATTGACTTTTTGAGTCGACCTACTAATAAATGAATGCTGCTGCTTCTCCAAGGAATATTATCCTACACTTACCAGTCTTTAATGCATATTGGCATAATACATTTAAAAAATGGGAAAAAATCTGCAGAAAATCTTAAAGTTCAGTGCCACACATTTCAGCACCAGTTTTATGATGAAACCCATGTGTTTTCCTGTATGTTCATATGCAGGAACGTTATTTCTGATACAGAGCGAATCCTCTCATCTGGATTGAGATTGTTTAAATTTTTGAATGCCATTTGGATGTCTACATATCCGCATTTTGTCTTTAAGTTCTTCTTGGAAGTTAGGGACGTCAGAATCAATTAAAGTATGGGTGATTGCATTGGGCTGACTATGACATGTTGGTCCTGAGAGACCGACACAGTCTCTTTTTCTGGACACTGAAATATAAAGTAATAATTAAATTAGTTTTCTAGTAGTTGGATGATTATATAACTGTTTAGATAATATGCGGAATGTCAGTAATTGTTCATACTGTATAATAGTGAGCTTAAAAATTGCAGCAATAAACCGTGTTCTAGTTTTTTCAGCGCCGTTTAGTTGGGTTACTTTAAAAGGCCAACTGACGAGCGGAAGCTTGTTGGACTGTAATGTGATAGCAGGATTTGAGGTGGAAATGAAGCGAGATCGGATTGTTATTGTCATCATTAGCATTTGAAATGCATGGCGAGGCAAGCAGACTTAACTATGCAACCTGGATTTAGGTCTTCGCACTTAGCATTATTACTGTTAATGTGTTTTGGTTTATAACAATCGGGCCTTCATGAGTGACTGAGTTTAGTAGATTATCAATTAGCATCTTGCTGTAGTGCTCATTAACACCAGTGCACTCCCAGTGCACACACTTTACTTTCTTCATTCTCAGCACAAAATGCTCAAGGACTTCTCAAAGTGAATTAGTCAAACATAAACAGCAGATAATGAGAGCAAATGCAAACAAGCACGCACATACACACACACACACACACACACACACACACACACACACATGCATGCACATGCATGTATTCTCACACCGCCTGACCTTGCACATGCCCAACACTTTGTTTACATTTTTATCTGTATGGCTGGGCTGTGTGTTTACCTCATTCAGCAGTGGAATATTGGTATTGGTAATGTTTCCATCCAAATGTGAGGTTGTGGAGGTCATTTATAGCCTTACTATAAACATTTTATATTTTATTTTGTTTATTAGGGCACAACTGTTTGAAGAAGAAGGTATGGGCAGTTGTGGCCTGGTGGTATAAGGCGTTGGATTGCTGATTCTAACATTGGGGGGTTCAGTCCCACTCTCCACAAGGTTGTCACTGTCCCCCGAGGGCAGCTAACTGGGTTATCAAAGACCGGCCATCTCTCTCACTGTCTATGGTGAGAGGTTCATGTAAAAGAACCATTGCTGACTTTCGTAAAGAGTAGCTGCATAGCCGTCAACGTGTTTCTGTCCCTTGCTAAAGGGTTGTGTTAGGAACGGCATCTGACGTAAAAACCTATGCTAAATAAAACATGAATGAGACGATTCGCTGTAGCGACCCCTGAAAAAGCCGAAAGGAAAAGAAGGTGTTTGGTTTGTGTACTGAACTCGGGCGTTTCTGTGTGAAGTTCTTGTTTTCTCCGTGTTTACCAGGGTTTTGTCTGGGTATTCTGGTTTCTTCCCAGTCAAAGACATGCACATTAGGCTTAATGGCTGTTCCAGATTGCCCCTAGGTGTTGCGTTTGTTTGCCCTGTCATGGTCTGGCAAGGTTTTCAGGGTGTACCCCACCTTTGCTTGGGGTCGGCTGAAATAGGCTCCACCCCCCATGACCATATTAGGATTAAGGGGTTTGGCAAATGAGTGAGTGCATTTACTAATATCTTTTTATGTTTGAACAAGTGAACATTTCAACCTGTTTGATGCAGGGTCTATAACTAACATTTTATACTCCAAAATTTCTGTTGTGTATTTGTTGTTTTATTTATTTAAATTAATAAAAAAATGACACATCCGTATTTGGGCTGGGGTGGGGAGACGAACCAAGTGTCCTTGATTAGAATGTCCTGGAAGAAGAACCTGTGTTATTTAAACTTGGCATCTGGTGTCAGATGACCTCTTTGCATTTGAAGTGTGCGGTGCCCTCATGCCAGCACCGAAAATATACTGTGAGAACTTCAGGGGGGGAAACAAGATGTAGATGTCTGAGTCTGACAATGGATTTGAAAGATCTCTAAATTGTTTGCAGGGTTAAGTAACAAAAGAAAGCACCATACCCTGGATGTCAGGCTTCAGTGGTTCTCAGTCAGTGACAACTAAGATGGAACACTGAATTTTAATTGTATGGACTTTTCCAACATATTGTATACCTGACTGTGCTAAAGACGCCTCTTACTTGCAGCTGAAGTAAATGGTTCCTCGTGTTTGAGTTTTATCTGGCAACAGCTCGAAACATAATCATAAACCAAAATGAAAAAATTACTCCGGCCTATCACGACGTCATGTATTTTTACTGTATTTTACAGAACAACATCGATTCAGCCTTTCACACTCACATCTAAAGGTAATTTGGAATTATTTGGAATGTCTTTGGACTGTGGGAGGAAACCAGAATACCTAGAGGAAATCCAACAAGTACGGTGAGAAGATGTAAACTCACCTACTTGGTTATCTAAAACTTGGCCAATAATACCTTACACTTTTAAAGTTGATATCTTCAAATCCCCAAAAAAAAAAAAAAAAAAAAATGTGGGCTGTGGTGGCTCAGTGGTGAAGGCTCTGGATTACTGATTTGAGGGTAAGGGGTTCAAACCCCATTACCACCAAAAATGCCTTTACTTCATTTATGCACTATGTTATAATAATCGATCACCATCATTAGTTTATCATGACTTGGGAATAATGTATTGCTAACTATGTGGTGTAGATTCGAAGTTCACATTAGCATGAAGGGTTCAAATCAATATTTATCAAATCAATTTTTCTGTTGAGCAAGCACGGAGCACCATGGCTGATTAGCAAAGATGTGTTTGTTTTACTGATAGTCTATGAAGTCCTCTGGAAGGCCGAGTGAAGCCATGACATAAAGGAAGGATCAAGTGTCTAACAGTGGCTTAATAGATATAAATGCATCTTTTGGCCTTCTGGAAGTTGCACCAGTAATCAGTTATTTCATTTACATCGCTGTCAGGTATAAAACCTAAAGCTGATGCTAGCATTTTTAATGGATTGATTCTTATTTAAAGACAACGTATGCTTGGTGAGGTGAAAATATGTATTGGAATTGTAAGCATTTGGCATACGTCCCGAAACCCTGGAGTAGAGCTGAAGATGATGTTCTGTTGAGAAACTAATTATATTTGCTGATCCACAATGTGACTAATAAATGAAGACATGCTATAACTTTGTTAGCTTTGGGGTAGTATAGGTTGATTGCATACTCGCCTCATATCTTTACTCAAAGGTGAATTTGTGTCAGAACATGAACAAAAGTGTTGCAATCCCCAGGGCATGTTGCAGGATTCTCTGTTAAGTATCTCCTCGAATATCCATTTATAGAAGAGCTTTTAGGCCTGTAGTGTTGAGCTGACTCTCTTAATCTTCCTGACATGTTAGCAAGATATACACAGTGACTTTTTATTTGTAGATTATTTTGTAGATAAGAGAGCTAGAGCATTCTGTCTCTTGTTTAGGCGAATTAAGCTTGCCAGGCCATCACATGGCGTTTATCCAGTAATCCTTGAAAGGCTAGTTGGTGTGCGCAACTTGAATTGTTGCATTATATGGTTGAACAGCCTCGGACTGCCTTAAAACATGCAAAAATCCCAACGTTTGATGCGGCCAGCGTCTTTTGCATGGAACAACAGGAAACAAGGAACAATAGGGAGTAGGTTAAGAGTTGTGAGTGGATTTACATAGTACCTGATCAGTTGAGCCGTGTGAGCACTGTTAATCTCTTGTCCAGATACACGAGGGCTGGATTTCAAAAGGTTTTAGTAACGCTGGTATGTTTTGATACTTATTTTTTCAGAATGAAGTCAGAATACATTTCCAGCAATGCAGCATTTATAAAATAAAACAGTATAAAATGTTCACCACTATTGGTAGGGTCTGGAATCTCGGCTTTCACATTAAAAAAAAAAAAATCTGATGCCAGAATGAACAACATGGCTCATATTTTCTAAATCTAATGGCTTTAGATGATATTACATTTTGAACACAGCAGTGCAACTACATTACCCATAATGCAATTTGGCGCGTCAACCTATATGACAAATGGTCCACATCAACAGATTTTTTTTTCATTTTCTTGCAAGTGGTGGCACTATAGTGTGGTGATTAGTACCTCTGCTTCACAGTAAGAAGGCCCGGAGTTCAAGTCCCAAGTTTGGCAAGGCCTTTGTGTGTGCAAGTTCTTCTTGTGCTTGGATGGGTTCACTCTGGGTACCTTGGTTTTCTCACACAATCCAAAGACATGCACATTAGTCTTGCTGGCTGTTCTAAATTGACCCTAAGTGTAAATGGTTTTGTGTGTTGACCCTGTGATGGACTGGCCAGCTGTTCAGGGTGTACCCAACTTGCACCCAGAATTGGCTGACATAGGCTGCAGTCTTCCTTCAACACTGGTAGGATGAAGTGGCTCGACTATTGAAAGAAGGAGTTTTTGGAAAGAGTATTCGGTGTTAATGCTTCATAAGAAATGCTAACTAGGTTTTTTGGATGCTGCAAAGATGCCAGGACAGGGGATGCTGCCCTTTCCAGTGACTTACCCATATTACTAATATTACAAGATATAATTTCTATTTTTAAACTAATATTACAAGTTGTAACGTTATCGTTTTGAAAAATAAAAGAACTACAATAAAACTAATAACAGGAACCTATCTGGTGAATGTTTTATAGTAATTAAAAGTGGACAGACAAGGTCAAAACCTGAATACATTTCAAATTGCTGTGATATTACAGGGGAAAAAAAACAAACAAACACTTTTTACTGGGTCATTATAGTACTTATTATAGTACAAAAGTTGGGTCATTATAGTAACTTGATCTGAACAACAACGTCTCATTGTTCTTATAACAGAACACCCTGTTGTATTTTATTCCTTCACTAATTAACATCGCAGTTTAATGTGCTATTAATTTTATAATAGAAATTGCCGAGCCTCAGTGAGTTGGGACGTTCCGGGGAATTTCACGATCTAACTTGCCTGAGGGAAGATTTAATCCTTGCATTACTATTTTATAATTATTTGTACTGGGAAGGCTTGTTAGATGTAATTTCGTACTCCTGGTGATGGGCTGGCAGAGGATATGGCATGGTTTTACTTATTAAATAACTTGTTTGCGCTACAAAACCATGAATCTGGTTCTCCGAGTGGCTATGGAAACAGTGAGCACACATGTGCTGCCACGCGGGAGTTTTTTTTTTTTTGTGAGAACTTGTGAAATGTAATTGAATGTGTGTTGAGGAAAGACTGTTATTCAGGAATTTGGAGCTGTTAGATGTCTTAGCTCACATATCCCAGGCATCTGTGTACTTGTACTTGCATTTTTGGAGAAGACTTTTCTTGAAAGCTCGTGCTCATCCTTCCTGGAAGAGTCAGTGTGGTTAAGTGAGTTTGAAAACTCCTCCCTGGCATAACCATGAGTCAGGAGTAACTGTGGTTTGGTTTCTCAGGAATGCTTGAAATTCGGACTTAAAATAGCTTCATTCATAAGCTTTTTGAGGGTTCAGGATGACGCCACCCAGTTTAAATTCCACCAGACTGTTACCAGCACTGCTGTTCGGAAAGGCTTGTGGATCAGGTCATGAGAGTTTGGGAGGTTTTACCAGGCGTGCTGGCCTACCTTTCCAACATGTACTCAGTCCTTCCCTGAAGCATCTGGATCCAAACATGATCTATGTTAAATGGTGCTCGTCTGCATTTGTTCCTTTCGCATGCCAGATTAAAGACTCTTTTTCAGTCAATGGTATCTGTTCATGGTCATGAAAGCTTCTCAGAATAGAGCATGAGGTGAACACACAAGAAAGTCCAAATCATCTGAGCACCAGGACTTGTTTTAAGCTTGATGGTGCATCTCGGAGTAGAGGAACGAAAAAGGAAGAAACTGCTAGAAAAAGGAAAAAAATCCAGTGGTGCGGGTGGAGTGTGAGAGACAGGAGGTATTTTTAACTGCTACTCTGGAAACATGGCTTCATCTGAGAGCACATGGTCAGGTCTGTTTATGTAATTGGCTTGTGCATCTCATAGGAGGAGCTCTCCTTAGTCAAGGATATTTGGTTAAAAATAGCTTTGACCTCTACTTTTAGCATGGATAGACGGCTTGTTATTAATTGGTGTCTATATTTAGGTTAATTCTACTGCTAAATGCCTCAACATTGTTCGAAGACATTTACAATACTAAACTTGACATAGATGTTGGTTGGATAACAATCAAGGCTACAAAGTTAGTCACAGTACTTTAGAACACACAGCATCTTTTTATTTATTTATTTTTTTGAGCTTGTTTCTGGTTGACACGGAGGCGGATGAAACAAACTAGGCGTCTCTTTGCTTTCGGTTGCTGGAAATAAAGGCCAAGAGGGTTTTGCTTCAGGATTAAGGAAGTGCCGTCTTCCTGACAGGAAGTGTTTATGACTCTCCGACAATCTCTTTAGGCTGTGCAAGTCCACTCCTTCCGAATGAATTAGATGGGGAGTGGCGATCTCCCCCTTTTCCCTGTCAGCATCTTTGCTTTGACATCTGGTACTCTAGCTAAATCAGGGTCCAATCTCAAGTGCTTCAGGCAGCACTTCACCTTCCTAAAGTAGTGTGCACTACTGGCTCAGACACTGAATGTTCACTTGATTTGTTGGAAGCTTTATTATCTTTGAGATCAGTGTGGCATTATGGTGCTTGGACTGGATGGACTTGGGCCTCCTCATGTTGAGCCAAGTGTAAACATCGCATTCTGTAGTTAGAAAATCCAGAATGACGGACGCCTTCTGTTACACATAATTATTAAAGATATAATATTTGATTTCATTTCTTGTAAAAGCATCACACAGATCATCAAGAACATGCTTGAACAGATAAATAATCTTGACTTTGAATTTCTAAAACACCATCTTTACCACGTGAAATAGAACAGCCACAAAAATAAATAATTATTCAAATAATATTATTAATAAGAAAACCCAACCCTTTCCCACCCTGGACCCGCACAATTATATTGCAATTATTACATGATGATGTTGTATGATGAGACAGATCTTGTCATGTGACTTCTAGACGACGGCATGCAAAGTTAAATACCAGTGATGTCACTATTTGCTAGTTACTAATGCTGCTAATTTCAATGGTATGCTTGACTTGAAGCTAGTTCCTAGTTTGTGCTGGAATTATTTGATAAAATGTCAAAACGAGAAACATTTCCAGACATTGAGGATGGCATGAGTACTGTTTACTTCTTGTCAGCTAGGATTTCTGTTGGTGAAATTACTTTAATTTTGCAGGCACCCTTATCCACAGTGACGTACATTTTCGAACAGCTGAGGAATTGGGGTTAAGGGCTTTGCTCATGGGCCCAACAGTGGAAGCTTTAGTGATACTGGGAATTGAACCACAAGCCTTCAAATTAACAACCCACAACTTCGAGCCCTGAGCCACTACTGCTTTCTTAACCATTGTTTCTCTTGGTGTAAATTATTTTTCGTTCGAGTGAAATGCATAAAATAAATTGGTCTTTTGTTGACCAATGGTATATGAATATGTGTAGCCGCACTAATTAAGCACACGGCCCAAATAACAGAAAACACTGACAGGTAGGCTATTTCGATGTACAGGGATACCTTGATACTTCGCGCTTCAATTCATGCGGCTTCAGTGCATCACAGTTTTGTTTTTTTTTAAATATTCATTGAAAAAAAAAGGAAATTAAGGAAAAATAGCAGGAAAAGTTAAGGAAAATGCCACAAAACAAGGCCAATTATGCAAAACAACAACAAAAAAACCCTAAACAAACAAAAACTAAACCCCCCCCCCATCAAAACTACTTACATTTTTATGTGAGGTGCGCATCTGTGTGCGCACATGTCTGTATGTGTGTGTATTTATGTTATTTACATCTCATGCGTTATTTATGAATGTTTAATTATAACCATTTATAGCATTGGATATGTATTTATTGATATCATGTGCACATATTCATGTCCATATACAGGGGCAGTGGTGGTCTAACAGTATAGGGCGCTGGACCACTGATCCTAAGGTTGGGGTTTCGAGTCTCACTCTCCACAAGGTTGTCCCTGCCCCCCCCCCCCCCCCCCCCCCCAGTGCAGCTAACTGGGTTATCAAAGGCCAGCCATGTCTCTCACTGTCTATGGTGTGAAACTGTAAAAGAACCATTGCTGACTTTCGTAAAGAGTAGCTGCAAAGCCGTCAGCGTGTTTCTGTCCCTTGCTAAAGGGTTGTGTCAGGAAAGGCATCCAACATAAAAACCTATGTCAAATCAAACATGCGACTCATTCTCTGTGGCGACCCCTGATAAAGGGAAAAAGCCGAAAGGAAATCTCTCAATATTCATGTACATATACGTCAGTCAGGGGGGTTGATTCTACTTTCGCAGAATTCGGTGGTCATGGGGGGGATCTCGGTCCCAATTAAACACGGAAAGTGCGATATCCCTGTATATCTAAGAGCAGTACATTACAGCAGACTAAGTATCACTGAGACAACTGGAAGAGAAATCAAAGCGTACGTCTGCCATGCAGCGTAGATAATGTAAAAACAGGCCCTGTATGAGTAGTGGTCTTAATTATCTAAATCTTTCTTACAATATGTTCCATAGTATGAATACATAAATAAAATAGTGAAAAATATTTTCTTCTTTGAAAATTTTACGAGATGGCTGGGGTTTGACCTTTCAGGTTCACTCAAGGTCAAAGGTCAGTGTCTCATTTGAAAGTTGATATATGGTTTCCTTTTAGTGTTATATTGTAACAGCGTTTCTCCTTTTGAAGTTGTAGACTCTCTCTCTAAAACTTTTTGGCCTTGCTCTAACTTTCATCGTTAACCTTAACATTCCAAAATGATTCAGTGGATACTGAGATACTGGTAGGGTAGTGTCTCCACCTTGTTTGGTGAACATTATGGAGAATTTTGTAAAAAGAAATCAACCAACACACGGACGGACGGACAGACACAGTGGTGTTTAGGATACTGTTGTCAGCTGCCTATCTTTTAGCAAATCCAGTTTTCTAAACCTGAACCATCGCAGCTTCTTTAGCAGATCTTCTGTCGCAGGCGATCACATGCTTTTGTGTATTATTGTTTAACTGTCGGCAGCTCATTGGATCAGAACCTGGCTATAGGGCTAAAGATATTATCCCTGCTTTATGGGATGTGACATTTTGAAGATAGTACCTGTGAAAAAAACTGTTTGATGATATTATCATCCCATCGGTCGCCCTGCAGTAGTTTAAAATCAATATGTCTCTGTTAGTGAGTAGTAAAAGCCCCATGGTGATGTTTTCAACCTTAATAGATAGTTAGATAGATTCTTTTACCTTGCTTGCCTCTTCTATTTTCGATCCATAAGCACATGCTTCTTTGCACTCTTTCTTCTCTGGGGCTAATTGAGGTCATACCATTTCCTCCTGTAATCAAGAGATCCGGATAGTAACCTCAAACCTTCCGTCTACACCACGGACGCTTACTGTGGTTGTTGTTCGCTTTCCAGAAACATAATAAGGAAGCCTGTTGAAAATAAATCAAATTAAGGGATGTGGAGTGTAAGAGCTATTTTACTGAGTTACTACACATGCATGGAGACACAGGAAGGAAATAGAAGTCAGTCATGCCTTCCTCTCTGTGTGAACAATGTTTAACTGCCCAGTTAAATCCAGATATCTAATAGTTACCCGCATAGTATATCATATTATACCAGATCATACCACCCCATATATATCGTTTTGTAACATCCCATACAGTACCACCCAATATCATAGAATATTTTATACCATACTACCCCATGTCATATTGTACAATTTTATTCCTGCATACCATACTATGTCATATTATATGATTCCATCCCATATCATATACTGTACCATTCCACACTGTACTATACCACAGCTTACCTTGCCATCCCAGCCCATCGCATATCTTTTTTTATATATAATTTTATATCATACTATACTTTGCCATACCACCCTTCCGTATCATATTATTACATATGCTATAGCAATTTTATATCATCCTATCCTGTATCATATATATCATATTATACCATACCATCATATCATATTATACCATCTTATACCATCCCATGTCATTTCATCTCATATCATATCAAATTGTACAATTTTATGCTGTGCCATACCATATCATACCGTACTGCTATTGCTTTGGTACCTCTTGTACCCTTCAATTCAGTCTCGGTCTCTCAAAAGTTCCAACATTCAAATCTGTCTAAGAAAGAAGGACAGAATGGAGAGACGAAATTGGATTTTGTCAAGCGTGTCCCTTAGTGCTTAATCTCGAATGTCTGTGCTGTATTAAGTGTTATAATCTGTGCTCCGGTCAATAGAATGTGGTGAGTTGTGTTGGTGAGGGCAAAGATGTGCTTGAATGCCCCAGAGAATGAACGCGTCAGTAGAATTGGATGCTGTCCTGTAATAATAGAGTGGAGTCATGAATGAAAGTAAATTTGACCTTAGATGTCACTGTGGGGGGATTTGGCTGGAAAAGACAAGCTGAACAAGAGCCAACTTCCAGTAGTATGACAGACTTTGCAACCATTGACAGCCTGTTTTCTAGCCTGACTGAACTGCAAAACATGTAGAATTTTCCTTAAAGGTGTTGTGTGAGAATTGGCCAATTGTTGAATTCATACTGCACACTCCAAGCAAACAGGGGGCAGTATATCAACAGAAGGTCTGTCGCTGTGTACTTATGAAAAAGAAGTATTGGGAATTTGGCATCAAAATTTTATTTACTTTCTAAGAATTGTCTCCAGCGGTGGAAAGAAATACCAGTGTTATTTCCAATAGTTTTCCTCTATCCACTGGAAAACAAAGAAAATTCAGTCACTGTTTTAAGGTTGAATTCAAAAATAGAGAATGTTAGCAAATGTCTTGATACGTCCTCCAGCTCATGTAACAGCCGCTGTTATACAAATTTAGAAAACTGCTTCAATACACTCATCATTATTGCACAATGCCTGACTGGCAGCTTCATCCTGTTATTTTGGACTGATGACCGATTACAGTCAACAGTGACTCATCACCTTTTAAAGTGTCTAGTGGTTTTACATTCGGCTATCTTGTTGGAGTAGTCGCGTTTCCACTACTGAGCCAAAGCTTGAGACATTGCCTATTCCTGGGCTTGATTGCATCTTCTCGGGGCTAATCTGAAGCTGGGAGCCTGGAGAATTTGTTCTGATGATTATCCATGAGCCATATGAGACCAAGTTGTGTGGAAGATAATGTCAGGGTGGGAGGCATGGTTTAGATTATTTTAGTGGGTTGTTATATTATTATAGTTGATTGATTTTTTTTTGATTGATTGATTAACTGTTTGGGTTTTTAAACCCGAGCCTTGCGGCTCATCAGGCCGGTGCATATCCCCGGTTTCCTTAGCGTGAAGCAATCAGGAGTTGAACTCCTCCTGGATGGGACGTTAGTCCATCGCAGGTTACCTTCCCAGTATATTTTTACCGGTACCCATTTATACTGCTGGGTGAACAGAGGCACACTTGTGGTTGAGACCTTGCCCAGGGGTCTTAGCACAGTGAGGGTCTCAGTGGGATTTGAACTCACAAACTCCCGATCATGAGCCCAACACTCTAACCACTACACCACCGGCTCCACTTGGGTGGATTATTATTGTTATTACAGTATTATTATTATATATTTAAGATTTCCTTTCGGCTCAACTCGACGGTAGAGCTGCACTGGCCAGGGACCTGAAGCACGAAGCCGTCAAGGCAGTGCGAAGAGATAGGGAGGCTGCTGTCCGCGATCTCTGTGAGACGCTCGAGGCCCACTTGAATTTGAGTGACTCTCGCCCGGCTTACAGGGCGTTGCGAAGCCTCCGTTCCTCTCGGTCCAAATCGCGATGCCAGATGGTGAAAGCTGCAGACGGTAGTGTCCTTACTGGGGAATCTGAAGTAAGGACTCATGGGGCCAAGTACTTTGAGGAGTTGCATCGTGCTGACCCTCCCACCTGGAGCCTGGCCATCAGGGATGCTGAAACTCTTATTGCCGACCCCCCCCCCCCCCGCACCCCCAGGCTGCGACCCGCCAACCCTTGAGGACACTCGGAGGGCGGTGTGGCACTTAGCAGATGGCAAATCTGCGGGAGTTTGTGGTATCCACGTGGAAATGCTTAAGGCAGGAGATGAGGCCGTCCTCAGGTGGCTCTTCGTTCTCGTATGCTCTGTGTGGAGCACTGGTGTCATTCCAACTGACTGGAAACGGGGCATCGTTGTCCCGATCTGGAAGGGAAGGGTGATACCAGAAAATGCAACAGCTACCGGCGGGTTACTCTCGTCTCAGTTCCGGGCAAGGTCTTCGCACGGCTTCTACTGGACAGGATTCGACAGCAGCTTTTAGCGCACCAGCGCCCTGAACAGTCTGGGTTTACACCAAAGAGGTCTATTGTTGACTGCATCCTAGCGCTCCGCGTCCTATCTGAGCGCTTGCGGGAATTTGATAGGGGGTTCCTTGCCGCCCATATAGACTTTCGCAAGGCATTCAACTCGGTGGATAGGGAGCCCCTCTGGGGCATACTTCATCTAAGTGGGATCTCGTCAGCTGGACTCCGTCATTACGACTTCCCTTTGCCGCATCTTTGGATACTGCTGGTGGGACTTTGTTACCAACCGGAAGGTGCTCGGGGATCCGGGGATGGTAAGAGTAATCTGCTTGAACCGCGACCGTCAGCTGTGCTACTCCGGGCACTTGGCGCGTTTCCCGCCTTCGGACCCAGCACACCGGATCCTGTCCGTTCTGGATCCTAGGGGCTGGAGCCAATCGCGGGGACGGCCGTGTGTGACGTGGTTGTCGCAGCTGAGAGCTGCCCTGCCGGGGGGTATGGGACCTGCGCAGGCCTGATCGATCGCCAGGAGATGGCCGGATGAGTGGTGGCGGGTGGTGGACGCAGCGAAGTGCCGTCCCGGCGCATGCCCTCATACCTGACCTGACCTGAGTTTGGTTGATACCACAAAATGAATAACACAAATACCAGTAAAACTCTTTTATTGTTCTGTTATTATTCATGTTTTCCACCTCAATGATAATAAGGCACTTACCGTTCCAATCCGCTGGCAACATTTTAATAAGCGCCCACTCATTTCAATTTTTTAAGCGCCCTGGGTGCCGATCAGGTCAAATACGGTGTGTGTGTATGTGTGTGTGTGTGTGTGTGTGTGTGTGTGTGTGTGTGTGTGTGTGTGTCACACACGCACATAATTTATTTATTTATTTTTCCTTGTGCAACTTATTTGCAAAAAATAGCCAATCACCTCTGTTTTTGGTAAAAGTTTTGGCCATACCTTATTAATGTTGTGGATAGCATAGACTAGCTTTTGTATTAAATTCTCAGCACAATAATGAAAATGCAGGCTGGTCCTATACTTGAGGCTTAAAGTCCCAGGTTACAAGCCTTGGGTAGTCTGGGAATAGCTATCACTCACTCTGGCATGATGGTGCTGTAGAAGCTAATGCTAACTTGTACAGATACAAGCTACAACACAGCATTGCCAGAGCTGTTACTTGTTTACATTCTGTTGTTAATTTAAGTTTAATGTGAAATGTTTTGAGCCAAATTTCTTTATAATCATCCTTAAAGCTATAGCTATAATACTTCTCCAATCTCCACTGTCTGTGTGTCTTCTTTAGTTGAGTCCCACCTTCAAAAGAACATGTTGGCCAGTGCAATTAGCTGCTATGTGCAACTGTGTGCTTGCACAGTATTCTGTGATGGATGTACGTCCGATCTAACGTGTGCTGACGTCTAGAGTCCCTGGGATAAGCTCTGGATCCACCACAACTGAAAATGTGTGATAGCATTATAATGGACTGCACAGTAGTTAATGTTTCCCTTCAGCAGATCTCAGTATTATAAGAACCCAGCAGCTAAAATAAATATTAGGAAGCAAACATTTCCGATCCATCTGCGTGGAATAAATAATTTGCTCGTTCACTTTCCAATTCATTCACCCCAGATAAATAAATCATTCCTTCATTTTCTTTAATTTATGAGGACGCGATGAATAATTTGTTTCCATGATTTATATTCCACTCCTTTGTGTTCTTTCATTTATGTCCACATGATGAATTTGTTTCTATGATTTCTTTAATTGGTGTAGAGTAATACAAATATCCCTTGTTCTAAGCATGATTTTATAAAGATCTATGCTCCAGAGAATTCAATTTTATCCAAAGTTAGGAAAATCTACATTATTGCTCTGAACCAAATATCCAGAAACTATTCAGTCCTCTTCTGTAATATCTCACATCAATAAAACTTGTATATCCTGAGGGCCCTTTTCGAGTACCACCAACTAACGATACTGTACACTGAAGTGCTTAAGTGGCTACTGTGCCCTCGAAATCGGTACTCAGTTTAAAATGAACTCTAATCAATGTGTCCCCAAGCTTTAAATTAATGAGAAAAGTATCCAAAACATGGTTTAATGATTTTGTTTGCATAGCTATTGGACAAAATAAAGACAGAAATTTGTAATGTATAGCAGCAAGACAATTGTGTTCATCAGTGACAAACTACAGAGATGTAGCTGAGAAGTCTTCACGATTGATTAGTGTTAGTTTTGAGCCAGACTCTGTGTAGTAGAGACAGGGTCTGAAGTTGGATACGCCTACTTATTTGGTAGGACCACCCCCTGTAAGTAGCAGGGGCTGCAATCACATTATTCCCAAATTTATCCCCACGCTCATATGATAGAGTGAGTTAGCATGAAAAGAAATAATTACTGGTGGGGGAGTTTAAAGCAGAACAGCATAGTGGTTCGTACAGTCAGCCCCCTTCTTACGAAAACCCCTGAATACAAAAAATCCAGTATACGAAAAACATTTTCATAAATTTTTGTCCTCTGTATACGAAACAAGTTCTTCCTACGAAAAGAGCCAAACGCGCCATTCAAACATTCAAATGTGCCATTCAAACATTAAAACGCGCCATTCAAACCATGCGTGAGTTGCTCTCACATTGGCTATCTCCCAATATCCTGCCCCGCTGGCCTCCCTTTGGCCAGGAGGGAGCTGAATCTCCATAGTACTGTGCCTATAATGCTTGTTTGTCACACGCGTAAAGGAGAGATGTACTGTTGGTTCATGAGTTTTTTTGAAAGTGCTCATTGCAGCTTATTTTTCGTTTTTTTTTTTAAGTTGTTTAATTCAGTAAATGTTTAATAAATGTGGCGCACTCCGGAGAATGTGGGCAAAACGCGGCTCATCCAGACCGCCGATCCCCTTAGCAAACGAGTGAATGTTGACGACCAAACAAGTGTTCAAAGCGCACTTGCCTGCTTTACAGATCGGAGGTCCGGACAAGCCGCGCCCTGTCTCAAAAGCTACGGCGTCTTTGGCGGAGCGCACCACAGTGTGCTCCGCCGAGTGTGAGCGATGCCGCAGTCGTCACCGGAGCCCCCAAGACGGGACGCGGCTCATCCGGACTTGGAGCAAACAAGTGAATGTTGAGGACTAAACAAGTGTTCAAAGCGCACTTCCCTGTTTGACAGATTGAAGGTCCGGACAAGCCGCGTTCCGCCCCAAAAGCTCCGTTGTCGGCTGCGACCCCGCCCCCGCACTTGGCGGAGCGCGTTACAAATGTTTAATATTGTTTGATTTGGTTAATAAAAAAAGTGGTTCATAAAAATGTTTAATAATGGTTTAATTAATAAATATGTTAATAAAAGGGTGTAATATGTTAATAAATATTATGTATTGTAATATGTATGTAATATGTAATATGCATTATGTAGTATGTATTATTAAGTATGTAATATGTAGTATGTAATGTAATGTAATATGTAATATGTAATAATATTAATATGTTAATTTGTGGATCTGGAGAAAGCATATGACAGGGTGCCACGAGAAGAACTGTGGTATTGCATGAGGAAGTCTCTAGTGGCAGAGAAGTATGTTAGAGTGGTGCAGGACGTGTATGAGAGATGTAAGACGGTGGTGAGGTGTGCTTTCGGCGTGACCGAAGAATTCAAGGTGGAGGTGGGACTGCATCAAGGATCAGCTCTGAGCCCCTTCTTGTTTGCTATGGTGTTGGACAGGCTGACAGACGAGGTTAGGCAAGAATCTCCATGGACTGTGATGTTTGCAGATGATATTGTAATCTGTAGTGAGAGCAAAGAACAAGTGGAGGAAAATCTAGAGAGCTGGAGGTATGCCCTGGAAAGGAGAGGAATGAAGGTTAGCCTCAGTAAGTCAGAATACATGTGTGTGAATGAGAAGGACCCAAGAGGAACGGTGAGGTTAAAGGAAGCAGAGATAAGGAAGGTGGAGGATTTTCAGTACTTAGGCTCAACAATCCAGAGCAATGGAGAGTGTGGAAAAGAGTCCGGTGTGATGTGCGATAGGAGAGTATCAGCAAGAATGAAAAGAAAAATGTACAAGACGGTGATGAGGCCAGCGATGTTGTATGGTTTAGAAACAGTGGCGCTGAGGAAAAGACAGGAGGCAGAGCTGGAGGTACGGAGATGAAAATGTTGAGGTTCTCTCTGGGAGTAACGAGGATGGATAGGAACAGAAATGAGTACTTGAGAGGGACAGCTCATGTAAGAGCTTTTGGAGGCAAAGTCAGAGAGGCTAGATTGAGATGGTTTGGACATGTACAGAGGAGGGATAGTGAATATATTGTAGTAGGATGCTGAGGTTGAAACTACCAGGCAGAGGCCTAGAGGAAAACCAAAGAAGAGATTTATGGATTTGATGAAGGAAGACATGAAGGTCGTTGGCAGAAGAGAAGAACATGTAGAGGACAGGGTGAGATGGAGGCAGATGAGTTGCTGTGGCGACCCCTGAAGGGAGCAGCCGAAAGCCGAAATTAATTTATGTTAATAAAATGTTTAAATGGTTTAATAAAAAATGTTCTTCTACTTTTAACACATATTTCATACAAAATTGGTGTACTTTTATAATTTTTAAAGGGTTTATGTGGTAGTCTTGGGAGCCTTAGAACGAATCACGCATTTTACCTGTAAAATGCGCCTCTACTTACGAAAACTCCCGGTTCCGAAAAGGGCTCTGGAATGGATTAATTTCGTAAGAAGGGGGGCCGACTGTATGTCCATCTCACAGCAAGGAGGTCAGATTTCAGATTTTTATTCCTCAGTAAAGCTGAATTCTTGAAACTGTCATATTTCTGTGGGAACCACTTCCATAGACAATTGTACAATATTGCCGAAGTGCCACGAAAAAAAAAAATCATAAAATGTGAATGAAGGTTGTAATCAAGAGAGTAAATTGTTTGTTCCTTCGCTCGAGGTAAAAGTACATTTATGATTTGTGAATTTAATCTGTTCCGAGGGCAAGCTCGTGAGCCAAAAAACTCGTTACATAAAACAATTATTCCCATAAGAAATTAAACAAATTAAACAATTAATCCATTCCAACCCTCTCCCAAACTCATATAACCTGGCACAAACATGTATATTTGACTTAATATATTAAAGATAAACATGCAAAAAAATTTTTTCATAATAATAATACATGTACATTAACATTAATGATAATTAATAATAAATAATAAGTCAACTCACGCTTACAACATCGACTGCGGCGAAGATGTCACGTGCGCAGGCATGAGGTGGTGCGTAACAGAGGAGGGGGAGAATTTTTTGCGTGTTAACGCTATGAATGCCAGCGAGGAAAGGCTTGTGGTGAGCTCCCACGAGGAAACGGCTTCTTAAATACTGGGGCACGCCCCCCTTGGGGTGGGCGCGGTGTGATGCCGGAAGGGGTGCATATGACCCTGGGGAACATGCTTTTTTGCCATACTGTACTAGAGTTAAGTGTAATTGTGCATCTTCTACAGTAGGAGACAGTGGTGCTGTCATTGTGTTCCCTATAGTTCAGGGAAAAAGCACCAAGCAAACGACAAGAAGTGCAGTAAACACTATTTATTGTCGCGTCGAGGGCACGGGGGGGGCCCCGAAAGTTTTTTTTTTTTTTTTTTTTTTTTTTCCCGTATCAGAGAAAATAATTGTGAAACACTACACAAGATGTCCTCAGAGCGTGGACAAATACACGTAGAAGAATACAAGGATAATCGGCCCGGAAAAGCGATTTTCTCAGCAGAGCTCATAAATCAAAATTTTGCTCGTTGGATGAGGCAAAATGAATGAGATTTTTTTTGGTTCCACATATCATGGAAAATTTGTTATAAAAGACACTTGTAAGTCAAGGTACCACTGGACTTTTATTTGTAGCTGCTTTAACAGGACGTGATAACCAGGAATAAATTGTATCATGGATATTTCACAACATTTACTGTAACTGTAAATGGATAAAAATGTATTAAGTGCACAATAGTTGACACATCATTATCATCAGCTGTCGTGACAATCTGTATCTGTCTGTCCTGTAAAACTCTGAGGATCTCATTGTAACATTTGATGTTAGTCCAATCCATGGTGTTATCTGTCCATTGTATTCTTGATCTCCCTTTGCCTCTTTTGCCATTGACCTGTCCTTCCATTAGCTGTCTGTCTTACTTGACAAATTAAAAACTGTAATTGTTGATGAATTGCTGTGACATGTGAGGCATCGAACAGTCCAATATATGCACCTCTTACGATAATTGTTTTTTGGAGTGCCCGTGACATCATGCCTTGTTTCTACATTGTTTTACTACTACTGCATGTGCCATCATGTTGCATGCCTGACATAGTTCTCTCTTCTCTTCTGACTGATTCGGTATAAGGGCCATTTTCAGGAAAAATGTACAATGCACAGTAACGGTAAGGACATTTTTTTTTAAAGAAAACCAGTATTTTATGCATTAAATTGAAAACATTGACCTAACATGCTTTGCATATAGATTGATAGGTAATGTTTTCTGTATATAACTGACCAAAAACACACAATCACAGGAAGAAAGCATCTCGTCATTCTGGTCATTTTTACCATTGGTAAACGTAAAGACATTTAGCACTTTAGTAGGTAATATGGAAATGATAACTTGTATGTGCTTGGTAATGGAAATGGATAATGAAATTAATATACAATCTTTAGCCATTGTTTCAACTTAATGCATAAAGTGCTGTCTTTCTTTAGAAAATATCCTAACTTGATTTTGATTGATGATTTTATTTGATTTCAACATTCGCAAATAATACTCATACATATAGTGCAATATATCAGTCAATAATATATATATATATATATATATATATAT
>CM045728.1:127777297-127789797 GCA_024760905.1 Plotosus lineatus | reverse complement strand
AATTTTGAATGCCGCGTTTGTATTTTTGAATGGCGCGTTTGGCACTTTTCGTAAAAAGAGAGTGAAAATTTAGGAATTTTTTTTTTCGTTAACTGGATTTTTCGTACCCAGAGGTTTTCGTAAGTAGAGGGCCGACTGTATAGTATAAAACCTTTAAAAACATTATGTATTGATAATCATGCATAATCAGTACAGGCACATACCGATAGAATAGATGCCTTATAATTAGCCAAATAATTAATGTTTCTGCATTAAGTCAAACAGAAATACATAAATGAAAACAGGGTAAATATTTGCTGTGATGACCCATAGCTTATAATATCTCAGGTACAGTGTGCGGGTTTACAAGTTCGTGAGCTGTAAGTTTTACTGAGCATCTTGCAAAACCAAATGGTAGCATAGTGGTTAGCATGTCCTCCTCACAGTAAGAAGGTCCTGGGTTGCCTCGGGCTCAGTAATGGGCATTACTTTATAGAGTTTGCATATGCTTCTTCCCCTTGATTGCATAGGTTTTGTCCAGACACTCTGGTTTCCTCCCACAGTCCAAAGACATGCACATTAGGTTAATTGGCTGTTCTAGATTTCCCCTAGGTATCAGTATGAGTTGAATGTCAATGGTTATGTGCGTGTGTTTATCCTGGTTGGTCTGGTGAGCTGTTCAGATTGGACCACACTGTCACCCTGAGTCATATGAGATAGGCTCCATCCTCACTGTGACCCTAGTAAGATTGCACGATTCAGCAAATGAGTACATGAGTGTTGCGAAACTGGCCACAGTATTGGAGATTAAAATAAAATATGTTCTATTATATAAGCAGCATTTTTCATTGGCACATAAACTTTTTTTTTGTGTAACATATAATGCTTTGCTTGAAAATGCTTGGGAATGTAAAATGTTTTTGCTAATGTACAAGTGGGCAGTAGTGACCTGGTGGTAAAGGGTGCTGGATAGCTGATCCTAAGGTTGGGGGTTCGAGTCCCACTCTCCACAAGGTTGTCACTGTCCTCCTAGTGCAACTAACTGGGTTATCAAAGGCCGGCCATGTCTCTCACTGTCTGTAGTGAGAGTTTCATATAAAAGAACCATTGCTGACGTTCGTAAAGAGTAACTGCATAGCCGTAAGCGTGTTTCTGCCCTTTGCGAAAGGGTTGTGTCAGGAAGGGCATCCGACGTAAACACCTATGCCAAATCAAACATGATTCGCTGTGGCGACCCCTGATAAAGGGAAAAAGCCGAAAGGAAAAGAAGATTGCTAATGTACAAGTACTGAGTCACTGCTTAAGAATGTTGTTATAGACCATAGGTATCACAGGGTCAAATCTGTCCCAATAACTTATTTTATTTGGCTCTGGAGAGTTTTCAAAGAATATGATTATCGAACATTCTTTGCATCAACCATTACCATGAAATGCAATTCATCGTCTAACCACGAGGTGGCAGAAAAAAGTAAACAGCTCACCTTTCACAAATCAACAAAGTTTGCAAGCTAGCTTGTCACTGTCAAGGAGTTACAAGAAAAGGAAAGTGAATGTTCTATGTGGCCATAAATGAAAATGAGTTTGACACCCATGTTGTAGACCAGGGGTCACCGACCTTTTTGAAACCGAGAGCTACTTCTTGGGTACCAATTAATGCGAAGGGCTACCAGGTCAAAACACACCTCTGAAATTACAAATTTGCTCAATTTACCTTTAATTATATGTTATCATTAATAATTAATGATATTTATCTATGTGAAGATATTGATTTGATTTAAAATATATTCAAAAAAATTAGATGCAGCTCAATGGAGAGTGGCGCTATGGAGCTGTGGGCCTGTCCTAAAACTAGCAGTGAACAGGTCCGCGGGCAACTTATAGTGTCCTTGCGGGCTACCTGGTGCCCACGGGCACCACGTTGGTGATCCCTGTTGTAGACTAATCCTTAAATACTGTGGTAACCCAGTCTAAAAATACTGTTCGATACCATGGCCTCCAGATACTATTTGACATTTTTAGATAGAAGAAGGTAGTGAAAGAAGAATTTGTCATGAAAGCTTTCAGTGAGTTCTCATTGTGCATAGTATGTTTATAAGTGTACATAATGAGGCAACTGAGCTACATCTGTAATTATGATCAGTTGAATGTCGTAACAGAACTGTGTATAAACTACAGAGATGAAAGTGTCATTATGTGCTGAAGGTATATATGGCTATCGCATACATGCAGCATACACACCATTTTCTTTTGCATGCACAAAATATTCAGAAAAAGGGTGGCACGTTGGTGTAGTGGTTACCATGTTCGACTCACAGCAAGAAGGTCATGGGTTCAATTCCCAACTTGGGCGTTTTTGTGTGTAGTTTGTGTGTTCTCCCCTTGTTTGCGTTTATTTTCTTCCAGGTACTCCAGTTTCCTCCCACAGTTCAAAAACACGGTAGGTTAATTGGGTGTTCCAAATTGTCCTAAGGTGTGATTTGTGAGCATGAATGGTTGTGTGAGTGTTGGCCCTGTGATGGCCCAGTGAGCTGTCCAGGGTGTACCCCCACCCTCGCCCAGAGTCAGCTGAAATGAGCTCCAGCCTCCCTGAGACCCTAATTAGGATGAAAAGGTTTTGTAAATGAATGAAAGAAAAAATATTCAGAAAAAGGCAATACAGTGATACCTCTGCTCAGAACATAATTGGTTCCCAGAAAGTGTGTGTGAGGCAAAAAGTTCGTCTTCCGAACATTTATTTCCCATAAGAAACCATTAAAATGAGAATAATCCGTTCCCAGGTCCCCATAAAACATAATTTTCTACTAAATAAGCCTTAAAACTACACAAAAATATACCTTATTTTATGTATAATAAATGTGCTATTGTATTGTAATTAAAGAAATAAACTGTACTGTATAATAAAGTCGTTTTATTTACCTTTGTGATGGTAGTTGATGGCTTGATGGAATGGAGTGGGAGGAGGAGGGAGGGAGGGACTTACTGTTTGGAAGGAGAGTTTGGAAACGCCTACTGTTTGGAAACACCCTTAGCCACACACGCACCCTTAATAGCTTCCTTGTTCTTAAGGATGGTGGTAGACTTAGCGTACTGGTACTGGGACGCTGAGTCACACAAACGCACACCTCGTTCGTGTTTTTCAATGATCTCCGCCTGTGGTGGGGTCTTTTTCGGTCCCATAATAGCAAAAGTACACTCAATATGGTCCAAAATGTCTATCAAACACAAACCACTTCCGCATTCAAAGAAAGGGGTGTGACGAACTGTGACGCCGTGAGCGTGCGTCAGCTTCTCGTGGCCACCACCGTGGCGCTGTTCGACCGCGTGGTTTGATTCGTCCGCCGAAAACTAGTTCGTCAGCAGAGACAATATGCTCGCAAATTTAATGTTCTTGAGGCGAAAAGTTCGTGAGCTTAAGCGTTCGTCAGCGGAGGTTTTACTGTATTCCTGTTCACTGGCTAAAGAACATAAATGTTGCACAGATAATTTTATTTAAATGCAGATGTACAAAATGTAATTTAAAATGGAAAGGAAATTATTAGTGATCAGTGTTTTTGCAAAGTCTGAGGTGAGGAAAATGTTTGATTATTCACCATGACCAATCATAAAACCATCTCAACTTAGCTGCTGAGAGGGAGGGGGAGAGAGAGAAAGAGAGAGAGAGAGATGTTACCACTATAAGGCTCAAACATAATGGGTTCCTAATAGCAGTACCACCTTGCTTACTGGAAAAAGAATGTCATCCGGTCAATACTTTACCAGAAATTGTTGTGTATAAGGTCTCGAAAGGATTTTATTTATTTTTTAACCTTCAGCTGTATAGTGTGTACTGATGATCACATGCTCCTGTGGGGGGCAATGCACTTCACACAGCTTACAGTGAGCATTTTAAACTCAGTGTCATTGCTTCACCTTTGCCTATGACTTACACCTAAACCTATCAGATGAGTGAGCCGTTATTGCTAAGTTCAATCTTTTTGCTTTTGATATACTGTATTAATTCCATAAGGAAAATTATTTTCTCTGCACTTAATCCATTCAAAGTAAGCACACACGCACACGCACACACACACACACACACACACACACACACACACACACACACACACACACAGAAACACACATATACACTGGGAGCGCCCGGAGAGCAGTTAGCATTTAGGTGGCTTGCTCAAGGGTATTTCAGCCATTTATGAGGAGGAAGGAAAGGTGCTGCGCAATCCCCCACTGCCACAAATTTTCCTGATGGTTTATGTGTGTGTGTGTGTGTGTAGTCGGCCCTCTACTTACGAAATTAATCCGTTCCAGAGCCTTTTTCGTAGCCTGGAGTTTTTATAAGTAGAGGCGCGTTTTACATGTAAAACGCGTGATTCGTTCCAAGGCTCCCAAGACTACCCCATAAACCCTTTAAAATTATAAAAGTACAACAATTTTGTATGAAATATGTGTTAAAAGTAAAAAAAATGTATTTATTATTTAAAATTATTTATTAAACCATTTAAACATTTTATTAACATATTAACCCATTTTATTAACTTCTTCTTTTCCTTTCGGCTTTTCCCTTCAGGGGTCGCTACATCAAACCATCCGCCTCCATCTCACCCTGTCCTCTGTATCTTCTACTCTTACTCCAACCACCTTCATGTCCTCCTTCACCACATCCATAAATGTTCTCTTTGGTCTTCCTCTCGGCCTTCTGCCTGGTAGTTCCAACGTCAGCATCCTACAACCAATATACTCACTATCCCTCCTCTGTACATGTCCAAACCATCTCAATCGAGCCTCTCTGACTTTGTCTCCAAAACATCTTACGTGGGCTATCCCTCTGATGTACTCATTCCTAATCCTATCCATCCTCGTTACTCCCAAAGAGAACCTCAACATTTTCATCTCTGCTACCTCCAGCTCTGCCTCCTGTCTTTTCCTCAGCTCATCTGTTTCTAAACCATACAACATTGCTGGCCTCATCATCGTCTTGTACACTTTTCCTTTCATTCTTGCCGATACCCTCTTATCACACATCACACCGGATACTTTTCTCCAACCATTCCAACCTGCCTGCACATGCTTCTTCACCTCTTTTCCACACTCTCCATTGTTCTGGATTGTTGAGCCTAAGTACTTGAAATCCTCCACCTTCTTTATTACTGCTCCCTGTAACATCACCGTTCCTCTTGGGTCCTTGTCGTTCACACACATGTATTCTGTTTTACTGAGGCTAACCTTCATTCCTCTCCTTTCCAGGGCATACCTCCAGCTCTCTAGATTTTCCTGCACTTGTTCTCTGCTCTCACTACAGATCACAATGTCGTCTGCAAACATCATAGTCCATGGAGATTCTTGCCTAACCTCGTCTGTCAGCCTGTCCATCACCATGGCAAACAAGAAGGGGCTCAGAGCACCTCCACCTCCATGCAGTCCCACCTCCACCTTGAACTGTTCTGTCACACTGACAGCACACCTCACCACTGTCTTACATCTCTCATACATGTCCTGCACCACTCTAACGTACTTCTCTGCCACTCCAGACTTCCTCATGCAATACCACAGTTCCTCTCTCGGCACTGGCACAATGCAGCTCCTTCTGACCTTCTCTGTACTTCTTTTCTTTTCGGCTTTTACCCGTTCTCAAGAGTTGCCACAACGAATCATCTGATTCGCACATTTGATTTGGCATGGGTTTTCCCGTCGGATGCCCTTCCTGTCACAACCCTTTTAGCAAGGGACAGAAACACGCTGACGGCTTTTTAGTCTACTCTTTACGAAAGTCAGCAATGGTTCTTTTACATGCCTCTCACCATAGACAGTGAGAGATATGGCCCGCCTTTGATAACCCAGCTCGCTGCACTAGGAGGACAGAGACAACCTTGTGGAGAGTGGGACTCGGCTCTAGCCAATGGTAATGGTTAGAGAAGCAGCTTTGGGAACAAATGGTCACTGGTTTGATTCCTGAACCAGAAGGAAAAATGTGTGGCAGTGGGGGTAGTGAGCAGCTCCTTCCCTTCCTCCACTTTCATGGCTCTCTATGTGTGGAAAGCCCACTGCTCCAAGTGTGTGTGTGTGTGTGTGTGTGTGTGTGTGCTCACTAAAAGCAAAAGTCAAAAATTCACTTGTAGACTTAATACAGTATCGAAATAAATAGAACCATGTAGGCTCATATAGAAATATGTGCAGCTAACTGGGTTATCAAAGGTGGGCCATGTCTCTCACTGTCTATGGTGAGAGGCTGATGTAAAAGAACTATTGCTGACTTTCGTAAAGAGTCGGCTGCAAAGTCGTCAGCGTGTTTCTGCCCTTTGCTAAAGGGTTGTCAGGAAGGGCATCCGACATAAAATCCTATGCCAAATCAAATGTGCGAATCATTCGCTGTGGCGACCCCTGAAAAAGGGAACGGCTGAAAGGAAAAGAAGTAGATTCATATAGAACTTTTCTTTTTGTGATGCTAAGAACTCTTAAATGTCCAAAAGCAACCAGATAAGAAATCTGCAGAACATTGGTGTTTTGTTAGCTGTTCTTTAGTGTAGTGAGCTGCACTTATTTTTTTTTTGTTTGTTTTTACACAGAACCTTTAAAGGTTTAGAGAGAGGCTATATTTTTGAGTGGACTGAATCATTTTGGTTCCTCTGAGCAATCATGAGGTTGGCTTATTTGAAAAACAAGTTTAGACAAGACTTGAAATCTGGTGTGCATTTATCTTCTTCAACAGTCTCCGACTGACCTATCATGCTGTTGTAGCTCCTGTTTTATGTGAAGATCAAATACAGCCTCTCTTTCTTTCTCTCTTTCTTTCTTGTTTTTCCCACTGGAGACCAGCTTAGCTCACAGAGGTGGTTTTGAGTCGCGAGTCTCAAACCCTCGTCTATCCTTCAGCGTGTATTTATGGAGTGTGAGGTGACAGTGGGTCGACTCTGCTCTTGCTCTATGCGTCCTGGTTTTTCAGTAAAAGCGTCTTTTTGAGTTTATTTTATGTCTTTTTTTTTTTTTATTTATTTTTTTTTTTTTAACTTCTGTCGGCAGATCCAGGTCTCTCTGTATTTTGAACGCTGGTAGAGAGGAAATAGCATATAGAGGAACAAGGAATTGATACAGGGGATTATTTTTTCATTGCAGTGCTTATGCTGCAGGCTACACATTATTGATCTCCGAATAAAATGTCTGTTGTGATGTATTACATTCAGTGTTCGAGTCATTTTAGAACAGTATTATAAGTGTGATCTATTTTAAAAAGTTATCCAGGTGGAGGAGAAATGTCATATTTGTTTTGTATTATTCTGGAAAAATAAATATAGCTTTGCCTTTTTCATTCTCAGCTAACGTGGAACACGGCATTATTTACTTGGAAAGATCTTAAAGGGGGCAGTAGTGGCCTGGTAGTAGAGTGCTGGATAACTGTCCCAAGGTCAGGAGTTCGAGTTCCTCTATCAAAGAATTGTCACTGCTGTCCCCTCCAATGCAGGTAACTGGGTTATCAAAGGCCGGCTATGTCTCTCAATGTCTGTGGTGCAAGGCATGCAAAGGGACCATCGCTGACTTTTGTCAAGAGTAGCTGCATAGCAGTCAGCAAGTTTCTGCCCTGCGATGGCCTGACCAGCCGTCAACGTGTACTCTGCTTTCAACCAGAGTTGGCTGTGATGGGCGCCAGCCTCCCTGCAAACCTAATTAGGAATAAGCGGTTCAGAAAATGAACGAATGAATTGATGAATCATTGAATAAAGATCCTTGGGGGGGGGGGGGGGTACAAGCTTGTAGCAGTTCCTTGCTTTCCTTTCTATTGAGGAATTGTTTTTCAAAATTATTTTTATGTAGAAACGATCAGAGATTTACAAGTATGAACCATTACACCAATTTTATCTGCAACATTTGGACGCATTATCAAGCTAAATTTTTTTTTGCAAGTTTATTTATATATTTAAACTTTGTGAGGATTTTATTTATTTATTTTTATTTTTCTGCATCCCCTCTCCCCAATTTTAGTTGTATCCAATTCCCACTTCGTGAAGCTTTACCTGACTATCACACACAACCATCACCAGCTGGGAGGTGCGTAAGCATGCACATGCCCTTTCCATGACATATGAGGCTGCCACCCTCTGTTTTGTGATGGTGCCACCCCCCGTTTCTTAACAAATTGCTGTGCATGTGCATTTGTAGATAGCCTAAGCCACTCAGAGGGAAAGCACTGTGATTGGCTGGTGATCACTGTGAGTGACTGGGAAGCATATGCCATCCCTCCCTGTCATGAGAGCTCTGCAAATTAGCTCCCATGGACTCCCGGTCATGGATGGCTGTGTTATCAACCTGGGTTCAAACTTGCAATCTCCAGATTGATACTCATGCACCTTGTCAATGCGCCACTTGGAAAACCTAGGGATTTTTCTAACAAAAGGCTCCCAAGATTTTATTGCAGGGGGTTTCATACCCCCCCATATATTCCCCCCATTTATCATGACCCATTCCTACATATTGGATATTTTTGGGGTTTCAATACAGATATGGATATTTGGAGCACTAAAGAGATCCATATACAGACAATGGTGTTGCCTTACAATACAGGGATCCCTCACTTTCCCTGGTTAATGGGGACCGAGGACCCCCCCCCCCACCGCCCCGCCCGTGACCGCCAATTTCTGCAAAGTAGGATCGACCCCCTTGACTGATGTATACGTACATGTGTATATAATATCAATAAATACATATTCAATGCTATAAATTCTTATAATAACAATTAAACATTCAAAAATAATGCATACGATGTAAATAAAATATAAATACACACATACAGATGCGCGCCTCACATAAAAATGTAAGTAGTTTTGTTGGGGGGGTTTTGGGTTCTTTTTTGTTTGTTTGGGATTTTTTGCATAATTGGCCTTGTTTTGCTGCATTTTCCTTAACTTTTCCCCTATTTTTCCTTAATTTCCTTATTTTTTTTTTTACTTTTGGATGAATACTTTTGAAAAGCTCGTGATGCACTGAAGCCGCAGAAACTGAAGTATGAAGTAGTGAGGAATCACTGTATTATAACATTTTTTTTATTCAATATAATTTCACAAAATGGTAATAGCAGAGCTCCCGAGCGCCGTACTTATGCAAATGGAATAAAGTCATGGGCTTGATTTTGTTGTCAAATCATCCATGCAAAGAATAAATGAACAAACGTGGCAGGAAATGCTGTCGGCCCTGAGTGGACGTGCCCTTTGAACCCTATTTTCTTTACATTACACATGCATGCGTCTGTAAACTCATACATGCAAACAATTTGAGTTTGTAAGAATGCTCTACATTTATATAATCCTGGGTTTACACTGGGACACGATGCCCAAGTCCGCCGTGATTTTGAAAAAAAGCACACAGAGCTTTTATGAGCGAGTTCGGAGAATGAGTGCTGCATGAAACGAGACAGGGTGCATTTACCAGATGAAACTTGAAGGAATCATGTTTCCAGGTTCATCAAGATCCCCTATGATGGCACATCAAGGTCTGTTGTTCCCTGTTAAGGTCTGTCAAGCCCTGCTGTGCTCTACTATCGGTCCCAGTGTTCGATCACGCTCAGCATCAAATTGTGACACACACAATAATCACATCAGAATGAAATCAGCAAGATCATTACAAGTCCATCAAGTTCCCTCAAGATCATCAGGAGTCGATCCCCCTGATCCCAACACTCATCATTATTCTCTCAAATCACAGAGCTCGTTGACATCGTGCCCTAGTGTAATTTTTTATTTTTATTTATTTTAACTCCATGATGTATCTCAAAGCCCAACCAGATATGATGATATTCAGCCTATTACACAAAAGCCGGTTATATAAGGATTTTGTTATGGCTGACCCTTGGGTTGAGTCTCGTATGGCCCTTGTCTTTCTAATTAGCCGCGATGGTGATTTTTAGGAGCGAAAGCGCACCAGCAGCAGAAAGCTTCTCTCTTTGAAATGGGTCCTAATCCAATCGAGCCCCTAAGCCTTCAGTTGTATTAGGTTATCAGCAGCTGAAATCCCTCTTTGCTCGAGACATAAATCACAAGCGTCAGCTCACCCACCCCTCTACTCTCGCCTTCTCTCAGTTTTCTACAGTTTCCTGCTTTTTTTTTTTTTTTTTTGGCATACAGCTTTAATATTAGTCTCAGCGGGAGCAATGTCAGCCCACGACGTCTCCCAGAGCAGGGCTCTCCAGGAAACACAACGAGTTTGTCGTCATTTGAAACTTTGGGAAAGCTTTTCCATTTGAGGCCACGAAGAAATGGTTGAGAGAATATTCATCATGATTCTCAGGCTGCCTTCACAGCCTTCAATAGGACGTAATGACAGAACATCAGCTGTGAAATAGCGTTTCAGTTGCGTAGCACTGAAAGCCTGACAGCAGTCACATAACACCTCCATGACTTCATGTTTAATGCCGGTCTCCCTTTTGTTTTAACCACACCCAGGATGATGATTGCTTTCCAGATTCTCTCAGCTGAGGTGATGTCACGTTTCTTTTCTCTCCAATAATAATGTACGCATGCAGATTGACTAAATATTTAATGGCACATTTCTGTAGCATGTAATAACCTGTTTGTTTTTCTTTTCTTATGATTCCTTTGCAGGCTGTTTGTCAATTCATGTTTACCACCTAGCTTAAAGACATGATGGGATGTAATTACTGTGACTTTTTTGTGTGTGTGTGTGTGTGTGTGTTATGCGAGTTTATAATGGGTTTTTTATCTCCCAGAGCTATAATTTTCAGGGCTACATCTCTCAAACTTTACTCCACCTGTAATTAGTCTAAATTCCATATTACAGGTCAGAAATGAGTTATACTTACTTTTTTCTAAGGTACTAGCATTGTCTTTTTTCTTGGAATGATAAATAGGGCAGTGGTGGCCTGGTGGTAAAGGTGCTGGATTGTTGATACTAAGGTTGTGGTTTCGAGTCCCATTCTCCACATGGTTGTCACTGCTCCCCCAGTGCAGCTAACTGGGTTATCACAGGCCGGCCATGTCTCTCACTGTCTATAGTGAGAGGTTCATGTAAAAGAACCATTGCTGACTTTGAGAAAGAGTAGCTGCATAGCCATCAGCGTCTTTCTGCCCCTTGCTAAAGGGTTGTGTCAGGAAGGGCATCCGACGTAAAACCTATGTCAGCGATTGATTCGCTGTGGCGACCCCTGAAAAAGGGAAAAAGCCGAAAGGAGAAGATGATGATCTTTCAATGATAAATCTCAGACCTGGCTAAATAATTATATTTTTATGTTCATTGCTGTATTTAAATGTTCTTGCATGATTGATAACTTGAGAACGTGACTGACATGAGTTGTAGACCATATGGTTACATATCCACTTTATAATAGATAAAAGGAGCGCTTCAATAACGTTTACACAACACCTTCCCCATGTCACTGCAGTCTACATTGCCCAAGAAATCACTCATGGAAAACGGTTATTGTAGGCTACTTTGGAGCTCTTTTTGTATTTAAATTGATGCCTTATTTTTATTTTTCTGTTTTTCTCAGTTTAAAGAGCTGCAATGCTGTTCGTTACGCTCCAGTTGTTTTTGTTTTGTTTTTTTGTTTTTTTTTGAGGGGGGGTAATCTTTCAGTGTATTTTTAATATAGTTGTTTATGTTGGAATTTATTTGTAAATTTTATCAGTGGTTTCCTGTTCAGTGTTTTCGGCCTCTTCGGAATCTGATTCATTGTCTGAATGCGTCTTGGATCTCTTTGTCGAAAAAAAAATTGGAAAGTTTGGCTTGCGCTAATGTAAATAAAACGCCGACTCATGTATAACCAGAAAATGAGCACACATTCTATCAACAAACCTCATTGGCTAACATGGACAATACTGACCAATCAAAGTGAGGCTTACAAAATGTAGTCACTCTTCAATCAGGAAGTACAGAATTTCATTATCGATCTATTTTTAAGTTCGTTCCTTCTAAATTTGTTTCTGATTCAGCCTATTTTAGTTAGATTTGAACACAACAATAAAAAAAAAAATACCGAAAAATGTCCATGCAATTTCAGTTGCTGCCAAAGGCCCAAGCAGGGAAAATGAGGCACGTCAGTTAGAAATTGAATGCGGCTTTGCCACATGAACCCGCTCTAGATCTAACACTGAATTTAAGGTTCTTCGTTTAATTTTTGTTGTCAGGCCACTTAGTTTGGTCTGTGGCGATAACTGAGATTAAACTGTAATAAAACAAGGTCCATGGGTTCAGAAGCTTTTGACAGGCAGTGTATTTACTCTCACTCACTATTTTACTGCCAGAAAGAAAGAGACATTGGCATAGCTGGTGCCAACTGGGCTGATCTTTTCGGATTTTCCACACACATGAGAGTCTCTAGACTTGTCTACACAGAAGGTTGTGAAGAACCAAAAAACATTCATGAAGCCACAGTTCTGGACAGAGGTCAGAGGAGAATGTCCTTTCTGGTTCAAGTTAACAGGAAGGCTATGGTAGCAAAGGGGTCGGTGGCGTAGTGGTTAGGGTGCTACGCTCATGATCGGGAGGTTGTGAGTTCAAATCCCACTGAGACCCTCACTGTA
>CM045728.1:127759797-127772297 GCA_024760905.1 Plotosus lineatus | reverse complement strand
ATATATATATATATATATATATATATATATATATATATATATATATATATATATATATATATATATATATATATAGGATTTTCTGAGTAGATCCTTCCGTAGGAGAGTGCTCAATACTTTTTGGTAGAGCAAATAACAAAAGGACAGGACAAAGACTTTCTATTGAAACTCCATTTATCACTACAGATCTGTTTCGAGGGGTGGTGAAACCATCCTCTCTCTTCAGATGATTATAGAAGAATCTTCTATAAAAAATTCTAAAAAAAATTCTTCTATAGAACTTCTATAGAAGACTGTGAAATGCGGCATTACGCTAAGCTGGTTTTCGACTGAAACTATATAACGTGTTTTCGTACGTTATTTTATTTATTAAAAGATACCGCTTGCTGTAGTGTTATTTAAATTAAAACAGCTTTGTATGAAATTTAATATACGATGACTTTTATATAACGTTAGAAGTATCGATATCCCTTTTGTAGGTATTGATTATAGATCGACATAATTACATTGGCGATTTTGCGATATTATGATTGTCAATGACATCCCTACTCAGCAGGGCTAGGAACATTATTGTTTTCACGATTATGTTCTTCTTCTTCTTTCTGTAAATAAAATATATTGCACAAACTAAACCACTGGTGTTTTGTAAAAGTTAATTAGCAATTGAGTACATATCAGTGTAGATACCACAGAGACAAACTTGCCCTTACACACATTGGCCTACTGGGGGTGCTACCAAAAGTCTTCTGGCTCAAAACTCACATACTATATGTCACAGATTTAAAAACCTACTGTTTACAGCTTAACTGGACTGAGCTGAATCATGTGTTCTAAGCCACTCCCATTTCCACCTAAATTGTTTTTTCCTTGTAGAAGATTTCAAAGTCTACTTTTTCTGAACCTCTCCAGTTTTTACCTGATCTGAAACCCTGGATACCAAATCTTGAGCGTGACCTGGCAAAAATGTCTCAAAAATTTTTTTCTAAGTTTAAAATCATGCTAATAATTACTAAATAAATTTTAGGAGCAAGCATGCTCCTACATACTTACAGATTTTGGTTGTCTTGGCCATATGTCGACAGGAAACTTAAGCTTTTTGTTTATGATGAGATTCTGATCCTTTTTATCAAATTTGGTGGGTCTTGGCCACCGAAGGGCACTACAAATAAGTTTATTATCTTAAAGTGTTTCATCCATTATTGTTAAGGGTACTTCGGGGCTACTCCTATGACCACTCCTATGTTGTAATTGGTTAGAACTGTAAAAAAAAAAAAAAAAAAAAGTGCCCTTTTTTCCACCAATAATATGGTTTTGAATTTTCCAGTTTCTTTGAAGAGAGGAGAGTCAAATTTATAGCGTAGATAAAATTCTTTCTGTGAGAATAATGGCCACTTAATTCTAATTATGGTCGCATAGAGGCTGTTGCCCATCTCAGCCGACTCTATGCATGGGTGGGGTACATCCTGGACAGCGTGCCATGCCGGTGACACTATAATGAGGGTAAATTAATTTTGGCCCATAACTCCCAGACTGGCGATCACACATCGTCCACATATTATACAAGCCTTTGTTGCTTTTATTGGGTTTAATCCGATGACCTGAACTGTGTCAATTTCTCTTTAAAAATTGTTGTGAAATTGCAAAATAGCAGGGTCTCTAACAAAAAATAAATAAATAAAAAGCATCTAATAGTTTTGGCCCGATCTTGCATGAAACTTTGATTGCAGCATCTTGAAAGGGGCCAGACCAAAAAAAAAAAATCATCAAAATAATTTTTCTATGGCTAGGAGTGCACTGATTATTAACAAACTATTTAGTAGCTAGCATGCTAACCACAAAGTGTTGCATGTCTCGGCCAAAGTAAACGCTATCAACGTGAAACCTGAGCCTCTTTTTAGGATTACGACTCAGATATTTTGAAGAAACTTTGACAGGCATTAAACACTAGGGGATACTATAAATATGACAAGCTCATATCTGAAAAGTTGCATTTCTGATTCATGCAAAACTTGATCGATATAATTCTCGAGCTGGTCTGTGGCCACCTCTGCGGCGGTGTTGTGATTCCTCAAAGTGGGCGTTACTTTCATTCTTTTACGACATTTAGAATTCACCAGTTAGATCCAAGTGAAGACGGTCAATATTTACAGCAGAGACAATGATTCGTACCTCAAATACCAAAAATGGCACTTGTTCACCAGTGGGCCATTGAAAGGGGCTTGTACTGATGGGCATGGATCCCATTTAAAAATGTTACAGTTCTAGTTTGAATTTTTTTTTTTGTCGTTACATGCCACTATGCAAGCTTTAGATCACACGATTTCCTTTATACACATTTCTGTTCATAGGTATACATTTATTTTATATTTCCCTTGGTAGCACAGGGACACAGTAATGAGATGGAAATATACAGTGATGCAATGACCAGAAAAAGGAAGATAAATAACCAGAACGCCCCAATACATAAACATTCAGTGAACTGCAGTTGGCTTAGGCTTAGGACATCCGTCTTTCCATCCTGTCCTTGCTCTGTCAGTTTCCAGGGAATTACACATGTACAAGAAACCCAGACCGGTGCATGTGCGTCACTCATGACAGGGTGAAGGTGCATGATTACTGCTTTCTCCAAAAATGGAAGGAGAAAATGAGGGTACCAGCTGCCAGATGTGCTGCCTTACCTAGTCGACTTCTTTCCTTATGATGTACATGTTACAGGGCACACAAATATAGTATTGCCTATCAGAACGGTTTCAACTATTAAAATACTAAAGATTTTGTACTTGAATAACACCACATTTTATTTACTTAGACATTCAACAAACCAATGATCACTCATTTACCAAATTTCTTGGTCCTGTTGTGGTCATGAGGAGGCTCATTGGCATTGGGCGAAGGGTGGGTACACCCTGAACAGCTTGGTAGACCATCACAGGGCCAACATAAGGTAAAGTCCATTGGGCTTTTTACACCCGAGTCTAGTGGCTCATCGGACCGGTGCTGATCCCTGGATTCTGATGCGTCAAGCGACTAGCAGTACAACTCCTCCTGGATGGGACGCTGGTCCATCGCAGGTTACCTTTCCAGTATATTTTTACTGGTACCCATTTATACTGCTGGGTGAACAGAGGCACACTTGTGGTTAAGACCTTACCCAGAGGTCTTAGCACAGTGGGGGTCTAATTGGGATTTGAATACACAACCTCCCGATCATGAGGGCAGCACCCTAACCACTACACCACCAGCCCCTCACAGGGTCAACATAGACACAACAGTTCACTTATTTTCATACCTAGGGGATAAGTAGGACAACCACTTTGCCTAATGTGCATGTCGATGGCTTGTAGGAGGAAACTGGAGTCTCCAAAGGAAACTTGAGGAGACTCCACACAAAAACACACAAGACTGGGATTCAAACCCAGGACCTTCTTATTGTGTCTGATGTGCTAACCACCACATCATCTTGACCCCCATGAGAGACAATTAATTTACATATGGCACCTTTAATTTTATTCATTTCAAAAATCAGCGACATGCACAACTGTGCATCACCATAGAAGTTTGAAGTCTTAAAGTTTGGAGTTTAACATTTGGGTACATGGATGTGGTTGCATTGTCATGTATTTTAATAGTATATTTATGTTTAATTTTTTTTATGATATACTGGAGTAATTCTGGAGGGAAATTATTTCATCTGCATTTAACCCATCCAAAGTAAGCACACACACACACACACACACACACACACACACCCCCTTGGAGCAGTGGACTCCTACACACATTGCCGGGTGCCCGGAGAGCAGTTCAGGGGTAGGTGCCTTGCTCAAGGGCACTTCAGCCACTAATATGGAGGAATGGGAGGTGCAGCTCTCACTCCCCCCTCAGCCACAAATTTTTTTCCTCTGCTGGTTCAGGAATCAAACCAGCGACCTTTCGGTCCCAAATCCACTCATCTAACCTTTAGGCTACGGCGGCCCCAAAAATATCATGAATTCTTCCTAATTCCTGTGTGTGTTTGCTGTGGAGGAGGTTTTGAAGGGAGTGTTGGAGTCTGACTGGCTGGTATGTCTGTGTCTGCCCACGCTACAGATGCCCAGGACGAAACATGATAGATTAGTCGACTCGCAATCAAAAGCAATCCTTTTGAATGACTCACTGTTTGTTCAGTAAAAAGTAAAACATGGCTAGTGTTATGCTTTGGAAAAAAGTAGGAAACCAGTCAGTGGGTTGGTGTTAAGCAGGGCTTATTTTCCAAATAACAATTTGTGTGTTTTTTTTTTATTACAAATGACACATCATGGGTATTCAAATTTTCTGACTTTAGACCTACATACAGGTTTATAAGGACTTTTATATCTATTTTTTTTCCAAGGCTTTTCACATGCATTGCATTGTCGGCCTAAATATTTTGTCTGGTTCAAATTTTCGGACTTGGGCAACATGTCTAAATGTTTTTTTTTTGTTTTTGTTTTTTTTTCCAGCAATATGTTTTGTGACTCAAATATTTGTGGCTATAATATGTATATTGCACTTATTGCCTTGTTGTTACGACAAGCTTGCATAACAATTTTACGACTTATTTGCAATTGGTTTGTGGTTGTTCAGAGCGTTACGTTTGCGTTACGAGCACAAAAATTTGAAACAAAAACATGAATAATGACAAAATATATGATTAATATGACAGGTGCCAGTAAGTCTGAAACGTGCTTTGTGAAGCCGTCACAAAAAATTTCAGGCATGTTTCGCGAATTTCGCAAAACATGGCTCTGACATGTCGTGACAAGGTCACAAATTTGTTGTTTTTCTCACAAATTATTTTTGTTTTTCATCATTCACGAAGCATGCTTGAAATTTTTTATGATGTCTTCACAAGCGAGGTGACCAAAATGTGATGCTGCGAATGTCACGAGACAAATTTGAGAACATTTTGATAATGAAAAGCGACAATCACAAATTGCTATTTGCGTCAGTCTCTCTCTCTCTCTCTCTCTCTCTCTCTCTCTCCCCCCTCCCCTTGTTTAATGCATCTCTAGTGTGATCACCTGCTGTTTTTGGCCACCTTGGTACATCACTTGAGAACAGCCCAAAAACGTACTCATGTAAACTAGGGAAACTGGGGCTTGTACAGGGTATTGATTAAAGGTTATTTATTCTGTACACCAATTGAGCACCAGAAGATAATTCCTCATTCAAATAACTTTTCAGTCCTTCAGGAAGCTGCATCCCTACCTCCCCCACAAACACTCGTTATTATTGTGTGTGTGTGTGTGTGTGTGTGTGTGTGTGTGTGTGTGCGTGTGTGCTGGAAGCCCTGTTTGGCTTCCTCTTCACATTTATGGTCTCTCTGTGCTTTCTCTGCTCTGATTGGTCACCTTAAAGCTGTACACTCAGTGGCTTGGGAGGCAGACCAGGATGGGAGGAGATATTCCTGTGCTTGGGGATCAGTTGGAGAAGGACAGCTATTCAAAACGCCCAGCAGTGTGTTTTTTCGAGTACAGTATATTCTGATATTCACCAAGTGTGTAAATAATTAGATTTTTTTTGTTCTTAGTACAAGTTGTTACGATAGTGATAATAATGTATTGTAAGGACACATTAATTAATGCTACGGTTTGCCTTGCAGCTGAAACTATTGTCAAAGCTGCTATTATTAGAAATTTGTTCAACAGGGTGTCATTTTGAGTATTTTTAAAGCTGTAAATATTTTGGCTCCTAATATTTTAAGGTTGATGTTCATTTAAACAGTTCTGGATCATAAGCTATGATTTAACGACACTCCTTTGTTATTCATGCCTCAGTGGCCTGTAAATGGATGTCAGAGCTGTTGCATCAATACTGTCAATAAATTGGCGGTAGAAAATGAGATGATTAAGTCGAGCGAGAAACTGGAAAATGATCTGATGAAGAAAAATGAACAGCGCTTATTTGATTTATGCCTCGTTAATCATTCAGGATTTCCATATGTTGTTAAACACAAACCTGTCCATCAGATCTGCCTCCCACTGTTATGGTCTGTGCTGGCTGGCGGCATTAATTCTCTTCTTCAGTTATTGCAGGCGCTGGCAAGGGGCATGGCTGTTGCCGGTAGGCGAGTTCCAGAAGAGCGCATCTGGTTCCATTCTGCAGTCAGCTATCAGCCAGCTATAAATCGGAGCGGCGCATTTCCCTCCGATGTCAGAAGATTGTCTTCCCAGTGATTCCGTTTCTCTGCTTTGTCAATGACCCCCTGATATCCTGCTTCGTGCTCGACCAGTTCCATTGATTAATTATTCCCGTGATTTAGAGTTTCAAGTGCAAAATAAAATCGCTGAATCTTCTTATGGTCTCCTGCATCTGTGGGTCCGACACATACGCTCCAGGCACAACAGAATCTTCTGACCTGTAACATGGACCCAGTGGAGACCGCACAGCTTCGGCAGGCACTATCCAACCAGGGCGCCCTGTTGGGACGACACGACACCACCTTGCATCAGATGATGGACAAGTTTCACCACATAACCACCAGCTTGGCGCAGCTCAGCAGAAGGATGGATGCCATTGCCACTCACCTTGCTGCCACGACCCCGCCCCCTCACCCTTCACTTTCCGCTTCGGCAGCAGCGCCAGCACCATCTATACTCCCCGTGCACCGAGAACCACTCATCCCCACCCCAGCCAGGTATTCGGGCATGATCGGCTCCTGCGCACAATTCCTTCAATAGTGTTCATTCGTCTTCAGCCAGCAGCCACTCACATACTCCACCGATCAAGCAAAAACCACCTCCATCATGAGCCTACTCACGGAGCAAGCCTTGTCCTGGGCGCTAGCGGTCGCCATCCATACCCCGGAATTATGCTCCCTGTTAGACCAGTTCATGCGAGAAATGAAGAAGGTTTTCGATCGTCCGGCGAAAGGGGAGGAGGCGAGCTCCCAGCTCCTATGAATTCGGCAAGGCTCACAGTCGGTGGCGGAGTATGCCAGCCGATTCCTGATTCTCGCCATTGAAAGCGGCTGGAACGACCCCGCGCTCTAGGGGGCTTTTGTGCAGGGTGTCAACGAAAGACTGAAAGACGAGCTCGTGGCCCGAGATGAGACAACGACTCTTGAAGAGTTAATCGCCTTGTCTACCAGGCTGGACAACCGGCTGAGAGAGAGGGATAGATCCCGGGAGGAGCGGACCAGTTTTATCTACCTGTCCTCGAGCCACTCCGTGAGAACCAAGAAGGCCCCACCTCGAACTCGCTCACCATTTTCCACTCTGAGGAAGGACGATGGTCAAGAACCCATGCAGGTGAACCGCACCAGACTGACGGCTGAGGAGAGGCACTGGCGGCTGGCCAACAGTCTCTGCATCTACTTCGCCGAGAAGGGCCATTACCTCGCCCAATGCCCTGCGTGAGACAAAGCAGGGAGGATCCTCCACGACACCCGGGAAGCGCCTGCAAGTTCAAAGTACGCTACACTCCGTGTAACACTCCTATCCTGTAGACATATTCATTGACTCAGGCACTGACGCTAACTTCATCGATCCGGGGATGGTTGAGCTCCACGACCTGCCCGTGTATGAACTCCAGACCCCCAAGGAGGTAGTGGCCATTGATGGCCGACTCATAGCTTGTGTCACGCACAAGACTAAGCCGGTTAAGCTCAGTTTGTCTGGTAACCACCAGGAATATTTGGAGCTGTTTGTTCTCTCCGCCACTCTCTCTGCCCTAGTGTTGAGGTGGCCATGGTTGCAGACCCACAATCCCCACATCAACTGGCGCACACTCACCATACGCAGCTGGAGCGACTACTGTCTGCAACACTGCTTAATGGCGGCCGTACCCTCCCAAGCTTCATGAACCGCAGTCGACCTGGAGGATCTGGACTTAGCCAGCGTGCCAAAAGAAAATCACGACCTGCAAGAGGTCTTTAGCAAGGACCGGGCTTGCTCATTACCTCCTCATCGACCGTACGACTGCGCAATTGACCTACTCTCAGGTTCCACGCCCCTTCCCAGCGACTATACAACCACTCGAAGCCGGAGAAAGACGCCATGGAGGCATATATTAACGATTCAATGGCTGCAGGTCTTATTCGGCCCTCATCTTCCCCGGAAGGTGCTGGGTTCTTCTTTGTCGAAAAGAAAGACAAGACCCTGAGACCTTGCATCGATTACACGGGCCTGAACCATGTCGCCATAAAAAACAAGTACCCTCTCCTTCTAAGAGATTCAGCCTTCACCCCTCTCCACGATGCTACCGTCTTTTCCAAGTTGGAAAGTTGGTTCCTGAGAAACGCCTACCGCTTAGTCCGAATTCGGGAGGGGGACGAGTGGAAGACGGCTTTCAACACGCCCCTGGGGCACTTCGAATATTTTGTCATGCCATTCAGACTAACCAATGCCCTGGCGGTTTTCCAAGCTCTGGTCAACGATGTGCTTAGGGACATGCTGAACCGCTTTGTATTCCTGTACCTTAACGACATCCTGATCTTCTCTAGAGACCAAGATGAGCATCTCCGCCACGTGAGAATGGTATTAAAGAGGCTCCTAGAGAACAGATTGTTCGTTAAAGCGGAAAAACACGAATTTCATGTCCCCTCAGTCTCCTTCCTGGGGTTCATCGTGGAGAAGGGTCAGATAAGACCCGATCCGGCGAAGGTGACGGCAGTGGCAGAGTGGCCGACTCCGGGAACACGGAAACAGCTGCAGAGGTTCCTGGGGTTCGCAAATTTCTATCGCCGGTTTGTTCGGTACTACAGCCACCTAGCAGCCCCCCAGCAGCCCCCCTCACACAGTTGACATCACCCAAAACACCATTCCAGTGGTCCCCAAATGCCCAGGTGGCGTTTGACAGGCTGAAGGCTAAATTCGTCAATGCGCCCGTACTGCAGTTTGTGGTGGAAGTCGGGGGTGAGGGCGGTCCTCTCCCAACAGTCTCCCACCGACCAGAAGCTCCACCCATGCACCTTCTTCTCCCATCGCTTGTCCCCGGCGGAACAGAATTATGATGTTGGGAATGGTGAGCTGCTGGCGGTGGTCTTGGAGCTCCAGGAGTGGAAGCACTGGCTGGAAGGGGCAGCCCACCCCTTCGTGGACTGGACTGACCATAAAAACCTTACCTCCGTACAGCCAAGAGGATGAACTCCCGTCAGGCACGATGGTCACTCTACTTGGGAAGATTCAACTTCACACTAACATACCGACCTGGCTCCCGGAATACGAAACCAGACGCTCTCTCCAGACAGTCTCCTCGGGTGAAGACACTACCATGGAGACCATCTTGCCTGCCTCCTGTATACTTGGAGCAGCTCAATGGGCGGTTGAATGGCTAGTTTAGGACGCCCATCAGGGGGAACCGAAGCCCGTCGGGTGCCCCCAAGGTCGACTATATGTTACCCCGCCGGCCTTCTCTTCCTGCTCCAATAACTCTTCTGGTGGCCAACGATGGCAGCTGACACCAGGAAGTTTGTGTGAGCTTGTGCCACCTGTGCCCGGAGGAAGTCTTCCCATCGTGCACCCATGGGTCTCCTCCAACCCTTACCCGTTTCCCATCGTCCCTGGTCGCACATTGCAGTGGACTTTGTCACATGTTTACCCCGTCCATGGGCAACACAGTTATCCTGACGATATTGGATCGGTTCTCCAAGGCGGTTCACTTTGTCGCCCTACCCAAACTCCCCTTGGCGATGGAAACAGTTGGTCTCCTGGTCCAACATGTTTTTCGCCTCCATGGCATCCCCAGGACGTCGTTTCAGACCGGGGCCCCCAGTTTGCATCTAGTTTGGAAGGCGTTCTGCGACACCCTGGGAGTCTCCTGCAGCTTGACCTCTGGCTACCATCCTCAGTCGAATGGGCAGGCGGCGCGAACAAATCAAAGCCTCGGATCCTCCCTGTGCTGTGTCGCCTCCCAGTCTCCTGGGCCACACTTTGCGCCGCCACCGGAATGTCCCCCTTTATGGTGATTAATGGTTTCCAGCCTCCCCTGTTTCCCAGCTAGGAGTGGCCGTTCCATCTGTCTGGGCACAGTTTTGCAGAGCACGCCGGGTCTGGAAGGAAGCACGTGCCGCCCTGGAACGAACAGTGGCCCGAAACCGGAGAATTGCCGATCGTCATCGAACCCCAGCACCTCCCTACACGGTCGGGGGACAAGTTTGGCTCTCCTCCCGGGACCTGCTTCTGCAAGTTGACTCCAAGAAACTGTCTCCCAGATACATTGGGCCCTATGTAATAGAAAAAATTATAAACCCCAGCGCCGTCCAACTAAGACTCCCATCCTCACTCAAGGTACACCCAGTATTCCATGTTTCTCTGATTAATTCCCCGTGGTAGAAAGTCCCTTCCAACATATATACAGGTATACCTCGGCTTAAGTCGTTTCGAGTTAGGTCGTTCTCGATTATACGTCGGTTTTCAAAAAAAGTATAGAAAAAAAAAAAAAAATAAGAATAAAGTTTAATAAAATAGATCTTATTTGTTATGGTCTGTGCTGGCTGGAGGTGTTAAGTCTCTCTTCATTCATTGCAAGCGCTGGCGAGGGGCGTGACTGCTACATGCAGGCAAGGTCCAGAGAGCGCACCTATTTCCATTCAGCAATCAGCGAGCTATAAATACGAGCGGCGTGCTTCCCTCCGACGTCAGAAGATTGTCCTTCCCAGTGATTCCGTTTCACTGCTACTGTATCTCTCTGAACTCCTGGTATCCTGCTTCGTGCTCGACCAGTTTTCATTGATTAATTATTTCCAGTGATTTCGATTTTTCAAAGTGTAAAATAAAATCGTTGAATCTTCTTACATGGTCTCCTGCATCTTTGGGTCCGACACATATGCTCCAGGTGCAACATTACTCACCATATTGAAAATTGCATTCATGAATAAAGTACAGAACTTGGAATGATTATTTTCCGTTTAGTCTAGACAAGTAAATTTGGCGTAGCCGAGCCTAGGCTAGCATAGAGACAAGCTAATTCGACTTAAGCCGTTTTTCGACTTAAGTCATCTCTCCTGGAACCAATTAACGACGTAGGATGAGGTATACCTGTATATATGTGTGTATGTATGTATGTATGTATGTATGTATGTATGTATACACACACACATATATATATATATATATATATATATATATGTGTGTGTGTGTGTGTGTGGGAGAGAGAGAGAGAGAGAGAGAGAGATAACTTTCATTTTGTCGATAAAAGTGTGTAATCGTCGACATGGCGGTTATGGTGAGCACAACAAGAAGGTCGTGGGTTTAAGTCCTGGGCATGGGTCTCCTCCAGCTACTTCAGACATCAGGCTAGTTGGCTGTTCCATATTGCCCCTAATGAGTGAGTGGACTGGTCTTGTGTGTGTGTGTGTGTATGTGTGAAAGTGTGTATGTGTATGTTTATTTGGTGTGTGAATGTGTGTGTGTGTGTGTGTGTGTGTGTGTGTGTGTGTGTGTGTGTGTGTGTGTGTGTGTGTGTATGTGTGTGTGTGTGTGTGTGTTTGATTAGTGAACTATTCATTTGTTAGGATTAGTGAACTATTCATGGTGTACCCCACCATCATCACATTTAAATTGTGATGGGCTTCAACATCCCCTAGTAGGATTAAGGAGTTTGGTGAGTGAGTGAATGAGGACATACACACTTAAAATACAGTACATTTAAAAAGTAAACAGAGTTTTTTAGCACACAGCAGAAATAAGCCTGCTGTCAAAGCACAGTGTTATCGTTTCCACGTTTTTTCCCACCTTCCCCATGCATTTTGAATTTGCACTCCTTCTATGCCTGATACTACTGCTGCACTTGCTTTGTCCTGGACTCATGCATGAACTCTCTTGGAGTCGCAGAAACATGAGAAACATGGTCCTTTTCCAAACTTGGAATCTGTGTCCAGCTCAGCAGATGGCACGATCTGACTTTGTTCACCAAAGGCCATTGTACCGTCATCTTGCATTTTCCGATCATAATTAGCGTCGCCTCTGTGGTGTGTTAAATTACTCATTTGTTTCCTGAGGTTGTCTCAGATGTGTTATTATATTCATAAATCAATACATCATGCCATTCTGAGGGGGAACAAATGGCATATTTTCTTGCTTTGTAATTACTAGCAAATGTGAGTGAATGAAAACCGCCGAGTGCATATTATGTAAGTCTTTCAGATATACATCATCATTCCAAACCCGAGCATGGTTATTTATTTGCTAGCGGACAGTTATCTTAGGCTTGAATGAAGAAACATAGGGTGGAAAATATTCCAAATTGCTGCTTTTACCGTTCAGCAGATTACAGCTGTCTTGTGTCGGAACAAATCCAGTTCTTGTCTGAGATGCAGGCAGAGGGGATGAATGAAATTCAGGATCTTTTGTTTTCAACCATAGCCCAGGATGTCCACCTAATTACACTTCTCTCTATGAATTGCTGTTAAAAAAATATGAAGGCTTGCAATTAGGTCTGAATTGCTGCCAAAACCTGTTTTTAATTGACTGTTTGCATGAGGGGGATTTTACCTATTGTTGTATTTACAGTCTGATATGCTCTGTATTTCTCTCATTCTC
>CM045728.1:127544797-127754797 GCA_024760905.1 Plotosus lineatus | reverse complement strand
TGTTACTGCTGAGTTCTGATAATACAAAGTACTGGGCAAATTCCTTTTTTGCAGTCTTACAGCAAATGCCTGTTAAATATAAACATTCTTCTTGATTGCGTTTCCTACTTTTCCAGTCAAACATGACGTTAGCCATCGTGCTGCCACATGCAGCTGCTTACTGCGTCTTTGTCCTGATGTTGTTAGTTTAATTATCTTCACTAAAGCTCGGGGAATCTGCTCACCTGTCTAAACGAGCACATTTGGCCATATGTGAGCCGTCATGCACTAAATAAATACAATATGTTTATTTTTTTGGAGAGAACGACGCTGGGGTGTGGTGTTGCCACAGACTTCAAATGTCAAAAGGTGTAAGCACACCCTAACGCACAATGCACTCACACTTTCACAAATGTACACATGGTGTAAGAATGGCTAACACAGTTAATGAGAATGATGATGTCCTCTGGAGAGGAGATAGCCTTTACTATCAGCTTCTCTTTCATCCGCCTTTTGGCTGGAACAATACACAGCTTTGTGGCGAGGTGCACCTCTTGTCTGAGCTGAAACAATGGCCTACTGCTATGCTATTGTCCCCTCTGTTCTAGTATTGCTCACAGACTGATGGCACATTCATTCATGCAAAGAATGACAATAAATTGGAAAAGAAATGGATGCATTTCTGTATCGCTGAAGGCATCTGAGGGAAGGATCTGTCATAGAAAAGGACTAATCAGGATGTTAAGGTTCTTTTGTTTTTGCGAGAAAACTCCATAATTTTACTGTAGTATTATTTTTCATACTTCCAACCAATCAATCAACTAATTAGTCTGTGCATGTTTCTGTTTGAGAGAGATTTCATTTCGGCTTTTTCAGGGGTCGCCACAGCGAATGATTCGCACGTTAGATTTGGCATAGGTTTTTACGTCGGATGTCCTTCCTGACACAACCCTTAGCAAGGGACAGACACACGCTGACGGCTTTGCAGCTCCTCTGTACGAAAGTCAGCAATGGTTCTTTTACATGAACCTCTCACCATAGACAGTGAGAGACATGGCCTGCCTTTGATAACCCAGTTAGCTGCACTGGAGGTGTCCATGTTTCTATCTATAACCCCATAGTATATAAAATTTAATAAACAACGTGTCTTTGAATAGTTCCCAAAATGGAACGCCAAGGGGAATGTTTGATGAAGTGACACCCACCAGGGCAAGTGCTTGTACAGTGATCCCTCGCTACTACGTGCTTCAGTTTCTGTGGCGTCAGTGCATCGCAGTTTTTCTGAAAAACCAACCCAAAACCCCCCAACAAAACTACTTACATTTTTCTGTGAGGTGCGTGTGTGTATGTGTGTATGTGTGTATGTGTGTGTGTGTGTGTGTGTGTGTGTGTGTGTGAGAGATGAATTACCTATCTGCTCAGATCGGCCCAATCTACTATGCATACTCAGTTAAGCAAAGAAAGTTGTAAAATGAATGAAAACCCAAGAAAGAGAAACTCTCTGCTCTGCTCTGCTCTGCTGATTCACATCAATGATTCACATCAGTGATTCACATCAGTGCAGGCTGAGTACTAAACGAGTTCAATGGCGCCTTTGCTCAGTTGAAAGACCGGAAGTCCGTATAGCCCGCGCTTTGTTGCAAGCAAGTAAACTACTTTCAGTAAGTGCACTACTTTTGGTATTGAGCGCCTCACATATCGTAAGCGTTGATTGGCTGTTTTAAGCGTCATGTAAAGTGAGTCGTCTCAGCTTCATGTCATGTGACCATCTGTCGACCATCAAAACCATTTACAAGCAGAAAAATCGCATCATAGAGAATGTTAAAGGTTATATTTGATATTTGATGAGTGAATTTGATTAAAATGTATCAATTTGAAGTTATTTTGCTTGAATATAATTTATTTGAAATTAATGTTGATATTATTTGATATATTTGATATTATTTTACAATGTTATGTTTATAATAATTGATTTAGGGGTGTTTTATGAGATACGGTAATGGTATTTATGGATGTATAGTACAGTACGAGCGTCATACGTCACACATCACACGTCATACGTCACTGTAACAACTTACGTTCACGTTCAACTTACGTTCGGCTGTCCGGAACCAATTAAAAACGTAAGTCGGGGAGTGTCTGTACAGTATGACTGTATATACTATAAGTTATATAGCGTGTTACTCTTGTGTTAAGATGTCGTCTCTGTGGTCTTTGTGTTTACACTGTTTTGCGGACTTTTGTAACCCGAAGCAAATATGGTCGGTCAGAAGCGTAAGCCTACTAGCATGGGTGCAAGTCTCATACACAGAGATGAATTAACTGTCTGCTCAGATCAGCGCAATCTACCATGCATACTCAGTTAAGCAAAGAGAGTTGTAAAATGAATGAAAACCCGAATCCAGAAAAGAAAGCGAACTTTCTGCTCTGCTGGTGATTCACATCAGTTCAGGCTGAGTACTAAACGAGTTCAAGGGCGCCCTTGCTCACTTGAAAGACCGGAAGTCCGTATGCTTTGTTTCAAGCACAGCAAGTACACTACTTTTGATATGGAGCGCCTCACATATTGTAAGCGTTGATTGGCTGTTTTATGCTTCATGTAAAGTGAGTCGGCTCAGCTTCATGAAATGTGACTCAGCTCACGTTCATGTAAAGTGGCCATCCAGCGACCATCGGAACCATTTACAAGCAGAAAGATTGCATCATAGAGAATGTTAAAGGTTATATTTGATACTGTATTTGATATTTGATGAGTGAATTTGATTAAAATTTATCAATTTGAAATTATTTTGCTTGAATTTAATCCATTTTAAATTAATGTGGATATTATTTGATATATTTGATATTATTTTACAATGGTATGTTTATAATAATTGATTTAGGGGTGTTTTATGAGATACGGTAATGGTATTTATGGATTTATAGTACAGTATGAGCGTCATGCGTCACACGTCACTGTAACAACTTACGTTCACTTTCAACTTACGTTCGGTTGTCCGGAACCGATTAAAAACGTAAGTCGGGGAGCGTCTGTATAATATTGCTTTCTGCGGTTAATGGGGACCGAGGACCCCCATCCCCACCCTCGACAATTGATTTCCACGAAGTAGGATTGACCCCCCTAACTGACGTATACGTACATATATATGTGTATATAATATCAATAAATACATATTCAACACTATAAATGCTTATGATAATAATTAAACATTCAAAAATAATGATTAAGATGTAAATAAAATATAAATATACACACATACACACAGATGCGCGTTCACACACTTAGATGCACACCTCACATAATAATGTAAGTAGTTTTGTGGGGGGTTTGGGTTGTTTTTTTCATTTGTTTTTGTTTGTTTGGGGTTTTCCGCATAATTGGCTTTATCTTGCGGCATTTTCCTTAACTTTTCCCCTTTTTTTCCTTAATTTCCTTATTTTTTGATGAATATTTTTGAAAAACCCACGATGCACTGAAGCTCCAGAAACTGAAGCACGAAATAGCGAGTGATCACTGTGTGTGTGTGTGTGTGTGTGTGTGTGTGTGTGTGTGTGTGTGTGTGTGTGTGTGTGTATGTATGTATGTATGTATGTATGTATGTATGTATGTATGTATGTATATATATAGAAACCATGATTTGATTTTCATGGAGTTGAAGCCACTGAACTTTTGAGATTAGATTTATGGCAGCTTCTGCTTGTTACTGAGATGTAGCCTGAATGTAATTTCTGATTTTAAGTGATGGCACACAACTGCTGCCGATTTAGTTTCGATTAAAGCTACACAGTCATATTTTCAACCAGAATGTTGTTCTGCATTTTTCTCCCAGAAGGCTTTGTAAGATTAAAAATCAACTCTCAAGTTGTTGTCCTCATTTGATTTTTGACCTCTCTCTTAGTCTCGACTGGGTTATAAGCAATAATGTAAGATCTGTAACCCCTCTCAACCCCTAGAAGCTGCTCACTATTTAACACTACATGCCCAATAATGTCTTTTATTCTAGTAGTGGAAAATACAATTTATATTAAAAAAAAAAAATAATAATAAAAACCCAAATCTCCTCACGTATTAACATCAACAGAGTTTATGGAAATAGATGTAAATGTATGCAGAGAAGCTCATGCCATGCTTGCCATGCTCCTGATAGCGCATGTGCACGTGTGTGTGTGTGTGTGTGTGTGCGTGCGTGTGTGTGCGCGCAGGTGTGAATGTAAATAAGAATTTCAGGGAATGTGACATATTTTCATATTCCCAAAGACCAGACGTGTATGCGTGTAGCTCTGAATTCCGAATGCGAAGTGATTGTAATGTCTGTAATATAACCATATGTATTCATATTGATTATTAATGTTTGTCTATCTATATGAATCTCTTTATTATTTTGTCTGACTCTCCCTCTCTCTCTCTCCCTGATTGTCTTTCTGTCCATCCATCTCTTTGGAGACGGACATAGAAAGTGTCTGTTTTCCTCTATCTCTCTGTCTTTCTGTCTGTGTGCCTGCTTGTCTGCTCCATCTCAACATTTATGATTGTTTGTCTGAGGCAAAGCGAGCCACTTCACATTCACGTCAGTGTCTGGATCACCCTGTCAGGGATTATTTTGAAATAATGACCAACTGACTCTGTTTTAACACGTACCTGCTGATTGCCAAGATCTCTGTTACTCCATAACTGTTTGCAACCCAACACTAATTTGTGCTATCATTATTTAAATGAGCTGTTTGCATAGTTCTTTGTTAATTACTGTTTTTTTTTACGTTATTAAATTTTCATTACCATCCATGCATTTTTTAAATTTATTTAGGATTTATTTATTGATTGATTTTAATTTCATAATGCCATGTCTTAGTAAATCTGTCTTTTTCTGTCTATGAGTGGACAGTCTGTCTGGCTGTCTAGCCGTTGTCTGTCTGGCAGTCTTGTCTGTTCATGTGTACACTACACATGCTTTATTATCAGTTCTTTTCATTGTGCCTCTCTGTTTCGCTGTGTGTCTGTGTACCTGTTAGCACTTCAGTTACACTTGGTTTCTATGTGTGTCTGTCTCTTTTTATATCTGTTGTGTGTCTGCCGACTCCTACAGTTTTGTAACTGGTTCTTCACACTGTATGTCTGACTCTCTGTCTGCGTTTCTCTTAACGCTTCAATTTCATTCTGTCTGCCTGTGTGTCTGTTTTATATCTGACTGGTGTTTGTCTGTCTACCTGTATATCTATATGCCAACAATCTACCATTATGCTTTTATAACTGGCTGTTCACGTTGTCTGTCTGTCTGTTTTTCTGCCTATCAGCCACCTCAACGTTTTAATTACTACCTATCTGTCTGCCAGCTACCTCTATGCATTTATCACTTGCTTCCACATTCTGTCTGTCTGATTCTCTCTCTGCCTGGCTGGCAGCTACCTGTACACTTTGATTACTTACTGTCTGCACTCTGTCAGCCGTTCTTTCTGTCTACCAGCTACGTCTACCCATTGACTACGTGCCAACCACACTCTGCCTGTCTGTCTACCAACCGATACTACAGTCATGTGAAAAAAGTTGGACACTCCATTCGGTAGTCATATATGTTAAAAAATGTGTTGTGGTGTTTAATTGCAGCTAAATAACTTTATTTCCCATGAATAAATAAAAACAAGATTGGATATTATGTGAACATTTCTTAATAAAGAGTTGACTATTTACGCAGGCGGTGGTGGTCTAGTGGTATAGGGCGCTGGATCGCTGATCCAAAGGTTGGGGGTTCGAGTCCCACTCTCCACAAGGTTGTCACTGTCCCCCCAGTGCAGCTGACTGGGTTATCAAAGGCCGGCCATGTCTCTCACTGTCTATGGTGTGAGGCATGTAAAAGAACCATTGCTGAATTTCAACAAGAGTAGGCTGTAAAGCCGTCAGCGTATTTCCGGCCTGACGAGCTGTCCAGGGAGTACTCTGCCCTCACCCGGAGTTGGCTGGGATGGGAACCAGCCTCCCCGTGACCCTAATTAGAATTAAGCGGTTACAGAAAATGAATGAATGAATGACTATTTAATGGGGTGTCTGGTTTTTTTCACATGATTGTATATTATCATTACTGATCATTTCCAATCTCAGGCTATGTGACAATGCGTCCTTCATCATTTGCATGTGTATTTTTTTCGAAAGCTGAAGGGTCTGCTTATGATGGATTCTGAATACAACTTGGTAATCAGGAAATATTTGAAAATGACTGTGAAGCAGCAATTTCCGAGTGTAATCTTCGGTAACTGGTCTTTAAGGAGCCGACGTGCTGACGTCTCCTTTACGTCTCTGAGGAAGATGGATGCCAGCACATATCTTCCTAATATAATAAGTGCTGTCGATGGTGCAGTTTTCAAATTTCGATATTTTCCTCATTTGTAGCAGATCAGTCCGATTGCACAGAACATCAGTGTGGTGGCAGATTATGCTGGCTATGCAGATGTGTCTGCGATGTTTATGCAATTAGATGGGCTGGTAATATCATAAAGGTAGTATCGCTGTGGTTAACACTAATTCGAGCATATTAAATTCCTGCACTGTGGTTGGATGTACCGTAGTGATAAGAGCAATTTCAGCAAATCTTTTAAAATTGGATGTGAATGATGAGATGGGTTGTGCAGATCACAGTTTACGATTAGCACATTGTCTTTATACTTCTACTGTCCGAAAACAGTCTGAAAGAAGTTAAGTTAAAAGAGGTAATAGGTGAAGTGAAAATAAATGTATAAAGAAATAAATCTAATGATATATAATATTGGCATGGCAACAGTCTGATGAGCTATTCAGGGTGTACCTTGCCTTCGCCCAATGTTGGCTCAGATGGGATCAGTCTCCCCGCAATCCTAGCAGGATTAAGCAGTCTTGTAAATGAACAAGTGATGAATATACAAAATAAAATGTCGGAGAAAAATCTAGTGCTGAATAGATAAAATAAAATATAGAAGTACTAGTATATACAGGGAATTCTTGCTACTTCGTGCTTCAATTCATGCGGCTTCAGTGCATTCCCTTTTTTTTTTTATTCATCGAATTAAAAAATAAGGAAATTAAGGAAGAATAGGGGAAAAAGTTAAAGAAAATGTCACAAAAACGGCCAATTATGCAAAAAAAAAAAAAAAAGCCTAAACAAATACAAAACAAAAAGCAACCCAAAATCTCCCATCAAAACTACTTACATTTTTGTGAGGTGCGCATCTGGATGCATGCACGCGCATCTGCACACGTCTGTCTGTGTGTGTATTTATGTTTTATTTACATCTTATGCATTACTTTTGAATGTTTAATTTTTATTATAAGCATTTAGAGCATTGAATATGTATGTATTGAAATTATATACACATATACTTGTACGTATACGTCAGTTGGAGGGGTGATCCTAGTTCACGAAATTTGATGGTCGCGGGGGATCTCGGTCCCAATTAACTGCAGAAAGTGAGGGATCCCGGTGTGTGTGTGTGTGTGTGTGTGTGTGTGTGTGTGTGTGTGTGTGTGTGTGTGTGTGTGTGTGTGTGTGTGTATATAGAAAAAAGGCAAATTTTGAGTTTAGATGTACCCACGTAGTACGCTGACGTAATGGTAATGACGCTGCGTCCATTGTTTACAAAAGACAGACTGAGTGCCCCTCCTTCCCAGTTCAGTTTTATATGTATATACATATATATATATACATGTATATAAGTTTTATATATCAGTGTTTTATTTATATATATATATATATATATATATATATCAGTTATATAGAATGTTATACTTGTGTTAAGACGTCGTCTCTGTGATCTTTGTGTTTACACTGTTTTGCGGACTTTTGTAACCCTAAGCAAATATGGTTGGTCATAATTAAGCATAAGCCGACTAGCATGGGTGCAAGTCTCATACACAGAGATGAATTAACTATCTGCTTGGATCGGCGCGATCTACCATGCATACACTGTTAAGCAAAGAGACTTGAAAAATGAATGAAAATCCGAATCCAGGAAAGAGCTCTGCTGGCTCCACATCAGTGGACACTTGAGAGACTGGAAGTCCATATAACCCAGAGCAAGTACACTAGTTTCGCAAGTACACTACTTTCGGTATTGAGCGCTTCACATATTGTAAGCTTGATTGGCTGTTTTAAGCTTAATGTAAAGTGATTCAGTACAAAGAAGTGACTTATTTGAAATTAATGTTGATATTATTTGATATTATTTTACAATGTTATGTTTATAATAATTGATTTTGGGTTGTTTTATGAGATACAGTAATGGTATTTATGGATGTATAGTACAGTATATCACTGTAACAATTTACGTTCACTTTCAACTTGCGTTCAACCGCCCGGAACCAATTAAAAAACGTAAGTCGGGGAGCGTCTGTATGTGTGTGTGCGTCTGTATGTGTGTGTGTGTGTGTGTGTGTGTGTGTGTGTGTGTGTGTGTGTGTGTATATATATATATATATAAAATATATGTGTGTGTGTGTGTGTGTGTATAATAAGCGCTCTGCTCTAATAAGTGCCCCTCCCCCCCCCAGTGTCTTTGATCCTACGCCTAATAACTGCCCATGTGTACTGGGAGCAAAATTGTAGGTCAAACTTGCCAATTTTATTCGATCAGTCTCTGTAACAATAAATTGAGGCGTTCACTGCCTCTAAAAGTGAGTTTACACAGTATTTCAAGACCCACTGCCAGTGGGGAATGTCTATAATGTTCATCGGTAACAACACATTTGATTGTTCCACCATGCTTTAACAGGAAACTATTTTTCTGTGTTCTCTTGGTAAATGTCCAACCACTGCTACAGCAAAACTATGGGATGCTCTGAATGAGTGGAGCGATGAGCCAGATATGGACCTATCAGAAAGTGATGACCAGTATTTTTCACCCGATTCTCCTGCTCACTGACTTCATACATTTAAATAGGTTCCTGGCCATGTGCTTTTCAACGTGCCATTTGCTAAAGTTGACATTAATGTTGATTGGCTTGATTTTACATCAGGGGAAAATATTTAAAGGAACAGCACCGGGAGGGAAAATTAAAGGGTCTTTTTTTTAAATTATGCTGTTTTCTGGTTTCATGTAAGTAAAAAAAAAAAAAAAAAAAAATGGTTGATACCACAAAATGAATAACACAAATACCAGTAAAACTCTTTCATTTTTCTGTTATTATTCATGTTTTCTACCTCTCAGATTATCAGCACTTACCGTTCCACTCTGCTGGTAAACATTTTAATAAGTGCCCACCCACTCCAATTTTTTTATGTACCCTGGGCCTCATCATGTCAAATACGATGTCTGTCTTCCTTTCGGCTTTTTCACTTTTTTTACTCGGGAGTCGCCACAGCGAATCCTCTGATTCGCACGTTTGATTTGGCAGAGGTTTTTACGTCGGATGCCCTTCCTGTCACAACCCTTTTTAGCAAGGGACAGAAACACGCTGACGACTTTGCAGCTCCTCTTTACGAAAGTCAGCAATGGTTCTTTTACATCAACCTCTCACCATAGACAGTGGGAGACATGGCCCGCCTTTGATAACCCAGTCAGCTGCACTGGGGGGACAGTGACAACCTTGTGGAGAGTGGGACTCGAACCCCCAACCTTTGGATCAGCGATCCAGCGCCCTATACCACTAGACCACCACTGCCCCCAAATACGATATATTTTCTTCTTCTTCTTCTTCTTCTTCTTTTACTTTCGGCTGTTGCCTTCAGGGGTCGCCACAGCAAATGATCTGCCTCCATCTCACCCTATCCTCTACATCTTCTACTCTTACTCCAACGACCTTCATGTATACGATCTATCTAGCTGAATGAATGCTAGTGGAAATCTAAGATGACAAAAAAAATACTAATACTAATCTGAATTTCAATTATGTATCGAGGCTATTTATTGCCATTATTATAAAATTATATTTACAATAATAACTACATTATTATTATTATTATAGTTATTATTATTATTATTATCAGTTCATTTTTTGTAACTGTTTAATCCTACCTAGGGTTACAGGGAGGCTGGTGCCCATCCCAGCAGACTCCGGGCGAGGGCAGAGTACACCCTGGACAAATCGCCAGGCCATCGAAGGGCGGAAACACGCTGACGGCTTTGCAGCTACACTTGTCGAAAGTCAGCAATGGTTCTTTTACACGAACCTCTCACCATAGACAGTGAGAGACATTGCCGGCCTTTAATAACCCAGTTAGCTGCACTAGGGGGACATTGACAATCTTGTGGAGAGTGGGACTCAAAACCCCAACCTTTTGATCAGCGATCCAGCACCCTATGTCACTAGGCCACCACTGCCCTGTTATTATTATTATTATTATTATTATTATTATTATTGATTATGATGATGCATCATCATCAATAATAATAATAAAATAAAATAAAATAAAAAAATAATAATAATAACATAGTAAGTGTGGTGGAGTAGTTGTTAGCATGTCTGCCTCACAGCAGGAGGGTCCTGGGTTCAAATCCTCTGTCTTTATGTGCGGAGTTTGTATGTTCTTTCCATGCTTGCATTGGTTTCCTCCTGGCACGACGGTTTTCTCATATAGTCCAAAGAAATGCACCTTGTGCTGATTGGCTGTTTCTGATTGCCCCTTGGTGTGAGTGTGAGCGTAAATGGTGTGTGTGTGTGTGTGTGTGTGTGTGTGTGTGTGTGTGCGTGTGTGTGGGGGGCCTTCATCCAGTGTCGGTTGCGATGGGCGCCAGCCTCCCCAGGGACCCTAACAGGAAGTTGTTTAGCAAATGAATAAATAATAATAATTTATTTGATTAAGTTTTAAAAGGTTTAATCAGTCACAAATAGAAAGTTGCTCAATCGATCAATCTTCCGCTTAATCTGGGGTCAGTTCACGGGGTCCAGACTCAAATGGAAAGCATCCCAGCTAATGAATTACATTTAATATGGTTCTGATACCCTGTGATGGTCTTGCGAGATATTCAAGGTGTACCTCGCCTTCACATCGTGTCGGCTGAGATAGGTTCCAGGCTCCCCAGTGTCCTCGAGAGAATGGAGCTGTTTGAAAAATGAGTGAGTGTATGGCGTGACTTTCCAGCTGGACTCTGATGAATGCGCGCTCAGCAGAAGGTCCAATAAAGATATTTTATAAGCTCATTTGCAACTTTATGAATTTTTAAACAGCTTGCTTTGAAAATGAAGGCTTTAATTGCCGCAGCTTGATAGGACAACGCTCGGTAGGTACTTTTAAATATAACTCCGCTCTCTAATGAAGCATGACGTCATTGTTTTTTATTTTATTTTAAATAATTAATGATCGAAATGGAGTCTTGATAGAAAATCTGGTTGTGTGTGTGTGTGTGTGTGTGTGTGTGTGTGTATATATACACTCACTCAAGCACTTCACACACACACACACACACACACACACACACACACACACAGATGCACATGCACAGCCCTTCCCCCACTTCAGGACTGGCTGGAGGAAGTGTACTGCCTATCCGGGTTTTCCTTTCCTTTTCTGTCTCACTTTCAGCCACTTACCCTCCTTTCACCCACCTCCTTTTTAACCCCCCCCCTCTCTCTCTATCTCTCTCTCTCTCTCTCTCTCTCTCTCTCTCTCTCGCTCTCGCTCTTTGTGTTGGGACTTGTCTGAAGTTTGTGCAATGTTCAGTAACAACCCCTTTCTTTCTCTGTCGATGTGTCTCTCTGTCTCTGTCCTCTCCTGAGTCATATGTGAAAGTGAAAGACTGAGATTGTGAAATTTCCTATTATTCCCCTGTGTTCTCATGTTGCGCAAGAAAGGGGGCAGTGTGGGGGCAGTGGTGGTATAGGGTGCAGGATTGCTGATCCTAAGGTTGGGGGTTCGAGTCCCCATAGGGTTGTCACTGCCCCCCCTCCCCCTTCCCAGTGTAGCTAACTGGGTTATCAAAGGTGGGCCATGTCTCTCACTGTCTATGGTGAGAGGTTCATGTAAAAGAAAAGAAAAAAGAAAAGAAAAAAGATTTCCATCAGCACCCTGTTGGTTGACAGCACTGATGGCAGTCGTTGTTAACCCGGGCCTCGACCAATCCGGTATGTCATTCTTTCTTGTGATTCGCATATTTTATTTGGCATTTGTTTTATGCCGGATGCCCTTCCTGACGCAACCCTCTGCATTTATCTGGGCTTGGGACCGGCGTGAGGGAGAGACACTGGTTTGTGTGCCCCCCCCCCCCCCCCCCCGGCTGCATTTAAAAGAACCATTGCTGACTTTCGTAAAAAGAGGAGCTGCAAAGCCGTCAGCGTGTTTCTGTCCCTTGCTAAAAGGATTGTGTCAGGAAGGGCATCCGACGTAAAAACCTCTGCCAAATCAAACATGCAAATCATTTGCTGTGGCGACTCCTGATAAAGGGAAAAGCCGAAAGGAAATCTTCTGTATCTCGCTCTCCTGTTGCGCAAGAAAGTGATGAGCAAATATATATAGAAAAAATTATAAAGTACAGTCGGCCCCCTACCGATGAAATTAATCTGTTCTAGAGCCTTTTTCATATTGCGGAGATCTCATAAGTCTGTCTGTCTTCCTTTCGGCTTTTTCCCTTTTACTTGGGAGTCACCACAGTGAATCATCTGATTCGCACGTTTTGATTTGGCAGAGGTTTTTACGTCGGATGCCCTTCCTGACACAACCCTTTTAGCAAGGGACAGAAACACGCTGACGACTTTGCAGCTCCTCTTTACCAAAGTCAGCAATGGTTCTTTTACATCAACCTCTCACCATAGACAGTGACAGACATGGCCCGCCTTTGATAACCCAGTTAGCTGCACTGGGGGGTGGGGGGGGTGGGGGGGCAGTGACAACCTTGTGGAGAGTGGGACTCGAACCCCTAACCTTTGGATCAGCGATCCAGCGCCCTATACCACTAGACCACCACTGTGTGGAGATCTCATAAGTAGGGGTCGCATTTTACATTTTAAACGCCTGATTCATTCCAAGGCTCCAGTCTTTGGACTGGATAAACCCCATAAACCTTTTAAAAATGATAAAAGTACACCAATTTTGTATGAGATATGTGTTAAAAGTAAACGAAAATTATTTATTCAACCATTTAAACATTTTATTAACATATTAAACCATTATTAAACACACACACACACACACACACACACACACACACACACACACACACACACCTGTCTCTCTCTCTCTTGCTCTCTCTTTCTCTCGCTCTTTCTCTCTCTCTTTCACACGCACTCGCACACAGACACACACACTCTTTCTCTCTCTCTCTCTCTCTCTCTCTCTCTCCCTCTCTCTCCCGCGCGCACACACACTCCCACTCTCTTTTACACATACACCCTTTCTCTTTCTGTCCTACACGTACACACTCGCTCATACACATATACAGTATACACTCTCTTTTTCTCTTTCCCATACACATACATACTTTCTCTCTCTCTCTCTCACACACACTCTATTTTTCTCTCTTTCCCACATACATACATGCATACTCTCTAACTCCTTCTTTCTCTCTCTCTCTCTCTCTCTCTCTCTCTCTCTCTGTATGTATGTAATAGCCTTCCATTTCCAGAAAAACTGTTTGGAAATTCTTCCTCTTTTCCCCTCATTTCCCAGTGCATGCAGTTCTGGAATATTCTGTTTTTTTTCATGAAGAGTTCAGTCTGATCGTTTCAGTGGAATAAAGTGTTGAGACGATCCACCTGAAGAGGTTTAATCCTTTTATTCCTCCCACTGAACGCTGCCAACAACTCTAACAGCTGTATGACGATGAACAGTGCCTCATATAATTTAATCCCTCAGAGTTGTATCTAATGCTGAGGACCCACCACCAAAGAACTCGGGTTCGGGAATCACAGCAGCTATCATCTGTCTTATCATCAGCCGCCTCAGCAGCCTTTCCTTCCTCTCTTCCTCTTGCAGTTCTGAAAATGTACAGAGCATGGTGTCTCTTGTTTCTTTCTCTCTTTCTATATTTATTTTTTCTGACTTTCTTTTCTTTTTATTGTTTATATATATTTTTAGAAATAAATAAATCAATGAATTAAATAATAATAATAATAATAATAATTAAAAAAACAGAATCTTTTGAACCAGTTACATTGTTATAGTTAATTAGTCACATCACACACCTGCTAGTGTTTCAGTGTTTTTACACTAAAAGATTGTAGTTATAATTGTGTGCCTTATATAAGACATTGTCTCTTGAGAATTAGTTATAAAGGGTGTGTATGTGTGTGCGCAGTATCCACACAATATGTTATGAAACCGATTCATTTTTCTTGTGCAGTATGTGTGAACAGGACATTCAGATGGATTTGGTTTTCATACAGGACTGAGAAATGAACTTGTGGGAGTTGTCAGCGATATGCTGTGGAATGATGAGTGCCAGCTGAGTAAATGTTTTTATTAGTGGTTGATAAATGATAAAATCAAAGCACATTTTGTTCGGACAGTGTGTGTGTGTGTGTGTGTGTGTGTGTGTGTGTATAGGAACGTGCTGCGTAGCAAAAGAGGAAGTGAGGGTTTATTGATGAAGCTTACAGTCTGTCACTGACACAAACACCAATATGTTCCGTCCCACACACTCTGAGATGCAGACGCACAGCCCTTCTGTCTGTTTCAAACCTGACACACAACTAGCGGGGCTCACTTTCGAACTCTGTTCAACTCCACACGCATACCTGTGTGTGTGTGTGTGTATGTGTGAGAGAGAGAGAGAGACAAATCCACTATTTCCTGGCCTGATTCATTTTTTTTAATTCCTAGTGTTTTCGAAACACAGTTAGTAGCTGTGTGTCTTGTTAAAGATAAATGGCTCTATTACTCTCCGTCATGCTGAAGACTGTGAATCTGAACCAACCTGGACTCATATTCTTCCTGATAATCACTTTTCCTTCCTTTTTCTTCCACCCACTTCCTCAGTTTTGGCTGTAGTAGTGGCGAGTGAAAGCTAACAGCACTCTGACAGTCTGACCTTGGCCTGCTGACCTACTTGGCTAATTAGACAGCGAAGACGGCGCTTACAGGGTGTGTTATTTCTGAGTAGTTGTGCAGAGTCGCTGTCTGCTGCTTCTGCTAATTTCACTTTTTTCTTTTTGTCATTAACAAAATTGATAAAGCACTTTTGCTCATGGTCTGTATTTTTACGGCATGATTACATTTACATTTCACATTCGTGGCATTTGGCAGACAGCCTTATTAGAGTGACTTACATTTATCATTTTTACACAGCTGTGTAAATGAGGGTTACGCCCCTTGCTCAAGGACCCAACAGTGGCATCTTGGTGGTATGAGGGCTTGACCTAAAGGTCAGTAATCCAGAGTCTTAACCACTGCCACTGATTAAAGTTTGGTTTTCATCTCACTCCAGGCGTCATTCCTATTAAACCTGACACCTTTTGAAAATATAATGCATCGTTTATATCGCAAAAAAATGTGAAATATGGTTTCATTTACAGCTTGTATAATATCACTTTGCCAAGTTCATCTGAAAAAAAAAAACACCTCATGTGAGCATGCAAACATTTTTTTGCTATGTTTGTCAGATTTATTTTTTTCATCTGCAGTTTCAGTTATGATTAAAAATTAAATGAAAGGCAAGCTTACCAAACTCTTCAGTTACACATGAACATATGTATATTTTCATAATCAAGTGGTTTTTACTTACATTTTCAAAGTTGCAATCAGCTAAAAATCTTTTTAAAAGTTTACAATAGCCAGTTGTTTGCAAAGGCTGCTGCGTCACTTTTGCAAGACCTCACAATTCACAAGGATAGGACTCAAATTCATCATTATATATAATGCACGGTAATGGTAATAATAACAGTATACCAATATCAAAGTAACAAATCAGATCTAAACAAGTAAACTACTGAATAAAATAAAACTGGCACAAATATAAGTCATACACGATTCCCTTAATATTTAAATACAATAAAGCCAGTGTCCATGTCTCGTCTATATGAAAAAAGAATATAAAACTCATGTGTTCATATATTTTACGGCAGAAACTGGAAATGCTCACGTGACTTTTTTGCAACTTTTATGCATTACAATGTTGCCATCCAGTGTGCGGAGAAATTGTAGGGGTTTTTTTTCTTGATTTTAATCTCTACACAAAAAATAGTTAATGAAACACAGCATGATATAATCGAATCAGGTATAAACTTCATGTAAGCTTCTATCAACTTTAAATTTAATTTCCTTTTAAGGCAGTATGCAGACCTGCACACTGAAACTGGAAACTCCTTTCAAAAATAAATAAATAAATCAATAAATAAATCTCCTTACAAAACCATATTAAAATCTGTTGAGTGCACAGTCTGTGGAGTGTGTTATTCCATTTATACGACTGCAGTTTAGGAGTGATTACCATGTTTCACTCATTACTGAAGAGCACATCACACATTTTAATGGTTTATAGGTATATTTAATGTTCTGGAACATTCTGAAACAAGTTAGCTCTTGTTATCGGTTGCATAGCAACAGTGATCCTTTGGCAGTATTTCATTCTCTCTCTCTCTCTTTGAAGGCGTGGTACACCATGAATGATTTGACAGACCATCACAGGACTAACACACAAGAATTCACTCACATTCACATCCATATCCAGGGGCAATTTGGAACAGCTAGTTAACCTAATTCCCATGTCTTTGGACTGCCAGAAGGGAGACTGCTCACTTGAGCTCTTGTTGAAAGTAAAAATATGCAACTGTAAAAGCAATTAAAACAAGTACAAAAAATGCAATGAGTCCAACTATGCAGTGGTGAGGCTGGTGGTGTCATAGATAGGGTACTGGACTCATGATCAAGAGGTTGTTAGTTCGAATCCCTGTTAGACTCCCACCATGGTAAGACTCCTCGGCAATGTTTTAAACATAAGGGTGCAACTTTCTACACGGCATTATAAATGGGTATCAGTAAAATGAAATGGAGTACGGGTGTCTAGATGCTTCCGCTGAAAACATTACATAATATGCCAATGTAGAACACGCATACCAAGTTTGAAAGTCCCAGCTTCAGTACACGGAAAATAAATTACAGAAACTGAAGTGTGATGGACTGACAGGTGGAACCCATTTTTTTTTTTTTTTTTGGTCCCTGAGCTAAAAACACTGGAAGGTGACCTTGCGTCCCTTCGAGGAACTCCTAGTCATGACACGCCACAGAAACAGGGCTGTGATGAGCCACTAGGGTGTAAAAAGCCCAACAGTTTGGGCAGTGGCATTGTAGAAGTGATTACATATGTGAGGCGCTCCACCGAAAGCAGTCGCTTGTCGCACAGACTACTTTTGAGATAAAGGCCAGAAAAGCAAAAATGGTCCATTTTTATCGAAAGTCGGATTTTTGCATAAACTATTAAAACAAGTATTCATCTATCACTTACTCACATGAAATCGACTAAAACTCACTAAAAATGTCTTTTTTCCCCATTTTTCTGACGAGTAACCTCATAAAACTAGATAACAAACAGTAGCAAACTTACTGGTTTCCGTTGCAATTATTCACCGAGTTCGGTACAAGACACACTATAATCCATACACCAGAAGAACGGTTGTGAAGTCGTCTCTCCATTTTGGATACTGTTTTAATATTAAAATGCCGTTTCAGCGAATAAAATAAAGGTTACGAAGACGATATGCTTGTAAACAATGCAGGCTAGTCGCTAAGGAGGATCTGAAACGAGCACACTGATTGGTCAGCTCGGGCTTGCACATGCGCAGTGCCCGTCACACGTTAACTTCCGATTTACTTCCTGACTCTAGTCATGAGGAACTTATCACCGACTTTCTCTTCAATAACAGTCCTCATCATCATCATCATCATCTTCTTCCGCTTAGTCCAGGGTCGGGTCGCGGGGGCAGCAACCTCAGCAAAGAGGTCCAGATGTCCCTCTCCCGAGCCACTTCCTCCAACTCTCCCGGGGGGACACCGAGGCGGTCCCAGACAAGCCGAGAGACATAGTCCCTCCAGCGTGTTCTAGGTCGACCCCGGGGTCTCTTCCCGGTTGGACATGCCCGAAACACCACACCAGGGAGGCGTCCGGGGGGCATTCTGACCAGATGCCCGAGCCACCTCAACTGGCCCCTCTCAATGCGGAGGAGCAGCGGATCTACTCCGAGCTCTCCCCGGATGGCGGAGCTTCTCACCTTATCTCTAAGGGAGAACCCCGCCACCTGGCGAAGGAAGCTCATTTCAGCCGCTTGTATCCGTGATCTTGTTCTTTCGGTCATTACCCAAAGTTCGTGACCATAGGTGAGGGCTGGAACGTAGATCGACTGGTAAATTGAGAGCTTTGCCTTGCGGCTCAGCTCCTTCTTCACCACGACGGACCGGTACAGGCACCGCTTAACAGCAGAGGCTGCAGCGATCCGTCTGTCGATCTCTCGCTCAGTCCTTAAGTTTCTAAGATTGTGAATACACATAATTTCTGGAAAACAAGAGTGAAATGTCATCTGTGATGTCAAGCAGCATTAGTATAGATGTTAAATTCGACGTGAGAATTCGGCTTTGAAGATGCTTGCCGTTCTTGAAGATTATTTCGCCGGTGAGTATTTTTCTCTGCATGCAAAATTTGATTGTGGAATTTTTTTATTATTTGATTTGTGTGTAATCTTGTTTGGACTGGACTTTTTTATTTTATTTTGATGTTGATGAAGAAGAGGCATCTGTTAATAAAAGTGTGATGAGGCTGATATGGCTGAGGTGCATAAAAATGTTTGGTTGCTAAGGACTAATGATCTTGGAAGAATCTTTTGAAATTTTTAGTTGAATGCAGACACAAGAAATGGCGTAACTCGCTCAGTTTTCAAGGTATTGACAAACATTTTGCATTTTGCAGCTTTGGGCCTCCTCTAGCCGACGTGTAAAAATCTCATTTTTCATTTTTGGACACAAGAGCCTACTTTTGGTGGATTGGCTCACATATGTAGAATGTCAAAACAATTATAACCTGGATCATGTATCAGGTAATCAGGAGACAGTAAGCTTATTTTTCTTCTCATAATAGGAGCACAGTCTACTTTTATACTCAGGAAATACTCATCCTCTTCTTTTATTATGGAATGATCTTCTTTTTCCTTTTGGCTATCCCTTCAGGGGTCGCCACAGCAAATCATCTGCCTCCATCTCACCCTGTCCTCTGCATCTTCTTCTCTTACGCCAACGACCTTCATGTCTTCATTCAATCCTTAAATCCTTCCTTAAATCTCCTCTTTGGTCTTCCTCTCGGTCTTCTGCCTGTTAGTTCCAACCTCAGCATCCTACTACCAATATATTCACTATCCCTCCTCTGTACATGTCCAAACCATCTCAATCGAGCCTCCCTGACTTTGTCGCCAAAACATCTTACATGTGCTGTCCCTCTGATGTACTCATTTCCGATCCTATCCATCCTTGTTACTCCCAGAGAGAACCTCAACATTTTCATCTCTGCGACCTCTAGCTCTCCCTCCTGTCTTTTCCTCAGCGTCACTGTTTCGAAACCATACAATATCGCTGGCCTCAACACTGTCTTGTACACTTTTCCTTTCATTCTTGCCAATACCTTCCTATTACACATCACACCGGACACTTTTCTCCAACCATTCCAACCTGCCTGCACATGCTTCTTCACTTCTTTTCCACGCTCTTCTTTTCTCTGGATTGTTGAGCCTAGGTACCTAAAATCCTCCACGTTTCACGTTTGTCATTTTCTCCCTCTTTGCTTTCCAACTGAGCATACAAGTCATCATACGCCCTCTGTTTTTCCTTTGACACCGCTACGTTCACCGTATGCTGTGTTTCCCTGTACTCCTGTTTACTCTCTTCGGTCCTCTCAATGTCCCACTTCTTCTTAGTTAACCTCTTCATTTGTACACACTCCTGCACTTCCTCATTCCACCACCAAGTCTCCTTATCTACACTCCTTCAGGATGACACACCAAGTATTCTCCTACCTGTCTCCCTGACCACATTAGCTGTGGTTGTCCAGTCATCTAGAAGCACTTCCTGACACCCAAAGCCTGTTTCAACTTCTTGAAGACAACCTGACACTTTCTTTTTCAGCTTTCACCACTTTGTCTTCTGCTCTGCCTTTGCCTTCTTCACCTTCCTCACCATCAGCATCATCCTGCACACCACCATCCTATGCTGTTCGGTAACACTCTCACCCACTACTACTTTGCAGTCACTGACTTCCTTCAAACTGCATCATCTACACAAGATGTAGTCTACCTGTGTGCTTTTATAAGTCACCCTGTGGTCTTGTCTCTTCTGGAAGAAAGTATTCACCACAGCCATTTCCATAATTTAAAAAAAAATCTATCAGCATCTGTCCTTCTGTGCTCCTGTCCTGGATACCAAACCTGCCCATCACTTCCTCGTCCTTTCTGTTGCCTACACCAACATGTCCATTGAAGTCTGCACCAATGACCACTCTTTCACTTCTTGGGGTACTCTGCATCACTTCATCTAACTCACTCCAGAATCTCTCCTTCTCTTCTAGCTCACATCCTGCCTGTGGGGCATAAGCACTAACAACGTTGAACATCACACCTTCAATTTCTAACTTGAGACTCATTACTCAGTCTGACACTCTTTTCACTTCTAGAACATTCCTGATCAACCCCTCCTTCAAGCAGACCCCTACTCCATTTCTCTTCCCATCCACACCATGATAGAACAGCTTAAACCCTGCTCCTAAGCTTCTAGCCTTGCCACCTTTGTACGCAACACTCATATATATGTGTGTGTGTGTATATATATATATATATATATATATATATATATATATATATATATATATATATGTATGTATACGATATATAGATGTATGTATACGATATATATATGATATATATATATAACTGAACTGGGAAGAAGGAGGGGCATGTTCAGTCTGTCGTTTGGAAACAATGGACGCAGTGTCATTGCATCATTATGTCAGCGTACTAAGTAGGTATGTCTAAACTCAAAGTTTGACTTTTTTTTTGGGAAAAAAACCTGTAGAATCGAAAAAACATACAACGGATGAACGTAAGTCAGGGAGCGTCTGGATACAGTGGTACCTCACCTTACGAACTTAATGTGTTCCAGAGGCGGCTTCGTAACCTGGATTTTTTGTAAGTAGAACCACATTTTATATGTATAGCGTGTGATTCATCCCAAGGCCCCGAATACTACTTTTAAAAATTATAAAAGCATACCTTTTAAGGTGTTTACTTCGTGGTGACCATGTCTTTTTAGCAGAGTTATAATCTTACAAATGTTTATGCAAGGTTAAAAGCCTGAGTCAAAAAATAAAGTTGCAATGAGCACACTTGGAAAAACTCATGAAACAAGCTGTTGCTCAAGGGAGCTGCATCATCCCTCCTAGCAAAGGGGAGGCCAGCGGGGTGGGATGTTGGGAGATTATTATAAACATAACACTGTAAAATAATATCAAATATATCAAATAATATCAACATTAAGGGCAGTGGTGGTCTAGTGGTATAGGGCACTGGATCGCTGATCCAAAGGTTGGGGGTTCGAGTCCCACTCTCAACAAGGTTGTCACTGCCCCCCCAGTGCAGCTAACTGGGTTATAAAAGGCGGGCCATGTCTCTCACTGTCTATGGTGAGAGGCATGTAAAAGAACCATTGCTGACTTTCGTAAGGAGTAGGCTGCAAAGCCGTCAGTGTGTTTCTGTCCCTTGCTCAAGGGTTGTGACAGGAAGGGCATCCGACGTAAAAACCTCTGCCAAATCAAACATGCGAATCAGATGATTTGCTGTGGCGACTCCCGAGTAAATAGGAAAAAGCTGAAAGGAAGACAGACAAATAATATCAACATTAATTTCAAATAAATTCAATTCAAGCAAAATAATTTAAAATCGATACATTTTAATTAAATTCACTCATCAAATATCAAATACGGTATCAAATATAAACCAAATATATCACATTCGCTATGATGCAATCTTTCTGCTTGTAAATGGTTCCGATGGTCGACGGATGGTCACTTTACATGAAACTTAAAACAGCCAATCAACGCTTACAATATATGAGGCGCGCCACCGAAAGTAGTTCACTTGCTTGTGCTTCAGACAGAGTGTGGGTTATCCGGACTTTCGGTCTTTCAAGTGAGCAAGGGCGCCGTTGAATACTTGTTTAGTACTAAGCCTGTACTAATATGAATCATCAGCAGAGCAGACAGTTCTCTTTGTTTTCTGAATTCGGGTTTTCATTCATTTTACAACTCTCTTTGCTTAACCGAGTATGAATGGTAGATTGCGCCGATCCGAGCAGGCAGTTAATTCGGTCTTGGGAAACCAGAAATTCCGGCACATGCCCGAAAACTTGCACTCACGCTAGTAGGTTTACGCTTCTGATCAACCATATTTGCTTAGGTTTACAAAAGTCCGCAAAACAGTGTAAACATGGATCACAGAGACGACGTCTTAACACAAGGGTAACATGCACTGAACTGGGAATATATAATATAACTGAACTGGGAAGAAGGAGGGGTTCTGTTGTTTGTAAACAATGGACACAGCGTCATTACGTCAGCGCACTATGTAGGTACGTCTTGTACTACAGAGACCACGCTAAATACAAAATTTGACATAATTTTTTTTTTGGAAAAAAAACAAAAAATGTAAAACGAATGAACGTAATTCGGGGCGTGTGTGTGTGTGTGTGTGTGTATGTGTGTATATATATATATATATATATATATATATATATATATATATATATATATATGTATGTATGTATATATGTATGTATATATGTATGTATGTATATATGTATGTATGTATATGTATATATGTATGTATATATATATATATATATATATATATATATATATATATAAAATGTATATGTATGTGTGTATGTGTTTTCACAACAGTGTTTCCCCCCCCCCCCAGAACTGTCGTTTTAAAAAGACATTCCAAGCTGAAACTTTCTGTGCATCGATTGGTGACGCTCTCATTAGTGTAAAGCCAATTAATTTCATCTCAGCTGGTTTACTCAGAAATGTAATTAGCAGACTAATTGATTACTAAATGAATAATTTTGTTGTGGATGTAAGGAAAAAGCACACTCTCACATGCACGCACGCACACACACACAGCCAGTAAAAGTCACAGTCATAACATGATTACATATTTTTTTGGATTGATCCCAAACGCCACAGGACACAGCACCATTCGATCACAGTGCCTCGGCACCCCCCCATGCATACCTGAAATTGAAATTTATATTTTTGTTTGTTTGTTTCGCGTCCAGTACATGAAGTTGGCAAATTTTTCCTTTTTCTTTTTTTTTTTATGTATTTACAATATATGAACCGATATCCTGTTAGCAGAGGAGCCAATCAGGACATCCGATTACTCATATCCAGTGGATATAGGGATACTAAATAAATTTCAAATGCTTTCTTCAATATTTTTCATTTGTTATATGTACAGTAATTCCCACACAGTACATATGATTTTTTTTTTTTTCCTTATTAGGGATCCATAGCTACTGCATATCTATGCCATAATGTTATATTGTGCCGTGTTTCCATTTTAGACATCTTTAAAGTAAAACTATATTCATAAATATTGCTTATTGACCACTGGAAACAGGATCTTTTGCATTTCCAGAGAAACCCATTCCCATTATCTTCACTTAACGTTTTTTTTTTTTTTTTTTTTAATTAATCCAGTGTCCATGAGCCCATGGATCATATTCACTGTGATATGGTTGCCCACAAGTTTCAAACAAATTATGCCCCTCTCTAAGTGGCGATTCAAACAGTATATGAGCGACAACCCCCAAAAAGCCATTGTTCTGATCGGTGACCTGTTTCTGATGCCCATAGCATCTTGAAGGCGGCCATGATTTTGAGGATCTTAAGCGAGTAGCCTGTCAGTAAGGATGGGAGTGTGTGATGCCGTCCAAATTGGCATGTTGGTCATTTTTGTTAAAGTGTTTGCAAGGTGTACGAGAACTCACTACAAAACATATAATAGAAATATTCCTATCGGATATTGATTTGCAAGAGCAGACATTTTTATTATAGTATTATATTTTTTACATTCATCTGCATTTTCTCCTCTGAACAGAATAAAGACCTAGCAGAGGTTGGAGACGGTCTTGATTAAGTATTCATAGCGCTATTAATGTACAGCTGCACCCTGTAGCGCTAATCCAATAACTGCTGCATGATTTGACCATCAGAGTGATCGTTTCTCTCGCACATCGTTGCCACGTGCCTGGCTCTCCCTGTGTAATAGACTGCATGTATTGACTTTCTGATTTATTCAATCGAGGGGGATGTGTGGGTGGGACATGGGACGGTGGGTGGGATGGACAAAGCACCTGTATCACAATGAAATGTCTCCATCAGCCTTTCAGGGCTGGCTATCATGCCTGGAAATGTCACTGGAGATATAAATTGAAAATCTATTGGGAGAAGGAAAGCATTATCTGTTCTTTAGTATTTGTAAATGTGATACCTACACATGTTTACTTTGTATTTTGGTTTGTGTTTATTTGCCATGTAGAAGCTACAAGAACTTGTCCCTGTTCATCAGGATTTGACAGAGTTAACTAGTGGAGTCACGTGTTAATGTTAATTGCATTAAACCAGTCTCCTTTTACGTTAAGTGTCGTCAGTCCATATGTATGCTACATTAGTATGTGTTTACTTACTAAATTTTGGGGTAATAACTTTTTAGGATTGTATTGACCAGTTGTGATGCCAGGTTCATGCTTCTTCATTTATTCCTTAAATTGCTGAACTGATATAAGCTACTTGGGTCACGGGGGACCGGTGCCGATCTCAGCCAACTCTGGGGACAAATGGGGTACGCCCTGAAAAGCTGTCAGTTCATCAGAAGGCAATATATATGCAACCGTCCACCTGACACTCAGACCTGTGGGCAATCAGGAACAGCCAATTAGCATACTGTGCATGTCTTTGGACTATAGGAGGAAACCGAGATACCTGGAGGAAACTCACACGAGCACTGAGAGAACGTGGCACTCCTTCCAGAAACGCCCTCGCTAAGCCCAGGACTCCAACCAAAGTACTTATTATTGCAAGGTGACCATGCTGACCAAAATGCCACTGTGCTGGTGTGTTCAGGTTTCTTAATGTGGTTAAATCTATGCCTATTTGGTTTACAGCTGAGTGTTTTCTCAGCAATTAACTAATATGTCTGAGAGAAATGAGGATGTTCCTGACAATTTGACACTATTTTCATTAGCTCTGTCTTTATGTGGTCTATATCCTAGTAGCTTCATTTCTTGTACTCAATAGCTTAATTATGTTTATTGCTTATTGCTGTGTCTCAATTCACATACTTTCATTGGTGTTCTTCAAAGTAGTATTCTACCTTGGTTTACAAGCATACTGTGGGAATTGTGACTTGGAAGTGTCTCAAATCGAGCACTGGAAGTTGCATGCTTATTAGAAATGCCGTTGCTTCCTTGTCACTCAATGTCCCCAGGCAACCATGGGCATCTGTGAGCTCATACATATTATGGCAGATGGGAATGTTTACTTTTGAATGTGTTACATTGCTCTTGATTTCACATAAGCAGCAGTTCAGAGTAGGGGTGGGGTGTGAGGTGTTGTAGTTGGCTGCCTGGTCCCATGCCTTGTGGGAAAGATGTGGTGACTTTTGACTTTCCTTGATTGTTCGCCATCATAAGACATCCAAGGGAAACATGTCCAATGAGCCAGAATTAGTAAAGTCTGTTGGGCTTTAACACCTGAGCTTAAAGAATTGTCAGGCCATAGCTTATCCCCATTTTCTATTGAATTTCAGCTCCTTGGGATGTGATGATAATCCAACACAGGTTACCTTCTTAGTATTTTTATTACTACATTTATACTGGTGGGGAGCAAAAGGAACCTGGATGGACAGAGGAATCACACACTTGTAGCTGTTTCTTAGCATGGTCAGGGTCCAAAGGCAATTTGAGGCCGTGTCCTCTGCATCCCAACACCATAACCACTATGCCACTGGTCCTAGTCACATGCCTTAGAGAAAACATGGTCGATGCATCCCTGATTGGTCGCTATCATGAGACATCCAAGACAAGCCAGATAAGCCATGATATGCAATGACACGGAGAAAAACCACGAGAAAAATCCCCCAACAAATGGTCAACGGAAAAGCCTTATCAGAATTGTATGGATCCTGGTCTTTCTCTGTCACTCTCTTTCTGGTGTCTTTGTTGTCTTGTCGATGCTCTTAGTACGCCTCAAATCTGTTTGCGATGTTTAATCTAAAACTCTTTGTCATGCTTCAGTTAACAAGCTCATTTTACCAATGGAAAATTGCATATGTTTGTGTTCTGGAGATATGAACCCTTTAATTAAATGATGTTCATGCAGTACTGATTTATAATGTACATCCTGTTTGTTAAAACAATAAGATGACTGCAGAGTTAATCAGCAGTGCTTCACAGGTAGCTCCTGACGGTTCATGTCTGAGTGCCTCTGTTTTATAAGCATTCTGAGTTCTGACTTTGTCATTCACGTTATTATCTTGGCATGTTCAGAGCGCATCAGTCAGTGTTTGGCTTGATCGCTGCCAAAGCAGATTAAACATTAGTATTGTTAGAGTGGCAGGCAGTGGCCAGTTTGCCAAATGTCGAATGTGTAAAGAAGGGGGTGATGAGGATGGAGGTAGGGGAACTGAATGGCCTGTGTATGCTAACCATATTTACCTCTGCCCAAAACTAAATTTTAATGGCATTGTAGTAATTTCTGGCGTTTGTGGGTCAGTTTGTCTGTGAGCAAAATTGTGACCACACCCTTGCATGGATTTTTCACAGAAATTGGTGTGGGGAAACTACCCTACCTGTGTAGAGAAGGCGATTTGATTTTGGAATGTCTGGGTCAGAGGAAGGTAAGAAAGATTTGGAGATAGTGCACATAATTTTGAAACAGGAGCTAATAGACATGCTGTTACTATGAAATGTCAAAAGGGAACCACATATGGACTTTCAAATAAGACAGCTTTGATCATGAGGGACCTTGAAAAGTAAGGATCATGGTCATGGGATTTTGAATGCTTCTAACATTGAAACACATGCCTATAGACATGCTGTTATTACAGAACACTGAAAGGAATACATATATAGACTATGAAATTAGACAGATACCCTTGTCCTTGAATGACCTTCAAAGGTCAAACTCCAGCCATCTCATAAAGCCTTCAAACGAACGTTTTTTCACTGATATAGTCAATTCCTATTGTAGGACAGAAGATGAGCACAAGGATAAATAAAACCAGAACCCATGTAGGGCCTATTTGCTATAAGATCAATGCTGCGTAGTGGAGTTACCTTGCACTCTGAGTCTCCTTGTAGTTTTATTGTTGGCCATCTTTTGAGGCAGTGGTGTCCTGGTGGTATAGGGCGCTGGATCGCAGATCCTAAGGTTGGGGGTTCGAGTTCCACTCTCCACAAGGTTGTCACTGTCCCCCAGTGCAGCTAACTGGGTTATTAAAGGCGGGCCATGTCTCTCACTGTCTATGGTGAGAGGTTCATGTAAAAGAACCATTGCTGACTCTCGACAAGAGGAGCTGCAAAGCTGTCAGCGTGTTTCTGTCCCTTCCTAAAGGGTTGTGTAAGGAAGGGCATCTGATGTAAAACCCTATGTTGAATCAAACATGCGAATTATTCGCTGTGGCGACCCCTGATAAAGGGGAAAAAGCCAAAAGGAAATCTCTCAATCTCTGTTGGCCATCTTTTACATGCAATGTAAGGAAAGAACACCACGTCACATCGATGACAGTTAGTGACACACAATCTGATGCATCAGAACTAAACCATGAGAGTGAACGTGTATTGTTAGTTTACCATTGTCTGTATTAATTCCAACTTGCCATATATTTTTATATGTTATCTACTAGTTTTTTGCCTTGTCTGTTCATGGCATGGGACTGAGCGATACAATTGCCCGGTCAGCTGTTTTACAGGTTTACGACCCTAGTCCTGGAGGACCCATTGTCCTGCACCTATTAGTGTTTTCTTACAATTTCATTTCCAAGAGCTGTTACTTCACTTATTTGTTCAATCAGTTGCCTTAGAACATGTTAAAACACTTAAACATGCAGGATGGGGTCCTTCCGGACCAGGATTAGGAACTAGAAAAAAAAAATGGATGATTTTCCCACCATGTTGTCAGGCGGCCACCCAGATATCTGAGGCCTCTGCATGGTCTGATGGAAAGAGAAGTTACATCATACAGAAGACATTTAATTACTGAATATTACACAGTGATATATTGGTTCATTTTACCTGAACATTTCATTTGTCACTGGGATTACTAATAGCAGCATGATCAATCAGCTTCGACTCCTCTCTGCAATGGACAAAGTGAAGTGAGCATAAAATCAATGACTTCATTTTTTTAGATTAAACATGGTCATTTCTGTCTGATTTAGTCAGAGTCTATGTGAGAATTAAACTTACCACCAGGCTTGGCTTATAGCACAGGACATAGATTTGGGAATTAAAAAAAAAAAAAAACGGATTGGAGATTTTTTTTTTAAGTGTTTTGTTAGTTTTTCTTTTAATTAAACAGGATCTTTTGTTCCAATTATATAAAATTTGTACTAGTTACACTACAAGAAGTAGGTTTGGGAATGAAAGTCACTGATTCAATTTCCACCCAAGCCAACAGGAGAAAAATGAGAAAAACCCACCACTCCCTCCACCACCACCCCATCCTACCTCCTCTCTTACACCCTCACAGCTGAAGTGCTCTTGAGCAAGGTACCTAACCCACAACGACACAGCTCTGTGTGTGTGCTCACTTTTGATTGGTTAAACACAGATCCAAATTCTCCTTGTGGGATTAAAACAGTATATCAAATTCAAAGGTTTTTCCTCATATTATTATAATTTTTTCCCCCTTTATAGCGGCTCAAAGTGAACTCTTAATTTTGTTGCCTTGCACTGAAGTCCTTTACAAATTTTGTGAGAGCAGCATGGTTTTCAAGAAATTGAGCCCAAATTGCACCTATTACACAGTCAAGGCACCCATAATCCTAAAGTATCTGCTGATCCTCAGTGCTTGATTTTAATAGGCTGGTCTCACACATGGGCAGTTCAGCACAGCTTTAAACCGTGTTGGACCCCAGTGATATTGTCTTGATGCTATAATGGGCTTTGCTGTTGTACACCAGCACTCACCACTGTGAACCATCCGATTTTCGAAAAGAAAATTCACATCCTTTGTGTCACTGTCTTGCTGCCTAGTAGTTGTTGTGTTGCTTTTCATAGCTTTTCTAATCTGCCTGCAATACACCTTCATTATAAACCATTCACACCATGTCGTCGTCGTCATCATCATCATCATCATCATCACATCATCATCATCATCTTCCACTTGATCTAGAATCGGGTCGCGAAGGCAGTAACCTAAGCAAAGAGGTCCAGACATCCCTCTCCCCCGCCACTTCCTCCAGCTCTTCCGGGGGGGACACCGAGGCGTTCCCTGACAAGACGAGAGACATAGTACCTCCAGCGTGTTCTAGGTTGACCCCAGAGTCTCTTCCCGGTTGGACATGCTCGAAACAAGACACCACGGAGGCGTTCGGGAGGCATTCTGACTAGATGTCCGAGCCACCTCAACTGGCCCCTCTCAATGCGGAGGAGCAACGGATCTACTCTGAGCTGTCCCCGGACAGAAGAGCTTCTCAACTTATCTCTAAGGGAGGGCCCTGCTACCCAACAAAGGAAGCTCATTTCAGCCGCTTGTATCCGCGATCTTGTTCTTTCGGTCACTACCCAAAGTTCGTGACCATAGGTGAGGGTTGGAACGTAGATCGACTGGTAAATTGAGAGCTTCACCTTGCGTCGCAGCTCCTTCTTCACCACAACGGACCAACACAGGCTCCGTTTAACAGCAGAGGCTGCTGCGATCCATCTGTCGCTCCATCGTTCCCTCACTCATGAACAAGACCCCAAGATACTTAAACTCCTCCACTTGAGGCAGGACCTCATTCCCTACCCGTGGGGTGCATTCCACCCTTGTTTGACTGAGAACCATGGCCTCAGACTTGGAGGTACTTATCCTCATCCCGGCCACTTCGCACTCAACTGCAAATTGCTCCAATGAGAGCTGGCGGTCCCGGCTTGATGAAGCCAAAAGGACAACATCATCCGCAAAAAGCAGAGACGAGATCCGATGGCCACCAAACCATTCACACTATGTTTCAGTTAGTATTCACGGTCGTTCTGTCATACTGCCGACATTTTAAACTGCACTGAACCACCATCAGAACCACCCCATCTAAGGCTATTTTGCCTCACGATCTTTATATTCTAGACTGGTACCACCATCAGGACCATGCCGTGTAAGACTCGATTAAAAATACCAGCCTAGATAGCACAAATGGATCTCAGACACAGAAATTTCTATGAGTATGCAATTGATAAGTGTTATAATATAAAATAACTTTTTTATTTATATACCACATTTCATTGTATTTGTACTCTAACCCACTTCCATTTTTGCAGAACATGAAATATATTGGCAAGCTTGTACTTGGGATTTAATCATGACCAGGTAGCACTTAATGCAGACACAAAGAACAAGCTATTAAGCATTCAGTATTAGTCTGATAAGTAAGTCTTTGGATATGTATTGGGAATTTTTATTAAGGAAGCTGAAATGTTGGTGACGTGATTAGCATGTCCACACCAAAGCAACAAGATCCTGGGTTCCAACACCCCCCGCCCCCACACACACACCTGACAAGGACGTTTCTCTTTATGCTTGTGTGGGCTTCCTCCTTTTACTGCCTTTTCGTCCCACAATCCAAATACATGCACGGTAGGTGTGAACGTAAGTATGATTGGTTGGGTGTTTTTTTTGGTGTTGAAGTGGCTTCGCAAGTTGTTTAGGGTGTACCTCTCCTTCAACCATTGTCAGATGGGATGGTCTCCAGGCTCCCAGTTACCCCATTAAAGGATTAAAAAGGTTCTTAAAAACAATGAAATGTATTGGGAACAGATTTTCAAAAGAAAGTTAAATCCACAGTATTTATTTCGGCAAAAATGTCATCATCATTTGGTACAGCCCCCGATGACCACACGATGTTGCAGAGACGTGTCAACCAAGACAGTCCTACAGCATCCAGAACCCTGAGATATTCCGGGCGGATCTCGTCCAACCCCGGAGCTCAACCACCGAGGAGCTTTTTGGCAACCTCAGTGACCTCCACTCCAGTGATGGGCGGACCCCCACCAAAACCTCCAGGGTCTTCCTCTTCCATGGAGGGCGTGTTGGTGGGATTGAGGAGGTCCTCAAAGTATTCCCTCCACCTCTCGATGACATCCCCAGTCAAGGTAAGCAGCTCCCCACCTCCACTGTAAACAGTGTTTGTGGAGAACTGCTTCCCCCTCCTAAGGCGTCGAATGTCGGTCCAGAACCTTTTTGAGGCCAACTGATAATCACGCTCCGGGCCCTCACTGAACTCCTCCCACGCCCGAGATTTTGCATCTGCGACAGCCTCGGCTGCAGCACGTTTGGCCTGCCGGTACCTGTTTGCTGCCTCTGGAGTCCCACAGGCTAATAAAACCCGATAGGCCTCCTTCTTCAGCTGGACGGCCCCCTTCACCGCAGGTGTCCACCACCGGGTTTGGGGATTACCGCCACGACAGGCACCGATCACCTTACGGCCACAGCTATGGGCTGCCGCCTCAGCAATGGAAGCACGAAACATGGCCCTTTCGGATTCCATGTCCCCCGCCTCCTCTGGGACGTGGTTGTAGCTCTGCCGGAGGTGGGAGTTAAAGGCCTTTCGGACAGGGGACTCCGACAAACGTTCCCAGCAGACCCTGATTACACGCTTGGGCCTGCCAGGTCTGGAAGGCATCCTCCCCCACCACCGAAGCCAACTCACCACCAGGTAGTGATCGGTAGACAGCTCAGCTCCTCTCTTCACCCGAGTGTCCAGAACATATGGTCGCAAGTCCGATGACACGACTACAAAGTCAATCATCAAATTGCGACCTAGGGTGTCCTGGTGCCAAGTGCACTTATGGGCACACTTATGTTCGAACATGGTGTTCGTGATAGACAAACTATGACAAGCACAGAAGTTTAACAATGAAACACCATTCGGATTCAGACTGAAGAGACCGTACCTACCAATCACACCCTTCCAGGTCACACTATCGTTGCCCACATGGGCGTTGAAGTCTCCCAAGACAACGAATGAGTCTCTCGAGGGAGCGTTCTCCAACACTCCCCCAAAGACTCTAAAAAGGGTGGGTACTCTAAACTGTCATTTGGTGCATCAGCACAAATAACAGTCAGGACCCGTCCCCCCACCCGAAGACGGAGGGAAACTACCCTTTCGTCAACTGGGGAGAACCCCAACATTTGGGCACCAAGACGGGGGGCAACAAGAATACCCACACCGGCTCGCTGCCTCTTTCCATGAGCAACTCCAGAATAGAATAAGGTCCATCCTCTCTCGAGATGGATGGTTCCAGAGCCCAAGTTATGCATTGAGGTGAGCCCGAATATATCTAGTCGGTATCTCTCCACCTCGCGCACCTCGTGCGTGTGTGCAAAAATGTATAATAGATAAATAAATAAAAGGTAAATCTTGATACAAATAAGCTTCAGCCCACAAGAACATGTTTTACTATTACAGTAATCCCTTGCTACTTCGTGCTTCAGTGCTTCGCGGGTTTTTCAAAAATATTCATTGAAAAATAAAATAAATCAGGAAAAATTGGAAAAAGTTAAGGAAAATGCCACAGAACAAGGTTAATTATGAAAAAAACCCCAAACAAACAATAACAAAAAAAAAAAAAACAACCCATGTGTGCATCTGTGTGTACATGCCTGCGCGTCTGTATGTGTGTGTATTTATATTTTATTTACATCTTATGCATTATTTTTGAATGTTTAATTGTTATTATAAGCATTTACATTGTTGTATATGTGTTTATTGATATTATATACACATATACATGTACGTATATGTCAGTCGAGGGGGGTCGATCCTACTTTGTGGAAATCGGTGCTCGCGGGAGGGTCTCAGTCCCCATTAACCGTGGAAAGTTGAGGGATCCCTGTATTATTATTATTATTATTATTATTATTATTATTGTTGTTGTTGTTGTTGTTGTTGGGGTTTTTTATTATGCTGATGGTAGCATGGTGGCGCAGTGATTTAGCACATCCGCCTCACAGCAAGAAGATCCTGGGTTTGATTTCCTGGCTCAAGTGTTTTTGTGTGGAGTGTGCATGTTCTCCTTGTGCTTGAGTGGGTTTCCTTTTGGTACTCCAGTTTCTTTCCACAGTCCATAAACAGGTATCACCTCTAGGTATAAGTATGAATGGGTACTTTTTCTTTCCCTGTAATGGCCTGGCGAGCTGTCCAGGGTGTACCCCACCCTCGCCCAGAGTTGGCTTTAGATGGTCTCCAGCCTTCTCGTGACGCTAATTAAGACTAAGCTGCTGAGAAAATGAATGAATGAATTAATGAATGATGAGAATAATAATAATAATAGTACAGTCGGCCCTCTACTTACAAAAACCTCTGAATACGAAAAATCCACGTTACATAAAACATTTTCCTAAATTTTTGTCCTATTTTTACGAAAACAACCTCTTTTTACGAAAAGCAACAAAAGCTCCATTCAAAAATTCAAACGCGCCATTAAACATTCAAACAATGCGTGAGTTGCTCCCTTATTGGCTGCCCCACAACAGCCCGTCCCCCTGGCCTTCCATTGACCAGGAGGGAGCTGAACTGTACCCATACTTCCTGTTTGTCACTTCCTGTTTGTTTGTGAAGGAGAGTTGAACAGGACTGTTGGCTCATGAGTTTTTTGAGACTGATCATTGCAGCGTCCATCATGGACCCCAAGAAAGTCATTTCCGGTGACACCGAAAAGAAGAAGCGGGCTCCATTATAAATCGAAGTGAAGCAGGAGATAATAAAAAAATACGAAAGTTGGATGCGGTTGAGCGAAATCGCAAAGATGTATGGCCGAAACCCCGCTACAATTGGGACGATATTGAAGTAGAAGGAGGTATTAAAAGCGGAGGTACAGTGATGGAGGCGATTATTTTGGAACAATATTGAAGTAGAAGGAGGCATTAAAAGCGGAGATATAGTGGCAGAGGCGATTATTTCGGAAAAATAACCGCCTTATTTAAGGACCTCGTGAAGGAGGGTGGGGGTGAGGGTTCTTCAGACCAGCAACCCTCGGACTTTAAAGCGTCACATGGGTGGTTCGAGAGATTTAAAAGAAAAAAAAAAGTAAATAATTTTATTTTACTTTTAACACATGTTTCATACATAATTGGTGTACTTTTATAATTTTTAAAGGGTTCATGGGGTAGTCTTTGGATCCTTGGAATGAATCACGCGTTTTACATGTAAAATGCACCTCTACTTACGAAAGCTCCTGGTTACGAAAAAGGCACTGGAATGGATTAATTTCGTAAATAGAGGGCCGACTGTAGTAGTAATTTTGTGCTGATTGATATTTAAGGTTATTCGTACAGCAGATTCTGTTTATTCTCAGATATATCATCCAAGAATATTTTTTAATCATTAAAGGATGATGAATTTTTTGGTCTTCCAGTCAATTGTACAAAATAATTTTATTGTGACTTGGGACACTACTGGCAGGTTAGTGGTTAAAATTGTGACTTGATTATTATCAAGAAATTAGATGTATTAATGTTCGCTTTGAATGATCCCCCTTCTCTAATACGGGTGATGGGGGTGTTAACACCTCCAACTTGGAAACTAAACTTCATCAACACCTTCGCAGGAAGCACTTGTGCTCGCCAACCATAATACTGTAATGGGTCTTGTAAGGCCACTTGGTCTTAGCAATTTCCTGCTGATTTGCATTATGATAACTACATAATCCTTGACATATGGCTACTAAATTGTCAGAGATGTTTCCATCGCTGGAATTTTAAGTGAGGTGTAAGCAGTTATCAGTTGTAGGTGGAAATATATACCTTTTACAACATGTCTCAGCCATTTAATGAACAAGACTATTCCTAAAATCTTATGACATATCCAACAATCAGCCCTCTGTGCCAGATTGGCTTTCTCTGTGGGCCAGGGAGCATAGAACTGGGTTGCGATCTGTTGTGGAAAAGATGGTCCGCTGTGAACAGATTGGTGCCCTGTATGCAACCCTTTGGTGGTCGACTTCATTTATAAATGTTTGAGGGTACGGTTGGTGCTCCAGACAAGACATTGAGTGGATAATGTGCAAATATGTGGACCACGATACAGATTGAGGGTTATGGGATATCCATCCCTCCATCCCTCCATCCATCCATTCATTTATTATTTATATTGCTTGCCCATCGGGGTTCTGGGATAAACTTGAGCGAATCCCAACTGACTGGGATCAATTATTGATCTGTTGAGGATGTACCTTGCCTCTCACCAGTCGATCCCAGTTGGGTAGGATTGGCTCCAATTTCCACATGACCCTAATGGGTAAGCAATATAGATAATAAATGGATGGATACATGGATGGAGGGGTGGCTGTCCCATCACCCTCTATTTACTAGTATATTGTAATCACAGGACTAAAACCAACATAAAACAAAGATTCACATTAATTCACCCTTATGGGCTATTTACAATAACCATTTGAATTAAAGGTCTCATGTTTGGACTGGGGCACTGGTAGCCTGGTGGTAAAGGTGCTGGATCACTGATCCTCAGGTTGGGAGTTCAAGCCCCCTTCTCAACGGGTTGTCACTGTTCCGCCAGTGTAGCTAACTGGGTTATCAAAGGCCAGCCATGTCTCTCGCTGTCTATGGTGTGAGGCTGTAAAAGAACCATTGCTGACTTTCGACAACAGTAGCTACATAGCCCTCAGCATGTTTCTGCCCTGCGATGGCCTGGCAAGCTGTCCAGGGTGTATGCTGCCCTCACCCGGAGTTGGCTGGAATGGGCACCAGCCTCCCCGTAACCCTAATTAGGATTAAACAGTTCAGAAAATGAATGAACGTATGGACTGTTGGAGAACACGAACTCTAGCTCGATGTGAGGTTCAAAGCCAGTACCATCTTGCTGTAAGGTGACAGTGTTAACCACTGTATTCGCATACCACCCAGTACCAGGCAGTGTACGGGCGAAATCTGCCTATGGTATAATGTCTCTATTTTTAAAACTGTTACATACCTATTAACTATTTATGAATGGTAAAGTGGTAAAAGCTATAATGCAAAATGCTTAAGCTGGGTCTTTCTAAACAAGGAATTTTATGTAGCTGGCCCATCACAAATTTTACTTGAGGACCACGAACACTAGAAAGTTTAACGTGGGGTTTTTGTTGTTGTTGTTGTTGTTGTTAGCATGGAATTAAAGAAAGAAATAGTGGGCTTGTAAATGAGGAATGTAAATGAGCCATATCTAAGTGCCTGTGTCTCAGTGTGACAACGTTTTGCATTTCCATTCCCTGTGGACTACTGGAGAACGAATTTAGTGCTCTAATACACCTGATTCAACTTATCAGCTCATTATCAAGATTGCCATGGGCTGAAGCTGGATGTGCTGAAACAAGAAAAATACTAAAGATTGTGGCCTGATTAGAAAGAGCACTGATCCAAGAGTCATAAGAGGTAAAATAAATAAATATATAAATATAAAAATAAAAATGCCCATTGGGGTTTTCTGTGGGACATAAACTGGGACATAGTGCTGAAAAAAGAGACAAAGAGAAGAACATGTTGATGTCTGGTTTATTGCATCGAGCAGGTGGTGGTAAAAGCACTTCAACTAAAAAAGAACGAGGGTGGAGAGCTGTAATGTGATTAGGTGCATTGAGAGAGGACGAGAATATGGATGGATGAGGATCCTCCCTCTTTTTGTATTCGTTTTTGGAAATTCAATTACCTCTTCTGTCCTACCAAGCTTTGACTCAGAGCCAAATTTGCCTCAATAAAGCGGGAACAGACAGCATGAACTGATGGCCTCTCTTTGCTTCAGCCCTCATTTGCCTTTGAGTGCCTTTCAGATGAATCTCTACACACTCAAAGGCTCGCAAAGCTGTACGCCATTGATGCACAGCCAAAAAGGTTTTTTTTCTTTTCCTTTGAAAGGCTTTTGTACTTCAGGGATTTGGACACAAAATATTTTGTAGCTTAATTAGCCGTTTTCTTTTCCCCTATTTTAGCAAGTAATCCCATTATCAGAACATGAGCCATGGCCATGATTATGCAGAAGCTATACAGTAGTATATTTCAATACACCAGTATAGGGTTATATAGTAGCACTTATTATGTAGTAATTATAGTATATGTTACATCATAGCATTGATTATATAGTAGCTTTATTATTGTTATACTATAGCTACTATATAATCAATGCTATGATGTAACATATACTATAATTACTACATAATAAGTGCTACTATATAGCATTATAATAATGTTTTATTATTGACTTCAAGCAATTTTTGAATTTATACCATATAATTAAAATAGAATTTAGCTACCACATCCACTTGCACTCTATTTTAATCATATGGTATAAATTCAAAAATTGCTTGAAGTCAATAATAAAACAATAGATTTAAGATTAAAAAAAAGAAGAGAAACCCATTTGAGCTTCACATCCCCATTTTTCTGAATCACATGCCTACTATTAAGGATTCTATCTGTTCTATCTAAAAGATCGACTGCCCCCCACCAAATTGCACCAAGTAAAGCCCTTCGTCAGAGACATGGCTCCTCCTGAGAGACTTCATAAATAATTATACCCGCATCATCAATCTAAAAGACAGAATGTAAACAACATGATTAAATTAGGTGAGCTGACTCGGAGAGGTTGTGTGTTTTATTTTTTTTGTGGCTCTTTATTTAGTTAGAGGGTCAGATGCAAGGTTGTAAGAAAGGTTGAGCAAAGAAAAGATAGAAACTATGTATGTTATTTTGTAATATGCTTATAGATCGATGCACACTATCTATATAGTCTTGGAAGAAGATGCTCAAGATAAGAAGGATCCACCTCCTGCCTCTAAAAGAGGAAAACATCGAAAATGTGACAAACGTGAATTTTGTTTCGTTTTTGTGACTTTTTTTGTGAAATTCGAAATTCATGCATTCATTTTCTGAACTGCTTAATCCTAATTAGGGTCCTGGGGAGGCTGATTCCCATCTCAACTGACTCCAGGCAAGGGTGGCGTACACCCTGGACAGCTCGCCGGGCCATCGCAGGGCAGAAACACGCTGACAGATGTGCAGCTACTCTTGTCGAAAGTCAGCGATGGTTCTTTTACATCCTCGCACCATAGACAGTGAGAGACATGACCAGCCTTGATAACCCAGTTAGCTGCCCTTGGGGGACAGTGACAACCTGTTGAGAGTGGGGCTTGAACCCCCGCCTTGTGATCAGTGATCCAGCACCTTACCACTATGCCACCACTGCCCGTTGAAATTTGAAATTTGCTTCAAAATGTTTTTGTGGCTCTGCAAATAATGCAAGCGAATATTTTGTGGCTTAAAACTGTAAATTGTGCAAAAAAACTCTCGCATCAAATTTTGTGACTGTTTTGTGAATAATTTGATGGGTTTGTTAATGTTTTGGGGGTGGGAGTAGAATTTCCTGTCATGAATCATCATCATCATCATCATCATCATCATCTTCCGCTTAGTCCAGGGTCGGGTCGCGGGGGCAGCAGCCTTAGCAAAGAGGTCCAGACATCCCTCTCCCGAGCTACTTCCTCCAACTCTCCCGGGGGGACACCGAGGCGGTCCCAGACAAGCCGAGAGACATAGTCCCTCCAGCGTGTTCTAGGTCGACCCCGGGGTCTCTTCCCGGTTGGACATGCCCGAAACACCACACCAGGGAGGCGTCCGGGGGGCATTCTGACCAGATGCCCGAGCCACCTCAACTGGCCCCTCTCAATGCGGAGGAGCAGCGGATCTACTCCGAGCTCTCCCCGGATGGCGGAGCTTCTCACCCTATCTCTAAGGGAGAACCCCGCCACCCGGCGAAGGAAGCTCATTTCAGCCGCTTTTATCAGTGATCTTGTTCTTTCGGTCATTACCCAAAGCTCATGACCATAGGTGAGGGTTGGAACGTAGATCGACTGGTAAATTGAGAGCTGAGCCTTGTGGCTCAGCTCCTTTTTCACCACGACGGACCGGTACAGGCACCGCTTAACAGCAGAGGCTGCAGCGATCCATCTGTCGATCTCTCGCTCCATCCTTCCCTCACTCGTAAACAAGACCCCAAGATACTTAAACTCCTCCACTTGGGGCAGGACCTCATTCCCGACCCGGAGGGTGCATTCCACCATTGTCCGACTGAGAACCATGGCCTCGGACTTGGAGGTACTGATCTTCATCCCGGCTGCTTCGCACTCAGCTGCGAATCGCTCCAATGAGAGCTGGAGGGCCCGACTTGATGAAGCCAAAAGGACAACATCATCCGCAAAAAGCAGAGACGATATCCGATGGCCACCAAACCAGAACCCCTCATCGCCTCGACTGTGCCTAGAAATTCTGTCAATAAAAATTATGAACAGAATCGGTGACAAAGGACAGCCTTGGCGGACTCCAACTCCCACTGGAAACGAATCCGACCTGCTGTTACCAATACGGACCAAACTCTGGCTCCGGTGATACAGCGACCGAATAGCTCGTAGCAACGGATCCGGAACGCCGTATTCTCGGAGCACAAGATCTTTCGAGGGACACGGTCGAAAGCCTTCTCCAAATCCACAAAGCACATGTGGACAGATTGGGCAAACTCCCATGCCCCCTCCAGAATCCTGTGGAGCGTATAGAGTTGGTCAAGAGTGCTGCGGCCAGGACGAAAACCACATTGTTCCTCCTGAATCCGAGGTTCGACTATCGGTCGGATCCTCCTCTCTAGTACCCCTGCATAGACTTTCCCAGGTAGGCTGAGGAGTGTAATTCCCCGATAATTGGAACACACCCTCCGGTCCCCCTTCTTAAAAATTGGGACCACCACCCCAGTTTGCCAATCCAGAGGTACAGCCCCCGATGACCACGCGATGTTGCAGAGACGTGTCAACCAAGACAGTCCTACAACATCCAGAGCCCTGAGATATTCCGGGCGGATCTCGTCCAACCCCGGAGCTCGACCACTGAGGAGCTTTTTGACAACCTCAGTGAGCTCCACTCCAGTGATGGGTGGACCCTCACCCGAACCCCCAGGGTCTTTCTCTTCCACAGAGGGCGTGTTGGTGGGATTGAGAAGGTCCTCAAAGTATTCCCTCCACCTCTCAACAACATCCCCAGTCAAGGTAAGCAGCTCCCCACCTCCACCGTAAACAGTGTTTGTGAAGAACTGCTTCCCCCTCCTGAGGTGTCGGATGGTGGCCCAGAACCTTTTTGAGGCCAACCGATAATCACTCTCCAGGCCCTCACCGAACTCCTCCCACGCCCGAGATTTTGCATCTGCGACAGCCTCAGCTGCAGCACGTTTGGCCTGCCGGTACCCATTTGCTGCCTCAGGAGTCCCACAGGCTAATAAAACCCGATAGGCCTCCTTCTTCAGCTGGACGGCCCACTTCACCGCAGATGTCCACCACTGGGTTCGGGGATTACCGCCACGACAAGCACCGACGACCTTACGGCCACAGCTATGGGCTGCCGCCTCAGCAATGGAGGCACGAAACATGGCCCATTCGGATTCCATGTCCCCCGCCTCCTCCGGAACGTGGTTGTAGCTCTGCCGGAGGTGGGAGTTAAAGGCCTCTCGGACAGGGGGCTCCGCCAAACGTTCCCAGCAGACCCTGATTACACGCTTGGGCCTGCCAGGTCTGGAAGGCAACCTCCCACACCACCGAAGCCAATTCACCACCAGGTAGTGATCGGTAGACAGCTCAGCTCCTCTCTTCACCCGAGTGTCCAGAACATATGGTCGCAAATCCGATGACACGACTACAAAGTCAATCATCAAACTGCGACCTAGGGTGTCCTGGTGCCAAGTGCACTTATGGACACCCTTATGTTCGAACATGGTGTTCGTGATAGACAAACTATGACGAGCACAGAAGTCCAACAACGACACACCATTCGGATTCAGACTGGAGAGGCCGTACCTACCGATCACACCCTTCCAGGTCACACTATCGTTGCCCACATGGGCGTTGAAGTCTCCCAAGACAACGAGCGAGTCTCCCGAGGAGCGTTCTCCAACACCCCCAAAGACTCCAAAAAGGGTGGGTACTCTGAACTGTCATTTGGTGCATAAGCACAAATAACAGTCAGGACCCGTCCCCCCACCCGAAGACGGAGGGAAGCTACCCTTTCGTCAACCGGGGAGAACCCCAACATTTGGGCACCAAGACTGGGGGCAACAAGAATACCCACACCGGCTCGCCGCCTCTCCCCATGAGCAACTCCAGAATAGAAGAAGGTCCGGCCTCTTTCGAGATGGATGGTTCCAGAGCCCAAGCTATGCGTTGAGGTGAGCCCGACTATATCTAGTCGGTATCTCTCCACCTCACGCACCAAATCAGGCTCCTTTCCCGCCAGAGAGGTGACATTCCATGTCCCGAAGGTCAGAGTAAGCAGCCGAGGATCAGTCCGACAGAACCCATGCCTTTGGCTGCCACCCAACTCACACTGCACCCGACCCTTAAAACTCCTCCCACGGGTGGTGGGTCCATGGGAGGGCGGACCCATGTCTCCTTTTCGGGCTGGGCCCGGCCAGGCTCCATGGGCATAAGCCGGACCACCAGGCACTTGCCTTCGAGCCCCTCCCTTGGGCCTGGCTCCAGGAGGGAACCCCGGTGACCCGCGTCCGGGCAAGGGAGACTGATTCCTGTGTTGTCTCGTGTCTTAGGGGTTTGTTTTGAATCGCACTTTGTCTGGACCTTCACCCCGGACCTGTTTGCCTTGGGTGACCCTACCAGGGGCATTTTCCCCCGACAACATAGCTCCTAGGATCATTAGGTCACGCAAACACCCCATCACCACGATAAGGTGGCGATTCAAGGAGGGGGGTCATGAATCACTTTCATTTTATTCGCTCGTTATTAGTGTGAATAAAACATGAATATAATTGCCTTTGCCAGCATGTTTCCAACTTTAGGCGTGAAACTTGTTGCTTTCCCTTCCAAACGAAAAACGAATAAGTTGCGAGCAAAACGGCAAGCTTGAGACCTTCTCAATGACATGTATGAACAGTTTGAAACTGTTCTGCGTCAGAGTCTTGTTTTGTGACATGTGGAAATTTTACAAGTCGGAAATGTTTACAATGAGTTCATGAACCAAGTGAATGTGATCACCACTTAAAGATGGTCAAGATGTGATATACAGTATTCAGAAGCTTTGCAGATTTATTGGAAGTCCAAGAGTGTAGGTGCTTAAAATCTAGAATTTCTTAGAATACAGGGATCCCTCACTACTTTACGCTTCAATTCATGCGGCTTCAGTGCTTCGTGTTTTTTTTTTTTTTAATATTCATCGAATTAAAAAAATAAGAAAATTAAGGAAGAATAGAGGAAAAAGTTAAGGAAAATGCTGCAAAACAAGGCCAATTATGAAATAATATATGAAATATATTGATTCTTATTGATATAGATATATTGATATTGATAGAATATTTCTTTGCCATCTTTGGATTTTATTTTATTTTGAAATGTATTGAAAAAATATGTTTTCAGTAGCTCTTTGGAAAAGTCTTTGAGAAAACCTGAAAAATTTAGAATTATTTCTGTATCTATTTGTTGAAATCCTTGTTTTAGACTAAGAACAGGTTGTTCAAGCTCGTTGAAGCATAGAAGCAACTACATTGCAGGCAAATGGACCTTGAGTTCAAACCAGCCTCCATAACCCACTCCGAATATTTAGAAGGTATGGCTTATCCCGCAAGGGCTATAAAAAATGCTGCATTGCTCTGGAGCAAATATTTCATTTATCAGAGTGAGACAGGATGTGATTGGCTTGCATCAGGCAGGGTATGTTGCATACAGAGTGAAAGATTTTCATCTTTCATCTCTGCACCCCTGCTTTAGCTTGATGCTCTAACTATAATGGCACCAGTAGCTCTGAGGGGACTTTACTACCAGCGGCTGGTACACCTATTTAAATATAAATGAGGTTTAAACCTGATTGATGGTATTTTTATGCGGAATTGATGATAGATTTGATGGCTATTAATCCGGTTGACGTGTATTTGGAATCCTGATTTACATTTTACATTTGCAGCACTTAGCACACGCTCTTTTCCAGAGCGACATACAGAAGAACTTTAAAGGCTCTATCAGTGAATATATTCTTACAGTGGTTTGTTAGAATACAGACTAACTATACTTTCAGTTAAACTCGGTTTGTAGGTGTTTTTTTTTTTTTGGTTGGGTTTTTTTTTTTTTGTGTATGTGTTTGTATACCGTGTAGTGCTAATCTAAGAACTGCCGAAGAAGGTACATTTTCATGTTGTCTGCAGCTTTAAGCTTGACAACAATATTTAGGAATTTTTGTGACTGCTGTTGTAGAAAATTAATCAGCACCTTCTGATCAACCCGACAGCTCTGCGGTATAAATCAAGCCTACTGTATAGTTCATAGTTATCTCGAGCCTAAAGGTTTTTTAATCTACTCAGGCATATCTCGTAGCTTTCCCTCCCAATCTGATAACATCTCAGCAAGTGTTACAAATTTTCTCCTCAGATGCCGCCGCTTGGAGAGTCCTGAAGTCATTTTCTGAAAGAAAGAAACATAAGCGAGAAACACTGCAGGATAAGCCCCTGATTGTGCTATTAAACCACTATCTGAATAGGCACTGATGCTTATTTAAAGCACATTGGGCATCCAACCCGTCTTATTGACAAGATATGCGTCATATTTGTATCTTTGTCTTTTGAGAGTTTTGGTACCATAACCACAGAAGGCACACCAATTAAAAAAACCTGTAAAGGCATCTTCTTCTTCTTCTTCTTCTTGTTTTCCTTTCGGCTTTTCCCTTCCGGGGTCGCCACAGCAAACCATCTGCCTCCATCTCACCCTATCCTCTGTATGTTCTACTCTTACTCCAACTACCATCATGTCCTCCTTCACCACATCCATAAATCTTCTCTTTGGTCTTCCCCTAGGCCTGTAAAGACATCTTCATCACCTTGCCAAATCATTTCATCCTATCATGTTTGCAGGGAGGCTGGAGTGGATCTCAACCAACTCAGGGTGAAGGAGTTACACCCTGAACAGTTCACCATACCGTCGCAGGGCCAACACACACAACCACTTACACTCAGATTTACACGTAAGGGTAATTTGTAACAGCTACTTAGCCAAATGTGCATGTCTTTTGACTGTGGGAGGAAACCGGAGTACCCAGAGGAAATCCATGCAAGCACAGGGAGAACATGCAAACTCCACACAGAAACACCCTCGGGCCCGGGACTTAACCCAGGACCTTCTTGCAGTGAGGTGGACGTGGACGTGGACTAACTGCTACGCCACCATCCAGAAGTATAAAGTCTTCCTGATAGTTATGAATTCATCCTCTATTTTTTTTTTTTTTTTTATTTTGGTCTGCCTGATGGAGTCCGGTCTTGACGTCCTTTGCTCTTGCTTTTCATGCTATATGTATCTGCGTATTTGTCTATCTCGGCACATATTCCTCTGAATAGTCAGGCTATGAACTGAAGAAATGAAGACATGCTGTGTCTATTTCTTTGGCTTTCACCTGAGAATCCTGCGAAGAATCAATTTCTGCAGCCGTTGAAGGGTTTTGACTTCATCATGCCAGACTTTCTCCTTCCTGCCTCAGTTGCTGTGCTGCCAAATACCCAAAAGAGCATTATGTCTGAGCTTTGGAATCAAGACTATCGTGCATGTGATAGCACCTAATAATCCTGAAGGAGGCACACTGCTCATAGTACTTGTGGCGAATTCTCATTTCGGAGCCAACCTCCACTCCTCTCTCCACACTGTTCTATTCCTTTTTTCTTCATTTGCCCACTTACCCTCTTCAGTCTGGTGATTACATAAGTGCTGGAGCTTTTTCTCCTGGCTAGTGGGAGGATAATTGAAAAGGAGAGCTGGGATGAAAGTGACTTTTTTTAAGCTCTTTCAGTTCAGTGTAATAGTAGAGGAAGATACGTAAAGAAGGGAAACGAACCACAATGAGTAGGTTGAAGGAGGGAGAAATGGGCCAGGTTTTTATAACAGAATTATGCAGGAACGTAGTTATGTGATGATATTAAATACTCGCATGATCATAACAAGTACCTCACCACTTTTATTGCTGTATGATGAAATGAACCTTTGCAGTCAGCAGCATTTGCAATCAGACCTTATGGGTGCGTTTGTTGATGCAACATTTCCATCAATTTGGCAAAGGTACCATGGGAAAAAGAAAAAAAAAATACCGTAATGTTTTGATCTCCTAAACTTATAAATGTTGCACACTAAAGCAAAAGTTGCCCAAAAAACTCAACACTGGTGTAAAATCAATAAATAAATTGACATCTGAGGCTGGCATGGTGGTAGAGTGGTTAACACATTTGCCTACGGCAGGAAGTTCCTGGGTTTGGGTCCAGGGCTTGGACTGGGTGTTTCTGTGTGGAGTTTGAATGTCTCCCCTGTTCTTGCATGAGTTTCCATAAGGTACTCCAGTTTCCTCCCACAATCCAAAGACATGCACAGTAGGTTAATTGGCTGTTCCAAATTGCCCCTGGTTGTGAGTGTGAGTTTGAATGGTTGTGTGAGCTTTGGCCTGCGATGGTCTGGGAAGCGGTTCAGGCTACATCCCTCCTTCGCCCAGTTTTAGCTGCGGTAGGTGCCAGCCTCCTCTTGATTCGAGTAGTAGGATTAAGCGGTTCCACATCGAACTCATTATCATGCAATACAGGTATCCCTCACTTTCCGCAATTAATTGGGCCCGAGACCCCTTCGCGACCACCGAATTCCGCAAAGTAGGATCAACCCCCCAATCCCCCCGACTGAATACGTGCATGTATATGTATATATAATATCAGTAAATACCTTTTCAATGCTATATATGCTTATATTAACAATTAAATTTTCAAAAATAATGTATAAGATGTAAATAAAATATAAAAACACACACATACTGGCAGATGCACGTGCACGCACTCAGATGCGCACGTCACAAAAATGTAAGTAGTTTTCATGGGAGGTTTTGGGTTGTTTTTTGTTTTGTGTTTGTGTAGGGTTATTTTATTTATTTATTTATTTATTTTATTTGTTTTGCATAATTGGTCTTGTTTTTGTGGCATTTTCCTTAACTTTCCCCCCTATTCTTTCTTAATTTTCTTATTTATAAATTCGATGAATATTTAACAAAAACAAAAAAAAACACTGAAGCCGCGTGAATTGAACCGTGAAGTAGCGAGGTTTCCCTGTATATATATATATATATATATATATAAATAACTGAAAAACCTGCTGTGTCCTCGAGAAATACTTATTTTGTTTTATTTTTTAAAATCCTTTTTATCCCTTATTTGGGTTGCCAGGAGGCTGGTGCTTATGATGGTGGGGCGCACCCTCATCAGAACGGTTCATCAGACCATTATGAGCCAAACAGAAAAACAACCATTCACACTCACACCCAGGGACAATCAAAAATATCTATTTCGCCTCATGTTCATGCCTTTGGACTGTTGGAGAAAACCGTAGCACCCAGAGGAAACTCGTACGAGTAAAGGAAGAATATGCAAACTCCACACAGAAACAGCCGTGCAGGACACGGGGCCTGTACCACTTCTTGCTGTCTGGGGGAAGTCCTGACCACTATACCAAAGTGCTCTAGAATTAAGATAAAAAAAAAAAAGAAATAATAATAATAATAATAATGAATAAAAAAAAAAAAAAAAAGCCTTAAATTTTGGCTCCTGATTTCTGCAGGCTTTCCATCTGAATACACTGTTGCAACAGAAAAGCATTTGGCCTGTCATTCGGCGATTTATGAGCTCAAATTCTGATAACGCCGCAGCCATTTGTGGTTAAGAGTCCAAGAGATGAAAAAAATGCAAAAGAAATGTGTCTGTGGTGGCGGTTGGCTGCCTGGATGGTAGCCGTCATGTGGTTGGGAATATGACAGATATAATATAACAAATATGGGATTGGGGAAAACCCAAAAGAATGGAAGCTGTAAAGGTATGCAATTAAAAAACCTTCAAAGAAGCATTTTTTCTAAGTTTGTTTTGAAGAACCCACTTTATAAGATTGTTCTAAATATTTGAGACAATCTATTATGCAGCTCTAGTACATGCCTAGAGCAGAGTTTGTCATGCAGCTCATCTCCTGCTGTGCTGTTGTCAAACTGCTGCTACTGAAATAAAGTGTGATTTAATTTCTTCGTAGAGAATCCAATGTGCTCACTCAGGCTTCACTAGATCCAGTATTTATGACCGCGCGCCATGGAGTGCATGATTGCGTTTGATTTGTATACAAGTATCTTCCTGTCAGTCCATGGCATTTTCATTAAACATTATATATATCTGTAGATGGGCTTGAGCGTCATAGTCTCGCTCTGAGATTAAGGTCAGGCTAAATACACACATGCTGCTTTGTACACTGTCTCTTTTTCCTGATAGCAGTGGAAAGCAGCGGCATGCAGCAGCGATAAGCCAAACACATGTCTGGACAGCACGTACAACACTAAATGTTTCTCTTTGAAGAGTCTTTTTAAAGGCAAAATCCATTATAAAGTCTATTATACTCGGCTTCTCACCTCTTTTTTCAGTCTTCACTTCAAAGTCTTCTGAATGCTGACGAAGGCTAATAAGGTCAGAAGGACTCTACGAGGTTCTATGAGATGGCTCATCCGAAGTGTTTCATTTTTTCATACAGGCTATGTCAATGTGCACCACTGTTCAATAGTCTCAAGTAATTTATTATTATGATTACAGATTGTGATGAAGCTAAGCTTAATTTCAATTTCGGCCGTGGTGACTTAGTGGTTAATGGGATGAGTTACTGATCCATAAATTCAATCCCACTATCACCACTGTTGGAGCCCTGAGCAAGGCCCTTAACCCTCAATTGTTGTTAAAAAAAAAAAAAAAAATCAGCCAATTGCTGTAAATGTAAATTTTATGCATGCTATATGCAATCTGATCCCAATGCAGCCAGTCCAAAGCCCGGATAAATGCAGAGGGTTGCGACAGGAAGGGTATCCAGCATAAAACTTCTGCCACATTTCTCATGCAAATGTTGAAAATGAAATTCATACCGGATCGGTTGAGGCCCGGGTTAACAACGACCCCCATCAGTGCTGTTAACCAACAGGGTGCTGGTGGAAGTTGGACTACTGTTGGTCAAAGACATCGAAGAAGGGAGGCGTGTCCGTAGGCAGAGAGAGAGAAGAGGAAATGCGTGAGTCTAGGACTGAGAGTAGGGACTTTGAATGTTGGAACTATGAGCGATAAAGGTAGAGAGCTGGCTGACATGATGCAGAGGAGGAAGGTGGACATACTGTGTGGTCAGGAGACCAGGTGGAAAGGTAGCCAGGCTACAAGCTTAGGAGCAGGGTTCAAGCTGTTTTATCACAGTGTGGATGGGAAGAGAAATGGAGTAGGAGTCATCTTGAAGGAGGGGTTTGTCAGGAATGTTCAAGAAGTGAACACAGGCAGCATCCCACAGGCAGGATGTGAGCTAGAAGAGAAGGAGAGATTCTGGAGTGAGTTAGATGAAGTGATGCAGAGTACCCCTAGAGGTGAAAGAGGTGAAAGAGTGGTCATTGGGGCAGACTTCAATGGACATGTTGGTGCAGGCAACAGAGGGGACGAGGAAGTGATGGGCAGGTTTGGTATCCAGGACAGGAACACAGAAGGACAGATGTTGATCGATTTTGCAAAAAGGATGGAAATGGCTGTGGTGAATACTTTGTTCCAGAAGAGACAGGAGCATAGGGTGACTTATGAAAGCGGAGGTCGGAGCACACAGGGAGACTACATCTTGTGTAGGCGATGTAATTTGAAGGAAGTCAGTCACTGCAAAGTAGTAGTGGGAGAGCGTGTTGCCAAACAGCATACTCCATTGTTCTTAAAAATGGGCACCAGCACAATTCTCCTCCACTCCTCCGGCATCTGCTCACTCTCTAGGACCTTGTTGAATGTTCTTGTCAGAAAATCTACTGCAACCTCTCCTACACACGTCCATATCTCCACAGGTATATCATCAGGACCAGCTGCCTTTCCATTCTTCATCCTCTTCAATGCCCTCCTCACTTCACCCTTACTGATCTTTGCTACATCCTGCTCCTCAATGGTCACCTCTTCTACTCTTTTTTTCTCTCTCATTTTCCTCATTCATCCAAAGAGATTTATTGATGTGGTGATTGGTGAACGAGGACATGAAGATAGCTGGTGTTAGAGATGTTCGGTTCCAAAATCGTTGGATCGGTTTCGGTTTCGGTTTGGTTTCCAGCTTGAAACTCGGTCTTCCGGATTCGGGTTTGGTTTCCATTTTCCCAATAAAAAGTTACAACATCTACACTAAATCTACAGAGCTTTTAGAAATTAATTATTGGTAAAATGTTGCCATTGTCGAAGCATTAGTGAGCGATATTTAGTACTTCTACAATTTTCACAACAGTACTCGTTCCACTGAAATTTAGTCTGGAGAACTAAAAAAAAAAAGTGAATGCAAGTGTTACGTGGTTTATGCATTTTTTTATTCTGAGAATAGATCTATTATACGCTATTAAATTTTTTTATTTATTTATATATATATATATATATCTTCTGATTTAGAGCTCAGTCTGAAAACCACAAGTTCTCTCATCCTAATCAGTAAAACCTGGCAATATATTCCATTCTTCATCCTCTTCAATGCCCTCCTCATTACTCCCAATGAGAACCCCAACATATTCATCTCTGCTACCTTCAGCTCTGCCTCCTGTCTTTTTACTCAGCGCCACTGTTTCTAAACCAAACAACATTGCTGGTCTCATCACCGTCTTGTACAATTTTCCTTTCATTCTTGCCGATACCCTCCTATCACATACCACACCAGACACTTTTATCCAACCATTCCAACCTGCCTGTACACGCCTCTACACCTCTTTTCCACACTCTCCATTGCTCTGGATTGTTGAGCCTAAGTACTTAAAATCCTTCACCTTCTTTATCTATGCTCCCTGTAACCTCACCATTCCTCTTGGGTCCTTCTCATTCATGCACATGTATTCTGTCAAACCTTCATTCTTCTCCTTTCCAGGGGGCATGCCGCCACCTCTCTACATTTTCCTCCACTTGTTCTCTGCTCCCACTACAGATCACATTGTCATCTGCAGAAATCATAGTCTATGGAGATTCTTGTCTAACCTTGTCTGTCAGTCTGTCCATCACCATAGCAAACAAGAAGGGGCTCAGAGATGATCCTTGATGTAGTCACCTCCACCTTGAACTCTTCTATCACGCCAACAGCACACCTCACCACTGTCTTATATCTCTCATACATGTCCTGCACCACTCTAACATACTTCTCTGCCATTCCAGACTTCCTCACGCAATACCAAGGTTCAGGGAGCATGATGAATCGTTTTTACATATGTATTGTCACTACAACGTCCCGATCTTAACCCCGCTTTTTTGGATATGCTGGAGAAGACGTTATGGAGCAGTTCAATTTTCCTGTCACTGATTCAAGATGTCATTGAAACATTAACTCAGCATTGAATGTAGAGAAATGTTGTGATTTACATTAGCTTGTCGAAATAATGCCATGGTGATTATTGTGCTATAATCAAGGCTAAAAGAGGTTCAAAACAATATTGCAGGACTTTTATTTTTTTTGGCCTGGTGCTGTATTTTAAGTAGCTTTAGCACAAATTGGGGAAGGATTCGAGTTTGAAGCCGCTATGATGAGAATTAGAAAATTGGAGGTTGGCCATGATTCTTAAACGGAAAAGGGTGGATTGTGGATGAGTTGTTGCTTTAAGTGCAGGAGTTCAAGTATCTTAGGTCTTGTTTATAATTAGGGGAAGAGTAGAGCAGGAGGTTGACTGATAGGCACATCGGTATACTGTCTCCGCCAAGACAGACACTATTCCTGTTTATTGTGATGAAGAGTGAGCTGAGCCAAAAAGCAAAGATGCCGATTAATTGGTTGATCTGTATTCCTACCTCCAACTATGGCCAAGGGCTGTAGGCAGTGACCAAAAGGATAAGACTGAGGATAAAAACACAGGAAACAAGATTACTTTAAAGGTTGTCTGGCCTCAGCCTCAGAGAAAAGATGTGGAACTTGGGCTATGCGAGAGAGTCTCAGAGTAGAACCATTGCTCCTCCGGTTGAAAGGAACCAGGCAATGTAGTTCAGAAAGCTGACCAAGATGCATTTCCTTTGCATTTAGATTTCTAGCAATTGGCAGAAAATTTTATTCAGATCTTTTTTCAAAGATAACGAAGCAATTGAGGGTTAAGGGCGTTGCTCAAAGGCCCACCAGTAGCAGCATGTTGGTACTGTGGATTGAACCACTGACCTTCACAAAGTCGGAGTCTTAACCACTGAGCCACCAGTGTCCCATGAAGTCCTGCTCGGAGAGGTGTTACGCGTATGAATGACCAGGAGAAAAACCAAAAGCATACTAAGCACTTGAATGGGAGATATATATCTCTCAATTGGCTTGATAATTGTTAGTGCATGTGTTCAGGAAACAGAAAGCCTGGTATCTCTACTTTAACTGCGGCCTCTGTGACCCGGTGGATACACACATGGATGGATGGCTGCAGCTCAAAATAATTTTGTAGAAAGTATGCAAAGATACCAGTAATGCAAGGCTTGTCCATCTTCTTTAACCAGACTGGCCTCTCGTTTCCAATTTGGGTGAATGCATGAATATTGGGATATATATGTATGTGTGTATATATATATATATATATATATATATGTGTGTGTGTGTGTGTGTGTGTGTGTATATATATATATATATATATATATATATATATATATATATATATATATATATATATATATATGTATGTATATGTGTATATATATATATATATGTATGTATATGTGTATATATATATATATGTGTATATGTGTATATATATATATGTATATGTGTGTATGTATGTATGTATATATGATATATATATATATCATATATACATACATACATACATTATATATATAATGTGTGTGTGTATGTATATATATATATATATGTGTGTGTGTGTGTGTATGTGTGTGTGTGTATATATATATATATATATACATATATATATATATATATATATATATATATATATATATATATATACATATATATAAAATATTCTGATTGAGAGCTCAGTCTGAAAACCACAAGTTCTCTCATCCTAATCAGTAAAACCTGGCAATGCAATTTACGAGTTTTGGAAAGAACCCAACTCAAGACTAAGTAGTGTGATTATTTATTCAGGACAAACTTCAGCTGTAAAGGCTAAGAGCTCTGGTTGAGTCACACCGAAAGCCACAGAGTAAATGCCTTTTTAGAAGCAGTTTATGCTAACTGAAACCTTTCCTGAGGAAGTGTTCCTATTGACTGGAAAACTTTGGCAGAACCTTTCACTCATGATTATCATACAAAAATCCAATATCTACATAGATTAGCCATAACATTAACACCACATCATTTCTCTCATAGAAAACATTGACAGATGCAGATACAGTATTCTGTGGAATCAGACCTTATGTCCATGGTCTTTGCTCGCCATGTTTGGCCCTTGTCAAAGTCACCAAGCTCCTGATGTGTTTGCCTATTGCTTGTGGCTTCAACTTGGAAAACTGTGTGTTCAATTTCCATCTAATATGACTGCCACTATAATGAGATAATCATATGTTATTCATGTCACCTCTCATTTATCATAATGTCTTTTAATGTTATGGCTGATTGATTTGTTTCACTTACATGACAGTTTGACATGACTTACATGGCTTGTTTCTTCCATGATTTTTTTTTAACGGTTGAGGTGCTGTAACTGTCATATTAATAGGTGAGTTTATAGATTTACTGTCCCATCCATTCCCTAAACTAACGATGTCTGTACAAAGAAAGCAATTATTATTGTTATTAATCAGGCCTCTGATGTACTTGAAGACCCTGTGTTAGTACAGTTGAATTTTGTTTATATGCATTTCTGCTTAGTATGTGCTGACCCCAAATTTAAAATTAAAAGGCTTTTTTTTTTAAATTTTCATTAAAATTGACTAACATTTTGACTGAAGTTGACCACATTACAACAATATGACATTAGATCCATGGTGGCGTTCATGCTCGAACACATGCGCATTCACCACCTGCGTATTAGCTAAATCTGGTCAAATCTGGTAAAATGCTGTCTCACTTAATATACGTTAAGATGCATTGGACCTGGGCATCAATGATTTTAAGATATTTTTAAGCTGTAAGTACCTAGAAATCCTGATTCAATTTTTTTGTCTGATTTATTCATAATCGAAAACACAATTATCAGCATCTTAGAATAAGCAAAAGATCTTGACAGTACAAGTGCTGATCCATAATACCGTATTCGCGTGATAAGTGCCCTGGTCGCTTAAAAAAATTGAGTGGGTGGGCGCTTATTAAAATGTACCAATGGAGTGGAACGGTAAGTGCTTATTATCATCGAAGTGGGAAAACATGAATAATAACAGAACAATAAAAGAGTTTTACTGGTATTTGTGTTATTCATTTTGTGGTATGAACTCCGGGGCACTGAAAATAATTGTTACAGAGACATATTGCATAGAATTGGTAAGTTTGATCTACGATTTTGCTCCCAGTACACATAGGCAGTTATGAAACGTAAGGTAAAAAACATTTTTTTGGGGGGGGACTTATTGGAGCAGGGGGATTATTACGTCAAATACAGTATTATAAAACGAGAAAAGAAGGAGAAGTCGTTATGAAAGGAAGTCATTATAAGAAGAGAAATGCAGAAATGATAAAGATTAGAGGCTAACAATGTATTTTCTGCAGGGAAATATTACAGAAAGATATATAGAAAGACTTGTGCTCATGAAAACCGTTTCTGTCGTTTCTTACAGACACTTAAAGAAGAATATAAACCTTTTCACAGTAATAAAGGTCAATACTGTAGCTTCTGATTGGTCCTTCTCAACTGCATGTTAATGAAACCAGTTGTTAGGCCACACTGTATTATAGAAAGGGGAGCTGCAGCAAGGTCTGACTTTAGGCTTATTGAGGGAGGCAATGGAAAATGACACTTCGTTAGAAATGCAAGGGAATAAATTGTTCCGACAAGTCTCAGCTTTGAATCATTAATCACCAAAAAGCAGGAAAGGATAAACTCTCCCTGATTAGAGAGATACGCTACTCCACAGTGTGACTCTGTTTATACACATATATGCATGCAGTACATTTGCTTTCATGTTGATGCAACAGGAGTAAAATTTTGACGGCGACAGGCAGGGATGCGTTTAATTGAAGAGCACCCAAGACGGATTTCGACATCATCTGAAGTCAAGTAGCATGAAAGGCTAAGATATAAGCGAGAGAAAATGAGAATAGGAGCGCGATAGCATAGGAGAGGGCGAAAGAGCAGAAGATTGAGAGAGGACTCATTTGTAAGATAATAGACAGCACCAGAGCCAGCCATGCAAAATGATTGCACTCGTCTCACTGCTCCACAGTGTACCGAAGCTAATTGGGCTAGAAACGCTTTTTAATTTTTTTGTTTATGCTCATGCAGAGCAGTTGGACAACCGCAGGGATGATGATGTTTATGGCTCCATTTATTGGGGGGAAAAATACAACTGAGGACTAAGTAAACCAGGGATTTACCCTTTTCACAAAGTGGGTCTCTATATTTCCTGCAGTTAGACAGCTATAAAGGGAGAAATGAAGAAGGAAACAGAGGTCAAGCAATCAATTTTATATGTGTCCCTACAGTTCTATAAGCAATATACATATAAATGTTTCATGAGGGTTATTTTTCCCCCGTCCAAGGGATATGATTAAAAATGCAACATAAATGCCTGCGTCTCTTCAACATTTTTAGGATCCGAGCGACAAAGCTGCATAGAACCTTTTTTTTATGATTACAGTGGTACCTCACTTTAGGAAAGTCTCATCAAATGAAAAATTCAGGTTATGAAACGTATTTTCCTAAAATTTTTGTCTCTGAATACGAAACAAGTTCACGTTACGAAAGCGCCATCTTAAAAATTCAAACGCGCCATTCAAACATTCAAACAATGCGCGAGTTGCTTTCCCATTGGTTGTCTCCCAACAACCCACCCCACTGGGCTCCCATTTGTAGGAGGGAGCTGAATCTCCATAATACAGTACTGTACCCATACTGCTTTTCGTGTGCCGTCGACCCATTGTTTGACACACACGTGAAGGAGAGTTGTACTGTTGGTTGTGAGTTTTTTTTTTTTGAGTGTTTTCATTGCAGTGTTATCTTTTGTTATTAATCATGAGCCCCAAGAAAGTGATTCCCGGTGACACTGAAAAGAAGGAGCGGGCTCCGTTATCAATCAAAGTGAAACAGATGATGAAAAAAATATGAAAGTGTGATTCGGTTAAGTGAAATCGCAAAGAAGTATGGTCGAAAAACCTCTATAATCGGGACAATATTGAAGCAGAAGGAGACCTTAATATACAGTGACGGAGGTGATTATTTTGGAAACAGCAACCGCCATATTTAATGACCTCATGAAGGAGGGTGAGGGTTCTTCGGCCCCAGACTTTAAAGTGTCGCATGAGTGGTTCGAGAGATTTAAAAAAAGGTAAATAATTTTCTTTTACTTTTAACACCTATTTCATACATATTTCGTACAGAATTGGTGTACTTTTATAATTTTCAAAGGGTTTATGGGGTAGTATTGGGAGCCTTGGAACAAATCACGCGTTTTACATGTAAAATGTGGTTCAACTTACAAAAAATGCAGGTTATGAAAAAGGTACTGGAACGGATTAATTTCGTAAGGTAAGGTACCATTGTATATTTTTGATATATTGCCTCCATTGGTTATGAAGATTGGGATTATACCCACATGCTCAGGGTGTCTGTCTGCCTGCTATATCGCTACCATTTGACAACAAAACAGTTGGCTTTTTAATACATCTCAGCAACATTGCTCTGAGATGGGATCGGTTGTATGGGGTCTATCCGATGTTCCATTATGTCTTGTTGGCATTGTTTCAGCAGAAAGAAAGGCTTGTTAACACATCGCATATGAGCCAGTGTTGTGCTGTTCATCTAGTGTTGAGGTACAAAGGCCCGCCAACACTCCCTGCGGCCATATTGTTTTTCTGCATTGGTTTGACAGTTGGACAGTTGCTGACAGCGTGTAGTCAAAGGTGTTTTTGGTATCTCTTCTCAGAAATATCGTTTGGTGTTGTATTCTGTGAGAAAGAATATTCTTTTCATTTGGTTCAGTTTGAAAATTCATCTAGAAGTGTGTGCTGTCTTTTGTCTCCCAAGATGCGCCACTGTCATCCTGGAGAGTGCAAGTCTGAGTCCAGGTTATTGTTCGGAGCCCATGGAAGCTAATTGGCCAAGCTCAAAGGAAGGGTGGGTTGTCATATCTATCACGCAAAGTGATTTCTGGCCAATCATGGGAATTTGTGAGTTCATACATAAAAGGGCATGGATAGCACTTTCCTCCAAACTATGTTATGCTACCCCTAAATGCTGTGGCAGTTTGAAAAAAATGTAGAGCAAGCAAATTCTTGCCCTGGTTGGCAGGATGCTTACATGACTAATGGGAATTAGCTATGGCTAAATCAGGGGAATTCAGCGTGGAGGCATAGTGGGTCACAGGGAGGATGGAGTCTTAGCTGACTCTGGACAAAGGCTGGGCACACCATGAATAGCTCAAGTTTGTCGATCAATCTCTCTCTCTCTCACACACACACACACACACACACACACACACACGCATACACACACACGCATACACACACTCACACACACACACACACACACACACACACACACACATGCTCATATTCATAGTGAGAGGCAATTTGGTGGAATAGCGGCTTAGCTATGTTCTAGAAACTAGAACATTGAAAGGAAACCCACACCAGCATGAAGAAAGCATGCAAAGTTCACCCAGAAACACCTCTTGCTCTCTTCTGGCTTTTCTAAATGGGTAACTGATACCATGATAAGATGAGAATTTGGACATTTTTAGATGCCATTGTCACACCGTGAAAAATGTAAATAGTTTTTGCCCTGGATTAAATGCAGCATGGTGAGTTCACACATGACTCGCCTTCAGAGTTAGAAATCTCAACCCAACAGATGGGTGCTTAAGCCTCTAGAGAGTCACCTGTGTCATGCCTATTCATCCGTGGAGAAGAGAAGCAGACTCGACAACCCATTTTCTTATCTAAAGTATCTAATCCACTAGGCATCCAGATGTTTCGAGGTTATTACAGAAGCTGGGTTATTTTATGGTTTTTCGATTCATTTATTTCAGATTGTGTTCAAATTAGCTTCTGCGTAAACTCAACTATCGAACAGTAGCAAAACTTAGTGGGCCAAGCCTCCATTATGCAAATGAAACAGCTGTTGCTGGAGGAGCCCAGAGGATTATCGCAAGGCACAAAATGAGGCTTCAGCCCCTGCTTGTCATCCGAACACTTGAGAACTAATAGAAGCTCTTAACATTTTTCCATTCCTTACCTGCCTAGTTTATGCAAATCCCCATGATCAACCTCTGCAAGTACTCATTTGTCTGCCTCCCAGAACTCCATCGCTTTGATTGGAATGTCAGGTCCAATCAAAGCAACCGTCCGATCCCATTATAGAAATCAGTAATGCACTTTCCACTCTCACAAACCTTTTTTCCCTGCTCATAATTAACCATATGCCGTATGTTAACAGGAAGACAAGCTTACTATTAAAGGGGACTAAGTTAACCCAAAGACAGGAATGAAATCGGTGTGTAATCTAATGAAGATGACGAGACGTGGTGGTTGTGACACATCTGATCCCGTTGGATGTGTGAAGCAATAGCTCTCCACACATCGATCACTCTTGTTTGTGCATGAACACTGGACTAATGACTAATTGCGCAAAATTCTGTCTCACGGACTGTCATTTGCTCAAAGTATTAAGACATCAATCAGGTCATTGATCTGTGTGTCCTGGAAATGTCAGCAAATGATCTGCATTGATTGCCATGACATATAGTGACTTGGATTATTGGCTTTTTGGGGGAGGGGCTTTTACTTTTGGTACTGTGATCAGTCTAGTGGAAAACAGACACCGCCGAAAGCCAAAGACGCTGAAAGAAAGCACTTTCCGTCAAGCAACAAAGCCTTCGTGCTGATGCTCTATTTCTGACTGAATGCCTGCCGCATTCCTTTTAAAAAAAATCAGTCTTATTCTTCACTACTTGAGTGTAATTCCCTGAAAAATAAACCTAGCATGCTTCACAAGAAAATCTCTGCGAGCCGAAGAAAAATGTGTCACATTTTCTTTCTTTCTTTAATTCCACTTTTCTTTGCTTTGTCCATTTTCCTTGTCACTTGCTGCTTTGGTTCAATAAGTGAATTGCTCTGTATGACTTCCCTGTACATTAGAAATTGACAGAGGGACACTTATGTACACCCAGACAGACAGAACTCTTTGTTTTAAAGCAGATCTGCCTTCTGGCACTAATTAATTTTTGATCACTCTGGGGGAAAGCTGATATAGTTGTTCCTTGTAGCCCCCAAGTACCATTTTTAATTCCATTTATAACCAAGTACAAAGAAAGCTATCCAACCAGAGCCTTTCTGCCACTGTACTGCTGGCTTGCAGAAAGAAAAAACACTTCAAGGTTTCTTTTTCTCTCCCCATCCGCCATTTTTCCACAATAGACATTGCAACATGAAGCTTAACAGACGTCTGGATGGAGAGCTGGTGAAGACAGTAGCATAGTGGTTGGCGCATCTGTCTCATAGCAAGAAAGTCCTGGGTTCCAGTCCCAAGCTCGGTCATGGTGTGGAGTTTGCATGTTCTCCCTGTGCTTGCGTAGATTTTCTTCTACACTCCAAAGAAATACACATTATGCGAATTGGCTGATCCAAACTTTCCCCTAGGTGTGAGGGAGAATGTGTGTTTATTGGCCCTGCGAGGGTCTGGCGAGCTGTTGAAGCTCTAGCCCCTTAGCCAGCATCAGCTGAGGAGGGTTCCAGCATCCCTGTAACAATAAGATGATTTATGGTTCAGCCAATGAGTCGAGTGACTGGGTGAATGGATAGATAGGTCAAGAACATTCAATTAGCATTTAGCTGCCAGACTTAGGAACACTCACTCTCCTTATACATGACTTTTGACTGCTGGAGGAAACTAGAATAGATGGAGTAAACCCTGGCGTGGGGAGAACACATGAAGACTCTGCACAGAAACGGTCTTGGCCATGAGGTTTGAATTATGTGTGTCTATCTTCACCTTGGTTGGAGAAGTCATATTGTTATTTATATCCTGTCCCCTTATTCTCCTTCCTGCTCCAGCAAAAAAAAATTAATAATTAACAATGCACTGTGTGCATGGTGAGGGTTAAGCTAAGGCCACATACCTGGTTGATATATGAGAACTGTGGCTGGGATTACCATGGTCATGCTGTCAGATTTTGGAATTGGTCTGTCTCAAATATGTTTGGAGCAATTTTGCAACTGAACATGTGGTGACTGGTTGAATAAATCCAGAACTTGACCCATGGCAACTTTCAACATAACTAAGCTTAAAGGGAATGCATTGCCAGACCCTTCTGGCTTCCGCGGTCATTCCTGGACTCTTAAATATTCAGAAGGAAGTGCCTGGAACACTAACATGATACCACCGTTTGACCCCAGAAGGCAGAAATCATCAACCATCATCAGCCGTGACATCATTTGGGCTATATGAAAGTAGGCCATTAAAGGCAGAGTATATATGCGGAGTAGTATTGTTTTACAGTATGTTGACACAAACAGCATTATTTAATGTGTGCATTGACCAAGTATCACTGCACACTTCATCAGGGTTGAGAGATTCTGTTGTACTTTGCAGGTAAAGAGAGCGTGCAGACTTGTTTGTTGCATATGCTGAACATTAGCAGCTACCCGGCTTCGCTTGTAAACATTATGACAAGTTTCCCTAAAGTCCCCCTTCCCAACGCAGATGGTTCATGATGTCCTGCTCTGTCGCTCTTTGCTGAATGAGCAGAGAGCGACAGAGCATGATGTCCTGCTCTGTCGCTCTCTGCTCATTCAGCAAAGCTCATCTCCATAAACCAGATGCCTTCATTAGACTCCCTAGTGCTGCATAGCTTCAGCCTGATGGAAAAGTCTACTTGGCTGTGGTTAACTTGGCAAGATTGACTGTGGTTAATTTTACATATTCGAACGATTTAGAACAGTGGGTGTCAAACTCATTCCGCAAAGGGTCCATATGAGATTGACCAATAAACTGCTTGAAGACTTGGATCGATTGATTAAATGAGCCAAGTCAGGTGTCCTGCTGCTTGGTTGCAACAAGAACCTGCAGCCACAGCGACCCTTTTGTGGAACGAATTTGATACCCCGGATTTAGAAGCTCTCTTTGGCTGCAATTTATTTTTGGTACCATTGAAATGCATGGAGTTTTGGGAATCAACTTTTTTTTGCTTGGACACACTTCACCAACGAACCACCAAACTTCATTTCATAGCGCAGTTTAGGGAAGTGGAGGCTTATAATGGTTGGGTTTCCAGTCAGAGTTGAGTCAAGGGACTCGGTGAGGGCATTTCCGTATGGAGTTTACATGTTCTCTCTGTGCTTGTATGGGTTTTCTCCGGGTACTCCTTTTATCTGCTGTAGTCAAAAGACATGTACATTAGGTTAACTGACTGAATATGTGTGTATGCTAAGATAAGCTCTAGACTCCCTGCAATGTGTAGGATTAAACAGTTCAGCAAATGAATGAATATTTTTATGATGTTTGATATCACTGTGTGCCTGTGCCTGTGTATGTGTATGCTGGCACGGAAACCCTTTTCCTTAATCTTTGTTATTCGGTCTCATCACACTCTGGCTCACTTTACCCACCGGAATCGACTCTGACAGACAGAAAAGATAGCAGCATCGGAATAATCAGCTAATGAGTTTTTTCTACTTACACTGCACAAACAAAAGAGATGTGCGACCAGAGCCTCCACCTAATTGCACAGAGGAATTGTGCGGAGTTCCCCTCCCCCCTTCCATATTTCAATTCGCTATACAATGACATTCGCTATACAGGGATATCTCACTTTCTGCGTTTAATTATGACTGAGATCCCCCCGTGACCACCAAATTCCCCGAAATAGGATCAACCCCCCCTCCCCCCGACTGGCGTATATGTACATGTATATGTGCATATAATATCAATAAATACATATTCAATGCTATAAATGCTTGTAATAATAATAATTAAACATTAAAAATAATGCAAAAGATGTAAATACAATACAGACGCTCCCCGACTTGCGTTCATTCGTTTTACGTATTTTTCGATTTTACGTTAAAAAAAAAAATCAAATTTTGAGTTTAGCGTGCTCTCTGTAGTACGAGACGTACCTACGTAGTATGTTGACGTAATGACGCTGCGTCCATTGTTTATAAATGACAGACTGAATGTGCCCCTTCTTCTTCCCAGTTCACTGCTTGTTACCCTTGTGTTAAGATGTCGTTTTTGTAACCTGTGTGTTTACACTGTTTTGCGGACATTTGTAACCCTAAGCAAATATGGTTGGTCAGAAGCGTAAGCCCACTAGTTATAGTGGTAATCAGAAAAAGCGGCAAGCCATCTCATTAGAAACAAAGATGGCTATTATCAAGAAAATTGATGCTGGTGAAAAACACGTGAATGTTGCACGTTTCTTCCAAATGGCTCCGTCGACCATTGGAACCATTTAGAAGCAGAAAGATCGCATCACAGAGCATGTTAAAGGTGATATTTGATACTGTATTTGATATTTGATGAGTGAATTTCTTTAATAATTTTGAAATTATTTTGCTTGAATTTAATTTATTTGAAATTTATGTTGATCTTCTTTTCCTTTCGGCTGTTCTCTTCAGGGGTCGCCACAGCAAATCATCTGCCTCCATCTCACCCTATCCTCTGCATCATCTTCTCTTACACCAACTGCCTTCATGTCCTCCTTCACCACATCCATGAATCGTCTCTTTGGTCTTCCTCTAGGCCTTCTGCCTGGTAGTTCCAACCTCAGCATCCTACTACCAATATACTCACTATCCCTCCTCTGTACATGTCCAAACCATCTCAATCTAGCCTCTCTGACTTTGTCTCCAAAACCTCGTACATGTGCTGTCCGTGTGATGTACGCATTCCTGATCCTATCCATCCTCGTTACTCCCAAAGAGAACCTCAACATTTTCATCTCTGCTACCTCGAGCTCTGCCTCCTGTCTTTTCCCCAGGGCCACTGTTTCTAAACCATACAACATCGCTGGCCTCATCACTGTCTTGGACACTTTTCCTTTCATTCTTGCCGATACCTTCCGATCACACATCACACCGGACACTTTTCTCCAACCATTCCAACCAGCCTACACACGCTTCTTCAGCTCTTTTACCTCCACCTCTCTAGATTTTCCTCCACTTGTTCTCTGCTCTCACTCCAGATCACAATGTCCTCTGCAAACATCATAGTCCATGGGGAATCTTGTCTAACTTCATCTGTCAGCCTGTCCATCACCATAGCAAACAAGAAGGGGCTCAGAGCTGATTCTTGATGCAGACCTACCTCCACCTTGAACTCTTCTGTCACACCAACAGCACACCTCACCACTGTCTTACATCTCTCATACATGTCCTGCACCACTCGAACATACTTCTCTGGCACTCCAGGCTTCCTCATGCAATACCACAGTTACTCTCTCAGCAACCTCTCATATGCTTTCTTCAGGTCCACAAAGCACAATGCAGCTCCTTCTGACCTTCTATGTACTTCTCTATTAACATCCTCAAAGCAAACAATGCATCTGTGGTGCTCTTTCTTGGCATGAAACAAAACTGTTGTTCACAAATGCTGACCTCTGCCCTTGTCTGGCTTCCACTATTCTTTCCCATAACTTCATCGTATGGCTCATCAACTTTATCCCTCTGTAGTCGCCACAACTCTGCACGTCTCCCTTGTTCTTAAAAATGGGTGCAAGCACACTTCTCCATTCCTCTGGCATCCTCTCACTCTCTCAGATTTTGTTGAATGTTCTTGTCAGGAACGAGACACTTCCTAGACACTTCCATACCGCCACCGGTATGCCATCAGGACCAACTGCCTTTCCATTCTTCATCCTCTTCAATGCCCTCCTCACTTCAACCTTACTAGTCCTTGCTACTTCCTGGTCCTCAACAGTCAGCTCTTCTACTCTTTTTTTTCTCTCTCATTTTCTCCATTCATCAGCTCTTCAAAATACTCTTTCCAGTTTTAAGCTTAATGTAAAGTAACTCAGTATAAATAAGTGACTTATTTGAAATTAATGTTGATATTATTTGATATAGTTGACATTATTTTACATTGTTATGTTTATAATAATTGATTTATGGGTGTTTTATGAGATACGGTAATGGTATTTATGGATGTATAATACAGTATGAGCGTCATAGGTCACACGTCATACGTCATTGTAACAACTTGCTTCGGCCGTCTGGAACCAATTAAAGACGTAAGTCGGGGAGCGTCTGTATAACTGATATATATATATATATATATATATATATATATATATGTATATATATATATATATATATATATATATATATATATATTATTGAACTGGGAAGCAGGAGGGGCACGTTCAGTCTGTCGTTTATAAACAATGGATGCAGCATCATTATGTCAGCGTACTACATAGATACGTCTAAACTCAAAATTTGACTTTTTTTGGGGGGTTCAAACGGATGAACTTAAGTCGGGCAGCGTCTGTGTCTATCTGTCTATCTATCTAGATATATATATATATATATATAGGTAAGTCTGTTGGGTTTTTACACTCGAGCCTAATGGCTCATCAAGCCGGTGCTTCTCCCCGGTTTCCGTAGCGTGAATCAACCAGGAGTTCAACTCCTCCTGGATGGGATTCTAGTCCATCGCAGGTTACCTTCCCAGTATATTTTTTACTGGTACCCACCCACTGGTACCCTGCTGGGTGAACAGAGGCACACTTGTGGTTAAGACTTTGCCCAGGGGTCTTAGCACAGTGGGGGTCTCAGTGGGATTTGAACTCTCAACCTCCAGATCATATATATATATATATATATATATATATATATATATATATATATATATATAGTGATCTAGGAACACTAGAAGTAATGGACTAGCATTTCACATTTCTGTTTTTATCCCACTCGGGTCACAGGGTTGTTGAAGTCTGTCTCTGCTGACTCTGGGCTACGGCATTTGTACAGTGTGACCAGCTCACAAGTCCATCACAGGGCCAACACACACACATACTCACACCTTGGGACAATTTGGAACAAAAATTTAGTCTACCTCCCTTTGGACTGTGGGAGGAAACCTCAGTCGAGTACCTTTAAAAAAAAAAAAAAAAAAAAAAACACAGAAATTCTCTTGCTGAGGCTGTGAAGGATATGCGTTAAGCTTTATCCAGCCATGCAGCCTGATTTGAATTTACCAAAATAAAAATAGACATTTTTTTTTCTTTTTACTATCCTGTATTAATCCCATAAAGGAAAGTCTCGCCTCTGCATTTAACTCATCCAATGTGAACATACACACATACGTAAACAGTGTGCGCCCACACACACACTCAGAGCAGGGGACTGCCACACACATCGGGGCACCCAGAAAGCAGTTGAGGGTTAGGTGTCTTGCTCATGAAGGTGGAGGAAGAGATGGATGGCAGCTCACTCTCCCACCACCACCCATTTTTCCTGCTGGTTCGGGAATCGAACCATCAACCTTTTGGTCCCAAACCAAAACGCTTGTCTAGCCATTAGGCCACAGCTGTCCATTTAATTGGGTGTGTAGATATTCTTAAATAGTTAACACATGCTAAATATATTGATCAGTGTATTGCAAAATAAATCTCTAGTGTAACAACTTACAAAGACAAGCAGTGAATAATCTATCATACTTTTATTCTGTACTGTTGCTCTCTTGCTATTTACATCTCACCTGCAGTGGTGAAGTTGTATAGCATTTACACTGCATTCTAAATCCTAACACTGTGGAGAGATTTGGGATTTGTCAATCTGCTCTATCGCTGTGATGGGGCAGGAGGTTGAAACTCATTACTCTGCTGCTTGGTGTTTTTTTCCCCTGCTGTATACTTTCTCTTCTTCCTGCTGCAGACAGTCAGTGTTATGATCTCTCGCTATAGTTCTGCGATGGATTGAGCATTTCTCATTCTAGCTCCTTCTTTTTTTTGCCTCTCTATTTCCGTCTAAAGAGACATAGCATCATGACTGGATTGGTCTTTTCTGGCACACAGCCACGCTCTTCCTGTTAGGAGAAGCATATGCCGTAATTGTCTCGTCTTTTTTTTCTTTGAGTGGCTCAACATCGCTTTGCTAAAATTAGCAGCTGACTGTAGGTACTCGAACCTCAATCTTAGTTGTTAAAGATTTGACTTATCTCCATAAAGATTAGCAATGGTCACGCTATATATGAGACAAACGCCATAAAAAAATGCACCAAATCACATGATAAATGGAGTGATGTGTACACTTAATCATGTGGACAGTAGCCTATTATTAGGTTCTATTCATATTCTGAAAGAGATCGAGTTAACCCTTTAACGCCAGCAGGACTGTTTGGTCCTCTTTCAAAAAATGCTCATAACTACTAGACGCATTTTACTCAGTGCAGGTCAAGTGTTCTATACTTGTTGTGGCGTCGCCTGATGCAACACAGCTTGGTTCCACGTGCCTCGGTCAGCTGTAGTATGACCTTGAGTGTGCAGAATTGTGTTGTTCACGAATTTGTGTAAGTGTTATTATTTGTTATTATTATTAGTGTTATTATAATGTTGTTGAAAGAAATGGGTTTGGGGTGTTTCCTTAGGCCTTTTTGATTCGGAAAAACTGGTGGGGTTTTTTTAAATGCAAAAAAATAATGCAGGTGTTAAAGGGTTAATCTATAGTAATGTGGTGATCTAGTGGATAGGGCGCAGGATCGCTGATCATAAGGTTCGGGGTTCGAGTCCCCACAAGGTTCTCACTGTCCCCCCAGTGCAGCTAACTGGGTTATCAAAGGCGGGACATGTCTCTCACTGTATGGTGAGATTCATGTAAAAGAACCACTGCTGACTTTCGTAAAGAGGAGCTGCAAAGCCGTCAGCATGTTTCTGTCCCTTGCTAAAGGGTTGTGACAGGAAGGGCATCCGACGTAAAAATCCGATGCCAAATCAAATGAGCGAATCATATCATTCGCTGTGGCGACTCCTGAGTAAGGGAAAAAGCCGAAAGGAAGAAAGAAAAGAAATATAGTATGGAGTCCCTGATTTCTATAGTGCTATTTGTAGGTGTCCAAAGAGTTTCTCCAGTCTGCATCACATGCTGTTCTACTTTTGGTTGCTTTTACCCTAGCGTTGTCACACAGCTTGCACTCACACTCTGAGGTCATAAATTTCTGAAGTTTATCTTTGACCACATTGTCACTAAGGGTCTAAAATGCCAGCTACCAACCCTCCCCCAGCCCCCCTCCCATTAGCAAGTCTATCTCTACTGTGAATGCGACTCTGTACTTTTGTTATAAATACATATTTGGACACATTGCAAAGATTACATGGAGCTAAATGTTTACATCAGAGTGTGTCATTGACTAAAAGAGATGTAAGTTATGTAAATTCTTAATCTTTTTATTTAGGAAGATATAGATACAGGCAGCATGGTGATATAGTGGTTAGCCCGTCCACCTCACAGCAAGAAGGTCCTGGGTTCAATTCCCAACTCAGGCGGTTTCATCCCAAAATCCAAAAACATGCACAGCCGGTTAATTGGCTGTTCCAGATCGTCAGTCGGTGTGAGTGGGAGTATGAATTGTTGTGTGAGTGTTGGCCCTGTGATGGCCTGGCAAGCTATCCAGGGTGTATCTCGCCCTTGGCCTGAGTCTGCTGAGATGGGCACCTGCCCCCCCCCCGCGACCATAATTAGGATTAAGCAGTTCAGAAAATGAATAAGTGAGATATAAATGCACAACGTAATAGATTATGGGAAAATTTAAACAGCCCAATCGTGTTTATTGTTTGAATTTGCTTGATGTCACAAGGGCACAAAAATATATATCTGTTGAGCTATACAACTCTACAACACAGTATGGCATTGAACAATACAATGTAATAAAATACAGTAGAGCACAATACATTACCCAATGCCACTGTTGTCCATTGTTTCAAAGGTGAGGCTAAGACTCACTGTAGCAGATGGCAGATTATCCAAACAAGTGGACAAATTGCCCACAATCCTCCTGTGTGCTGGATATAGTGAAGGTGGCCAAAGGCCCAGGCAACAGAATGTGAGCCAGTGGGTAAAGTGACCGCCGGATTAATTTCCTCTGTTCTTGCTTCACCAGATTAAGGTACTGCCTAAATGCAAAGCTCTGGAAAATAAAAAGATTACTACCTCAAACAAGGTTTTAAGATAAATTTGTTTTGATGACGCCATCAATGACGTAAATTCATGTAACCATCACGGCATGACCGCCCCTCCTCAAAGTTTTGATGTTGTCTGATAGTGTTACGCGATTGAGATGATTTCTTTAATGGAACCCGCTATCACCACAGGGCACTGAGATTCCACTGTATAGGTTTACTTATGTCATCACGTTCTACGTGCTGGAACATCCTTAGTGTGATTGGATTGAAAGCCTTTCTATTCAAATAAATAATGCATTGTGCGGCAGGAATTTTGCCAGCTAAAAACCCCCAAAGATACCTACTGCATATTCCACATAGAATTCTGTTTACATTATTTAAATTTTATTGTCATAAAAAAAAGTGTAATTTTTTTTTGGACTTGGAACAAGTGACAGTTTGGAAGGGAAGATGGAGTAGGAATCACCATCACTCAGACATTCAATCCCCATTACAATGGTTATATATCAACATGAGAAATATTACCACAGGGTTCCCACGTGTACATGTACAGACATACATATGTACGTTCAGATGGATGGACGGACACAGTGCTAATTATAACTACAAATAATGTTCCATTCTTAGATAAATGCTGTTCCTGTTATCACTTGTGTTAAAACTCCAATAAACAGACTTTTGCTCAGCAACCTCTTACTGAGAAAGCATAACTAGGAAAGCTATTGCAAAAGTTAGTTCGCTTACTTGCTAACCACCTCTTGTTAACAGGTAACATACCCTGGCATTCAGACTGCATTATATCATGGGCATCGAGGCTTATAGCAGCGCCCCCCCCCCCCCCCCCCCTTCCAAAAAAAATAAATAAATAAATAAATAAAAAAATTCACAGCAAGGCACCAGATTCCATGTGTTTAATCAGTTGGACTCAGTATTCAGACCCCTGATGGTGTATCAGGTGTGTCTCGGTTCGGAATGAAGCCATGCAGCTGATAACCAGTCAGGCTTTGATTTGGACAGACCTACAGAGGTGAAGTTATTTTTAGGATTTTAATCCAGTTGATTATACACAGATAAATAAGTACTGGGAAAAGATTTGGGAATGCAGCACTTGAGTCCTTAAAAATGCAATCGCTCAGTTTTCGAGCTAGAGAGATATATGACTATATCCAACATTCAAATGGCACTTTTCACACTTCACTTCCATTTGGAACTTCCCTTCCTTCTCATTTCCTTTTTTGTTCTGCCCGAGCCCAGAACCTGTGATCTTTGACCTTCTTGCTCTAAAATGAACATGCTAACCGTTACATCACCATGGATATAATATGAAGAGTGGCTATAAATATATTTATAAACTTTATTTGCTGTCAGAGTCATTGCCATTGTGACAAAAAGTGGTTAGCTGTAGCTCACTTTCAAAAACCGCAAGGCACTGCAGCGGGTGGTGAAAACCGCCTAAAGCCCAACGCGTCACTTCCTGCTATTGAGGTTGTCCACAAGAAGAGATGTCTTCGCCAGACACGCAGCATTCTCAGGGACTCCTCTCACCCTGCCAACAGACTCTTTCAGCTCCTCCCCTCCAGAAGGCGCTTCAGGGGCCTTCGGAAGAAAACCAGATGATTTAGGAACAGCTTCTTTCCCACAGCTGTCACCCTACTGAACTCAGTCCCTGCTGAACCTTCCCTTCCCTTCCAATCTATACTAAACCATTCATACCGTTCATATCATTCGTGCTTCCACTGTTGTACTCTATTCACAGTGCTTGTCTTCCACTACTGTGTATATAGTCATAGCACACTGTACAGTATAACTGTATATTTGAATATATCTATTTATACATATAGCACATCTGTGTGTGTGTGTGTGTGTGTGTGTGTGTGTGTGTGTGTGTGTGTGTGTTTATATATATGTATATACAAGCAAAGTTCAGTTTTCGAACACTTTAGACATCGGAAAAACAATAATAATCTGAATTTTTTTTTGTACCAGAAGTAAAAGAAAATTCAGAAGCTGAACTCGAAACAAACGAGAGACGCAGTTCCTGTCGAGGAGGAACAGCATGATGATAACCAAATCGTCGAAGACATCGTCAATATATTTTTTACATTTACATTTCTTTGACATATTTCATTACTGCATAATGTTTGTACACATTCCTTTACACAAAAAAACGTAACATACTGTAGGCTTGGCTGGGCTGGGGTACGAGTTGCCGTGGCAATTCTTACCCGAGCTTAGCCTACTCTATATTAAGAATTTGTGTGTTTGCCCTGTTGTTTAACATTTAAGATACAATTTGATATAAATGTCATGAAATAACATATTATGTTTTAATAATGTAGTTTTCTAGCGTCTTGGAACGGATTCAGATTTGGGATTCGTACAAATCACTATTCGAACAGCCTTCCGGGAACAAATTGTGGTTGGAAACAGAAGTTTGCGTGTATATGTGTGTATATACATTTTATATATATTATATATATATAAGATGTGTGTGTGTGTGTGTGTGTGTGTGTGTGTGTGTGTGTGTGTGTGTGTATATATATATATATATATATATATATATATATATATATAAAATATAATTTTTTTTTTTTTTCAGTCGGCCCCCAACTTACGAAGACCCCTGTGTACGAAATCCCCAGGTTATGAAAAACATTTTCCTAAGTTTCCGTCCCCGAGATACGAAACAATCTCATACGAAAAGAAATTCAAACACACCAATCAAAATTTCACACAACGTGCGAGTTGCTCTCTCTCATTGGCTGTCTCTCAACATCCCGCCCTGCTGGCCTCCCAGATAGAGACAGAAGGAAGCTTCACTCTTTAGTTTTAAGTTGTTTAATTCAGTAAATGTTTAATAAATGTGGGCGCATTTGAGCTCATCTGGAATTCCGTTGCCTCAAGGAATCAAATTAAAGTTGAGTTTGTCAAGCAGGGCAATTGAAATCTGTACAAAAGGGAACTCTTAAAATATGAAAAGCATCCCGAGTAACAATAATTTTATTAACATATCACAGTTACATAAGTCAATAATAGTGGACAATGTAAATGATAAGACCAGATTTTGTTAAAATATATTGCTTTTATTTTCTTCGACACATCATATTTTTCACATTGCAATTTTCAGCACATGATTTTATAATGTTCATGGTGCCTATATGAGAACACAATATTAAACAATTATACACTTCACATTTTTAAATGTAAATCTTGGTTGCAGGTTGCAAGTACAGTTTTCTAATTATATAACATCAATTTGCTTGTCTGCAGTTGGTTTTAATCTTTGTAGCAGCCATTTAAAACACAATTGTCCGAGGAGAATTGAAATTGCCCTCGGGGAGATGCCAATTGCAATTTCTACTAGTAGAATTGGCAATTTTCCTCGTAGAGATTGTGATTGGCATCTCTCCTACGGGAGATTGCGATTGGCATCTCTACTAGGAGAATTGCCAATTATACTGAATAGCCATCTCTACTGTGACATATATACACTCGGCCCCTACTTACGATATTAATCCAGTGCCTTTTTCGTTGTGCGGGAGTTTCGTAAGTAGGGGCGCATTTTACATGTAAAATGCCTGATTCGTCCAAGGCTCTCAAGACTACCCCATAAACCCTTTAAAAATGATAAAACTACACCAATTTTGTATTAAATATGTGTTAAAAGTAAAAGAAAATTATTTATTAAACCATTTAACATTTTATTAACATAAACCATTTTATTAACATATTTATTAGTTCCCCCAGTGCAGCTAACTGGGTTATCAAAGGCCGGCCATGTCTGTCACTGCCTATGGTGAGAGGTTCATGTAAAAGAACCATTGCTGACTTTCGTAAAGAGTAGGCTGCAAAGCCGTCAGCGTGTTTCTGTCCCTTGTTAAAAGGCTTGTGTCAGGAAGGGCATCCGACGTAAAAACCTATGCCAAATCAAATGTGCGAATCAGATGATTCGCTGTGGCGACCCCTGAGAAAGGGAACAGCCGAAAGGATAAAAGAAGATTAACATGTTTATTAGTCAAACCATTATTAAACTTTCTTATAAACATCCACACCTGTCTCTCTCTCTATCTCTCTATATCTCTCTCTCTCACACACACAATACAGTACACATTAAATGTGTATTGTATACACATTGAATGTTTATTGTGGCGCTGCAGACCACGCCCACAAGCGGGACGCCTGAGCATTTTAAGATGTGGAATTCAAAGCGCATTCCCTGCTTGACAGATCAGAGTTCCAAACTCAACTTTAACTTGATTCCTTGAGGGATCGGAGGTCCAGATGAGCCGCGTTTTGCTCACTTGCGCCACATTTATTAAACATTTAATGAATTAAACAACTTATAAAACTAAACTAAAGAGTTAAGCCTCCTTCTGTCTCTATCTATCTCTCTCTCTCTCTCTCTCTCACTCACTCGCTCTCTCTCTCTCTCTCACACACACACACACACAAACACACACACAAAACTCAGGCAACACCAACACACAACGCGCAGCTGAAGGAACAATTCTAAATTTTATTTAAATGTTTAAATGGACGGGATGTTTTATTTAAAGCGGAATTACAGTACCTGTTTGAAAGATCAGAGGTCCTGATTCAATATTATAACTTGCTTCCTTGCGAGATTGGAGGTCTTCTCCCAGGGAGCACTCTGTTTTAATATCGTGCTGAAATAATCGCCTCCATCACAGTATTTCCGCTTTAAGGTCTCCTTCTGGTTCAATATCGTCCCGATTGTAGAGGGTTTTCGGCGATAACGAAATATAACGCTGCATGATCAATCTCAAAACAAGCTAACAGTCAACTCTCCTTCACGTGTGAGACAAATAGGAAGTATGGGTACAGGAAGTATGGGTAATGTTCAGCTGCATCATCCCTCCTAGCCAATGGGAGGTCAGCAGGGCAGGATGTTGGGAGACAGCCAATGAGAGAGCAACTCGCACATCGTGTGAAATTTTGATTGGCGTGTTTGAATTTTGAATAGCGCTTTTCGTAAGAGGAGATTGTTTTCGTATCCCGCGGACGAAAACTTAGGAAAATGTTTTTCGTAACCCGGAATTTTCGTACCCAAGGGGTTTCATAAGTCATAAGTAGGGGACCGATAAATTTATATATAAATAAATATATATATAAATTATATATATATATATAATTTTACAAAAATAAAAGGACAGGACAAAGACTTTCTATTGAAACTCCATTTATCACTACAGATCTGTTTCGAGGGGTGGTGAAACCATCCTCTCTCTTAAGGTGATTATAGAAGAATCTTCTATAATCACCTGAAGAGAGAGGATGGTTTCACCACCTCAAACAGATCTGTAGTGATAAATGGAGTTTCAATAGAAAGTCTTTGTCCTGTCCTTTATTTTTGTTTATTTGCTCTACCAAAAGTATTGAGCACTCTCCTACGGAAGGATCTACTCAGAAAATCCTCTATATATAATTTTATATATATATATATATATATATATATATATATATATATATATATATATATATATATATATTTATATATATATATATATATATATATAATTTTATATAACTGTGTGTGTGTGTGTGTGTGTGTGTGTGTGTGTGTATTTTTTGTGTGTGCATTATGTATGAAGCTATACATATCTACATATCTTCATACACAATAGCACATCTGTATATTTGTCCATACTACATCTATATAGTTCATTCTTCGGTGTGGTAATTGCACTAGGTACTCTCGGCACTTCTGATTGGATGCTAAACTGTATTTTGTTACCCTCTATTTATACATGTGTAATGACAATAAAGTTGAATTTAATCTAATCTCATTTAATCAATTAGACATGCTGGGTCGTTCCTTTTCATTTCTGTCTTTTCATCGATTATTTATATTCTCTGTCAAAGTCACTAAGGAAGCTAGTCCCTATCCCAGCTTGCTTTAGATGAGAGGCACGGTACAACCTGTACAGATCATCTCCTTTCCTTTCCCTGGTTAAAATTCTTGATGTGTTCTACCCACGCCATAATTTCTTGGAAGTGCTTTGCTGTGCTTGTGTATCCCCTCTCAAGAGCACAGGCAGGATCATTCAGTCTTGCTCGTTTTCCATCAGGGCTGACGGCAGCGCCAACCTGATGGTGATGAATGGGCTCTTTAGGCGACTCGGCAGCGCCACACCAATCAAAAGCTTTTCTTTCTAATTGAATTGCACTTTTTGTATTCCACTGACTGATGCTGTATCATTGTGTTGTTTCTGTAGAAGCTGAATACAGCGTGAATGCTTAATGAAGGTTATTAATGAGGAAGGTGTATTCAGGAAGACAGCAGTCTGAATGTTGCTGATTTAAAAATCTGAGATCCTTCGAGACTGGTTTAATTTTCTGTTGTTTTATTTTTTCTCTCTGATCTTTCCAAAATTATTACTGTTCCCATCTCGGTGTATTTATTTATCTATTTATTTATATATTTATTTAACTTTAAAAGGTCAGCCATCTCTCAAAGCAAGTACTTTTGTTTTCACAAAGTGTCATTGTGTCTGTAGGAATTTGGAGAATGATGAGAGAAAATGTCACAGCTTCGAGGCCGTCATAACAAAATAAAATACGCTGGAAAGCAGATTGTATCACCGAATGTTGATGTATTTACACCACAGAATCCCTGTTCTACATTTCCTTCTCTTAGGTTTTACGCATTGAGAAAAGCTGCCAAAGATTAACTGAACCCCAGGACTATGAGGCAAATCTTTCTGCATGCTATTCTCAAAAGAAAAATACATGAACATTGTACTGGTTATTGATTTGTAGAAAAATTAGTGAGGAGCATTCATGAGTTGTAGCGTCCTGGAGGGCGTAGAGAATTCCACAGACTGGGAATCCTACACCAGAAAGCATTGGCTTCCTGACAGGACTTCTGCTACTTCCTGTGTATCAACAGGAAGTAAATGAAGGGATGTCGCATCAAATGAAAAAAATGATGCATTTTAATATTTAATCTGTATTATTCTCCTGCTAAACACAGAATAAACCTTCCCAGAAGTACTGAACTTTACAGAGCTCTGGGAATTAAACGATTCAAAATAGCCACAAAATACTAAACACACTTTCACTTTCTCACTCATTTGCTGAACAACTTAATCCCCATTAAATGGGGCCGGTGGTGTAATGGTTAGGGTGCTGCACTCATGATCAGGAGGTTGTGTGCTCAAATCCCTGTTGGACCCTTGGCGAGGTCTTAACCACAAGTGTGCCTCTGTTGACCCAGCAGTATAAATAGGTAACAGTAAAAATATACAGGGAAGGTAACCTGTGATGGACTAGCGTCCCATCCAGGAGGAGTTGAACTCCTAGTCGCTTCACACGATGGAAACCGGGGATAAGCACCGGCCTGATGAGCCATTATGCTTGGGTGTAAAAAGCTCACATTACCTAACCTTACCTTTGTGGTGCAAAAGAAATTCAGAAGGAAATATCTACATGTTAAATTTTTTATTAGTTGTTTGTGTGTTGTTTTATTTATTTTTAGCTTTATAAATTTATTTCTCTGATATTCAGCTAGGGTGGCACGGTGGTATAGTGGTTAGTCAAGAGTTTGGTTGTTCTGCCTGGACTTTCCTAGGTTTCCTCTGGGTCATCTAGTTTCCTCCCACAATACCACAGATTTTCACATTAGGCTATCTGGCTCCCTGGCTGTTTATACAAACACACACACACACACACGCGCACACTCACACACACACACACACACACACACACACACACACACGCGCACACACATATATTCTGCTGAACTCTTGAATCTGATTGTCTGAAAGTTACAGTCAACTTTAATTCCTACATAAATCTACTCTTTCTAATCCATTAATGTTTACTTAGTAACTCCTTATTCAGACTGAATCATGAGGCAGTTACATTATTGTTACAGGATAACATTATTATTATTTTTTTAATTTTGTATGTTCTGCACAAAATAGAAGTGCTGTTTTAAAAAATTCGACAGACTTCACAACCGAAATTGCAAATGGTCTTTTTCCACAGACAGCTGCAATGCAATGATCTTGAAAACTGCACAATTTCAGCTTTGAGCCACGCCCCTGTTGTGCTCGTTGACATTTTTAGGACGCAGTGTTGTCTTCATGGTCTTTATCGGAGTACGATGAAGCCTAACATACAAAGAATGTAGCCTTCTGTTGGCTTATTAACTTCGAGACAAAGATAAGAGAACGACTTTTACTGTGATAACAAAAACAAACTTTTGTCTCGAAGTTCCACCACATTAAACGTAGCTCTGAATGAACAATAATTATCAGGCTGTGTTTTTCACTGCAGAAGGAAATCTGATCATTAATTCAAGGTTCCATGATGGAATAATTGTTCCTTTTCAACCAGTTTTATAATCACGAGGAGAAATGTCAGAGCTTTCATTTTGCATAATCTTATATAAACCATTATCTTATATGAGATTTACATCAGCTCTATGTTTCTATAAGTGCTGCTTAATGAAACTGTAAATAATTGGATAGAAAGGTTTTTGAAGAGCTTGAGGTAGGTGACTCTTGTTAAGTTTAGCTTTTGTTTAATTTCATTCACTACCAACATTTTTTCATCATCATCAACCATACCTTCTTCCACTTTGTTGCTTTGGGGTCATCTAAGTGTTCCCAGATCAGCTGAAAGGCCATAGACTCTCCAGAGACTTCTGGTTAGGTGTCTCTTCCGGGTTGGACATGCCCAAAACACCCCACCAGGGAGGGGTTCAGGAGACATTCTAATCAGTACGCATTAAAAACCTTTTAACATGGAGCTGCAGCTGGTTTACACCGAGCTTCTCCCAGATAACTGAGCTTCCTCTATCTATGAGGGAGAGCCCCGCCACCTTATGAAGGAAGCGCATTTCATCTGCCCGAATCCACAACCTTTTTTAACTATGCAAACTTAGTGGCGCTACGATAGAAGTGATTGATGTACTAAAGTGCGTCTGAAAATTGCATCGTTGCATTCATATATAAAAATATGGGTTGTGCTTCTTTTGTGAAGATATCTGGTCAGGTCTGTAAGTCAAATTGTTTGTTGTTCATACAAATGTGTTCTGATTGTTGTGAGCCAAAAAAAAAAAAATACTCCATATTCCTGTGATGACGCAATAAATTGTACGAGCATACATGGGACGAACACATATGATGTATGATGTACGTACGCTCAAACTAACACTTGTAAAAATACTGTGTGATGATTAATTTAGCTATATAAGGAAGTGTTGTTGTTAAAACAACAGTGTTGGTGGTAAAAGGTACTGGATCGCTGATCCTAAGGTTAGGGGTTCGAGTCCCACGCTCCACAAGGTTGTCACTGTCCCCCCCAGTGCAGCTAACTGGGTTATCAAAGGTCGGCCATGTCTCTCACTGTCTATGGTGTGAGGTTCATGTAAAGAACCATTGCTGACTTTCGTAAAGAGTAGCTGCATAGCCGTTAGCGTGTTTCTGCCCCTTGCTAAAGGGTTGTGTCAGGAAGGGCATCCGACATAAAAACCTTTGCCAAATAAAACATGCGATGATTCGCTGTGGCGACCCCTGAGAAAAAAGGGAACAGCCGGAAGGAAAAGAAGAAGAAGAAGAAGAAGAAGAAGAATCATCAGAGTATTGTAAGACACAGAAAGTCTATTAAATTTGTACATGGGTCAAAACAGAGCCTTAGAACATCATAGGGCATTGCCGAACAGACCTAGGAAATGGACTTGACACTGAAAATTATATTTTAAAAAAAATCAAGCTTTTTAAAACTCCACAACACCGGTCTACAATAATATTTTTGGTCATATGACACATCTACAATTGTTCTAGGAATTTGTCCAATTTTCTGTTATGCAACATATTTGACAGGGTCTTCATCCGTCTAAGAAACAGGGCGAGAATTTCTTCTATCCTTGTGTGCCGCTCCATCCATAAAAATGCAAATGGACATTTGCAAATTGCTGCAGCTCTTAAAAGCCCATGACATGGATGTATTATTACATTAATTTAATTGGTACGCTTTGCATTAATGCTTTTAATGCCCGGTCTTTCTTTTCAGTCTCTTGGGCCTTAATTCATAATAATAAAGACAGTTAAAAATTCAAGCTGCACCCCATAGATTCTTTGGTTAAACAATTACTCCTTGCCTGATCTAATTGCAAGAAGTTGCTGCTTGCTTGTGTCATACCCTCTCCGTTATGGTTTTTTTTTTTTTTTTTTTTTTTTTTTTTTGGCTCCAGTTGCTGCATTCAATTTATTCCTGATCAGCTCCAACTAGGCACTTCGCCCAGCGCGGTTAGTGTTCAATCACCATGATAGATCTGTGCTGGAATGAGCTGATCGATCCTGATGCAGTTTGTCAGCTTGGATCTCTTGAGTCAGCATTTTCAGACCACTGCTTACATTTCTTTTTCTATGACAGCATGCTTGCAAGGACAGAGAATGGAGAAAAGGTGGAAAAGATTACGTGAGGGTATGACTTTGATACCATGTCTGTCTGAACAGAGTCAGTAGAGGGATGAGCCGAGACGATACATTCACTCTAGACAGTCCACTGGCTTTGAAGGCTTTTAGTCATTCACATCATTCATGAAACAATTCATCTGATCGGACTTATTAATGGACTAGTCTGTCTCAGCACTACATCAAGGCAAGAAAACTAATCTGAGGACATCATATCAAGACGTTCAAAGTTATACCACATCAGCATTTCTAGTATTAGTCCGGGCATAATGCTAATTACCTAATAGCTGCATAAATTTTCTGTAAATCAGACTACAGTGTTGTTCAGATGACCGTGTCTTTCTACATGTAGTACAATATATTTATAGAACTTTGTTATAACAGAGTCTGGTTTATAGCACGTTCATGCTCATCCATTCATCCGGGAATAAATGAGTACAAGTTTACTCACACGTTGTATCATCTGCTAATGAAAATATTTATTGGATGGTGGCGAGCAAACAGTCATAATGCCTTAGTCATGGTCTCCACTCCAGAGGATTACAGCTAATGGGTCTTGGAAGTGGCTTTGCTGTTTCCCAAAAATGAAATTGCCTGTAAAAGGCTCAGAAAAAAAAAAAAACCAGCAGTTCAATCTCAAGTTTTTACTATTAGACATAACTTTAAACCTCTCTCTCAGATCAATTCTTGAACACCAGCAGGGTTTATGGCTTTATCAACATGTATTTACAGAAGTTAGCAATAAAACTGAATTGTTTCTTAACTGGTGTTTGGCATATCTTCACTGGCTTCCCACAGCGACAGAAGGAACACATGGCAGAAAGTTGAGGCAGTCGCGGGATCCATGCCAGCACCGAGCTGCGTAAGTTCTGGCAGGGAAAATGGATTAAGAAACAAGGAAAGCGCTAATGCATGTTTTGCCACCGCTAGCAGGCTGATCTATTGTAATGAACCATTAGCCTTTTCCTTGATAGACTGCCTTGCCTCTGGCTCGAGCAGGGCTATGCTATATCAGTGCATGTAAAAATGACATCGTAGGTTGTTAATTAGGGTTATTATATGGTGGAGTGGGTCTTCCTAGACAAATGCCTATGTCTGTTCTTATATGGTGTAGGATTGAGGTTCGGAATACTGATTTCACGACCGCAGTCCATGTGGAAACGTCCACCAAATAATGGCATAAATCCAAACCAGAACTGACAGGCTCGTTCCCTTTTGGTCCCCCTATGATAGTCCTCTGTACTTACAGGTCTGGTAAATAAATGTAATAGGACTGCCTTTCATTTTTTGAGATGGTGGCTAACCATCGTGCCAGTTTTTGTCATCAGCCAAGTACATTGGCGGAATTTAACCCTTGATAGTGCCAGAGGAGCATAAAGAATAGGGTCCAAGGTTTTTACTTTTCATTTATTCATTTGGGAAACACTTTTATTTAGAGTAACAGTTCAGCTAAGCTGATGAATCCTGAAGGCCTTGCTCATTATCCCAACACTGGTGGATTGTTGTTTCTTGGATTCAATTTGCAACTTTCCCATTGTTTCTCATTCCAAAGCTATGAGTTGGACCACCATTGACTCCCAGTTCAACATCACAAATTAGCATTGGCCAAAAAAAAAAAAAAAAAATCTAGAAAGCATGTTGTAGATTCATAGATACAAATATACTCGGTGATGAATACATAATATAATAGTGCCAATTAATAGCAAATGCTTTAACTACTGCCACCTCTTGGTATGGAGGAGTATTTCATCAGAAAGGTGCATTTCAGCCATGAACTGTTAACCTTGCAGTGTGTCTGATTCCTTGGTGCTGGTTAGCTTGATGCTTCTTAATTAGACTTGGTAGATGATTAGCTTAATTTCTCAAACATCTTACATTTAGACATCAGACAACAGACGTCAATAGGCCACATCATGATGTGTATAATAACATGGTGCTAATGCAGTTTACTTGGAATAAAACGAGGTTCCTCATGTTATAAGCTATAATTGATTCAACACACCAGTATCTTACTGCTACTAGGGAAGGGTCAGTGTCAAAGTAGCACTTGCAAGTATAGGGAGATATTCATCACTTTCAGTCTGCTGAGCCAAAATCATTAGCTTTAATCTCTACACAAGCAACATATAGAATTTCATTAAGTTCACATCAGTCATCAAGCTTTATGCATATGTTAAATAATGAAATATCTTAAGTATGTCCCAAGTCTACTGCATTTGACATGCAGTGTGTACTGTATTTTTCTGATAGATTGCACAATACTTTGCTGTTATCAATATGTTTTCTACTTGTGATTTCTTTAATGTGCACAGACATCAAATAGCCCCCATTGCCAAATTGCTGTTATTTATGTACATGCACTTCTACTGTGAAATCGCAAGGCAAATGGGTCTTTTTTTATTTCTTATTGCAGTGATGTGCGTTTTAATACTTTGCTTCTTTCTTTAAAGGAGAAATAACATGGCATATTTTTGATTTACTGGTGTAAGGCTGGAAATAATGAATGTTATACACCAACAGTGTTTTATTACCAAATTCCACATTGTGGAATGTAATATTTCAAACCCAAGTCTATTTAATATTCATGTGCATTATATTGTTCATGTGATGTGTTTCTGACTATCTCATCAGTGATACATTTCCAGACCTCACCACTCATCTGATGATTCCTTCTTCCTTCGCAAGAGCAATAAGACAATGGCTTCTTCCTCTATGAATTCCAGACTAGTCTCTTGTTCATCTTTTCCACTGATTTGTTTTTTCCTACCTCTTATTTCCACTTATGGTACTTAAACCACTTGAATGGTAGCAGTGTGTCGCATACCCTTTTGTTACTAATATATTAGCTTATTAGTGTTCTCTCTCCAATTTATTTTTCCTTTGAATTGAAGTTGGTCTCGTCTACGTCAGTTCCTTGGATTTTATCCTTGACTTCTCTTAAAATGTATCCTTTGTAGTTATATCCAATTTGCCCCGCGTTCATGCATTGCCTTACCTATCACATGGCCACCACCAACCAGGGAGGGGTGCAAGTATTTAGCGTATTTTCCAGATTATAAGTCACACTTTTTTCATAGTTTGTTTGAGGGTGCGACTTGTACTCCAGAGCAACTTATATGTGAAATTATTACATATAATTCTTTTCTTCATAATAATAACAAACATAATTTCACCTGTTTGTTATTTTTACACTCACAACCACAAGAAGGCAGTCTAGGCTTGGGTACCAGTACCTGCTCATCCTGTACCAATGAAGAAATGGCCCCAAAAAGAGAATCCGATTCTGCGGATTACAAGTTGCAAGTAGTGAAACATGCAGCAGAAAATGGTAATCGAGCAGCAGAAAGAAAGTTTGGAGTGAACGAGAAACTTGTCAAGGACTGAAGAAAAGTGGAGATTATTATTACTGCAATGAAGAAAACAAAAAAAGCTAATCGCAGGCTAAAAGCTAGATGCCACAGCTAGAGGAACGAGCTCGCACATGGGTGCTTGAGCAACGTGCTGCAGGGAGAGGCTTGTCAACAGTGCAGGTGCATCTCCACATCCAGGTAGTTAAATTATTACATATAATTTTGTTCGTCATAATAATAACGAATATAATTTCACATGTTTATTTTTACACTCACAAAAGCAAGAGGGCAGAAAAGTGGAGATTATTATTACTGCAATGAAGAAAACAAAAAAAAAAGCTAATTTCTAAAAAGCAAAAATCTAATCACGGGCTAAAATATAGATGGCCACAACTAGAGGAACGAGTTTGCACATGGGGGCTTGAGCAACGTGCATCAGGGAGAGGCTTGTCAACAGTGCAGTTGTGCCTCCACGTCCAGGTAGTTGTCAAGGAGATGAATAGAAATGACTTTACGTGACTTTCTTGGTGTTACCGCTTCATGCAACTCCAACCCCCTCTCTATCAGAGCGAGGACCGCAACGTTACAAAAACTGCCAGCAGATTTCCAAATCAAAGTTTCCATTGGATTTGCGACTTATAGTTCAGCATGACTTATGGTTCAGTATGAGTTATATATTTTTTTCTTCTTTATTGTGCATTTTTTGGTCAATGCGACTTGTACCATCTTTTCCGGACTATACGTCACTCCGGAGTACATCATCCCCTCTGTAACATTCAATGGTACCACCAGCCTCTTTTTGCGCTAGATCGCATGTGTATTTGGGGGGGGTCTGACACGCTCAGAGGGAAAGCACTATACATCCTCTCGAACGAATGAGCTCAGAGACGCCCATGATTGGCTTGTGATCACTGTGAGTGATGGGGAAGTGAGTTTATGCCACCCCCCCCCCCCTCCCATGAGCGCTCAGCCAATTAGCTCCCGTGGACTCCCAGTCATAGGTGACTGTCGCATCAACCTGAATTCAGACAAATACAATTCCAATCTTTATTTGTACAGTCGGCCCTCTACTTACGAAATTAATCCGTTCCAGCGCCTTTTTAGTAACGTGGAGGTTTCGTAAGTAGAGGCGCATTTTACATGAAAAACGCCTGATTCGTTCCAAGGCTCCCATGACTACCCCATAAATCCTTTAAAAATGATACATTTTTGTATGAAATATGCATGAAATATTTTAAAAATAAAAGAAAATTAGTTATTAAACCATTTAAACATTTTATGAACATATTAAACCATTTTATTAACAATTAATGTGTATTGTGGCGTGCTCCGCTGAATGCGGGCTCCACCCACACACAGGACGCCGGAGCATTTTAAGACGGGGAATTCAAAGCGCATTCCCTGCTTGACAGATCAGAGGTCCAAAGTCAACTTTAACTTGTATTCTTGAGGGATCGGAGGTCCGGATGAGCTGCGGTTTGCTCACATTCGGCGGAGGGCGCCACATTTATTAAACATTTACTGAATTAAACAACTTAAAAAATAAGCTGCACTGTGCTCTCTCGAAAGAGAAGATTAAAAAACGCCTCCTTTCAACTCTGACTGACTCTCTATATGCAGTCTCTATCTCTCTCTCTCTCTCTCTCTCTCTCTCACTCTCTCTCTCACACACATACACACACACACACACACACACACACACACACGCACGCACACACACTGTCTCTCTCTATCTCTCTCTCTCTCACACACACACATACACACTGTCTCTCTCTCTCTCTCTCTATCTCTCTGTCTCTCACACACACACACACACACACACACACACAAAAAACTCTTTGGCGTGTTTTGTCGAATGCGGGTTCCGCCCACACGCGGCCCGGAGATGACGGAGAAATTGTATTTAAATGGACGGGATGTTGTATTTAAAGCAGAATTACAGTACCTGTTTGAAAGATCAGAGGTCCTGATTCAATATTAACTTGCTTCCATGCCCCTCCCTCACAGCTGCATTAACACAGAAAAGCGTAACTCTTGCAAACCTTACTGAGTATCAATATCTAAAGTCCCTGTTTCAAACAAATAATTTTAAATGGAAGTCTGTTATATAAAAAGCAGCAGCAGCAGCAAGAACAACAAAAACCACAACATTGAACAATATTTTGCTCTATGGTCACATGACACATTACAAGTATTTTTGAGGCAACTGAAATCTCTGAACGGTGTTGATTGAATAACTCTCTCCTGGACATGCACCAAAACTACTTTTGATATAAACAAAGAATTTACATCCTGACAAAAGAGGAAGAATGAGAAAGCCTTGGGAGGGGCGGGGTAGAGGGAGAGACAAGTAGGATTGTATCTAATCTGGCCTTGTGATCAGACCCTGCAGGAGGAGGTTTGGCATGGTGACACGTGGATGGGCTGCTGATGAATGAGTACTCGACCCTCATTCCTGCTAGGGGGTCAACAGCCCATTAGTGCTGACAGGCTTGCGGTGACATGCTCGCGTGAGTGGGTGCATGCGCGCGTACACACACACACACACACACACACACACACACACACGATTTAAACCCTTCCCTTCAGCTACAATGTCCCTGAGGGAAACAAACATTACATATCCATCTCTGTTCGCCAAATGGGAAGACGCAAGTGACAAAAATTACTGAAAAAGAGAGAAAAAAGAAATGAGGTGAAACAGAGGTCATCTGTAAGTAGCACCACAGTTTATTAGCACAGCTCGGATAAGCCCGAGTATAAATCCAGCTTATTTCTTGCACACTACTTCGAGTGTACTCGTAAAGCTGTTATTTGCATCTCTAAATGAAATGCTTTCCTTATTGAGCAATGACCTGATAATTCTCCTTCCGATGATGTTACACTGTCTACAAGGAGGAAAAGCAGAAAAGTGGTGAAGATGGCTTGAAAAACTAAAAAAACAACTCAACGACACTAAGACACGGTTACACTCACTGAAGTCAGTCGCCCTGCAAGCTCGTCACAGATCTTTTTCTGTTTCGATGCCATTGCTTGCTGTTCTCCCATAAGCCCCAATGTGCTCTGGTTTCTAATGACAGGCTTCTGGGTTTAATAGTCTAAGCAAACCCCAAAAGACTCACTTAAACACACCATTACTGTTGTGTAGCTATTTTGGCACAGTCTGTATTTCGAACATAAAACTTACGGGTAAGCAAATCTCGGGGGAGGGAAAAAATCAACTACAGAATTTGGTTCATGCTTAAGAACAAAACAAACAAACATCTGGAGAAATTACTGGATAATCAGACAGAATAAACAAGAACAACTACTGGAAAAAAAAAAAGACTGGAGATAGCTCACTGTTCAAAAAGACACAGCCAGCGGGTATTGATTACGTATATCCATTAGAAAACAGAGTCAGGTATGATGTATAGTGCTAATACTGTCCTCTAGGGAGAAGCTAATGAGGCGAGGTTGGTTATGCTGTGGCAGATCAGCATGCATGACTAACGTAGCTGCTTTTAAAGTGCACATGCCCTGTGGTGCTGTTTGAATTTCTGCAGAAACTAGGTAGCCAACCATGCACGGAAAAACACATTTTCAACAAAGTATTATTCAGACAAGACAAGATTGGGGACAAATATCTCGCTGAAGGATATCTGTAGTAGTTATAATAGACTTGCATGAGATATGCACTGACTTTGGGTTGAGATAATACAAAACAGGAACATCAGTCTGGACAAAAAGTGAAAACTAAATATATACTTTTTAACTGACATGTCATTTGAGATACCATATATAACTATAACTATGTAACAATTATGGCCAAAGGTGAGGTGGCTATTGCTTAAAAACACTGGGCCTCGAGTGTTTTAAAGACATGTGTAGTGTATACATGAAAAGGAAACGTTCAAAAAGCAAACTAACAATTTGTGTGGTTTATGTGTACATTTTTAATTGATTCAAGCACCATCCCACATCTGTGAGGTGGATAATAAATAATTATTCACAATAAGCGAGAATGATGTCGTTGAATATTCAGAACTTTCAGGGAACTATTCAATTCAGTGATATCCGCAGAGCCTGACATGCTTGTGTGTGTGTGTGTCTGTGTGTGGGTGTGTGTGTGTGTTTGTGTGTGAGAGAGAGAGAGAGAGAGAGAGACAGACAGACAGACAGACACAGAGAGAGAGCTAGAGAGCAACAGTGTTTTGTGTGTGTGTGTGTGTGTGTGTGTGTGTGTGTGTGTGTGTGTGTGTGTGTGTGTGTGTGTGTGTGTGTGTGTGTTAATAAAAATGTTTAATAATGGTTTAATTAATGAATATGTTAATAAAATGTTTAAATGGTTTAATAAATAATTTTCTTTTACGTTTAACACATATTTCATACAAAATTGGTGTACTTTTATCATTTTTAAAGGGTATATGGGTTAGTCTTGGGAGCCTCGGAACAAATCATGTGTTTTACATGTAAAATGCTCCTCTACTTATGAAAACTCCAGGCCACGAAAAAGGCTCTGGAACCAATTAATTTCGTAAGTAGAGGGCCGACTGTACTTAAGTCGGAAAACTTGTAGAGGGAAGGTGCTACTTAACTTTTCGACAGTCAGAACTGTATGTGTGTACAGGATCTTTTGATTAGTCAAATTGAAAAAAAAAAATGCTATACATGGATTAATGCATGGTTGATTTAGCATCAAATAAAATTCTTCTAACTTATGAAGTAATAAACTGTGGGTACGTAAGACTTTATTTCATGAATGCAAGAACAGAGAGGATTATTGTGCTTGTTGATAATCACATAACAGTAGTCGAACCAAGAGTTTCCTTTCAATTAAACCTTTTAAAAAAATAAGGGCCCATCCCAGCCAACTCCAGGCAAGGGCAGAGTACACCCTGGACAACTCACTAGGCCATCACAGGGCAGGAACACGCTGACAGCTATGCAGCTTCTCTTGTCAAAACTCAGCAATGGTTCTTTTACATGAACCTCACACCATAGACAGTGGGAGACATGGCCGGCCTTTGATAACCCAGTTAGCTGCACTGGGGGGACAGAGACAAGCCGTAGAGAGTAGAACTAGAACCCTCAACATTAGGATCAGTGATCCACCACCTTTGACCATCAGGCCACCACTGCCCACTTAAGAATTCCTGTGTTTTTGTAAAGTACACTGTTTGGAAGCCAGAGCATTAGAGAACATTTCAATAACACAAGAATATCATTGGTTCTTCACTTGTTTCATGTCATTAATGATGCCATCACGTCACATGACCCGACATATTATACGCCACTTATTCTCTGTATCACTCTGCCACAGAAAAAAAAGTCTAACATTTATTTTTTTACTTTTTTTAAGATATAAGCTTTTTTTCAAAGAATATCCCAGGGTTCCCATGTGTGCATATATGGCAGGAGGACTGAGGGACGGGTGGATTCTTGATATAGGTTTTTCTTGACATTTCAAAATCGATGGTTCGATCCTTTTTCCTTATCAATGACGCTTTGCTCAAGGTGGCTTGCTGGAGCCGCACTATTACTAATTAAGATCTCACGCGCTCATTTGCCAAACCGCTAAATGCTATTAGGGTCGAGTCTATCGTTGCCATCACTGGGCAAAGGTAGGATACATCCTGAACTGCTCACCAGACCATCACAGGACTGACTTACACACACAACACAACCAAAGAAATCAAATGATTTATTTTTTAAATTACATAGGTTTATAGTAAGTAGTGCTCCGAGTAAATCTCTTCCGAGTGAAATACTCAGATCAATCTACTTTTCCCCATTTTTTACCAGCTGCTCACTAAAAATTCTTTGAAATTCCTTTGAAATCGATGGAGAAGTCACTTCAAGTTTGTTGTCATCTTCTTTTTAATACTGAATTTTTAAATACTGTTTTAATCAAGAAAAACAGCTGAAACAGTATACAGTATAAATAGATCTGTTTAGCATCTCATCATCATGATGTCCCACTCTTCTTTTTCCTCTTCTCTTCCACAGCATGTTTTGAGAGAGGTGATGTATATGGTTGCGACAGCCGGGCTGCCATGTCGGGGTTCTCATTACTCATTGCTTAACAAGCTTTCACTTGGGTTCTAACGAGCTGTAATTGCTTCGGTGCCGCCGCTGGAATCGATGCATCAGTTGAATCTGCGTCCATTGAGTGGCCAGCCATTTGCATGGACTGGTTTACATTCCCAGAGAGTCTCTCTTTCTTCCTCACTTTCTGATCCTGATCTCTCTCTCTCGCCATCTCTCACTTTTTTTTCACACACACACACACACACACACACACACAAAACCGAATGCAAATGCTTCTTAGGATTAATTTTAGGCTTATTTTTGTTGTTGTTGTTGAAAGGGGTGTTAATTATTGGAACGTTTACAATCCAAGGTGTTCACTGTGTGTTTTAGCACCTGCTAGAGTGGTGTGTTTCCTTTGCGGGGGGGTTTGGGGGGGGGTGTCTAAGAATGATGATTCTTCCCGGCGCTGGCGTTATTTGCACTTATAGCAAACACGCAAAAGAATGAAGAGGATCCAGCTGTTTGCTTTTGTGTCCCAGATGAAGCATTGTGGGCAGTTTATCTTCTTCAGTTTTCTTACATTCTCTTGATGCCGTTTCTTTTTGTTTTTTGTTTTTTCTTTTAAGTTTCTGGTATGGATACGTGAAAAAACCTCATAATACAAATACATTGAAGAACTAACACACTGACAGTACAGTATTTGCACATCGTCTTTCATTTAATTTTCTGAAACACTTTATCCTTTATTGGGGCCGCGGGGAGGCTGAAGCCCATCCCGGGCGACTCCTAGCAAATGTGGGTTACACCGCGGGCCAACAAACATACCATTCACACTCACACCGGGGAACAATTCAGAACTGCCAGTTAGCCTATTGAGCATGTTATTAGACTGTGGAAGGAAACCAGAGTACCCTGAAGAAGCACACACAAGTACATGGAGAACATGCACAGCCCACGAAGAAACGCCCCGAGCCTGGGAATCGAACCAGCGTCGTCTTGTCATCAGACATGCTAGAGTTTTCTCCTTTCAAAAGTAACGTTTGCTTAAGATTTGAGAAAAAATTCAAGAATATGCAGTAAATCCCCCATTCACTCCTTTGCTCAAAACTGCTGGGCTCACAGTGAGTCTGGATCCCATGTTAGCTGACTCTTCGTAAGGCTGGGTACACGCACCATGAGCAGCTTCCCAGACCACACAGGGCAACACACACACACAATCATTTAAAAGCAATTTGGAACAGCCAATTAACCTACTGTGCATGTCTTTGGATTGTGGGAGGAAACCAGAGCACCCAGAGGAAACCCACGCAAGCATGGGGAGAACATGCAAACTCCACACAGAAACGCCCAGGCCAGGAATCGAACCCAGACCTTCTTGCTGTGAGGTGGACGTTCTAACCACTACACCACCGTGCTAACCAATACAATGCAATTTAAATTTGCTGTGGAGGAATCACGAGTGAGGATCCTGATCACACAAAAAACATACATTTCCATTACGGATTGCACAATCAGTGTCTGTGCTATAGTGTCTCTCATTCTTTCTGTGAATTAATACACTTTTTTTCAGCAGACATATCTTACTCCTGGTTCGTTCCAAAGATGCGCTCCACACACACACACACAGACACACACACACACACACACACACACACACACACACACACACACACACACACACACACACACACACACAAATGCTGCTGCTGCTGCTAATACAAAGTTATGAGCATAGGTTGGCAGTTTTCTTATGTGTCTTATAAAGTGATGGAGAATGTTTGAGGTAAAGTGTGTGCGCGTGTGAGTGTGGGAGGCACATTGGCACCACAAAAATTGGCACTGGCTTTGGCTGCCCACTGGGAGAACCGGACACTGAATCTGTCTCAGCTGGAGGATAAAGATAAAGCAACAAACAGCCGTGTACACACACACGCATACACACACACACACACACACACACACACACACACGGTCTCTCTCTCTCTCTCTCTCACACACACACACACACACACTCACACACATACACACACAAGATCTCTCTCTATCTCTGTCTCTCTCTCTCGCTCTCTCTCTCTCACACACACACACACACACACACACACACACACACACACACACCTTTTGTGAATTCCTCTTGCAGCTGTTGGGTTTTTACAAACTTGCATATGTTCTTATAAATGCCTGGTTGGGGGTGGGGGGGTTGGGGGGGGGGGGGTACAGTCTTACCATGTCTAAAATTTCCCACACACACACCCCCATGCTTACACACGTTCTGGTGGTTAACATCGTTGAGTTTACTGTGTTTCTCCCTGCCTTACTGAACACACACCAAAGTTCAGTGAATGTTAAGATAGTATATAATATATAGAGAGAGTAAGTGAGTCTGCTCCAAAGCACAGAAATGAAGACTGTGTACAGTGTTTGGAGTTTCTTTGCAGTTGCAGTATTTCATGTTGCGAGCTGCTTTGTCCTAAGGGTAGTTTGTTTGAGGGATGGCTATTATGCTTTTCGACAGCCCATTGAGCCAATAGTCTTACTCATGTAAGACGGGCACCTTGTTTATATGAGTACTCAGTTCAGTTGGGTGAAAGTGTAAGTTAAGGTTACGGCTGTTGGACCATTGGGCTGTAGCTGTCAGATCATAGCGCTATAACCATTTGTTTGTAGTTTAGCTATTTTAAGTCAGGGTTAGTTTATAGCTTGACAAGTTACAATTAAAAGCAGCTTCAAGCTAAACGTGAAAGAAAATATCTAAGCGACGATGTTCCTTCTATGAATAGCCTGTTGGGTCGCATGCTATGTTACAAGCTACTAAGAAAAAGTATCCAAGTACACTACAAATATTCTGTTCGAAGTGTTGCTTAGTGCTAGATTAGCAGTTTTATGTTGTGTGTGGCCTGTAGTTTCAATCATTAATTTTCTGTAACCGCTTAATCCTAATTAGGGTCGCGGGGAAGCTGGCGCCCATCCCAGCCGACTCCGGGCGAGGGCAAAGTACACCCCAGATGGCTCACCAGGTCATCGCAGGGCAGAAGCACACTGACGGCTATGCAGCTACTCTTGTCGAAAGTCAGCAATGGTTCTTTTACAGCCTCACACCACAGACAGTGAAAGACATGGCCGGCCTTTGATCACCCAGTTAGCTGCACTGTGTGCGGGGTGGAGGGGCTTGTAGCTTAAGAAAGAAAAGGGAATAGCAAAGTAACTTCGAGGTAAAACTACAGTTTATACATAAAAATACATATTTAATTTTGTATAGCTGTCAGTGTATCTGCCCTACGATGGCCTGACAAGCTGTTGAGCAGGTATTCTACCTCTCCCAGAGTCGGCTAAGATGAGCCTCCACACAATCCTAATTAGAATTACACTGATCAGAAAATTAATTAATACAGGGATCCCTCACTTTCTACGGTTCATTGGGACCGAGATCCCCCCGCGACCACTGAAATCCGCGAAGTAGGATCACCCCCCCCTCGACTGACGTACACGTACACGGACGTAAATACATATTCAATGCTATAAATGCTTATAATAACAATTAAACGTTCAAAAATAATGCATAAGATGTAAATAAAATATAAATACACACACACACAGACACGTGCGCGCACACACATGCAGATGTGCGTGCATGCACTCAGATGCGCACCTCACAACAATGTAACTTGTTTTGATGGGAGGTTTTGGGTTGTTTTTTTTGTTTGGTGTTGGTTTAGGTTTTTTGGGTTTTTTGCATAATTGGCGTTGTTTTGTGGCATTTTCCTTAACTTTTCCCCTTATTCTTCCATAATTTCCTTATTTTTTAATTCAATGAATAATTTAAAAAAACCGCAATGCACTGAAGCCACGTGAATTTAAGCGCAAAGTAGCGAGAGATTCCTATATATACTAGCTTAGCAACAACCAGCTAGCTATACTACAGGCTATGAAGAACAGGAAGCTTCGGTAAACCATCATAACTTTTTCCTACGTGGCACATGATTGACTTTTGTACATGTCATTGTCACTTGTTCCATAAGCTGAAAGAGGTTATTTTACATCTTATCACCATAACTCTGCTTGCTAAGCCAAGGTCACCAGGGTGCATCAAGGGGAGACAGAGTCAGGTTGAGTGCGAGAGGCAGTTATTTATTATCAGAACTTATTAATGGCTAAAAATCTTAGCAGTATAAATAGTAAGGATGCACCGCAAGTTGTGCGTCAACATCCTTGCACCTCTTAAAATAGCGAAGCTATATTGTATGTATGTGTGTGTGTGTGTGTGTGTGTGTGTGTGTGTGTGTGTGTGTGTGTGTGTTGGTGGAAAAGGAAATGTATAGCCAAGGTGCTGGGGCTGTACTGGTCAGCCACTGGGAAAACTGGACTCAGCATCATTCAACTGGAGGAAAGAGATAAAGCTCATTCATTTTGGCCTGAAGGATCACACATGCACAGACGCTGAACACACAAGTGCAGAAGTTGTACACAAATGTAGAGCATCAGCGATGAATCAGACCAGTCTTGGGAACGGTAGAAAGTGTCAGGACAGAAAAAACAGATTAATAATGAATGCCATTATCATAGATCTCAGTTCAGATCATTTTCTGCAACCGCTTAATCTTAATTAGGGTTGCAGGGAGGCTGGCGCCCATCCCAGCCGACTCCAGGCGAGGGCAGAGTACACCCTGGACAGCTGGACAGACCATCGCAGATCGGAAACACACTGACGGCTTCGCAGCTAATCTTGTCAAAAGTCAGTAATGGTTCTTTTTCATGAACTTCACACCATAGACAGTGAGAGACATGGCCGGCCTTTGATAACCCAGTTAGCTGCACTGGGGGGACAGTGACAGCCTTCTGCAGAGTGGGACTCGAACCCCTAGCCTTAGTAACAGCGATCCAGTGCCCTGTACCAGGGGTCCCCAACATTTTTATCACCACGGACCGGTCAACACTTGACAATTTTACCGCAGACCGCAGGGGTTTATAATAATAATAATAATAATAATAATAATAATAATAATAATAAGCACTCCATGAATGTTGTTTTTCAACAGCTGAAATAAGGTTTGTTGGGAAGTAGAGCATGAACTTTTATATAAAAAAAAAAAAAAAAAAAAAAAAAAAAAAAAAACAGGTGATGGTACACCAGCTGGGAGAACTCGCCTCTGTTCATGTGCCGTCCCCTTGTGGGTTACATTTTAGCGCTCAAATGACCGACATGTAACCGTGAGAATCCGGTCATTTTTCAAAATAAAATATTTTTCAAAAATAAAGATCGTTAAGACTCAGATAATAGATAAAACGGAAATAATGAATTAGTTTTTCTGTGGACCGGTACCAATTGAGCCGTGGACCGGTAGCGGTGGTGGGGGACCTCTGCCCTATACCACTAGGCCACCACTGCCTGTTATCATAGAGCTCATTTCATCTCATGTTCAGTGTCGAGGCATCCACAAACAGCTAGAACCGTCAACTAATAGGTACTTATTTACCCATTACTCACTAATTGGCTTGAACCGCTTAATCCTACTCAGGTCGGCAGAAGGCTGTCTGTCACTGCTGATACTGGGCGAAGGCGGGGCTCACCCTGAACAGCTCACCAGACAATTTCAGTGCCAACACACACAACTATTACCACTCACAAGTTGGGGCAATGTGGAACAGCCTATTGGCCTAATATTCATGTCTTTGGACTGTCAGAGGAAACAGGAGTTCCCAGAGGAAGCCCATACAAGTTTATGGAGAACATGCAAACTCCACACAGAAAAATCCAAACACAAGATTCGAAACCGAGGACCTTCTTGTTGTATTGCAGACCTGCTTATCACGCCACTACTGTGCTACTGTGTCGGTCCCAAGCCCGGATAAATGCAGAGGGTTGCGACAGGAAGGGCATCCGGCGTAAAACTTCTGCCACATTTCTCATGCAAATGATCAAAACAAAATCCATACCGGATCGGTCGAGGCCCGGGTTAACAACGACCACCATCAGTGCTGTCAACCAACAGGGTGCTGGTGGAAATTGGACTACTGTTGGTCGAAGACGTCGAAGAAGGAGAGGCGGGAGGCGTGTCTGTAGGCAGAGAGATAAGAGGAAATGCGTGAGTCTAGGACTGAGAGTAGGGACTTTGAATGTTGGAACTATGCAAGGAAAAGATAGAGAGCTGGCTGACATGATGCAGAGGAGGAAGGTGGACATACTGTGTGTTCAGGAGACCAGGTGGAAAGGTAGCAAGGCTAAGAAGCTTAGGAGCAGGGTTCAAGCTGTTTTATCACAGTGTGGATGGGAAGAGAAATGGAGTAGGAGTCATCTTGAAGGAGGGGTTTGTCAGTAATGTTCTAGAAGTGAAAAGAGTGTCAGACAGAGTGATGAGTCTCAAGTTAGAAATTGAAGGCGTGATGTTCAATGCTGTTAGTGCTTATGCCCCACAGGCAGGATGTGAGCTAAAAGAGAAGGAGAGATTCTGGAGTGAGTTAGATGAAGTGATGCAGAATACCTCCAGAGGTGAAAGAGTGGTCATTGGGGCAGACTTCAATGGACATGTTGGTGCAACGGAGGGGACGAGGAAGTGATGGGCAGGTTTGGTATCCAGGACAGGAACACAGAAGGACAGATGTTGATCGATTAGGCCAAAAGGATGGAAATGGTTGTGGTGAATACTTTCTTCAAGAAGAGACAGGAGCATAGGGTGACTTATGAAAGCGGAGGTCGGAGCACACAGGTAGACTACATCTTGTGTAGGCGATGTAATTTGAAGGAAGTCAGTGACTGCAAAGTAGTAGTGGGTGAGAGTGTTGCCAAACAGCATAGGATGGTGGTGTGCAGGATGACGCTGATGGTGAGGAAGGTAAAAAAGGCAAAGGCAGAGCAGAAGACAAAGTGGTGGAAGCTGAAAAAGGAATCTTTCAATCGTGTTGTCTTCAAGGAGGAGTTGAAACAGGCTTTGGGTAGTCAGGAAGTGCTTCCAGATGACTGGACAACCACAGCCAATGTGATCAGGGAGACCGGTAGGAGAGTACTTGGTGTGTCCTCTGGAAGGAAAGTAGATAAGGAAACTTGGTGGTGGAATGAGGAAGTGCAGGAGTGTGTACAAAAGAAGAGGTTAGCTAAGAAGAAGTGGGACACAGAGAGGACCGAAGAGAGTAAACAGGAGTACAGGGAGACACAGCGTAAGGCGAAGGTAGCAGTGTCAAAGGCCAAACAGAGGGCGTATGATGACTTGTATGATAGGTTGGACAGTAAGGAGGGAGAAAATAATTTATACAGGTTAGCACAGCAGAGAAATAAAGATGGGAAAGACGTGCAGCAAGTTAGAGTGATAAAGGACAGATAGGGAAATGTATTGACTGATGACAGAGGTGTGCTGGGAAGATGGAAAGAGTACTTTGAAGAGCTGATGAATGAGGAAAATAAGAGAGAAAAAAGAGTAGAAGGGGTGACCGTTCAGGACCAGGAAGTAGCAAAGATTAATAAGGGTGAAGTGAGGAGGGCATTGAAGAGGATGAAGAGTGGAAAGGCAGTTGGTCCTGATGACATACCGGTGGAGGTATGGAAGTGTCTAGGGGAGGTAGCAGTAGATTTTCTGACAAGAATATTCAACAAAGTCTTACAAAGTGAGTAGATGCCAGAGGACTGGAGGAGAAGTGTGCTTGTGCCCATTTTTAAGAACAAGAGAGTTGTGGCAACTACAGAGGGATAAAGTTGATGAGCCATACAATGACGTTATGGGAAAGAATAGTGGCAGCTAGACTAAGGGCAGAGGTCAGCATTTGTGAACAACAGTTTGGTTTCATGCCAAGAAAGAGCACCACAGATGCAGTGTTTGCTTTGAGGATGTTAATAGAGAAGTACAGAGAAGGTCAGAAGGAGCTGCAGTGTGCCTTTGTAAATCTGGAGAAAGCATATGACAGGGTGCCGAGAGAAGAGCTGTGGTATTGCACGAGGAAGTCCGGAGTGGCAGAGAAGTATGTTAGAGTGGTGCAGGAGATGTATAAGAGATGTAAGACAGTGGTGAGGTGTGCTGTTGGTGTGACAGAAGAGTTCAAGGTGGAGGTGGGACTGCATCAAGGGTCAGCTCTCAGCCCCTTCTTGTTTGCTATGGTGATGGACCATGGTGATGAGGCCAGCGATGTTGTATGGTTTAGAGACAGTGGCCTTGGGGAAAAGACAGGAGTCAGAGTTGGAGGAAGCAGAGATGAAAATGTTGAGGTTCTCTTTGGGAGTAACGAGGATGGATAGGATCAGGAATGAGCACATCAGAGGGACAGCACATGTACGAGGTTTTGGAGACAAAGTCAGAGAGGCTAGATTGAGATGGTTTGGACATGTACAGAGGAGGGATATAGTGAGTATATTGGTAGTAGGATGCTGAGGTTGGAACTACCAGGCAGAAGGCCCAGAGGAAGTCCAAAGAGAAGATTTATGGATGTGGTGAAGGCGGACATGAAGGTCGTTGGAGTAAGAGTAGAAGATGCAGAGGATAGGGTGAGATGGAGGCAGATCATTTTCTGTGGCGACCCCTGAAGGGAACAGCCGAAAGGAAAAGAAGAAGAGCGAAGGCCAGGTTAACAAGCGCTTGTCTATTCCCAACAATTGCCGCTTCGGTGGATTAATACTGATGTCACTTTGACGGACTCGTCTCATTCTGCTGCCAGACACTCTCCTGAGGGACGGATGAGAGGAAAAAGCAAGCGCATACAGTATAGGCTTTGGCTTTTCTCCACACACACACACACACACACACACACACACACACACACACACACACACACACACACACACACACACGTGTGTTCTGTGAAGCGAATTGGCACTGTGGGGGGAAGCTATGGGTCAGAGAACTGACTCACAGAGAGGAAGCATAATAGTGGATCAGCTCTGCCTTTTACAGATAACACATACACATGGAAGCCTGTCTCAGCTTTGATGTTCACAAATAACCACCGGCTGCGAGTCGAGTAATAAAGAGGATTTTATTTCAGAGTTTATTCAAGTGGTACAGTACATAACTAATTGGACAGCACCTCATTGTTGTTGATTTGATTTTACTCTCACATTTTGCTTTAGACAAAAAAGTCAATTTTCTGCTGTAATTTGACAGTGTGTATGTCCATATTAGATGCAGTGTCTGTGGGATGTTCTGTTCCTCCATAAATTTGGAGATGGGTAATTGGCTCCTGCTGTTTCTTATAACTGTGCAGGTTTGCTTCATTAGTTTTTAGGTGTGAATTTTTGGGATGCTCAGGGTTGCGCTCATTACCTCAAGCTGAAACGGTTATGTCGTACCTTTGAGTTGTTTGGGCGTTTGTTAGCAGGATTATGGAAAAAAGTAGTGTGGAGATTTTCCTGACATTTGTAGCAGATTCCATTTTAGACATTTCTACCAGCGCTTCGGCTTTACACAATGAAAAGTCCGTTAGATTTCAGAGATCATCTGGATCAAGTTTTGGATGCATTAATTTTTTAAAGGATTATTTATTGTCGGGTGGCATGACAGCTTAGTGGTTAACATTTTTGAAGGCCCTGGGTTTTGGGTTGCGGGCTTGGTAAGAACGTTACATTGTGGATTTTGCATATTCTTGCCATGCTTGTGCAGGTTTCCTCTGGGTTTTCCACTTTTCTCCTATAGACCATAGACATGCAGATTAGGCTATTCCATGTTGCACCTCAATCTTCTTCTTCTTCTTCTTCTTCTTCTTCTTCTTCTTTTACTTTCGGTTGCTCCCTTCAGGGGTCACCACAGCAAATCATCCGCCTCCACCTCACCCTGTCCTCCGCATCTTTTTTTCTGCCATGTTGCACCTCAATGTAAGTGTGAATGGGTTTGTGTGTGCTCCCGAGTGGTGCATCAACAAGGTGCATGACTTTTAACCCAGAGGAAGCTAATTGGCTGAGCTCTCACATCATACACCCGGCCTTCACTTCCCTGTCACCCACAGTGATCACCAGCTAATCATGTTCGTTGGTGAGCTCCTTTGTACAAGGGTGCGGATAGCACGTTCCCTCCGAGTGTGTTAGACCACAACCAAATGCGAATGCTCAGCAGTTCGGACAAAGGCCGATGGCTAGCATTGCATGTAACGGTGGGGGCGTGTGCTTTTGTTTACTTTTGCCACTCCCTGGGCTGGAGTGGTCCACAACATAAAGGGAAGACTTTCGTCAAGAGCTGGCTGTATAGCCCCACATCAGTTCGAGTCATCAGTGAGTAATTAACCCAACACTGTTGTTGGGTTAATAAATGTTATGTTGCTTAACATATTTGTCTGTGTGGTCCTTTTTTTTTTTTTTTTTGGTTGGGCAGATGCTTTCAAGAACTTACACCCATTTCCTGCTGTGCTTTATTTGAAATAATGTGCATGCATTGCAAAACATTAACAAGCATTCTGTACTTTATGACTGTAAAGAATTACATAAAATTTATTGCCTGTATTATTCACACACTTCTCTTTCCTTTGGGTCACTCTGAGCTTTCATTAACTTAAAGGATTTTATTGCACAATGCAACTGGAAAAATACAGCATTTTTATTTATACACAATGCTTCTAGATCACAGCCGTGCCATGCAAAAATGCTTTAATTTATTTATTTTTATTTTAATTAGTTGCTCTGGGCACTGGCAGTGTCCAACATAAAGGCCACTTTAATTAACTCGACAGCATGGTAGATGAGTCGCTCCTGTAGTCTGGTATAAAATGAAGTTAAAATGAGCTCCTGGAGGAATAAATCTGCAATTTTACAATACTTAGTGGTTGATTTAAAAACTCGTAACGTTGGCTTAAATGTAGAACTTGGTTCCTCAAACCGGAAGCAAACCGCGACGTCACCATATCCATGCTTGACATGTTTTTGGTGCCACCAGGTTCAGTTCGTTTTCTGTGACCGCTTAATCCTAATTAGGATCACAGGAAGGCTGGTACCCGGCCATCCCAGCCGACTCCGGGCACGGGCAGAGTACACCCGGGACAGCTCGCCAGGCCATCGTAGGGCAGAAACACGCCGACGGATTTGCAGCTCCTCTTTATGAAAGTCAGCAATGATTCTTTTACATGAACCTCTCACCATAGACAGTGAGAGAGATGGCCGGCCTTTTGATAACCCAGTTAGCTGCACTGGGGGTGACAGTAACAACCTTGTGGAGAGTGGGACTCAAACCCCCAACCTTAGGATCAGCGATCCAGCGCCCTATACCACCAGGCCACCACTGCCCATGGTGCCACCAGGTATCACAAAATTTTTTTTTGTCACTTGTGAGCCCAACAGTGAGATAATAATCACATCACTTGGTAGCACAGCTATGGTCGACATATATAAAGCTCCAGAAATATGTCCGATAGACTTGAAAAGCCTTTTTAGACCTTTTTGGAGTGAAAAAAAAATACAGGAGATTGTCTTCTTTATTATTTTCCAGCAGGGCAAACTTAATCACATTTAATCTGGTCTTGACCAAGTGTAGATCCCTCTATAGAGGAGGAATGAAGTGAATCCGGCCAAGCGCTTAATATCAGCAAATCCTCTCTGGGCCGTCAGGGGCAGGCAGTGAGTGCTCGGCTGCAAGAGACGATACGTTTGAGTTCCTTCACTTTGAAGAAAGAGATTCGAAAGGAGAAAGGATTTTGGTGATGGATTAAGAGGTAGAAAAGGTGAAAATGGGTGGAGTCAAGCACTTTTCAGAACATGTAGTAAATGTGGGTATTTGGTTTAACTCCTTAATGCCTTGAGGCCGTGCTCTTTCCAAATATGATTTGCATCTCATTAAAACCAATACAGACGCTCCCCGACTTACGTTTTGAATTGGTTCCGGACAGCCGAACATAAGTTGAAAGTGAACGTAAGTTGTTACAGTGACGTATGACGATGACCTGTGACATATGACGCTCATAGTGTACCATACATACATAAATAATATCAAATCTATCAAATAATATCAACATTAATTTCAAATAAATTATATTCAAGCAAAATAATTTCAAATGTATAAATTTTAATCAAATTCACTCATCAAATATCAAATATAACCTTTAACATTCTCTATGATGCGATTTTTCTGCTTGTAAATGGTTCCGATGGTCGACGGATGGTCACATGACATAAAGCTGAGCCGACTCACTTTACATGAAGCTTAAAACAGCCAATCAACGCTTACAATATGTGAGGCGCTCAATACCGAAAGTAGTGCACTTGCTGAAAGCAGTTTACTTGCTTGAAACAAAGCGCGGGTTATACGGACTTCCGGTCTTTTAAGTGCGCAAGGGCGCCGTTGAACTCGTTTAGTACTCAGCCTGCACTGATGTGAATCACTGATGTGAATCAGCAGAGCAGAGAGTTCTCGGGTTTTCATTCATTTTACATCTCAGATTGTGCCGATCTGAGCAGATAGTTAATCCATCTGTGTGTGTGTGTGTGTGTGTGTGTGTATGTATATATATATATATTTAGCTATAGAAGAACTTCTTCTGTAACCACCTGAAGAGAGAGGATGGTTTCACCACACCTCGAAACAGATCTGTAGTGAAAATGAAGTTTCAATAGAAAGTCTTTGTCCTGTCCTTTTATTTTTACTTATATTTGCTCTACGAAAAAGTATTGAGCACTCTCTTACGGAGTGATCTACTCAGAAAATTTTATATATAACTGAACTGGGAAGGGCAGGCACGTTCAGTCTCGTTTGCAAACAATGGACGCAGCGTCATTATGTCAGCCTACTACGTAGGTACGTCTAAACTCAAACTTTGACTTTTTTTTTTGGCAAAAAACACGTAAAAGCGAAAAAACGTAAAAGAGATGAATGTAAGTCGGGGAGCGTCTGTATATAGAGATTTGCATTGATCGTGGGTGTCATACTACAGACTGTCCTGCTTGTTTGTTTTGTTATTGTGTATGATGTCCTGCAATCATTTGAGAATTGGACATAAGGCTGGCTCTGTGACATTGTCAATAGCACATCCCCTCACAGCAAGAAGGTCCTGGATTCAAGTCCCAGGCTGGACAAGGGCCTTTTTGTGTGCAGTTCGGATGTTCTCCCCATGCTTGCTTGGGTTGCATCTGAGTACTTTGGTTTCCTCCAACAGTCCAGAGACATGCACATCAGGCTGCCTGGCCGTTTCACCTTACCGTTAGGTGTGAGTATAAATGGTATGTTTGCCCTTGCAATAGACTGGGTAGCTTATTGGGGGTGTACTCTGCCTTAGCCCAGAGTGGGCTGAGATGGGCTCCAGCCTCCCTGTGAGCCAAGTAGGATTAAGTCGTTCAGCAAATAAAAATAACTGAAGGTTTGGGCATGTATTCATAGAATTGATTTGAAAATAGATTTTGGACTATTGATTATAGCTAAATTAGCATCAGTGCACTGGCGTAAGACACTTAATGCTTGCATTTGATTTTAATCGTTATTTTTTTTGTCTGGCAAATGTTTGTTTTGAAAAAGTTGTACTTCTCTGCTTTGAATGAAAACTTAAACTCAAGTTGAGTTGTGATGACACCAAAACATTTGTGAATGTATTCGCCAGTATATGTTATGTATTAATTTTATCATAGCCGGCAGTAAAATAATGAGTAAAATGACAATGATAAAGTTACTCCAACATCGTTAGAGAATTACTGATAACTGACTAAATTAATTAATTAATCAATCAATTAATTAATTAATTAATTACAATTACAATTACAATTACAAACATTTCATGGACTTACTGACATGTTACAGTCATCAAAACAAAGCTCATACATTTTGCAAAGACATGTTTAAGTTGTTGCTAGTCGGTGTCCGTGTCCATGCACATGTGTTATGTTTGTGGTTCAGTTTTCGGATTAGACGGTCTTGAATTCCAGATGAACATCAGACCACCTAATCGTCTCTGAAATTCTCCGTAGATTTAAACAGGAAAGGGTGGACTCTGTGTCTGTCTCTGTGTTTGTGGCTGGGTTGGTGGTCAGGTTTCTGGGAGACATGTGCTTATATGACCCCTGTTCAGCTCCAGACGTGGCAGGTTAAAGGCCTCGCTCGTGGTGCAGAGGTGACGAGTTGCAGTTCAGCTGTTCACCCGTAATTTCTAGAACATTTCATTCTGGACGTGCATGCCTGCCTCTCCAGAAACGCCAAAAGGAGTTTGAACTTGGGCATGGAGGGAAAGGCCGCTTGTGAAAATGGAAGAGAATGTGGTGATGCATGACTGGATGCAGGGCTGACTATTTGAGTGATACTGTCATTGACTCCGTTTCGGTTTTATGTTTCCAATGCAAAATCACTTGGTGGGAGTTCAATCCTTGATTGTTGTGTATTTTTACGTTTTTCATGCCATTTTCAACCATTAAAATAAGTTATCCAGTATTTTGTGAATACCAATCTCATGATTGAGAGGTTGTGAGTTCGAGTCCCTGTTAGACACCCACTGTGCCAAGATAACTGCGTAAGATCTTCACTATTAGCATGGCTTTGTCCATCCAGTGGTATCCATGGGTATGAGCTGGGTGGTACCTCGCACAGGTCTGACCCATTCACACCTTCTCCATAAAAGAATAATAATTATTTTAATATGGAGTGTCAAGATTAATAAATATACATGACCCAGCAAATATTTGATCAAACAATATAACTTTTTATGATTTCATTACCATTAGCTAATGTACAGTCAATTTGCATAGCTGTTCACACCATTCAGTAGTTTATTATAGTTCCTTAATAAATCACCTGCCAAAGTGCGTCATCCTACTGGGGGTCACGGGGATGCCGGAGCTTATCTCAACCAAACCTGGGCGAAGGTGGGCAGAACCCTGAACAGCTTGTCAGTTTATTGCAGCCCCAACACACAGACACACAACTATTGATACTCAGGCCTAGGGACAATTTGGAACAGCCAGTTAGCCTAATGTGCATGTGTTTGTTCTGTGGGAGGAAACCCAAGTATTCAGATGAATCCCACAGAGGCGCATGGAGAATAAGCAAACTGTGGACAGGAAATCGAACCCAGGACCTTCATGCTGTGAGGCATGAACTGCTGACCTCTATGCCACCGTGCTGCCCCAGTTGTTTTTTATTTATTTTATAAATCAGGTCTGTGATCCAGATGTGTATGTGTATCAGCATTATACAGATGTTTTTAATGACCTCTTTCGCATACAAGTGCACACACACACACACACACACACACACACACACACACACACACACACACACACACTCACTCACACACACACACTGTTAGCAGACTGAAGAAGATGCGTATCCTACCATGATCTCAGATGATGTTAACCGTTGAAGGGGAACTCTAAAGGCGAGAGGTACTGCCAAACTTTAGCTTATTTAAAGATCTCTCATCTCCTCCTCGCTCAACTCTTTCGCCTGCTAGCTCCATTACTCTCTGCACTTTTCTCATTTTTCCACAAGAGCTCCCCTGGGCTGAGAGGCAATTATGCAGTTGTACGGTGTTATATTTCATTTCTGAAGCGCTTCGCTGCATTACGGCGTGCTGCGAAGGCCGGCTTGCTAACAGCTTCATGCCCTGGCAAAGGAACACCGCAAAGCATGCTATAACAGCTTCACATTCAGAAAGGGAGGACAAGTTTGGGTACATCAGAGTGGCACTACAAAGATTCACTCATCTTTCCATTATTGCCTACGCAGCACTCTGAATTGCCCCATGGTTTTTAAGCCCCTAGCACGTGCATACATCGCATAACAGGTACAGAAAGGGACCTTGGACAGTTGTTGCTGTGCTGTTCACAGCTCATCTGTTGCGCTGCATATTTTGTCCACATCATGGGTAATTCTCAATGTCAGGTCTATTTCCTCTGTCTGCTGTGCGTTGCTGTATAATGTCTTATGTATGTGATATGATAAGCACAAATCTCATACACTTTTTTGAGGCTTTTTGTTCTGAATCCTTTGTCAAATCCTCAAGACTTCCTTATACACTCATGTATATCATACCTTATGTGTTATAACATATATTTCATGACAGTTTAAATTGGGGTAAACCATCCCTATAAATCAGTGATTCCTAACCTGGGTTCGATCGAACCCTAGGGGTTCGGTGAGTTAGTCTCAGGGGTTCGGCGGAGGTCAAGACACACACCTGACTCATATTAATGACGACACGCCCCGCTTGGCCATCGCTGGCTGCAGATGATCACGCTACATTGTTTGGCCAATCTGTGCTGCAGGAAATTTGGTGCACTCAGTAGTCGAATTATGACTCTTGTTATGGTACGGCGTGTGATTTCTTTCTTAATGTTTTAATCCATACTATGTTGAGTAAAAAAGAAAGTGGTTGGACGAATATGTACAACATGGATTCACATATATAACGGAACGTGATATTCGTCGGCGTCCTATCTGCATGATTTGCAAAGTAGGATCAACCCTGTGCTGACTGACGTATACGTACATGTATATGTACACATAATATCAATAAATACATACTCAATATGATTATAATAACGATTAAACATACAAAAACAATGCATAAGATGTAAATAAAACAAATACACACACATACAGACGCAAGCACGCATTCACACACACACGCACTCAGATGCTCACCTCACATAAAAATGTAAGTAGTTGTGATGGGGGAGTTCATGCATTGTATTGGTTTTGTTCTTTGAACACAGTAATGTTAATGCACGGTTCATTTTGGTGCCCTAATAAAAACATATACCTATGTCTTGAATTTGAAAAAAAAAAAAAAATCATATTTTATTTTTCACTAAAGAAGGGTTCGGTGAATAAGCATACGAAACTGGTGGGGTTCAGTACCGCCAACAAGGTTAAGAACCGCTGCTATAAATGTAGATGCACTAGCCAATAGTTCATGGAGGGTATTACCTTGCTACATGACTCATTACTCAGAACTGAATGCAAGAATTTTTGCCTCCAAAAATTTCAGAAAAGCAATTTCATACTTCTGGAAAATCCTCCCATTCGTGCCTTACTTTATATTCTTGTCTATTTCTCAGAATTTTTTTTCATTTGAAAAAGCTTGAATAATTTTGGTGGCATTTTAGATTTCTGGCATTTATGCTTTCTTATGTGCAAATTCAAAGTGCAGCTTTCAAAAGGTGGATGGAAATCGCACTACAGATGGCTCAGGGCTAAAGCACCCTATGGTGCATTTCACACAGATATTGAGGACGTGTATGTCAGCGTTCAGGATTGTAGGAGATGTAGCATAGAAATAGACTATGTTCTAACCATTCTGATTAGGTAACATTTCATCCACGCACAAAAACGAACCAAGCAGCGTTGCTTTAAGTCTTTCACCGGCATTTTGAAGACTGGATACAATGAAGAACTTGATGTTTATAATTAGTCCATCTTCATGTACTGCTGTGTTTTTGTTCTCAGCGAGTCTGCACAAGACAGCTGGAGGAACCAGCTGGAACTCTGAATCTCCCAACACAGCAGGCTTCACTATTTAAACACAATTAACTTACAAAGAGCTTGTTTTAGATTGAATCTACTGTTGTATGTGATGTAGATCAACCCTAGAGTTGATAAGAACAGATTATATTTTATACAGTTGGTGTCTGTCTATACTTAGCAACTTGATGTGACACATCAATCTTGGGCGGAGTAATGGTGGGGGTTTTTCCAGATTGTTTCTTGTTTCCGTTGTTTCTAAGATTATCTTTAAATTAAAATTCAACAGAACTCATGAATACTTGAGATGTTTAGGTGTTAGCTTCGTTTTCATATGGATTAGTTTCTTTCATCCACAACATCTAGCATTTGAGGCTTCCTCGTAATTAAGGATTTTAGCACAAGGCACAGCAGTGGCTCCGATTTAAGCTCACACCCCTTCAGTCACAAGGGCAGAACTTAAATCATCATGCTATCACTTAACCAATATTAAAGCACGCTATTACTCTTAGTCTCAGATGCTCTACCCACGGACCATCTGATGTATATCGTACACTTGGCTGGACACAGCTACTGGAGTCTTGGCTGGCCACGCTTGCTTGGACGTGTATTTATCAGTTTGATGGGAAAGCAAACTTTTGGACATACTGACAACAGGGACGCTTTTGGAGCAAGATATTAGGAAACGTTTGCGAGGATCACAGCATGCCATCTGTGGCATTATCGGCTGTCTTGGAATTAAGTCTTCTAGCTAACACTAGAGAGCCTTGTAGCTTGTTATCACACATGCCCAATCGGGAGGCTGAAAAACTTGTAGAATACTTCTGCAGAAAGTGGGCGGATGGTCAGTAAAATATGAGCTCACTTGAATAACTTTAAGAAGTAGGACAGAATCGTAATGTAGAGGTAAACATATCCACCTCATGGTCAGATGGTCCTGGGTTTGACCCCAAAGCTTGGTGATGGAGTTTCGGAGTAAAGTTTGCATGTGTTTCCTGTATGTTGTGTTTCCTGTATGTTGTGTTGGTTTCTTTTGGGTGCACCAGTTTCTTCCTACGTTCCAAAAATATATAGACTAGGCTAATTGGATATTCTCAATTGCCCCAAAGTGTCAGACCGAATGCTTACTTTTCTGTTTTGGCCTTCCCTTAGTGTCTTCTGTCTTTGCCCAGACTGTGCTCCCGCCTTCCAGAGTAGGCTCCAGCCTTTCCTTGACCCTACTAAAGGACAAAGCAGTGTGTGACAATGAAAAGTAAAACACTGAATAGGTTAACAACGGTTTTCTGGTGTTTTCTTAGAAGGATTGACTGTACATGTATTTATTTATTATGCAGAGCAACTTGCATTTATTATTTTTCTTATACAGGCCTTGCACAAAGCCAACAGTGGCAGCATGGTGGGACTGGGCATAAGATAAGACCCTCAACCTTGAGATCAGAAACCCAGAGCCTTAACTACTGAGTCACCACTGCCTACTGCACAAGGATGCATTATTGTTGGTGGTGAGCTAAGTTTGTAAGAAGTGGGGGAATCTGGGGTGGGGACTACAACCACCATGTTTCAGGCAAGCTATAATAAACTATGCGCTCCAGCTGGTTCTCAGCTGTTTGCATGGAAGTGTATTTGATTTTAGCATCATTAGGTAAAAACAGCAATCTGGTCATTCAAATTTCAGTCACAGTGGTATGCCTTTTCAAAGTAGGTGGTAAAATTGTAGATGTTACTGTTGGCCTTCCAAAGCACACGTGTTAATTACCTCTACGATGTCTCATTCCATACACAGAGATCCGAGGGACTCGTGTTGTGAAGGACGGCCCAGCTCGTCAGCTTCCCCTGTATGACACCCCATACGAGCCTGCAGAGAACGGCGGGGACTCTGACCCCCTATGTTCCCGCGAGAGTAGACTGCCTCAGGACGACGAGAGGCCGCCCGAGGAATACGATCAGCCCTGGGAGTGGAAGAAAGAACGCATCTCGAAGGCATTTGCAGGTATGACCCAGAGCCTGTGTATTACACAGCATGTTCTATGTTGATTTTGAAAATAATGCTTGGTGCTTTGTATGTGGTGCTTTATTTTGCGCTCAGGCAGTCTTTGTTGGTGTTTGTGTGATCCAGTTAGCACTGGATGTATTGCCAGATGGTGTTTTACTGATTGTGATGGTATACTTGTGCTTAAGGAGTGGGGAACCTATTTCCTTGAGGGCTGATGATCCTAAAGCCGTTGATGTATTTCAACATTTAATGGGATGGCTTTAATAGAGAGTGAGTGGTCTTCGGTTGAGGTAGCAGATAATTTAAAGGTAATTCCACAACAAATCTTAGAGTGAAGCCCTCTGGCAATGGGATTCTCCATCACTACTCTGTGGTGACAGCAAGTGGCTTTGCAAGTTTCCTTAAAAAGCCATTCTTTGGGGTTTTTTTGTTGTTGTTTTGTTTTGTTTTATTTTCGTTTTGATTTTTTTTTTTTTTTTTTTTTTTTTTTTTATCTCAAGCTTTAACTCCTGAATAGTTCTTTTTCCAGTTCTTCTCGCGAATGGCTTGCCCACTGGAAATTCCGCTCATCTTGCCTTCCTTTGATTGGGAAGTGTCAAGCAATGGAAGCATGTCTCCATCTACTATTATTACAGGTGTTCCTGGTTTCTTTTTCACTGATTGACAAAAACATATGGCTAACTTGGCCATAACTAAGCAGGGCTGTTCAAGGACAAGAGAATTTTGAGTTCAGCATCTAGCAAGTGGATTCTACAGTAATTCCATAATAGCCGTACCCCGTTCATAGTTTTTGAAAGGTATTTTCCTTTTTTTTTTTTTCTCCTTTGTTTTCTTGTTTTCTGGAACAGCTCTGCTTTGTTATGACTGCATTAGCGGAAAAGGAGCGGGCAGTGGATCAGCTCGGAGAAGAGTCAACTCATCCAAATCTCTCACAGGTACCCATGGAGAAGGGCTACTATTTTTCTTCCACTAATGTGTTTCTTCTTTTTTTTTTCTTTTTTTTTTTTTTCAGTTTTTAATTTGAGTGTGTGCGTCTGCTCAGGTGACCACAATAGTCTCGGAGGTAACATTAACTTGGCAATTAAGGGTTTGTGCTTGTGACTGGTGAATTCAAATCCCAAGACTACTAGCAGGAAGACTTTTTGTGTACTTAAACAAAGCAATTAACTGCAATGGACTCATTTCACATTGAAAAAAAAAAAACGTTTTTTGGTAAAATGCTTCTTTCATAGAGTGTCTAGCAAATGTTTTACATTAATACGATGTCAGCAGGGGAAAAAAAATACCCAGACGTCTTAATTTCTTCCATAATTGTCACCTCTCTTCTCACAATTCAGGCAGTCGTCGCTATTTGCAGATTAGAATGCAAATTAGCCCAGCTTCTCGGCACACTTTCATAATTAATTTCCTTTCATTAGGATTATGAATTAATACTTCTTTTAGAAGAGGAGACAAGAATTTGCCATCCCTCTTGGAGCATGATATTTTCCACTTGCCTTTGTGCTCGTTTTCTTTTTTTTTATGTTCCATTTTCTTCGCTCTAGCATGGCTCAGTTTGACAGAAGCGAAGCCTGTCAGGAAGCAGCGATATCGTGTCTCGCCCTCAGAAGCATTAAAATCCTTCCCTTTGAACCTGTTTGCTTTCAGACAGCGTCTTCAAAGGGTTCTGAGTCAAATTTTCCAGGAACGACAGCGATATGCGGAAATTTAAAGACGTGCCATTTTGTAATCAGGTGCCGGCGTCCTGAACCCACGGGAAGGGTCAAGAAGTCAGCCAAAGGGCAAACCAAGACGACATTTACAGGCCATGAACTTGTGATTTCCATAAGCTTGGAATGGTAATGTTTAAATGAAAGGATTTGCTATCAGAAGACTTTCAGGAGTAGATTAAGAAGATGACTTTACCCTGAAGGAGAGCTTTTGTGTTTCTGTTTCTATTTCCATGTAAAAATATGCAGCTGATTTCCCATGCTCCTCTATGCTTTATATTACAATGTGCCTTATTCCCACCCGTTCAATCTATTTCGGATTGAAGTGTCAAGCAAGAAAATATGTGGACGCAATATAGATGGATGTGCATGTACTTGAAATGAAGATGACTGGAAAAGAGCCAAAGAACTTTTCAGGATGGAAGTGGTGGATGCTTATCAGCGTATAGTTTTTGAAGTAATTACCAAGTAGTGTGGTGTTCAAAATGTGCCCCATTTAATTTCATTAAACTTTATCGTCTCCAGTGGTGGAGAACTAATTGGTAGCTTTTGGTGTTCTGCCCTGAGTGCTGTCGTGTTGTACTGCGTTGCATGATTTTCTGGTCTCATGTTTCATATTTAGTGTTTCTCGACCTACAGAATCCTCAATGGGATGCATATTTGTGCCTGTGCTGGGACTCTGTAGGATTGTGTATACTTAATAACTTATCGTGGATGCTAGTAGTACACCGCTACTTACACACATACACACTCTTACCCTTCAGTCATGTAACACAGCAGGTGATTATTAAGATTAGTGCCGCTGGATAGATTTATAAGACTATTCATGTGTATGTGTGTGCAGATGTGCACTGATGAGATATTAGATTTTTAGCATGTGGACCTCAACAGATAGACTTGACTCGGAAAATGAAAGGACTTCTTAACAATCTCTTTTTATGCCAGAAATGCAGACAGTATTAACTGGTGTGATGGTGCGAGTCTAGCTTTTGGCTAAAGGCTTTAATCCCTTATGGGGAAAAAGTTGCATGAGTGCTTGAGTGCATAAAACACAAACATATCAAGTTTCTTCCTAAGTATAAAAACTTATATATATCTATATATATATATATATAAGATAAATGTAAATAATATATATACAGTATATATCTTCTTTTCTTTTCGGCTTTTTCCCGTTCTCAGGAGTCACCACAGTGAATCATCTGAATCGCACATTTGATTTGGCATGGGTTTTTACGTCGGATGCTCTTCCTGTCACAACCCTTTAGTAAGGGACAGAAACACGCTGATGGCTTTGCAGCCTACTCTTTACGAAAGTCAGCAATGGTTCTTTTACATGCCTCTCACCATAGACAGTGAGACACACGGCCCGCCTTTGATAACCCAGTTAGCTGCTCTGGGTAATATATATATATATATATATATATATATATATATATATATATATATATATATATATATATATATATATATATATATACCTCTTTTTTGGCTTTGACCAAAGAGGGACTAAATCGCTCACTCATTTGTCAAATAACTTAATCCTACTAGGCTGGCGTGGATGCTGAAGCCTATCTCAGCTGACAGTGGGTAAGGAGGGTACCTGGGCCAACACACACAATCATTCACACTCACAGTCACACCTAGGGTAATTTGGAACAGCCAATTAGCCTAATGTGCATTTTTTTTTATGGGAAGAAGCTAGAGTACAGTCTAGAAATCCACACATGCATGGGTAGAAAATGCAAACTCCATACAGAAACGCCCAGGATCCGAACCCAAAGATTTCTTACTGAGAACACTTGGCCTCCCTTAAAAAAAAACTTTTTAGGTAATACTATATTCATGGCCCAAAAAATAAATAAATCAATAAAATTGCTCACTTTATAGTTTGTCGAGCACTGTAGTTATTAGCCATGATAACAGTGCATAAGCGCCATGACAATATTGCTGCAGTTGTTTGGGTTGAGGCTCAGCAACATTATGTAAGCCAGCTGAATGGCTAGGTTATTTGATCGATGGTTGTTTTCTTCTCTAATGGAACAGGTATAAATTTGGGGCTCAAATACTGAAAGAGTGGTTTAGTGAGCATGAGGACTCATTTTTCATTCATGAACTGGCACAACATAATCCTGTCCTTTGCCCTGTTGAAACTGTTCTGAATGTGCTGGAGAAGACTTTACGGAGTGGTTCAGTTTTCCCATCATCTGCTCAAGATGTTGGTGACATACTGTTATCAAGGGTAAAGATACTCCAAAAATATTAGAGTGCTCATTTTTCTTGACCCTTCAGCATACTTCTGAAGTTAATATTAAGTCCTTCTCTCATGCTTTAACGTGATTCAAATATATCTACAGAGCAGTATTACAGTGGGCTGAAAGTTAATAGGTTGACTAAGAAGTGGTAATGCCATAGCAATGAAATATGAGAGCTTGGGGATCCAAGCTCTACAACACCAATGGAAAAAGTGTGTAGATTGCAGGGGGAAACTATATTTAAAAATAAATCACATTTGGTTGAATTTGACCATTGCATCATGGTCTGCGTATGAATTTTCCAGCCCACCCTCATCGCATTTACCTCACAAACTACCACTCACAAGCAGTTAAAATTGTACAGCATATTGAGTCGCCATCGATTCTGTTTTTGAAAATCATGATTTTATACCTATCTGAATTAAATATTTATGTGGAAGACATACTCCAATACCATAGTGTTAATGAAGCATTGCATATCTTGAAAGTACAGACTGGTTCCAATTATCCGGCACCTTCAGGATGAAGCAAGTGCCGGAAAATCAATTTTTGCTGATGTATCAGGACCTTCCCAATAAGACATGTAAATTAAATTAAAATTAAATTTAGAGTAAAATAATAATAATAATAATTCTCCTTCTCTTAGCCTTTGTGCTGTTATTTAGTGATTACCTTGCTAATAGACTTCTATCATCTCTCACTTGGTGTTGTTGGTCCCTCTGGCTTTAGACTTCAGTGAGTAGTGACACCTTATCCTCACACATACTCTGACAGCTTTAATACGGCCCTTGCCATCCAAGCAAACATCACCAAAGCAAAAAACAAAAACAAAACAAAAACAACACAAAAATGTCTGGGTATGGTTGGATTAATGGCTGTTCCTTTCTGAGAGAATACAGAATAAGCATATCAGAATATCAAACTACTTTCAGATTGTTTAGCCACATGTGAAGTACCTATGCAGCCTAATAAGATAAGATAAGATACAGCTTTATTAATCTCACAATGGAGAAATTCACTGTTACAGGCTCTTGAGGTACCATCAGTAGGGGGTGCAAAAATAGATACAAATACAAACATACACACGTACATATATATTATATAAGTAAATAAATAAGTAGATACATAAATAGTATAAATTAATAAACAATAAAAGAAAAGAATGGAGCAACTTTATAGACTGGCCTATATTAAAGTGTAATGTATCTGAGGGCAGAGATGGGTTGATATGGTTCACAGTCAGTGGGGTAGATGTGGTTGATTAAAGTGCGCGGGGTTTTTATTGCACATAACCAGTATTTTCACAGACAGTTACAAAGTGGCGTTGTACAGTCTGATAGCGGTGGGAATGAACGACCTGCGGTAGCGCTCCTTCCTGCACTGAGGATGCCGCAGTCGCCCACTGAAGGAGCTACTCAGCTCCTCTACAGTCTGGTGCAGTGGGTGATAGATGTTGAACAGGATGGATGTGAGCTTTGCAACTATCCTCCTCTCACTCACCTCCTCCACAGAGTCCAGTGGGCAGCCGAGGACAGAGCTGGCCCTCCTGACCAGCTTGTTCAGTCTCTTTCTGTCCCGCTCTGTGCTGCCTGGGGCCCAGCAGATGGCAGCGTAGAGGATTGCAGAGGCTACCACAGAGTCATAAAAAGTCCTGAGCAGAGGTTCAGATACGCCGAAGGACCTGAGTCTCCTCAGAAGATGGAGGCGACTCTGGCCCTTCTTGTACAGGGCGTTGGTGTTGTGGGACCAGTCCAGTTTATTGTTAAGGTGAACACCCAGGTACTTGAAACTGTCCACTGTCTCAATGTCCTGTCCCTGGATGTTCACTAGTAAGTGTGTGTGTGTGTGTGTTTGAGTGTTTCTCCTGAAGTCGATCACCATCTCCTTCGCCTTCCTGGTGTTCAAGCACAGGTGGTTGCGCCACACCAGTCCACGAAGTCAATGATGACCGACCGGTACTCCAGCCTCGTTCCTCAGACACACGGCCCACGATGGCGGAGTCGTCCGAGAACTTCTGGAGGTGGCAGCTGTTTGTGTTATATATGAAGTCCGAGGTATAGATATTGAAAAGGAAGGGTGAGAGGACGGTGCCCTGCGGTGCCCCCGTGCTGCAAACTACCACCTTTGACTTACAGCCGCGCAGCCGCACGTACTGTGGACGGTTGGTAAGGTAGTCAATAATCCAGGCAGCGAGATGCCCGTCCACTATATAATAATAATATGACACAAATTCAGTCACGTCTAATAGCTCTTTTTAGTTTTTCTGTCTAGATATATCAAATTAGTGAATGAACAGCTTAGTCGCCACATAACCAGCTATGTTACCTCTGGGTTTTTTTTCTTTTTTTTCATTCATTTGTCAATCTGCTTCATCCTACTCGGATTATGGGGAGGCCTTATCAAGTTCCATCAGATTCTTTGCTTACAATTTTCTGGATTTGCAAATAACCTTGGGATTACACTGGAGTACAATGTCTGTGATCTCCATGATTTGAGAAAATCATGAGAAGGGGGGTTGTGGGTCGAATCGTGATGATCTTGAGAGAACTTGGTGGCCTCATGATCATGTTGTGGGAATTTGGTGGATTCGCGATGATCGTGCTGATTGTGACAAAATTTGTTGATTTGTTACGATGTATTATGATTTGACGCCAATCGTGATAGAATGTAGTTTCACACGACTACTTTAAACAATTACCATGGACTTACAAAATGATGCCTGCTCTGATTATGACAGTGGGGGAGTAAACCTCTTTGTCCATTGATTAGATTGTCAACTAACAAAAGTATATAACTGCTTAGACTAGAGAGAGAGAGAGAGAGATACTAAATAAAGTAAAAAAAAAAAAAAAAGTTATGAAACCTGTGAATTTTTACATCTTTTTCTTGAATTCTGTGAATTTTAATTTACATCGAATTTACATGCACATTTGTGAGGGGGACGTCTGGGCCACACTGCTTAGGCTGCTGCCACCACAACCTGACCCAAGATTAAGTGGAAGAGGATAAGAAATGGGGTTCCCAGTGGCACATCGACATGCTGTGTGACTATTAACCAATCACAAGTTTGAATCCAGGTTAATGCCACAGGGGAGCTAATTGGCCGAGCTCTCATGGGAGGGAGTGATGGCATACGTTAACTTCCCTGTCATGCGCAGTGGTCGCCAGGCAATCATGGGTGTCTGTGAGCTCATTCATACGAGTGGGCAGATATGCTTTCCCTCCGAGTGTGTTACACCGCAACCAAATAAGCATGTGCTCCAGTTCCTAAAGACGCGGGTGGTAGCACTGTATGTCATAGTGGGGGCATGTGCATGCTTTTTCCAATCCCTGGTTGGTGGTGGTTGTGTGATATGGAAGGCAATACTTGATGGGTGGGAATTGGATATGACCAAATTAGGGAGAAAATGTCAAAGAATAAAAAAAGAAGATAAAGTGATGAAGGTATGTGGTTGGTTGAAATTAGATGATGCAGGGATTTAAAACTACTAAAGACTTGCTCAAACATGGAATTTTTCAAGATGGTTTAATCAGTCTTCTGAAATAAATTTCTCAGCCTGCCAGTTAATAATTACTGACCCAGCACTTTAGCACAAAACAACTGATCCCCAGCTCAAATGTGACGCTCTCCACCAAAAGCAGGTGCTTGTCGCAAGTGACACACAGAGCTTGTGAGGCGAAGTATTTCCTACTCGGACTTCCGATCTTTCAAGTGAGAAAATGCGCATTGAATACTTGTTGAGGACTCAACCATCGCTTGCTCACTTGAAAGATCGGAAGTCCGGATAAGCCGCGCTTCGTCTCACAAGCTCCGTGTGTGACTTGCAACAAGCGCCTATTTTCGGTGGAGCGCCTCACGAATATGGCTGAATTCCTCCACATTAGCACGGCCATCATAGATATAGTTGGAACTACCATGAAGTCCTATATATTTCTTAACATGTTTATTTATTGCTTTTATATGTTTTTTATCATCATGCTCAGAATATCATCAAAGAATATAATTCACGGTTGCTAAAAACACCCACATCAGCCTGCACAACCTCAGTCAACCCTAAAGTCTGTTGATATCAAGCTATCGCACATACCCCTCTCATCTTCCCCCTTTCTGTGTTGTCAATGTGTCTTAATTTAGGCTCTGTCGGGAGTGGAAGAAGGTGTAAAATAGAGTGTGTTTCTCTGCCAACTGTGTCCTACTTCTGCAATTCAGAAAAAAAAAAAAAAAATCAGGTTGAAATCAGGACGCTGTGACTTGAATAGCATCCTCCAGTGAGTTTGGCTACTAGACAGTTTTGGGAACATGATGCAAGGTATACGCATGAAGTGTATCCCAACTGGAGGCAGACTGGAGATCAGTTCAAAGTAAGGACAGTATGTCAGTGTGGCCAGGAAAACGAACTGATCCACAAGGTTTCGGTGCCTTGGTGGAGAGCTCAGCCAAAGTTCAGAGTCTTCACAATGTGTGTAGCTACAGTTACACAGTCTCTGTTATTATGCGCTGTCATTATTGTGAGCTTTCAACTGGATACCTTACTTAGTTTACAGCTACAATTGGATGGCGACTGCTGCTGTGGTATACGATTATGATTCTCAAAGCTGCAGTTCCTATGCACTACAGTGTGGATTCTGAATTTTCTTCTCCTAAAACTCTTCACTTTCTCATGCCTTGTGTTATTAAAAGACTTTGTTTCAAATGCCCCCCCAAAAAAAGACATAAAGAAGTCTCTTTAAGATTGAAATTCTGAACCAGTCAGTTGTGATTTCCTTTCAGCTGTTTTTATGTCAAGTCTTGATGGTTGCTGTGGTTGTTAATAGAGAATATGTGACAAAAAATTATGTTTTTGAATAAACAATGACTACTGAGCTTATTCTTTAATCCCAACTCAAGCTGCTTGTCTCCTGATCAAGTGGTTGCTTTTTTTAATTGGAATATTTTCATTAGTGTAGTCGAATGCATAGAGAAACCCAGTAGTTTGCTTTTTTATGTCAGAATATGCAAAATATGATTAAGTACGCCCGGGCAGTGGTGAACTGGTGGTGAAGTAGGTACTTGGATCACTCATCCCAAGGTTCAGAGTTCAAGCCCCACTTCCTCATGTCCTCATACAGGGACATTGTATTCCCTTACCAATAATATTGTGTGTATATCCTTGTAAGATCTGCATCCCCCAGTGCAGCTAACTGGGTTATCAAAGGCCGGGCATGTCTCTCACTGTCTATGGTGTGAGGCTGTAAAACAGGGGTCACCGACCTTTTTGAAACCGAGAGCTACTTCTTGGGTACCAATTAATGCGAAGGGCTACCAGGTCAAAACACACCTCTGAAATTACAAATTTGCTCAATTTACCTTTAATTATATGTTATCATTAATAATTAATGATATTTATCTATGTGAAGATATTGATTTGATTTAAAATATATTCAAAAAAATTAGATGCAGCTCAATGGAGAGTGGCGCTATGGAGCTGTGGGCCTGTCCTAAAACTAGCAGTGAACAGGTCCGCGGGCAACTTATAGTGTCCTTGCGGGCTACCTGGTGCCCACGGGCACCACGTTGGTGATCCCTGCTGTAAAAGAACCATTGCTGACTTTCCACAAGAGTAGGCTGTATAGCCATCAGCATGTTTCTGCCCTGCGATGACTTGGCGAGCCTTTAGGGGAATGACTGTTTAGTATATACTACATTTGAACATGAGAAAAGCAGTCTAAAACAATATTATGTTTTTTTTTTCCCTATTTTGTCAGGAACTGATGGCTAATCATTCACCAATAGCAGTGTGGATGGGTTGAAAGAGCAACATAGTTTTTCAATGTATTTTAATGGCTTTGTTTTAAGAAGAGCGTATTACCAAATTCTGTAACTTTTTAAGCAAACACCAATAAATTTCCTGCACTTGACGTGGCTCTTGAGCTCACACCAAGGCTATTGCTGAAACAGTTTTAGAAACCAGCTTGATGTGATTCACAGAATTCACTGATCATTATTGTTTGCCTGACAATCAATCACTGATTGCCATTGTTCCTGACTGTCACTGTTTTACAAAAAAATACTGCATATAATTTTATTGTTTCCCAACAGCCAATCATTAATCATTATTTTTTTCCCAACAGCCAGTCATTATTCACCCTTGTTTCCCAACAACCAACCATCGATCATTTTTTTTTTTTCCCCAACAACCAATCACTGCCTACTTTTGTTTCCGAACAGCAAATCCCTGATGGTCACTTTTCCCAGCAACCAATCACTGGTATTAATTGTTTCCCAACAGCCAATTACTGATCATGTTTGGTTTTTAAAACCCAAACATTGTTAAATATATTTCCCCAACAACCAAGAACTGACCTTTACTCTTTCTGAACAACCAATCACTGATCACCATTGTTGCTCAACAACCAAGTACGCATTAGCCAATTTTTATGAAACAATTTTCAAGATTGACAGTAGCACATACCCATGCAAAACTACTAATAAAACAGCACAGGTGTGTTATGTGCTAACATTATTCATATAGTGCGGAACCGCCCCACAATTCAGATAGAACATTTGCTAATCTCGTAACGATAATAGTCAGACTCTGTGAGTGATGTGATGTTAGTAAAGTAAAAAATAAAAAAAAGATAACAAAAACAAAAGTTTATGGCTAAAAGAGAAATATATATCTTGTATTATAATCTGTATTTGTAAACAGAAGCTGGACTTGAGATATTATTGTTGCCATTATTTATGTTTATTCCAAATATGCTAAAATTGTGACCATGTAAGGAATTTTAATGCTTAATTACTTTAATGCTTGATTTCTCAAAATGACTAATGTGTACCTGTATTATATAATGGCTCCTTATTGTATGTCTCTGGTGCCTTCCTCATACTGCAGTCCTTTGTTATTGTATCTACACCTGAGAAATTATAATATTCTGACACGTGATGTGTGTATGTATGTGTGTGTGTGTGTGTGTGTGTAGGTGAACCTCGACTTATGTGGTTCTCGACTTACAAAGTTTCGACTTTACGATGCCACTAAATATATGTACGCTGCTCAGTTTGTAAGCTCCTACGATGCATACTAGTGTAGTGCGTATGAATACACAACTACACAGTGTTACGTGGACGTCAGCATGGGCCATTTTGTCTCGAAGCTTGTCATAGCAATGTATTTTATTACATTATATATTTATTTTATTTGAATTGAAATGTCTATTTACTGTTTTCCCATGAATTTGAAATATAATACATGTATTAGGATACTTAATTAGAGATTTAGGGGTAAAAATCCGACTTGCACGGAATTCCGAGTTTGGAACGGAACTCGTTCGTAACTCGAGGACCGCCTGTATGTGTGTGTGTGTGTGTGTGTGTGTGTGTGTGTGTGTGTGTGTGTGTGTGTGTATATATATATATATATATATATATATATATATATACACATATATATACACACACACACACACACACACACACAGACATACACACACACATACATATACAGTCGGCCCCCAATTTACGAAATTAATCTGTTTCAGACAGAGCCAGTTTCGTATTGCGGGGATTTCGTAAGTAGGGGTCACATCTTACATGTCAAACACCTAATTCGTTCCAAGTCTCCAGTCCTTGGACTGGATAAACCCCATAAACCCTTTAAAAATGATAAAAGTACACCAATTTTGTATGAAATATGTGTTAAAAGTAAACGAAAATTATTTATTAAACCATTTAAACATTTTATTAACATATTAAACCGTTTTATTAACATATTTATTAATTAAACCATTATTAAACATTTTTATTAACACACACACACACACACACACACACACACACACACACAGTGGTACCTCAGCTTACGAAATTAATCCGTTCCAGAAGAGTTTTCATAGCCTGATTTTTTCATAAGTTGAGTAGCATTTTACATGTAAAAGGCCTGATTCGTTCCAAGGCCTCCAATACTACCCCTAAACCCTTTCAAAATTATGGCCTCCTTCCGCTTCAATATCGTACCGATGGTGGATGGGTTTCGGCCATATTCCTTTGCGATATCACTCAACCGCATGCCAAAAGCCCGCTTCTTCTTTTCACTAGCACCGTGAATCACTTTCTTGGGGCCCATGACGAATGACGAAAAATAAAATTGCAATGAGCACACTCGAAAAACTCACGAAACAACAGTAACTCTGTAACAATGGGTCAAAGGTGCACAAAAAGCATCATGGGTATTATGGAGATGCAGCTCCCTCCTAGCCAATGGGAGGCCAGCGGGGCGGGGTGTTGGGAGATGGCCAATGGGAGAGAAAATCGCGCATTGTTTGAATTTTTGGGATGGTGAGTTTTGTAACGTGAATTTTTTCGTATCCAGAGATGGAAATTTTAGGTAAATGCGTTTCATAACTTGGATTTTTTTGTTTGTTTGGTCTTTTGTAAGGTTAGGGACCACTGTGTGTATGTGTATATATATATATATATATATATATATATATATCGTACATTTAATCTTAGTGCGAGAAGCACAATCATGGCTCTTAACAAGTTCCTGGAAAGCAGCAAGTTACATTAGTAGGATGGAAAACACTGCCACTTGATTCTCTTCACCTTCCATGGAGAAAAGTTAGGGATGTGACAGTTCATCTTATTATTGTGTCAGCTAGGCCATGTTACCAGCATGAACTGACTTCTCATCCTTCCTACAGGGAGAAAGGACTGAGCCCTCCTCTCCCAAAACAATTACTTGCTAATCTGGGGCACCGGATGAGAATTAGCACTTTAATCATGCCTGTGGCAGCCCACGGTTTCACCCTGCTGCAGAGAAATGCATTATAATAGCTGTCAAAGCCAATGACCTCTCTGTGACTTAGCGACTCGGTCCCAATCTGCCAGCAGGGATGAGATAATGCTGATCCTCCTCTGGCTGTCATTGCCAGCTAGCTGTTCACTAATGGTGGCCTTCGTGGCCATTACTGAGACGATGTGGTTGGAGAATGCTGACAGTGAACTACCTGCCTTCACGTCATTTTGCTGTAGCTTTATTTATTAGCAAAGACTGCAGTGCAGCTAGAGTGAGTCACCTCTGTGGCTGAGGATGAGGACGAGTTCATAATTTGGTGTTTGGAAGAGTCGTTTTATTAGCTCGTAAAGCGCAGCATGGGTCGATGCTGCAGTCAACAAAAAAGTGGATGCATTTCACTTAAAATTTGCTCATCATCCTATGGACATTAGCAGTGCAAAATGATCATAATATATTTATTTCTTTATTCATTTAGTCCTTCATCGTTTGGATGGATCAAAGGGCATCTGGTTGAAGTGATCAGAATTGAGATCCTGCAGCCTACAACCCAAATGAATTAATTAAAAAAAATTATATACATATACCTGACCTTACTATAGTCCCAGCAAATGAAAAATCCAGGTTACGAAAAACATTTTCCAAAATTTTTTGTCTCTGTATACGAAACAAGTTCTCCTTACGAAACGTGCCATTCAAACATTAAAACATAACATTCAAACAATGCAGGAGCTGCTCTCCCATTGACAATCTTCCAACATCCCGCCCCGCTGGCCTCCCATTGGCTACGAGGGATGATGCAGCTCCCTTCCATTGGCTATTATGGAGCTGCATCTCCCATAATGCTTTTCGTGTAAAGGACAGAGTTCCTGTTGTTTCATGTGTTTTTCAAGTGTTGTCATTGCAACTTTCTTTTTTGGCTCAAGCTTTTAACCTTGCATAAGCATTTGTAAAATTACAACTCTGCTAAGAAGACACAGTCAACACACGCGCGCAAACACACACACACACACACACACACACACACACACACACGCGTGTGATTCCCGGTGCGAGTGAAAAGAAGAAGTGGGCTCGTGGCATGCGGTTGAGTGATATCGCAAAGGAATGTGGCCAAATGGCCACTTAATTCCACATTCCACTTAATCATCTACCATTGGCACGATATTGAAGCAGAAGGAGGCCTTAAAAGGTATACTTTTATAATTTTTAAAGGGTTTATGGGGTAGTATTGGGAGCCTTGGAATGAATCATGCATTTTACATGTAAAATGCAGTTCAATTTATGAAAAATGCAGGTTACGAAACAACTTTCGGAATGGATTAATTTCGTAAATTGAGGTGGCACTGTGTATATATGTATGAAGGGAACAGCCGAAAGGAAAAGAAGAATATATATATATATATATATATATATATATATATATATATATATATATATATATATATATACACATACCAGTCCTTCTCAAAAAATTAGCATATTGTGATAAAGTTCATTATTTTCTGTAATGTACTGTTAAAAATTAAACTTTTATATATTTTCGGTTCATTGCACACCAACTGAAATATTTCAGGTCTTTTATTGTTTTAATACTGATGATGGCATGGATGGCAATCAGCCTGTGGCACTGCTGAGGTGTTACGGAGGCCCAGGATGCTTCGATAGCGGCCTTAAGCTCATCCACAGTGTTGGGTCTGGTGCCTCTCAACTTCCTCTTCACAATATCCCACAGATTCTCTATGGGGTCAGGAGAGTTGGCAGGCCAATTGAGCCCAGTAATACCATGGTCAGTAAACCATTTAGCAGTGGTTTTGGCACTGTGAGCAGGTGCCAGGTCGTGCTGAAAAATAAAATCTTCATCTCCATAAAGCTTTTCAGCAGATGGAAGCATGAAGTGCTCCAAAATCTCCTGATAGCTAGCTGCATTGACCCCGCCCTTGATAAAACACAGTGGACCAACACCAGCAGCTGACATGGCACCCCAGACCATCACTGACTGTGGGTACTTGACACTGGACTTCAGGCATTTTGGCATTTCCTTGTCCCCAGTCTTCCTCCAGACTCTGGCACCTTGATTTCCGAACGACATGCAAAATTTGCTTTCATCCGAAAAAAGTACTTTGGACCACTGAGCAACAGTCCAGTGCCGCTTCTCTGTAGCCCAGGTCAGCCGCTTCTGCCGCTGTTTCTGGTTCAAAAGTGACTTGACCTGGGGAATGCGGCACCTGTAGCCCAGTCCACTGCTTCCACAGGTCCCCCAAGGTCTGGAATCGGCCCTTCTCCACAATCTTCCTCAGGGTCCGGTCACCTCTTCTGGTTGTGCAGCGTTTTCTGCCACACTTTTTCCTTCCTACAGACGTCCCACTGAGGTGCCTTGATCGAGCACTCTGGGAACAGCCTATTCGCTCAGAGATTTCTTTCTGTGTCTTACCCTCTTGCTTGATGTCGTCAATGATGGCCTTCTGGACAGCAATCAGGTCGGCAGTCTTACCCATGATTGCGGTTTTGAGTAATGAACCAGGCTGAGAGTTTTTAAAAGCCTCAGGAATCTTTTGCAGGTGTTTAGAGTTAATTGGTTGATTCAGATGATTAGGTTAATCGCTCGTTAACCGCTCGTTAAGCTCGGTCAGACTACCTGAACATGATATGCTACTTTTTTGAGATAGGAATTTTTGGGTTTTCATGAGCTGTATGCCAAAATCATCAGAATTAAAACAATAAAAGACCTGAAATATTTCAGTTGGTGTGCAATCAATCTAAAATGTATGAAAGTTTAATTTTTATCAGTACATTACAGAAAATAATGAACTTTATCACAATATGCTAATTTTTTGAGAGAGACTAGTATATATGTTTTCATTGTTGGTGCATGTTAGGCTAGACCTAATGGATTTGGATACCTTCTCCAAACATGTCTGTCTGCTTGTTAATCTGTTTGTGAGCAGAATCCTATCGATGCCCATGCAAGTTTTCAACAAACTTGTTGGAGACTTTACCCTACTCGAGTCCCAATGTCAGGGTCAAAAGTGAAGGTCGGTGCAAGGTCACAAATTTATTTACTAGAGCCATTATCCTTGAAACCAGTGCTAATAGACATGGCTTTACTACAAAACATTAATTAGAAACCATATTATGGACTCTCAAATAGAACAATCACCTTTGACCTTGAGTGACTCTGAAAAAGTTCACAGGAGTTTGGCCACTTATAATTTCTAAATAAGTTCCGATAAACATGCTGTTACTATGCAACACTAATAGAAACCATATATGGACTATCACATGAAACAATTAGTTTTGACCTTGAGTGACCTTGAAATGTCCTAGCTGTTTTTGGTAATATGTTGACATACACTTATTATAGAATATAATGTAAGACCTGAACATGGCCTATTAAAAACAAAACCCATATAGGGCTACATTATCCACTGGTGCGTGAAGGGATACCTTGCAGCCTGTATGGGTGCAACTAGATAAGTAGTTTACAAGCACATATTTTCCTGGTGTTATTGGAGTATTGCACACACGACATGGTCTTTATTGGCACACTGAGAAAGAAAAGTATTGGTTTAATCCAGGTGTGGAGCCTGTATGTTTGCATCCTTCTCTCTGAGGAATCCTTTTTTTTCCTCTCCATTTACTTTGTTATGAGAAAATGTCTCTTGTACCCTCTGAAGTCCTAATGAGTAATAAGAGATTTAAAGCTCAGCACTGGTTCATCCTGCAGCCATCATCCAGAAGACTTGTGTGCTAATTTACCTTTTCTTCCAGTACAGTTTTTCCTTTCTGGAGCACTGTTTTCCCGTTTCCTTCATTTCCTTTTCCTGTCACTTCCTGTTTCTAACATCGTACTGTTGTGCCTTTCATATTTTAACTGATCTACAGCCCTTGCCTTCACTCATTCATAATCTTTTCCTTCTCTTCCCTCCCTTGTCTCTCCCCTCCCCCCATTTTCTTTCTTAACTTCTTTCATCCTTTTTTGTCTTTTGGCATTTCTGTTTATCTTCTCTTTTTTGGTAACTTGTGCTCTTTTCATTTTGTTCTTTACTTTTCTGTCCACTCTCTATTCTATTTTACATTGTGGTATTTCTTTCTTTCACTTTAAATAATTTATTTTTCATTTTGGTGTATCGTTCTTTCCTTTTATTTTTGCTACCTTTATATTCTCTCCCTCTTTCTCTCTCTTGCTCTCTGTTCTTCTGCCTCCCTGCAGTAGAGATTAAAGTGATAAAGGACCTCCCGTGGCCTCCTCCTGTTGGTCAGCTCAGCACTTCTTCCCCCCTGGTGGAGGTGGTTGAGGCTCCTCCTGCTCCCCAGCAGGCGTCCCAGCTCTCCCCTGGACAGAGTGCCTCAGGCTGTGAGCAGCACCACCAGGGTGGGTCTGACCCTCACCTTCATCCCTCCTTCTCTCTATCTCCAATAACATAGTGAACGACTGCTTCATTCTCTTATCATCACCAATAAACTGGGGGAAACAGTTGAAAGGATAAGAGTTGGACCTGTCTCAAGTCTACGTGGCTTTTTTTTTTTTCTTTTTTTATGACATTGTAGTGTTTGTTTTTGATCCAAGACTGATTATAGGCGTTTCTCAGCTCTGATTTTAGAATCTTTTATAGGGGCTCTTTAAGAACTCTTTTAAAAAGCTCCGCAGAGGCTTTTTAGATGGATAAAGGTTAATTATTGCCATGCCAATAAGGTTGCAACCTGGATTTTAATGTGCAAATAGGCAAGAGAGTATGACTGAATATTTACTGCAATGATTAATATGTTTCAGCTGAAAGCATGTTGTTTAATCTGACTTGATGCAGTGAGTAGCTTCTCATTTCGTAAACAACCACGACAGAAGATGTATCCTGTGGTCGTGGAAAAGATGTCACTGAAGATGAGCAATTATTGGACTGCATCAAGCAAATAACACAGTGAAAGAGTGCTGAGATCACTTAAATTACAATTGCATAGGCCCAATTAAGAGCTGGACGGTTCATGTTCAACCGTCAATTTCATCGAATACAGGAAAATAAATAAAAATAAAATTATTAAAAAGCTGTGGAGCCAAAAGAAAAAAACCTCATTAGTGAAAATAATCAGAAGAAAATGTAGTCAGGCTTGCTTTAGTTAGCTATTAAGTAAAATGATCAGCCTTTGGATCGATGGGGAATGGTCATGTGATCTAATTATTCCAGATTTACCCTATTCCAGAGCGATGGGCATGTCAGGGCAAAGAGCAGGAAATGCATGAAGTAATGTACCCATCATACATAGTGTCTTTTATATATAAATATATATAAGACTGTGGATGTCATCTTATCATCTGGCCTGCTTTGGTTGGTCAAGTCTAGGCTGAGCAACATTTTGGGACAATAAAATGATGTGAATGAATGAATGTAATGTACAAACTGATTGACCAGGTTGTGAGTCAAAGAGTGGTTCTGGAAGCATGAGGAATCATTTCCACATTCGTGTACAGAGTCATGGTCTTCACCGCAGTAAATGTACTTGCGTGGAAGGAGAAAACATTACGCAGAGGTTCCACTCTCCTATCCTCAACACAAGACATCAGTGACAAACCACGACTACTCTGGGCTGAAATGAAAATTGTGACGTGTGACCTTTTTAAACAATTCCCAGGTGAATGTACTGTGTAGTCAAGCACTGTTCAGGATGTTACTGAGAAACTTTCAAGGTTCCTCAATGAGGAAACCCAATCAAACCAGTCAGATGGTGCAGTGTATATAGCGACGTATAACACAGCAATGTTGTATTCTTGATTCTAATTATTCAGAAGGTGGTCTCCTGTCCTGTGTACTCATTCTCTGTTGTGCCATTGACTTAGCAGGGATCCGGTTGATTCGACACAGAAAGATAGTCCCTCCAGGTTTTTGCAGGGTTTTTTTTTTTGTTTTGTTTTGTTTTTTACATTTATAGTTTCAATTGGATATCTTCATCAAATCTAAATAAATAAATAAATAAAGTGGTGTACAGTGGTTTATGGCTCAACTTTTCCACTGGGTACAATTGTGATTGGTGATACTTGCTGCGTATTACAATAATTGGACAATTTTTGTATTTTTTTTTTTTTTTTTTTTTTTTTTTTAAATGGTGGTGTGATCAGTATAAAAAAAAAAAAAAGTAAGATCATATAAAATGCACAAAGATTGGTTGAATTTGTGACAATTAGCATGATTGCCACATCTCAAATTCCTGGAGGGACTGATAATGTAGACCATTATATTATGTACATTTTCAAATTTACAATATGCATACTAAACAAATAAATAAATAGTCACTGTTGTGGTGAAGCATTCCGTCAGGACAAGTTTTCTGATACAGGACCAAGTCTTCAGGACAGACTTTGGTTTCTTTGTAACATGACCATGAGGTTTCCACACATTTTTAAATAGAATATTCAAGGACTTTTCTGGCTTACATCAGTGAAATTCACAGACATGGCATACTTTGTAGTTTGAGACAAGGATCAAGGTTAATCAAAGGTGGTGTACCAGGGTCGTCCAGATGTTCTGTGTATTTTTCATAAGCTAGTCTTTGTAAATTTTTATAGTGAGTCCTAGGAATTTACACTGTCCAAGCATGGTTGAAGGTTCAGTTATTGCTCTCTGATGTCATTTTTGCACAAGATATAGAAGTTCAGGTGCACCAAATGACCCATGTTTGCAGTAGGTGATATACTGTGTATCATGTATACTTAAGAGGAATAAAACTTTTTACTAATACGTGACATCACACCGCATGGAAAAGAGCTTGCATGTGGCAAGTTACAAATAAAGTAACAATAAACCTTGTAAAATGTTTTATTTAAAATCATAATTACAACAACAAAATCATCCTCATCATCATAATAGGTAGCACAGTCGTGAGAACATTCCCAGCACATCAAGAAGGTCCTGGGATCGATTCCCAGACTCGGGGCGGTTCTGTTTGAAGTTTGCATGTTCTCCCCATGCTTGCGTGGGTTTTCTTCAGGAACTCTGGTTTCCTTCCACTGTAAGCTAATTGGCTGTTCCAAATTTTCCCTAGGTGTGAATGTGAGTGTGAATAGTTGCATGTGTGTTAACCTGCAATGGCCTGGAAAGCTGTTCAGGGTGTATGTCTCCTTCACCCAGAGTCAGCTGACATGGCATCAGCCTCCCAGTGACTAATTAGGATTAATGGTCTTAAAAATAAATGAATTAATAATAATAATAATAATAATAATAATAATAATAATAATAATAATAACCAAAGTGTTACTGTTGTATTTTGTTATTTTTTTTATGAGGTAAATCTTTGATCATAGTAAACAGGTAACACTCTGGTGTCATTAGATTTTAAAATACCAGAACCAATCAGATTCTTGTATTCAAATTTAACCTGTGCGAGTACCTGCATTTTCTGATAAGGATCAGATGTTGCAACCTATTTGTATAACGACAATGATTCTGAAAAAATAAATGTTTTTGTGACCTGGTGAAGTTGCTGTGAACATATGTCCATAGTACTGTATGCTGAGATAAAGTTAATGGACTGTCGTGTGATTAATGTTCATTGGTGCTAGTGAACACCTGCTTCTTCTGAAGCAGAAAATCACCAGGCATTTTAATTTAATGGCATTTGGCTAACATGTGTGCAGTGTAATTGCTGATCAGGCTAGCCCAAGTATTTTTCTTACATTGTCCCACATGTTGTTTGTTTCTGTTTGTTTGTTTGTTTGTTTGTTTCGTATTGTTTCATTGGTGGAAACTCAGCCACCTCTACTGTAATATGATATTAAGCCTCCAGACAGTCCTGCTGTTTTGCTTTCAGGGTGCACCAAAAATACACTTCCAGCGATTCAGGAGATAACAGCCTTCTTTACTGCCCCAGGACACATGATCTGAAACAGTTGTGGACCAGATGCATTGTCATTATATGAAACCAAGTTCTGTATTCAACATGATATGTTTTCAGAATTGTGTCCTTTGTTAAAAAAAAAAAAAAAAAAAAAATCTTTTGTTCATCATGGCCTTCACTTGATCTTACTGTCAAAACCTGTCGAAGGAAAAATCCTTCTGAATGTACCGTATCATGTCGACCTTGGAGACGATGCTAAATCAAGATTTATGTGGCAGAAGGCAATGGGAAGGTATCCGTTTCGTTGAGTGATGCGTAGGGATTTAAGCCTGTCGGCTGGCTGGAAGTTAACCTTGATTGATTTGGGCCAAAGGCCAGTTTGAGAGATTAGAAGTAAGTTGATCTATGTCTTTCTACCTCCTCAGAGGAAATACAGGAGTAGTAAGTGCAGTTCACGAAGCTGTGCGACGGTGACTGTTGCATTCACTCTGAGATCAGTTTTTCTTCTGTAACAAAAAAAAAAATGCTGAACGGACCTATCTTGACATTTTCACTTCTCTTTTTCTCTTACTTTTGGACAGGTATAATGCTGTTTATAAATATTTTTGTTTGTTTGTTTGATATCAAAATGATGCTGACTTAATATCATGGTGCATTCTAGCCTCTTAATATCCAGCGCCCAGTGTTGCCTCTCTTGTGATTTCTCCACAGCACCCCTTTCTTAGTACTAGAGCAGTGGTTCTTAACCGAGGTTCGATTGAACCCTAGAGGTTCAGTGAGTCAGTCTAAGGCAGTGTTTCCCAACCCCTGTTCCGCGGCACTTTAGTGTGCCGTGAGAAATCATCAGCTGTGCCGCGGAAGATTAACCGATTTCACTTAGCGTGTAGTAACAGTGCTGTTCTGCTAGAGGGCAGTATCATTTTTGTTCCGTGGTGTGCCTCATGATTTTTCTAATGTAAAAGGTGTGCCTTGGCTCAAAAAGGTTGGGAAACACTGGTCTAAGGGGTTCAGCAGAGGTCAAGACACGCACCCAACTTATATTCATGACGACACGCCCCGCTTGGCCATCACTGGCTGCAGGTAATCACGTTACGTTACTCGGCCAATCTGTGCTGCAGGAAATTTGGTGTGCTCAGTAGTCGACTTGTGACTGTTCTGAGGGTACGGCGTGTGATTTCTTTCTTAATGTTTTAATCCTTACTATGTTGAGCAAAATAAAGAAAGTGGTCGGATGAATATATACAACATGGATTCACATATATAACGGAACGTGATGCTGCTCAGTGTCCTATCTGCATGATTTGCGAAGTAGGATCAACCCCCTGCTGACTGACGTATACGTACATGTATATGTGTATATAATATCAATAAATACATATTCAACGCTCTAAATGCTTATAATAAAACATTAATTAAACATTCCAAAAATAATGCATAAGATGTAAATAAAATATAAATACACACACATACAGATGCGTGTGCACGCACTCAGATGCACACCTCACATAAAAATGTAAGTAGTTTTGATGGGCGGAGTTCATGCATTGTATTTTTTATTTTTTTTCCCCCAAGATGGCGCTGTGCAACCTGCAGCCAGTTACAGGAGCTCTTCACCTTGTTTTCCCACTTTTTCTCTTTTCTATTGTATATAGGCGTGTTTCTTTATCTTTTTTCAAAGTTTCTTTTTCTTTTTTCAATCCTGCATTTGGGAAGCCCACTTTTACAATGCTTTTGTTTTGCTTTGCACTTTTACTTTCACTTTTTGGATCGGTGTCAGGAAACTCATTCACCGACGGCTCTGAACAACACAGGTCTTACACACGTGAGCCCCTCCTCAGCCTGCGCGGCCCCTCTCTCCTTCATGCGGAAAAGCCTGTTGTTCCCGTGGACATACGGAGGAAAAGGAGAGGCTGCATAGGGGGACGAAAGACGCGGAGGACATATGTTCCCTCTGTCATCATGGGAAATGTCTGCGCTATCGTCAACAAGACCGAGGAGCTGGCGGCGCTGACCCAGACGTGGCTGAATGAACACACACCGGACTCTGTGGTTTCTCTGAACAAATTTACACTCGCACGTGCAGATTGGAGTGTGGCGGAAAGCGGAAAGAAGAAAGGAGGGTGCTTGGTGGTCTATGTGAATGAACGGTGGTGCCACCCGGCCAACGTGCACGTGAAGGAACAGCTGTGCACGCGGGACCTGGAGCTGCTCGCGGTGAGCGCGCAGTCGTATTATTTTCCGGGGGAGTTTTCACACGTGATTGTGTTTTGCATGTACATTCTGCCCTCGGCTGATGCGGCGGCTGCGTGTGAGCGTCTCCACAGCGCTGTCAGTCAGACGCAGACTTGTTACCCCCGCGCAATGATTCTGATCAGCGGTGACTTTAACCAAGCTTCTCTCTCCCGACGTTCACGCAGTACCTGCAGTGTACCACGAGAGACAATAAAACGCTGGACTTGCTGTATGCAAATGTGAAGGACACTTACAGCTCCACCCCCTCCCCCCCACTGGGATGCTCAGAACACAACTTTGTCTACCTTCTCCCCAATACACACCCAGGGTGCGAAAGGAACCTGTGCAGAAGAGGTCTGTGAAAGTGTGGACTGAGGAGACCAATGAGAGGCTTAGGGACTGTTTCCAGACCACAGACTGGAGCATGCTCTGTGACTCCTTTGGTGATGACATCGACGGCCTCACACACTTTATCACTGATTACATGAACTTCTGCGTGGACAGCACTGTGCCAACACAGAGGGTACGGTGCTTCTCCAACAACCACCCGTGGGTCACCCCTGAGCTTAGAGTCCTCCTGAACCAGAAGAAGAGGGCTTTCATCTCGGAGGATAGAGAGGAGCAGAAGAAGGTCCAGCATAAGCTCCAGTGGAGGATCAGGAAGGCCAAGAAGGATTATGAGAAGAAGATGGAGGAGAAGCTGGCTCAGAACAACGTGCGGGACGTCTGGAGAGTCTGGATTTGGGCAGAGTGTCAGAGGGACAGCTGATGGTGACCAGCGCTGGGCGGATGAATTAAACTGTTACTTCAACAGGTTTGATTCTCCCCCTCCCTCTCTGCCCCCTCTCCCTGTCCCCCCCCCCCCCCCCCCTCTTCACAGGTCTCCAGACCAGCGGACTTCTCCCCCCCTCCCCAGGCCAACTTCACCTGACTGCAGCAGCCCCACAGACACATCCCCTTCCCTCTGCAGCCCACCTCAGTCCCCCCTCTCCCTTACGTCGGACCAGGTGAGAAGACGGTTGAGGCAACTGAATCAGAGGAAATCTGCAGGACCAGATGGCATCGGTCCCAGGCTGCTGAGGACCTGTGCGGACCAGCTCTGTGAGGTCCTATGCCAACTCTATAACCTGAGCCTCAGCCTGAAGAATGTTCCTGTCCTGTGGAAGACCTCCTGTGTAGTCCCGGTTCCTAAAATAGCTCAAGCCAAGGAACCAGCCCACTACAGACCTGTCGCCCTGACCTCCCATCTCATGAAGACCATGGAGAGGCTCCTCCTCGACCACCTCCGCTCTGTGGTGAGCCCCACCCTAGACCCGCTGCAGTTCGCCTACAGGCCCAACATCAGGGTAGAAGACGCCGTCATCTATCGTCTGCAGCGGGTGCTCACCCACCTGGAGATCGCCGGTAGCGCTGTGAGGATCAAGTTCATTGACTTCTCCAGCGCCTTCAACACCATCAGGCCGGCGCTTCTGCGGGGGAAACTGGAGGACGTGGGCGTGGACGGACATCTTGCTGCCTGGATCATCAAGTACTTCGTTGACCGTCCACAGTACATGCGGCTGCGCGGCTGTGAGTCAAAGGTGGTAGTCTGTAGCACGGGGACACCCCAGGGCACCGTCCTCTCACCTTTCCTCTTCACCATCTACACCTCAGACTTCATCTATAACAGCTGCCACCTCCATAAATTCTCTGACGACTCCGCCGTCGTGGGCCATGTGTCAGAGGGGAACGAGCTGGAGTACCAGTCGGTCATCGTCGACTTTGTGGACTGGTGTGAGCGCAACCATCTGTGCTTGAACACTAGTAAGGAGATGGTGGTCGACTTTAGGAGAAGCACACCAACACACTCACTGGTGAACATCCAGGGACAGGATATTGAGACAGTGGACAGTTTCAAGTCCCTGGGCGTTCACCTCAACAATAAACTGGACTGGTCCTACAACACTAACACCATGTACAAGAAGGGCCAGAGTCGCCTCCACCTTCTGAGGTGTATGCAGACCTCTGCTCAGGACATTTTATGACCCTGTGGTAGCCTCTGCAATCCTCCACGCTGCTGTCTGCTGGGCTCCAGGCAGCACAGACTGGGACAGAAAGAAACTGAGCAAGCTGGTCAGGAGGGCCAGCTCTGTCCTGGGCTGCCCACTGGACTCTGTGGAGGAGGTGGGTGAGAGGAGGATGGTAGCCAAGTTCACATCCATCATGGACAACAGCTCTCACCCACTGCACCAGACTGTAAAGGAGCTGAGCGGCTCCTTCAGTGGACGACTGAGACATCCTCAGTGCAGGAAGGAGCGCTACCGCAGGTCTTTCATTCCCACCGCTGTCGGACTGTACAACGCCACTTTGTAACTGTCTGTGAATTAACTGGTTCTGTGCAATAAAAAGCCCCCGTGCAATAATCCACTTTAATCAACCACATCTACCCCCCTGCGACTGTGAACCATATCAATTCATCTCCTCGGCCCTCAAGATACATGTACATTTGTATATTATCCAGTCTACAAATTTTTTAATTGTATATTTTATATATATATATATATATGTCTGTTTTGTTTTTTGTTTTTTTTTTTGGTATTTTTATATTTTATTGTTCTGTTCTAATTATGACTCGATGGTGTTACACCTTTCTGAGCTATTTTGCACCCCCTACTGATGGTACTTCAAGAGCCTGTAACAGTAAATTTCTCTATTGTGAGATCAATAACAAAAAAACATGCTGACGACTTTGCAGCCTACTCTTTACGAAAGTCAGCAATGGTTCTTTTACATGCCTCACACCATAGACAGTGAGAGACATGGCCCGCCTTTGATAACGCAGTTAGCTGCACTGGGGGATGCAGATCTTACAAGGATATACACACAATATTATTGGTAGGGAATACAATGTCCCTGTATAAGGAAGTGGAGTCTTAAGAGGCTCGAACTGTGATTTCCAACCCTATTTTAGGAGTCCTACATTCCTGCAGGTTTTATCTCATAACACAATCTAAGACACCTCTTTTAGATCAAGAACTTTTAAAGTCACTGATGAGATGGTCAGGCGGGCATGGTTGAGGTTGGAGCCAAAGGCTGTTACAGTGGGGCCAATCAGTATTGGGCAACGTAAAAATGTGCAAGTTCACCCATTTAAAAAGATGAGAGTAATTTTCATCCTAGGTACACATCAAGCTTGAGAGACAGAATGTAAAAAAAAAAAATCCAGGAAATCACATTGTATGATTTTTAAACAATTTATTTGTGAAAATGGGAGGCCAATAAGTATTGGGCAACCAGCAAAAGTTCCTTTTAATACTCTGTAATGTAGCTTTGGTTGGCAATGACAGAGGTCAAACGGTTCGTGTAGTTCTTGACCAGGTCTACACACACTTTAGTTGGTAGTTTGTTCCACTCCTCTGTACAGATCTTCTCTAGAGCTGTGATGTTTGAGGGCTGTCGCTTGGCAACTCAAAGATTTAACTCCCTCCACAGGTTTTCGATTGGGTTGAGGTCCGGAGAATGGCTAGGCCACTCCAGAACCTTGATATGCTTTTTACGGAGCCACTCCTTGGTTTTCTTGGCTGTGTGCTTTGGATCGTTATCATGCTGGAAGACCCAGCCATGTTTCATCTTTAATGTTCTGACTGAGGGAAGGAGATTTTACCCAAAATGTCACAATACATGGACCCATTCATGATGCCATCGATACGGTGCAGTCTTCCTGTCCCTTTTGCAGAAAAGCATCCCCAAAGCATGATGTGTCCACCCCCAGGCTTCACAGTAGGTATGGTGTTCTTGGGATGCAACTCGGCATTCTTCTTCCTCCAAACACGGCGAGTGCTGTTTAAACCAAAAAGTTCAATTTTAGTCTCATCTGACCACATCACATTCTCCCAATCCTCCTCTGGATCGTCCAGATGGTCTTTAGCATATTTCAGACGGGCCTTTACATGTTTTTTGTTTAGTAGAGGAACCTTTCGGGCAATGCAGGATTTCATCTCATGACGACGTAGTGTGTTAGTTATTGTCATCTTTGTGACGGTGGTTCCTGCCGTCTTCAAATCATTGACCAGTTCCTGCTGTGTAGTTCTAGGCTGATTACACACTGTTCTCAGGATCCTTTGAACCCCACGAGGTGAGATCTTGCATACAGCGCCACTCCTAGGATGGTTGTCAGTGATGTTATACTTCTTCCATTTTCTAATAATGTTTCCAACTGTTGATCTTTTCTCACCAAGTTGTTTACCAATTGCAGTTTGACTCATCCCAGCTTTGTGTAGTTGTACAATTTTATCTCTGGTGTCTTTGGGAAGCTCTCTGGTCTTGGTCATGGTGAAGACTGCAGTCTGACAGTTTGAAGGCGTGTGCAGGTTTGAAGGTGTCTCTTATGCATCTAATCAGTTCAAACAGGTGTCAATCATACTGTTAACGAGTGGGGGCCGAAATAATGTTTGTTTTCTAGCTGCCCAATACTTATTGGCCTCCCATTTTCACAAATAAATTGTTTAAAAATCATACAATGTGATTTCCTGGATTTTTTTTTTTATATTCTGTCTCTCAAGCTTGATGTTTACTTATGATGAAAATTACAAACCTCTCTTATCTTTTTAAATGGGTGAACTTGCACATTTTTACATTGCCCAATACTTATTGGCCCCACTGTACTTAAATTTTCACTCTTTTCTGTACTCTGATTCTCGCAGACTTGTGAAACATCACCAGTCATGCCCCAAGTATTGTTCCAATTCAAAGTTTGCGTCTTCACATCAATCCAAAAACCCAGATGTGTTCTTGCTTCTACTATTTTCCCTGAAAATGCCTAATTATTTTCTTTTGTATTCAGATGTCAATAAAATTGTGCATGAGTACCTTCAAGGGATCAAGCAGCAAGTGCTCATGCTGCCTGAATAGGACCCCCCCTCCCCCCTTTTTTTTGGAATCTTCCCCATTTTCTCCTTAACCCTCAAGCGACCAAGCTATTTCGGCGACTAATAGGACCGAGTGGTGTCATTTGTGACCCCATTGACTTTATATCGGAATCTTCTTCTCCTTTCGGCTTTTGCCTTCCCCCCCCCCCAGGGGTCGCCATAGTGAATCATCTGATTTGCATGTTTGATTTGGCATAGGTTTTTACGTCGGCTGCCTTTTCTGATACAACCCTTCAGCAAGGGGCAGAAACACGCTGACGGCTATGCAGCTCCTCTTTACGAAAGTCAGCAATGGTTCTTTGACATGAACCTTTCACCATAGACAATGAGAGACATGGCCCACCTTTGATAACCCAGTTAGCTGCACTGGGGGTGACTTTATATAGGAATATTTTTATAGAAATTATTGTTTTAGGGTTCTTCATATTCATTTCACTCTCTAATATATTTGTCCATCATCTTATATAATAAGATATGGAATTTGATATATATATTTTTACAAACTGCCAAAAACACACAATGATAGAACAATATTGCATTTATTTAGACAACCCTCATCTGTTACATCTTGTAATATGCAAGTAACCTTTTTACCTTCTTTACATCAAAAATGAAAACAAATCATAAAAAGTAAAGTTACTTTGCATAAAATATGTATTACAGTGTGGTGGGATAATTTAGAGATGGTAATAGAAATAATAATTATATGGAAACATGTAATTATCAGAATGAGGCACCATCAATACCATCTGAAGCTATAATGTCACAAATCTCATAGATCTTCCTGGGACCATAAGTGACCCCGCACAAGTTTGGATTATACTTGCCACACAAATTGGCTGATCCATACGAAATTCTATCAATAAATGCAGGACAAATAGATTGACAAATTATTGGCAGGAAACTTTTTTCCGATTAAAATTAGAAAAATGGCGACAAAATGTGTATTCCTGGGGTCATATATGACCCCATTCAGTTGCTTGAAGGTTAATTTAGTCATATCCCACCCATTAGGTATTGCCTTCACTATCACATAACCACCACTGACCAGGGAGGAGCGAAAGCAGGCACATGCCCCCTCCATGACATACAATGCTACTCACCCGCCTCTTTTCAAACTGCATGCGTATTCGGGGATGGTCTAACACACTCGGAGGAAACGTGCTATCTGCCTTCTCATAGGAATGAACTCACAGATGCCCATGATTGGCTGTCAATCGCTGTGAGTGACAGGGAGGTGAGCGTATGCCATCCCTCCCTCCCGCGAGAGCTCGGCCAATTAGCTCTCACTGACTCATGACTCCGGATGGCTGTATGCATTAACCTGGACTTGAACTTGCGATCTCTGGGTTGATAGTTGTGCACTTTGTCGATGCACCACCCAGGGGGGCCAAACCTTAGTAGAACTAATATACATGACCATATAGTTTGTTCAAATCCTGAACACATGTAGAACTTTGACAAATATACCTACCCATCCTTTAAGCTCAGTCCTGAAATATAACCTAGTGATATGATTTGCTGACAGTGATGGGGTTTGGAGTGGGAATTTTTTTGCTAACTTTATGTAAAAATAGCAGATGACAAACCGGAGATACCCAAACACTAGGTTGATGTTGTGCATGCCATGACATCCGAAAATGTAGCTCTCTTGGTTACTTTTAATTGTAAGTTAAATTTCATACTATCCCATTTGAGGTAATTTTTATGGTTTTTAAATGTTGCACTGTTTTCTAAGTTCTAAATTAAGGTTTCTTAGGTAATGTTCTAAGGCAGTGGTGACGAACTCATTTTCATTGAGGGGCAAATGATTAAATTTCCTGGACAGTGAGGACCAAGTATCACCAAACATCATTTAACATGAATGACCTTTCATGGTAATGGTCAAAAGAAAGAATGTATGATAATCATTGTCATAATTTCAACGCTCTCATGGACCACATAAAACAAGTTGGTTCATGAGCCTTGAGTCTGACACCTGCATTTTAAGGCATCTGTTACATTTAGTCATGTTCAGTTTACTTGTGCAGCTCTTGGATAAAGATTTAAATCTTTAGCGGAAAGTCAACTTTCTTTGACATGATTCAAGGTTTTAAAACTGCAACAAAGCAGGAAAGTCCTGAGTTTGAGCCCCGGACTTTGCATGTTGTAGTTTGGTTGTTCTCTATGTGGTTGTGTGGGTTTCCTCCAAGTACTCCAGTTCCCCCCCCCCCCCCCCCTCCCCCCGCGCAGTCTAAAGACATGCAAATTAGGTGCATGGTCATTGGGAATTGCTCCGTAGATAGTGCAAGTGTAGGTGTAAATGTTTGTGTGTGTGTGTGTGTGTGTGTGTGTGTGTGTGTGTGTGTGTGTGTGTGTGTGTGTCCAAGGTATTAATCTTTGTTTAATGCCAGCTGAGACAGACCCCAGCCTCTTGCAACACCAGTAGGATTAATTGTGATTGTAGGAAGCAACCACTTGGCAGTGCTCTACTCAGGGGCCAGTCTTTGTGTCCTTTTGTCCCTTTGTCATGATGTCCCTACAGTGTGTCTCCTGTTTGATTTACCGACACACTCTGTGATGATGTCACATTGAGGGGCACTACCACCCAGTGACATCCCACCCACAAAGCTTTACACACTGCTATAGTTTGTTCTGTTATTCACCAATCAGTCGGTTTCTGGACCAGTTTCCCAAACCAGGTTCACCTTTTCTTCAGTAAACGCTGATGTCCCTCCTCATTAGTATAACATAATAATAATTTCTGTACATTAGTTGACAGAACCGAAATTACATCTGCATATGAATACCAGACAATTCCTTTTTTCGGATGAAATGAAAAGACGGAATCTTTTGTTTTCTAACACAAATAAATTGTATTTCATCCCCCCCCCCCCGCACATCTCTATATAATACAAGGTATTATTATTCAAATAGAGCATTGTTTTATTTAAGAGCTGAACTGCCATGCCTCAATCTGTTACCATTTTTCTCTTTTTCTCTGCTTTTGCATTGATTAAACTGCACTTTAATCTGGGGCACGGTCGGTGGTGTAGTGGTGAACACGATCGCCTCACGGCAAGAAAGTCATGGGTTCAAGTTTCTGAGCTTGGTGAGGGCATTTCTGTATAGAGTTTGCATGTCCTGCCAGAGCTTGCGTGAGATTCCTCTGGGTACTTTGGTTTCCTCCCACACTCCAAAGACATCCACATTAAGTTAATTTGTTGCTCCAGAATGCCCCTTGGTGTGAATGTGAGTGTGAGTGGTTGTGTGTTTTCCCAGCGATGGTCTGACCAACTGTTCAGGGTGTATTCTGCCTTCACCCAGTGTTCGCTAAGATACGCTTCAGCCTCCTTAATTATAGAATTAAGCGTTTTGGACAATGAGTGTGTGAGTGAGTACTTGCATGTTGGTGTTTGGAGCAGAAAAAGCACATGGATGCCTAATTCAGCAGAAGGTTTGTTGTCTTTCTTTGAGTATTCTGTATTACTTTTTTTTTAATTATTCATTAAGGATAGCTTATTTGAATACATCACTGAAATTGGAACTGACTTCATAAGGTAAAGCAGTTTGGTAAGATGTGACCAGCATGAGATCGAGACAGTGACTTGTTAATCATGTTAGCAGGTCAAGCAGGGAATACGTAATTGCTGCTCAGTGATACTGCGATAAGTTCCAGATGCCCTTCCCCACTGTGCAGTGCAGTGGTATGATGGAAATGCCATTAGTGAATGAGAATTAATTAGCATGTTTAATAAGGAAATGTGCTCCTAGATGTCAGTTTCATCTCTGTTTGCATCGTTATGTGCTCTATGATGGAAATAACAAATTATGAGATGTGTCAATGTTTGTGGACGTCTGAGCTGGGGTTGTGCAACTATTAAATTAATACCTTTTTTTACCGCCATGTTCAATTCCTGTCTCAGTCGCATCCATCAAGTTTCAGTTGGAATCATGCAGTCATTTTGTGTTGTTGGCTTTTATTGACTGTGGAAAGACCATGTTTACCTTTTGATCTGCTCAGAATACATGTTGAGAAGGTTCAGAGCTGAAAATGCCTTTAGCGCTGAATATTTATTTGGATTTTAAAACCTTTTCTGATTTCTTCCTCTTCAAGGTTTTTCCTCCTAACCTCCTGAGACCCAAAATGTTGTGTGTCTTCTCATTTCTTCACACTGCTTCTGTTCCTCACCACCTGATACTATTGAACTTGATCAGTGTCTTCAAACAAGAAGTTTGTCAGAAGGGAATATCTTATTGGCTTTCATAGGAGGATCTTACAAGAACGTACACACAGTATTGTTGGGGAAATGTATTATGTTCTCGTTTGAGGACAGTGGGGTCTCGAGAGGTTAAAAAAAATCTAATGGCTACCTAAGTGTCACTCAGACTGTCTCACAAAGTGTCTGGGTTTAAACTGGGGACACAATCTCCATGTTTTATGACTACGCTAGAAGCAAGATTGGGGTAGAAAAAGTAGGTAGAGTGCATCCAAAAAGGAAAACTGAAGGTTTACTCAAGGTGAATATTTAATCACCAAGCTTTCAAAGAGAATGGAGTTGCCTTATGGGAATTATGGTTGTGGTGGGTTTGGTATAGTTCCAACAAATTCACTGATTTTTATCTTTTTATTTGTGTATTTTTTAACATCATATGGCATAAAATACAGACACAACAAAAATATTGGGCCAAAAGATTGCATAACATCTTTCTCGAAAGAGATCACCGTAATTTCAGGACTATTGGACGCACCCAAATATAAGCCGCACCATCCAAGTTTAAAAAGAAAAAAGAATTTGTACGTATACACGCTGCACTTCTTCGTAAGCCGCAGGTGTCTGTCTCACTCTTGTGCTTCCTGCTAGAGCACCCCCTGTAGGCCGTTAACCTGTAAAAAAAAAAAAATCTATATATTAGCCGTATCGTTGTTTAAGCCACAGGGTTCAAAGCGTGTGAAAAGAGTAGTCGCTTGTAGTCCGGAAATTACGATATATTACACGATTTATTCTTAATACTTCTACACTGAAGGTGAGGTGAATGTTGCAGAATAGGCTGAATGGGACTATACACTCACTCAATGTTACTGATTTGCCAAATCTTAATACTATTATAGTCACCGAAATTTTGTAGCCTATCTCAGCCGAAACGGGACAAAGCATAGTACACTCTGAACTACTCAACAGACCATTGCAGGCCATCACCCACACACAACCACTCACATCCACACCTAGGGGCAACATGGAACAGTCAACTAGCCTAATGTACATGTTTTACTAGTGTGGGAGAAAATCAGAATACCCAGAGGAAACCCACGCAAGCACAGAGAGAGCACGTAAAAACTCCTCACAGAGACCGGCCTGAGCCGGGAATCAAACCCAGGCATTCTTGCTGTGAGATGGACGTGCTTACCACTGCGCCACTGACTGTGCCGCTCCTTTGCCAATATTTGTTATAGCATATTGCTGCAGAATTCTTTGACATGTTGGGGAGTGTCAGTGCATGGGAGTAATCACAGTTAAAGCTGAACTTGTGTGGACAGAGGACAGTCACCAGGAAAGCGGGCATTGTACTATCTGGTGCATTCCTTTCTATGATTTGCTTCAAGTGAGAGAACACTTGTTTATAGCTGTTATTGTACAAGAAGGGGATAACACTGACGAACTTGTTTCACAAGCATTTCACAATACGCTGTAAACGGTAACTATAACTCTTTAAAAGTACCTGTAGGTTTTTAAAATAAATTATTTTTAAATAGTAAATTATTGGCAGATGTGGTACAAGTAGAAAAACACATTGGTGCGACACATGCTTAATAGAAAACGATCATCTTGTCATTGATTATTTACCTATACAGTATTAGCACACACCATGGGCCACACGGTGCTGCTGGGGATAAGCATGTCCACCTCACTGTGAGAAGGTCCTGGATCTGAGTCCCGGACCTGGCGAGGGTGTTTCTGTATGCAGTTGACATGTTCTTTAGGTTCTTGCATGGGTTTTTTCTGGGTGCTCTGGTTTCCTCCCAAAGTCTAAAGACATGCACATCAGGCTAATGAGCTCCTCTGAAGTGAAGTAGACACTTGATAGGTATTATATGTCAATCCTCTTCAGAGATGGATAAATTATTGTACATTACAAATTTATGAAATATTCCCTGTGAGGATTTACAGACCTAAGTTAGCACAATCTTTTTTTCCTATCGCAAGCTTGACACCTTCACTCGCTTTGAGGAAAACAGAGACGAAGGAATACTGAAAGAAAAATGCAGAAACAATCCTTATCCTACTTATTTGGCCACGTAATTGATTTGACATTTGAGCTGAATCCATTAAGTCCTGGCGTTAGTTTCTGTCCCTGGTTTGAGGAGATACTGCAGACAGGCCAGCGATTGCGACGCGTGACCTCTGTGTTATCATTTCCCACCACTGTGAAGGATCATCCTGAAAGATGGCTCGGCTGGGAGGGGCTTGTAGCCATCTGTCATTCTTTGACTGACAGTTTGATCTGATAAAGGGATTCCATTTCCTCTCTGTTGCACACACTTGAGACCTTGAGTAAACAGATTCTTATGTAGGAACGACTGTTCAGTAATTTTTACCTTGTAGTAGATTTGGCTCTCTATATATATATATATATATATATATTCAGTTTTATATTTTTTATTTGTCTCCGCATACTCTGACTTGTCGATCTTCCACTTCTATCCGAAAACTCATTCCGAACTTTAGTCGTTTTATTTGTCCCTGCTGTAGGGATCAGGCAAAAATGAGTCCCTCTGTGAAATACAGCATAAGTTTAATACTAACGTTGCTTCAGCTGTTGTCACAGAAATGATGCCAATCACACAAGCAGATGTCTTGCCAACAGAGGTGCTGATTTTCTGCGAAAAAAAGCGAAGACTGTATGGAGAGAAAATAGAATGAAGACTCCAGATTTAAGTGTTGTCAGGGACGGTTGACATGGGGAAGGAGTATGAGAACGAGAACACTGAAGTGTCAGAGAAGGTTGAAATTGAGATCGAGGTGGAGAATGAAAACACTGCACAGTCTCCCCAGTGTCTCAAGGGTTGTCACAGATCGAGTGCTTCAGTGCGTTTTAAGCCGCTTTCTTATAAGCCTGATATAAAGATGGTCATTCTTCCAGGGTGTTTTCATTACATTCCAGATTTATGAGGTCATCCTGCTGCCAAGCTGTAAATCTAAGGCAAATAAGTTTGCAGCAGACTAGCTGTTGAAATGCCACCTCACAGCAGGCGAATCAAGGTTTTCCACGGTCGGCCAGATAAGCGTTGCTCCATGAACTCCCTGAACATCAAATATGTTTGGCAGTTTGGGAAAACTCTCTGTAACTCTTATATATTAAAAAAAAAATAAACAGACAAACAAAAAAAAACTCTACAGGTCACTGAAAATTGCTGAGTGTCCAGAACATATGGTCGCAAGTCCGATGACACGACGACAAAGTCAATCATCGAATTGCGACCTAGGGTGTCCTGGTGCCAAGTGCACTTATGGGCACACTTATGTTCGAACATGGTGTTCGTGATAGACAAACTGGGACAAGCGCAGAAGTCTAACAACGAAACACCATTTGGTTTCAGACTGGAGAGACTGTACCTACCGATCACACCCTTCCAGGTCACACTATCGTTGCCCACATGGGCGTTGAAGTCTCCCAAGACAACGAGTGAGTCTCCCAAAGGAGCGTTCTCCAACACCCCCCCCCAAAGACTCCAAAAAGGGTGGGTACTCTGAACTGTCATTTGGTGCATAAGCACAAATAACAGTCAGGACCCGTCCCCCCACCCGAAGACGGATGGAAGCTACCCTTTCGTCAACTGGGGAGAACCCCAACATTTGGTCACTGAGACGGGGGGGGGGCAACAAGAATACCCACACCGGCTCGCCGCCTCTCCACATGAGCAACTCCAGAAGAGAATAAGGTCCATCCACTCTTGAGATGGATGGTTCCAGAGCCCAAGCTATGCGTTGAGGTGAGCCCGACTATATCTAGTCGCACTATCGACTCTACCTCGCGCACCAGATCAGGCTCCTTCCTCGCCAGAGAGGTGACATTCCATGTCTCGAGGGTCAGAGTAAGTAGCCGAGGATCGGTCCGACAGAACCCATGCCTTCGGCTGCCACCCAACTCACACTGCACCCGACCCCTAACACTCCTCCCACGGGTGGTGGGTCCATGGGAGGGCGGACCCATGTCTCCTTTTCGGGCTAAGCCCGGCCAGGCTCCATGGGCAGAAGCCCAACCACCAGGCGCTCGCCTTCGAGCTCCTCCCCCCGGGCCTGGCTCCAGGAGGGAATCCCGGTGACCCACGTCCGGGCAAGAGAGACTGCTTCCTGTGCTCTCTCTCAGATGTCATGTGTCATAAAGGTTTTTTGAACATTGTAACAGTTTAGCAAATTCAACGCATAAAGTGCAAATCTGCATATCAATCAATGATGCAACTGCCTTGTTGACTTCTGAAGGAATTATTAATTCTACTGTGCTACAGAAGATCCTGAATTGAGAAATAAAGTGTGTGTGTGTGTGTGTGTGTATATACACTTTATTACACACTCTTTCTTCCAAGGCTCTACAATATTCCATAAAGAGGTACATCCAAGGCAGTCATGTTGTTTAGATGGCATCACATTTAATATGTTTCTTGTTTGTGTGTTTTTTACTGGTTGAAGGGTTCATTTGCTTTCTAGCAACAGGTTTCCAAGTAACAACTTTGCCTACAGGCTTTTGACCAACTTTAAGAATTTCTTTCAGCGTTTTAATATTGCCAGCCATATCTTCACTTCACTTATTCCTTAACATCCGGGGATGTCGTTGGGGCGCCTTTGTGGCCAGACTTGGGCTGATTTTGGCCTGGCGGCACCCATCGCACTCTAGCCATATGCACCATGTTAAATTATTTATTATGCTAGAGATCTTCACCTCATTTGTGTTGCGCAACAAAAAATTGTCTTCATGTGAAGTTAACCTCAGCATTTATAACAGTTTCACAGTTTGATTCAAAATTAAATCTGTATTGCCTCAATAGAAATATCACGGACCGTGTTTCATGGAGAAACTGAGAGAGAGACTAAAGATCTAATCTAAAAGTGTATAGTATTGATATTGTCATGCATTGTCTTTTTGTAAAATTATCCATTTGGGTGGGTGACCAAGGAAGTCAATGATCTCAGGAATACAGTGGCACCTCACTTTACGAAATTAATCCGTTCCAGAGCATTTTTCGTAACCTGCATTTTTCATAAATTGAACCGCATTTTACATGTAAAATGCGTGATTCGTTCCAAGGCTCCCAATACTGCCCCATAAACCCTTTAAAAATTATAAAAGTATATCTTTTAAGACCTCCTTCTGCTTCAATATCGTACCAATGGTAGACGGGTTTGGCCATATTCTTTTGCGATATTACTCGAGCCCGTTTCTTCTTCTCACTCGCACCGGAAATCACACAAGCGTGTGTGTGTGTGTGTGTGTGTGTGTGTGTGTGTGTGTGTGTGCGCGCATGTGCGTGTATTGACCATGTCTTAGCAGAGTTATAATCTTACAAATGTTTATGGAAGGTCTGAGTCAAGAAATAAAGCATGAAACAACAGTAACTCTGTCCTTTACACGAAAAGCATCATAGTAGATGCAGCTCCATAATAGTCAATGGGAGGGAGCTGCGTCATCCCTCCTAGCCAATGAGATGCCAGCAGGGCAGGATGTTTGAGCGTTATTGATGGGAGAGCAGCTCGTGCATTGTTTGAATGTTTGAATGGTGCATTTTAATGTTTGAATGGCGCGTTTGAATTTTTAAGATGGCGCTTTCGTAACGTGAACTTGTTTTGTATCCAGAGACAAAAATTTTTGGAAAATGTTTCGTAATCTGCATTTTTCATTTGGTGAGACTTTTGTAAAGTGAGGTACCACTCACTCTATATCAGTTTACTTAAAATATGTAGGTAGAAATCATACATTTTATGCAGATTCAAATATTGAAATGCTTGCTGGAAGGAGCAGTTGTGTTTAATTGTGTTTACAAAGCACTTGTAGCTTTTGATGAAAGTGCTGTGCCGTCTATAGTCTGTAATCAATGTTAGCCAGCTTATCAGTGGCATGAAATGAATGATAACCATGTTATTAACTTGGTAAATAAACTGTTTTCTATTCATTGTTTGTCTGCATCATATGTGATTTAAAAAAAAAATCTTTATGGTGTGATGTTTGCATATTCGTCCCGTGCTTGCTTGACTTTTTTGTGGATGTTCCAGTTTCCTCCTAAGGAAGAAAGACATGCATACTCATTGCTTATTCTAAATTTCTCCAAGGTTTGAATGAGAGGCTGATTGGCTGTTTATCCTCGACAACAGGTTTAGACCATGGGTGCAGAAATTGAGGAAGATGATGATGATGATGATGATGATGATGATGATGATGATTGTGATGTCTACGGAGGTGGTAATGTGCTACTAAAATAATAATACTGTATATGTAGGCCTTTGTTTTAAAATAGCATTAAGGAAAACAAGGAGAGTGCCAAATATTCCGCTGACACTAATGCCTTGATAAATATTAGTTTTGTCTCAACAAAATTTGAACTTATAGTAGAGCTGTCTGCTACTTTTTTTAAGGTGATACTAGCTTAAACATCATTTGGATCAGCCAATTCGCCTGACATGCATGGTTCTGTGAGGAAACCGGAGCACCCGGAGGAAGCCCAAGCAAGTATGGGAGAGCATGTAAACTTGCTGTGATGTAGCCATGCTAACCGCTACGTGACTGTGCCACCCTGGTCTGAATATTAACCTGTTACATGTCATTTGTATTATGTCTGGCACATATTTTTCAACTGGTAAAGTTGGATGCCTGGTTGTCATGTCTGCCTGCTAATAGCTCAAACAGTGTATACTCTTGCTTGCAGATCAGCTATACAGTTAGATAATGAAACAAGGCCAGTGCCAGGGGGCAGTGCCAGGTAATTTTTATTCAAAGATTTGTCTTTTTGTAATATAATGTGTGGTAATGTTTGTGTGACCGGACAAATGAAGTTAGAAAACCAGTGACAAATGAGTAGCAGCTTTAATTCGCCTAATTATTTTCCTCATTCTTCTTTTGTCCTCTCTCTCTCTCTCTCTCTCTCTCTCTCTCTCTCTCTCTCTCTCTCAGACACACACACACACACACACACACACACACACACACACACACACACACACACACACACATACACACACACACACACACACACACACACACACACACACACACACACACACACACACACACAAGACGTCTATTATGAGTGTTGTGTTCCTATTGAGGCTCGACATTTTTGACAGCACTGAGACGCTGAAAACAGTTTTCCAGTACGTTTCCATAGCAACTGACCATTTAGTAAGAAAAAAATTATGCACTTTATTCACTAAAAGAGCAGAAAAAATTAGGAGTGTCTGTCAGACTCACAGCTTCAGGCATTTATACAGCTGTCACATACCCATTAGCGGCTATTAAAAATTTACACGTGTCATTTCCTTTTGTGAATCATCTGATCATGTAATGCTTTAATGCTTTTTGTTAACTTAGCCTTCGGTTGAAGTACGAACTCTGTAAACTGAGGTGATTCCATGACAAGCTTTAGGCAGTGGCTGTGTGAATGATTTATAAAGAATAACACATTTGGTGACTCCTGTTGGAGGAAAAAAATATGCATGAGTTGTTTGTCTTTTAAATTTGCACTCCTTGAAGCTTTATAGCACAGTTGGCCTTTTTATTCAGGAATGACAGAGAATGTGAGATATATATATATATATATATATATATATATATATATATATATATCCATACATACACAGAGATTGCTTGCTTCTTCGCGCTTCAATTCATGCGGATTCAGTGCATCGCTGTTTTTAAAAAAATTCATCAAATTAAAAAATAAGGAAATTAAGGAAGAATAGTGGGGAAAAAAATGAAGGAATATGTCGCAAAACTAGGCCAATTATGCAAAAAAAAAAAAAAACAAAGACAAAAAAAACCACCCCAAAACCCCCATCAAAACTACATACATTTTTATGTGAAGTGCATATCTGAGTGCGAGCACACGCATCTGTATGTGTGTGTATTTATATTTTATTTACCTCTTATGCATTATATTTGCATGTTTAATTGACATTATAAGCATTTATAGCGTTGAATATGTATTTATTCATATTATACTCACATATACATGTATGTATATTTTAGTTGGAGGGGTTGATCCTACTTCACGGAATTTGGCGGCCGTGGGGGGGATCTCGGTCCCAATTAACCGCGGAAAGTGAGGGATCTATATATGTGTGTGTATATATATATATATATATATATATATATATATATATATATATATATATATAAACACAGTCCACCCTCTACTTACGAAAACCTCTGAGTATGAAAAATCCAAAACATTTTCCTAAATTTTCATCCTCTTTTTACGAAAACAACCTCTTTTTACGAAAAGCGTCAAATGCGCCATTCAAAAATTCAAACGCACCATTCAAACAATGCACCAGTTGCTCTCTCTCATTGGCTGTCTCCCAACATCCTGCCCTGCTGGCCTCCCATTGGCCAGGTGGGAGCTCTACTGTACCCATACTTCCTGTACCCATACTTCCTGTTTGTCACACAGGAACTGTTGGCTTGTTTTGAGATTGATCATTGCAGCGTTATATTTTGTTATCCATCATGGACCCCAAGAAAGTAATTCCTGGTGACACAGAAAAGAAGAAGTGGGTTCCGTTATCAATCGAAGTGAAGCAGGAGATAATGAAAAAATACGAAAGTGGGATGCGGTTGAGTGAAATCGCACAGGAATATGGCCGAAGCCCCTCTACAATCGAGACTATATTGAAGCAGAAGGAGACCTTAAAGTGGAAATACAATGATGGAGGCGATTATTTCGGCACGACATTGAAGCAGATGGAGGCATGAAAGTGCTCTGTGGGACAAGACCTCCGATCTCGCAAGGAAGCAAGTTAATATTTAATCAGGACCTCTGATCTTTCAAACAGGTACCGTAATTCCACTTTAAATACATTACCCTAAATGTATGCTTTAAATACATTACTCAAATGCTCTGTCGGCTGTGCGCTACGTGTGGGCGGAGCCTGTATTCGGCAAAACACACCAGAGAGAGAGAGAGAGAGAACGAGAGCGAGAGAGAGAGAGGTAGTTTTGTGTGTGTGTGTGTGTGTGTGTGTGTGTGTGTGTGTGTGTGTGTGTGTGTGTGTGTGTGTGTGTGTGTGTTAATAAAAAAATGTTTAATAATGGTTTAATTAATAAATATGTTAATAAAATTTTTAAATGGTTTAATAAATATATTTTTTTAACTTTTAATGCATATTTCATACATATTTCATACAAAACTGGTGTAATTTTTTTTCATTTTTAAAGGGTTTATGGGGTAGTCTTGGGAGCCTTGGAATGAATCACGCATTTTACTTGTAAAATGTGCCTCTACTTACGAAAACTCCAAGCTACGACAAAGGCTCTGGAACAGATTAATTTTGTAAGTAGAGGGCCAACTGTATATATACTAATATATATATATATATATATATGTGTGTGTGTGTGTGTGTGTGTGTGTGTGTGTGTGTGTGTGTGTGTGGATAGATAGATAGATAGATAGATAGATAGATAGATAGATAGATAGAGTTTCAGTAATCACTTATACTATAGCAGCTGGATTTCTTAAAATACAGCAAAAATAATTAATTAATAATTAAAAAATGAATGCTGGTTGTCAGCTCGTTACTGAAAAACCAGAATGGGAAAAAAAGGTCACACATTCAATTGAGAACTGCGACTGCAATGGAAATTTTAGTTGGTTTTTGGAGGCAATATGTCCCAAATATGGGCAGAGGAATTATGGAAATGAAAAACACGGTAGCAGGTTAAAAAAATTAAGGAAAAACAGTAAGGTTGAATTGATCTTGACACAACCAACTTTCTGGGGATGGAAGCTATGTCCTTGTTGTTCTCAAGGCAGCTCTCTGATTCTTACATATTCCCACTGACATGCCCAGAACATTTACTGGATAGTATCAAATGGCCCATGGAAGGCAAAATATCATCTGCCATCTTGTACCATGAAGTAATTCAAGCTCTGTGAGGTCGAGGCTTTAGTAGGGTTGGGGGAAGTGCCAACACTGAATTATTAAATGGGAAATAATGTGCTTTTTGATAGATGGATGGATGGATGGATGGATGGATGGATGGATGGATGGATGGATGGATGGATGGATGGATAGATAGATAGATAGATAGATAGATAGATAGATTGATTGATTGATTGATTGATTTTGTACTTTTTTGACCCATAAATGTTTTTAGTTTTGAGTGTATGTTGGATGACACCAGTGTGTCGAGTGTAGAGGTTCATGCCTATTTAATGTTTTATCTCTGAGCTGTTTTCTTTTTATTAAAATTGTATTTATATATGTATTTTTTTTTTTTTTTTTGGGGGGGGGGGGGGGGGTTGTGTATGCCTGTGTATGCGTGTTTAGGCAGTTGAATCTACATGGCACTCCTTCTGCCTCTTGGTGCATTGAAAGGAAAGGCAACCCTCTTCAAAAACCTATCCAATCAGAAAAAAGGAGGCACAGAAATAGAAAGAACATAAATGGGAGGAGGAATCAAAAAGGCAACATGTTCACTCAAAATTAGAGTTTTTGAGGGAGGAAGCGGAGGAAGCAGGTTCCTGAAAAACTATTGAGCTCGTTAGATTAGGAATCATTCTTTGGTTCTCCAGGGGTATTCAATATTAATGATAAAGGGTATAAAATATGACCTTTAAATAAACTTTTCTTTACAGAAAGCTTCTCCATGGGAATAATTAATAATATTTATTAAAATGAGTCAATAATAATTAGTTTTTGTTGTTAAAATAGGACTGATAACATCACAACTGCAACAGGAACTGCTATTTAGCTTATATAAAACTCAACCACTGATTCTGATGGTGGTACAGTGCTTAGCAGGACACAGCAAGAAGGTCCTGGGTTCGAGTTATTTGTATGCAATAGTCTAGTTGAAGGTGCACGCCGCCTTTGTCCATTGTCAATTGAAATAGGCACCAGCTCCAGCCTTACCACAACCCTAGAGGATTAAGCGGTTTCGTGTGGCATGATTATGGGACGATTCAATAACTTAGCAGAACTGTTTTATAAATGTAAGCTTATGCTCTCATGTCATGGATAAACCCCACACACCAAAAAGGATCCATACACTTTGTTGTATTCAGACAAAACCCAGATCAAAATAGTTGCTCTGAAAACTTCTATTTGGGGACGGTGGTGTAGTGGTTAGGGTGCTGCACTCATGATTGGGAGGTTGTGTGTTCAAATCCCAGTTTGACCTCCACTGTGCTAAGACCCCTGGGCAAGGTCTTAACCACAAGTGTGCCTCTGCTCACACAGCAGTATAAATGGTACCAGTAAAAATATTCTGTGAAGGTAACCTGCAATGGACTAGCGTCCCATCCAGGAGGAGATGAACTCCTAGTTGCTTCACGCTATAGAACCCGGGGATAAGCACCGGTCCGGTGAGCCTCTAGGCTCGGGTGTAAAAAAAGAAAAAGAAAACTTCTATTCCCAGAACTGTCTGCGTTATAATCACAGATCAATAATGGAGAACTCTGTTTTAGGCTCTTTGATGAATAGGTCCTCATTTGGCATTGTGTGACGATATGATGTAACACAGTATTTGCATCAAAACAAAACAATGATTAAGCACTGTATGCATCCTGAAAGCCATTACGAGTAATTCCAGTGATGAAGTGTTGAAAAGAAAAGGAGAGAATCAGATTGCTCCTAAACGCTCAAACCAATACACAGTTCTTATCCTGCTCGTTGACGTTAATAGTTCGGCTGAACAGACACAGAGAAATGCACACTGCACAGTAAGAGAGAGGAAGTGATGGCGATGTGGAGCAGTGTGTGAATTGAACAACTCTTTGAAGTTTGCAGATGGCACACATTATAGCGACAGAACACTGACATATTTTAATGAGTGACTGCAGGCACTTCCTGTGACCTCTGACCTCCTGGCCTGTGGGGCAACAAAAATGACTTGTTTACGCCGAGTTGGACTGAAAGAAGTCTCAGCTTTTTCATGGGAATTTCATGACGATTAATACAGCTAGGTGTCAAATCAGCATGTTTAATTAATATGTTATCCTTTGGTTTTATTGCGTGAGGATTTAATAATGAAAGCTGTAGCGGGTCCTTGAAATGAACATATATGTGAGCATGAATTACGCAAGAAGATTCCAGCACTGGTGGTGTAGTGTGGGTAGCGGGTCTTTCTCACACCAAGAAGGTGTTTCTTATGTTGAGTTTGCATGTTTTCCCATCCTTTGTGGCTTTCCTCTAGGTACTCCGGTTTCCTCCTACAGCCCAAAGATATCGCCATTCGGCTAATGGGTGTGGCTGTGAATGGTTGTGTGATTATTATCCCTACAATGGTCTATTGGCTGTTCAAGGAGTACCACGCATTCATCCAGTGTTCGCTGAAATAGGCACCGGTGACCGTAGTAGATTGATTCATAAATTGAGTGATTTATTTAGCAAGTAAATGATTGAATGAATCTTCAGTATGAAATACTTTTCCTAGAATACCACCTGTCTATAAGATTACAGTTTTGCTTTGTTTTTGTTTATTGATGGAAGGCGTTTTATAACTAATATAAAATAAGTGATGACAGGAAATAGCTAGTTTGTCAGAATCCGCCCCACACACACACACACACACACACACACACACACACACACACACACACACACACACACACACACATGCTGGATCACTAATCCTAAGATTGGGGGTTCGAGTCCCACTCTCCACAAGGTTGTCACTCTCCCCCAAGTGTAGCTAACTGGGTTATCAAAGGCCATCCACGTCTCTCACTGTCTATGGTTTAAGGCTGTAAAAGAACCATTGTTGACTTTTGACAAGAGAAGGATATATATTTCTCTTCCCATCCACACCATGAAAAAACATCTTAAACCCTGTTCCTAAGCTTCTAGCCTTGCTACCTTTCCACTTGGTCTCCTGAACACACAGTATGTCCACCTTCCTCCTCTGCATCATGTCAGCCAGCTCTCTACCTTTTCCTGTCATACTTCCAACATTCAAAGTCCTGAACTCATGCTTTTCCTCTTCTCTCTCTGCCTACGGACACGCCTCCCGCCCCTCCTTCTTCGACCAACAGTAGTCCAATTTCCAGCAGCACCCTGTTGGTTAACAGCACTGATGGCGGTCGTTGTTAACCCGGGCCTTGACCGATCCGGTATGAAATTTGTCTTTATGGTTTGCATTTTGTATTCTGGCAAAATTTTACGCCGGATGCCTTCCTGTCGCAACCCTCTGCACTTATCCAGGCTTGGGACCAGCGTGAGGGCAGGCACTTGTTTGTGCCGCCCCTCACGGCTGCATTTTGTGTGTGTGTGTGTGTGTGTGTGTGTGTGTGTGTGTGTGTATATATATATATATATATATATATATACACACACAGATTCTTCTGTATCTTCTGTAATCACCTGAAGAGAGAGGATGGTTTCACCACCCCTCGAAACAGATCTGTAGTGAAAATGAAGTTTTAAATAGAAAGTCTTTGTTCTGTCCTTATATATATATATATATATATAAATATATATATATATATATATATATATATAGACTATTATATCCGTCTGAATATGTGTGTGTGTGTGTGTGTGTGTGTGTGTGTGTGTGTCTGTGTTTGTCCAAATGTATGTTCATTTATATAGTCATTTTCAAAGCTACTTCTTCTTAATAATGGTCATTGTGAGGCTAGAGTCTATCTCAGCTTACTCTAGGTGAAGGTACATCCTGTACAGCTTTACAGGCCATTGCAAGGCCAACACAAACACAACCACCCACAACTCACGTCTAGGTGCAATTTAAAACCACCAATCAGCTTACTGTGCATGTATTTGGCGTACCCAGAGGAGACCCACGCAGAGTTGACACAAAAACACCCAGAGGCCGAGAATCAAACCAAGGACCTAATTTCTGTGAGGTGAAAGTGCTAGCCACTACTCCACCTTGCTGCTTCATGTTATTATTTTATTCTAATTTATTATTATTTTTATTATTATTCTTACTATTATTACTATTCTTAATATATATATATATATATATATATATGAAACAGAAATGCATAACCATGGTAACAGCATAATCATTGTTATTGGCAGTGCACTTAGTTGCTTATGCATGTGTAAATGTGTCAGGCAGTAGGATTTGTCAGGTATTAGGCGGCTGGTATTAGTTCTCATGCCGGATGGGAGATAAGAGATAAGAGTGCATTTGCAAGCAGAGGTGTGTTTGCTTGCTGTCTATTCCACCACAGTACATTCCCACGTCTATCTTGGGCAGCACCAGGCCGGATCAACAGCCTGCACTATCACACAACACCCGCCCACTGTACACACTCACCCACGGGGCCTGTGGGACGCTTTTAACCTTGACGACTGGTGAGAGCATGCTCGATGATTAAACAGAGGCCGTGTTTCTGCCCTTGCTTTCTCTCTCTCTGTGTGGTATGTGTACACAGTGGTGTCCGATTGATTTTTCTTCTTTTCTTTTGTGTCAAGCAGCTGCTCTTCAAAGTGTTGGATGTGTACAGGGGGGTGAAACAGGGATAGCACACAGTGAGAATACTAGGTATATCTGTGAGTGTCATTTTTGAGCTTAGGAAGAGGAAGTGAAAACCGATCTATATACCACTTTTCTGTGTGATACCCCCTGCTGGTGCAGCATCACGGCCAACAGGTGTCTGCTGCAAGGCTGGAGCGCATCGCAGCCGATACTGGGAGAAGTCGGGGTACTTCCTAGGTACCATGTCAGACTATCACAAGGCCAAAACACACAACCATTCACATACACACTTACACCTCAGGGCAATTTAGAACAGCCAAGTAGACTAAAGTGCATGTCTTTGAACTATGGGAGGAAACCGGTGCACTGAGAGGAAACCCACACAAGCACAGGTATCCTGCTGGTACCCATTTATACTGCTGGGTGAACAGAGACACACTTGTCATTAAGACCTTGCCCAGGGGTCTCAGCACAGTGGGAGTCTAACTGGGATTTGAACTCACAACCTCCTGATCATGAGCCCAGTACTCTAACCGCTACGCCACCGGCCCCACACAAGCACAGGATGAGCACAAAAATTCCACATAGACTTGAACCTAGGACCATCTCGCTGAAAGGTGGACATACTATCTACTTCAACACTGTGCCACCCCTAATATTAAACTGTTCCCTTTGAATGATTAATTAATTTAGTTATTTACTGTATTTACTTATTTATTTATGTATGTATTTATTCATAATTTTGAAGTACAGAGAATAGAAGGAAAGTGGAAAGCCACAAAAAAAATTACGAACAGATCCTATACGTTATCCTCTGTATTAATGCTTATATATTCATGTTTTGTATGTTCAGTATATGCTGTACTGATCCTTCTCAAAAAATTAGCATATTGTGATGAAGTTCATTATGTTCTGTAATGTACTGATAAAAATTAAACTTTCATATATTTTAGATTCATTGCACACCAACTGAAATATTTCAGGTCTTTTATTGTTTTAATACTGATGATGATTTTGGCATACAGCTCATGAAAACCCAAAATTCCTATCTCAAAAAATTAGCATATGATGTTCAGGTAGTGTAAACGAGCTATTAACCTAATCATCTGAATCAACCAATTAACTCTAAACACCTGAAAAAGATTCCTGAGGCTTTTAAAAACTCCCAGCCTGGTTCATTACTCAAAACCGCAATCATGGGTAAGACTGCCGACCTGACTGCTGTCCAGAAGGACATCATTGACACCCTCAAGCAAGAGGGTAAGACACAGAAAGAAATCTCTGAGCGAATAGGCTGTTCCCAGAGTGCTCGATCAAGACACCTCAGTGGGACGTCTGTGGGAAGGAAAAAGTGTGGCAGAAAACGCTGCACAACCAGAACAGGTGACCGGACCCTGAGGAAGATTGTGGAGAAGGGCCGATTCCTGACCTTGGGGGACCTGTGGAAGCAGTGGACTGGGCTACAGGTGCCGCATTCCCCAGGTCAAGTCACTTTTGAAGCAGAAACAGCGGCAGAACGGCTGACCTGGGCTACAGAGAAGCACCACTGGACTGTTGCTCAGTGGTCCAAACTACTTTTTTCGGATGAAAGCAAATTTTGCATGTCATTCGGAAATCAAGGTGCCAGCGTCTGGAGGAAGACTGGGGACAAGGAAATGCCAAAATGCCTGAAGTCCAGTGTCAAGTAGCCACAGTCAGTGATGGTCTGGGGTGCCATTTCAGCCGCTGGTGTTGGTCCACTGTGTTTTATCAAGGGCAGGGTCAATGCAGCTAGCTATCAGGAGATTTTGGAGCACTTCATGCTTCCATCTGCTGAAAAGCTTTATGGAGATGAAGATTTCATTTTTCAGCACGACCTGGCACCTGCTCACAGTGCCAAAGCCACTGCTAAATGGTTTACTGACCATGGTATTACTGTGCTCAATTGGCCTGCCAACGCTCCTGACCTGAAGCCCATAGAGAATCTGTGGGATATTGTGAAGAGAAAGTTGAGAGACACCAGACCCAACACTGTGGATGAGCTTAAGGCCGCTATCGAAGCATCCTGGGCCTCCGTAACACCTCAGCAGTGCCACAGGCTGATTGGCTCCATGCCACGCCCGCATTGAAGCAGTCATTTCTGCAAAAGGATTCCCGACCAAGTATTGAGTGCAGAACTGAACATAATTATTTGAAATTTGACTTTTTTGTATTAAAAACACTTTTTATTGGTCGGACAAAATATGCAATTTTTTTGAGATAGGAATTTTTGGTTTGTCTTTACTTTTTTGCCCAAATGATCAATATTAAAACAATAAAAGGCTTGAACTACTTCAGTTGTGTGTAATGAATCTAAAATATATGAAAGTTTAATGTTTATCAGTACATTACAGAAAATAATGAACTTTATCACAATATGCTAATTTTTTGAGAAGGACCTGTGTATGCTTTTGTATTTCTTGCCATTTGGTTGAAAGCACATCCGAGCCAATGTTAGTGGCTGTTAACAAGTTCTGACAGTCACCTGAGGGAAAATATCCTCTGCTCTGCATTTCTGTTCATTCCCATTTTGACATTATGCCAGATTCTATTAAATAGATATAAATAAATGAGCAGCAGAACCCTGATCTTTTACATCTGTAGTTGTTGCGATTTCGATTAGTGTCGTCATATCAGATATGACCGAGATGACGCCATTGGCAGTGCCAATCAAATGTTATCTAATCGATAAGGACTGGAGAAACATGGCTGTTGTCTTTGCACCATTTACATTTAAGCTTTACAGCCATGTGGTTTACATACACACTGTTTACATTCAGCTTCACAGCCATGTGGTGCTAATTTGGCAAATGCAGATTTTGTTTGGTATCTATGGTTATTAATTATAACTTTATTTTCCTTACATTGAGTGATCATTTTCACTCGACTGCACCTGTACTTATATATATATATATATATATATATATATATATATATATATATATATATATATACTGTCTAGGTATCTTCTTCTTTTCCTTTCAGCTTTTTCCCTTTTTCAGGGGTCACCACAGCGAATCATCTAATTCGCACATTTGATTTGACATAGGTTTTTACATCGGATGCCCTTCTTGACACAACCCTTTAGCAAGGGACAGAAACACGCTGACGGCTTTGCAGCCTACTCTTTACAATAGTCAGTAGTGGTTCTTTTACATAGAGCTCTCACCATAGACCAGGGGTGGGCAATCTTATCCACAAAGGGCCGGTATGGGTGCAGGTTTTCACTTCAACCAAACAATAGCTACACCTTCCACCTGTTTCCACCAATCATTGATCATCAAAATGAAAAGAAAAAAACCCTAGATTGGACATTACTGTTTCAATTCTGAAGTGGAGCCATCTTGGTGAGATCCCTTTGCTTTAAGTCTTAAACAGTAATGTGATATCAAATCAATGGGATATCAACAACATCATTATTCATTTAAATATCTAATTTCTCATTGGCGAAAAAAGCCATCAAATAATTCTTGGTATTGCATCGTTGCCAGGGATAACAGAGTTGTTGTGCTGTTGTCATTGGATAGGTAAAGGTGGAGTCCTTTGGGCTTTTTACACCCGAGCCATAGTCACTCATCGGACTGGTGCTTATCCCTGGTTTCCATAGCGTGAAGCGACCAGGAGTTCAACTCCTCCTGGATGGGACGCTAGTCCATCGCAGGTTACCTTCCCAGTATATTTTTACTGGTACCCATTTATACTGCTGGGTGAACAGAGGCACACTTGTGGTTGATACCTTGCCCAGGGGTGTTAACACAGTCGTGGTCTAACTGGTTTGAACACACAACCTCCCGATCATGAGTGCAGAACCCTAACTACTACACCACCGGCCCCAGTGTCATGGAATAGGTTGAATGATTATTGCCCAACTGTCATGCACAACAAAGTAACGTGACTGTCTACTTTGAAAATATTTGGAAAGAATTATATGAAGAATTATTCCATGCTTGGCCGTGGCAGATAAAAATTCCCCCGACCAAATAATTCTGCATTCCATAATTCACCTCATTTAAAAATTGCTTCTTATCCTGAGTGGATAATGCTTGAATAGAAAGAGTGGACTTTTTTAATAGTTACTACAGTCACTGATTCTGAAATAACAAAAATATTAATAAAAAGATGTCATAAAGCACATGTGAGCATCATGGTGGAGAAGTTGGTATGAGTAACCACTGTCACATGTGAAAAATTGAAAAATAAACCCTGAAGATCTCACGCTAGGTTGCTTTTTGTATGTGCCTGTGTAGTATATACTAAAACTTTGAATATGGGAGTTGTCAAATGCAGAGCACACCTGCTATCATCTTGGTTAATTTTTATTGATTTCTTTATATTTTCATGTAGTGTGTACAGTACTGTCATTATACAATTATTTGTTGCATTGACTGAACTATTCAGCAACATTCTCACCTTTGCCAAATTATTGTTAAATAAATAATAGTGCTGAAAGATCTATGAACGATTGCTGCGGAAATATTGGAAGAAACATTTTACATTCTAGGAGAAAAAGTCAGGTCATTGTCATAAAAAAATAAACAAAGCCACATTCTAACCATCTGCTATGAGTGCAGTTCCCACTCAGTGGAGCCATTGTTGGGATCTGTCATGTCCTGATGACTTTCTGTATATTTGTGTTTGCTCTGCAGTCCAGTTCGAGGGGGTGGAGAAAGGCCGACTATCTCCAACAAAAGATGGGAAATCGAGACCGCCCCAGCGCCACTCCAGCGGCTGCCTGGTCAATATGAAGATGAGTTCGATGGAGCAATGTATGCCGACACTGGGTGAACACATTGACCCCAGCATGCCACTGGAGAGCCAGTTGTGAGTGTGTGAAAATTAAAGGCAAAATTCACGAGCTGTTCTCACGTAGTTCTCATGACTACAAATGGTTGGAAGCAAGTACATTTCTACAGAGAATCTGAAATATGAAGGACTGAAGGTGTAGATGAACTGCAGCAGAAAAAAATGATAGGACTATATTTTTATATACTTTTATTAGTTGGGGCAATTCATCTTGCTAACCCGTTTACATAGAGAATATACATGAAACATACATTTTAAAATAAAGCATTTGTAATCAATTAAACCATGACTTAGTTTATCTAAGTTTTCTCTTTTTCAAATTAAAATGAAATGCACTGGAAGTACAATTAGGAACTACTCAGGAACCCAGGAGTGCTCCTTCGAGACAGTTTCAGGAACCAATTATTTCCTCAAAGCTCCAATGGAACTCCGATGGAAACATGCTTATTGATAGAAAGCAAGTTATTGCTGTTTCCTTTTTCATTTATTTGCCAATGCATTCAGTGCTACAAGGGACACGGTGAGGCTGGAGAGTATCTCAGCCTGCTCTGCGCAAAGCCTTGCCAATCCATCACACATACAGACACTCCCCGACTTACGTTTTTGATTGGTTCCGGACGGCCGAACGTAAGTTGAAAATTAATGTAAGTTGTTACTGTATGTTCCAGTGCCGTATGAGATTCATACTGTACTATACAGCCATAAATACCATTACCGTATCTCATAAAACACCCCTAAACTAATTATTATAAACATAACATTGTAAAATAATAGCAAATACAGTATATCAAATAATATCAACAATAATTTCAAATAAATTAAATTCAAGCAAAATAATTTCAAATAAGTTAATAAGTAATAAAAATAAATTTTAATCAAATTCACTCATCAAATATCAAATACAGTATCAAATATAACCTTTAATATTCTCTATGATGAGATCTTTCTGCTTGTAAATGGTTCTGATGGTCGACGGATATATTGACACAAAGTGCGGGTTATACGGACTTCCGGTCTTTCAAGTGAGCAAGGGCACCGTTGAATACTTGTTTAGTACTCAGCCTACACTGATGTGAGTCACAAGCAGAGTGGAGAGTTCTCTTTCTTTTCTGGATTCGGGTTTTCATTCATTTTATAAATCTCTTTGCTTAACTGAGTATGCATGGTAGATTGCGCCGATCCGAGCAGATAGTTAATTCATTTCTGTGTATGAGACTTGTACCCATGCTAGTAGGCTTACGCTTCTGACGAACCATATTTGATTAGGGTTACAAAAGTCCGCAAAACAGTGTAAACACAAAGATCACAGAGATGACGTTTTAACACAAGGGTAACACACTATATAACTGATATACTAGTATCTATACAATTACTTATCTATCTATCTATCTATCTATCTATCTATCTATCTATATATATATATATATATATATATATATATATATATATATATATATATATATATATAAAACTAAACTGGGAAGAAGTAGGGGCACATTCAGTCTGTCGTTAGTAAACAATGGACGCAGCGTCATTACGTCATTGCAACATTACGTTAGCGTACTACGTCTAAATTTCTAGAGTTCTAGAGGTTCGAGAGGCATTCTAAGCAGATGCCCAAACCACTTCAACCGGCTCCTCTCAATGCGAAGGAGCAGCGGTTCTACTCCGAGCTCCTCCCAAATGGCTGAGCTTCTCGCTTATCTCTAAGGGAGAGTCCCACCACCCGGCAAAGGAAGCTCATTTCATCTGCTTGTATCCGCAATCTCGTTCTTTCGGTCACTACCCAAAGCTTGTGATCATAGGAGAGAGTTGGAAAGTAGATCAACCGGTGAATTGAGAGCTTTGCCTTACAGTTCAGCTCAATCTTCAGCACGATGGACAGGTACGAGCTCCACTTAACAGCACATGCTGCAGCGATCCGCTGTCAATCTCCCGCATTATCCTTCCCCAAGTAGAGGACTTCACGTATCTCGGGGTCTTGTTCACAAGTGAGGGAAGTGAGGCATAATAATAATAATAATAATAATAATCACTCCATTATTTTTAAATAGCTGAAATAAAGTTGGTTGGGAAGTAGAGCTTGAACTTTTCCAAAAAAAAAAAAAAAACACAGGTGATGGTGCACCAGCTGGGAAAATGAAGGCTCAGTCTCATCCAAAATCCCCGCTATTGTTTGAAACATGTCCAACTCGTCTCTGTTGCGCTCAAATGACTGACATGTAACTGAGAGAATCCGGTCATTTTTCAAAATAAAAGATTTTTCAAAAATAAAGATAGTTCAGACTCAGATAATAAGTAAAACGGAAATCATTCATTATTTCTTCTGCGGCCCGGTACCAATTGTGGTTGGGGACCCCTGCGTCACCACATGCTAGTTGACACAGAAGGGCCTTCACCGAGCACGGGACTCAAACCCAGGACCTTTATGCTGTGAGAATGGACGTGCTAACCACTACGCCACCATGCAGCTCTATTACCATTGCTTGGTTGCCAAGCATGTTTTTGGTTTGTTTTTTATGAGTTATTAATTATTATTTTTCATTCTATTAGAATGTAAAAGGCATAAATTTGAATTGAACTCACAGAATCTTCTTGCTGTGAGGTGGACGTGCTCACCACTCTGCCTCAATGAATAATGAATCGGTGATGGCCGATGGTCTCCAAGATTATTTTTGTTTACATAGATGTATTTGTCATGCTCTCACTGACCTATACGTGAAAGTGACCATTCCTTCCACCTGCGGTTGTCATTCTGTATTAATCTCAAATCTGTTTTCTGACATTTTCCCCAGTAAAGGTCACAAAGCGGATAGGCGCTTGTGTGGTTATTTTGGTAAAGTTCTCTGTCAATGTCGTGTGACAGCAAACTCCCTACAGTTCATAAATATTATAATAGTATATAATGTTATAAATCAATTTATTGGCACACTTTTTAAATTTGAATTTCTCTCGCTCTCTCTTTCGCCCTTTTCTCCTGCTATCTTTCTGTCTCTCACTTTTTTCTCCTCAGCTGGTATCACGGAGCAATCAGTCGAACGGACGCTGAGTCATTGCTGAGGTTGTGTAAAGAGGCTAGTTACCTCGTGAGAAACAGCGAAACCAACAAGAACGACTTCTCCCTCTCGCTCAAGTAAGAGTGCAATCCTGAAATCCTTACTCTTTAATCTTTAGTCTCTCCAGCCACGTGGTGACTGTCGGAAATCTCAGCCTCCTTTCTAGAAGTCTGATTTCTCACTGCTATCTCACTCTAGCTGTGCTATGGTGTAGTCTATGATTCTCCATGGAGTAAATGACACATAAAATATTATTCAGTTCAGTTCATTTTCTGTGACCGCTTAATCCTAATTAGCGTCGCGGTGAGGCTAGCGCCCATCCCAGCCAACTCCGGGCAAGGGCAGAGTACACCCTGGACAGCTCGCCAGGCCATCGCAGGGTGGAAACACGCTGATGACTTTGCAGCTTCTCTTGATGAAAGTCAGCAATGGTTCTTTTAAATGAACCTCACACCATGGACAGTGAGAGACATGGCTGGCCTTTGATAACCCAGCTAGCTGCACTGGGGGGGACAGTGACAACCTGTGGTGAGTCGGGCTTGAACCCCCAACCTTAGGATCAGCGATCCAGCACCTTTACCACTAGGCCACCTCTAAAATATTATTTAAAAAGAAAAAAAAAGTAACGCTTTGTGTTTCTGTTGTCTGATATTTATTGTATATTTATTATTGGAAATTCATATGGGTGTTTATATTTGTATTTATAGCATTTGGCAGGCTCTCTTATCCAGAGCAACTTGCATATTATCTTAGACAACTGAGCTATTGAGAGTTAAGGGTGATCATACTATAGGTGCAAGAACTAAATGAACTAAAATAGACTTTTTTTTTTTTTAATTCAAATGTATGATCACTCGGACACCTACGAGCCTTACTGCGGGGCCCAACTATAGCAGTTTGGTTGAGTGATAATTGTGCGGAAGCTATAAACCTGCTTTATTTTCTGGCAAAACTAGCAGCAAAACTTGAAATTTGCATCAAACTTTAAAAAGTCTAATGTTAAAAAAAAAATTAGCGTCAAAGTCAAACATGTGTTGTATTTCCATTTTGGTGTAAAAGACTTTAAATGTAATTTTTGGGCTTTTCTATCTAAAGAGTTCAGCTGTAATTATTTGAGCTTCTACTCCATTCAGTACTTCTCTGCACCTTCAGCGGTCTTTTTTTATTTATGAGGAAATGTCCCTCACCACTTTTTTCTCAGGTTATAATGAACGCTCTTTTTATGTTTTGTTCCTACTGTTTATTATTTTTGCTGACATGCTTCATGGTTATAAATTAGAGCTTTGACTCATCTCTCTCTCTCTCTAACCATCCGCCCCTGATTGCACCAGGCTCTGTCTCTTGTGAAGGAAGCTGACAACCCCATGGTTAGTTTCAGCTGTCTCCATGACCTAAAACAGAGATGGTCACCTTTAACTGAATCACCTTTAATTTATCAGGTAGAGATGATGTGAATGAGGGGGAGAAAAGGGGAGAGTGATAGTCAGAAGTGCTGAGGGCTGTCATACTCTGAAGTTCTGAGATGGTTCCATTATTGATGTTCCTCAAACCTTTGTTGTGATGGTGTAAGATTTAATCAACAGATAAAACACCAGTCATTATAGTTCTCTAATTACTGTGGACTGAAGGATTACCGATGTTTATTCACTAAGTACATGGGAAGATACCCTGCCCACCTGGGCAAGTTCTTAACCACAAGTGTTCCTCTGCCCACCCAGCACTATAAATGGCTACCTGTAAAAAAAAAAAAAAAAAAAAAAAAAAAGTAGTGATAGACTAGCATCACATCATGAAGGAGTTGAATTACTAATCACTTTGCAAACTTCTTTACAGAAACCAAGGATAAGCTCCAGCCTGATGATGCCGTAGTCTTGGGTGTAAAAGACCAGCAGACTTACTTTACTTTTTTTTTAATACAAATTTAATGTGTTTATAGCACTTTGCATTTAAAGGGTTGTTAAAGAAAGACTTACTCCCCAACAAAGGAAATTAATTAATATATAAACAGGTTAAATCAAACAATAAACAGATTAAATCTAAATAATGGTCGGATTTATATTTCAAAAAATAACAATAATTATATTACAGGGATCCCTCACTTTCCATGGTTAATGGGGACCGAGACACCCACGACCCCCGATTTCCACGACCCTCTGACTGATGTTTACGGACATGTATATGTGTATATAATATCAATAAATACATATTCAACGTTATAATGCTTATTGTGCTTATAATAATAATTAAACATTCAAAAATTATGCATAAGATGTAAATAAAATATAAATAGTCGGCCCCCAATTTACGAAATAAATCCGTTCCAGAGCCATTTTCGTATTGCGGGGATTTTGTAAGCAGGGGTCGCATCTTACATGTTGAACACCTAATTCGTTCCAAGGCTCCAGTCCTTGGACTGGATAAACCTCATTAAACCCTTTAAAAATGATAAAAGTACACCAATTTTGTATGAATTAATATATTTTATAACATATTAAACCATTTTGTTAACATATTTATTAATTAAACCATTATTAAACATTTTTATTCATTTTTACATTCGTTATTAAACATTTGTGGCGTGCTCTACCGAATGCAGGCGCCTCCCACACTCAGTGGCGTGCACCACATTTGTATGATGCACCAAAACTTGAGTCCCAAAGGTAGCGCTTTAAGACGATACACAAAAATAAAAAGAGCTGACGTAACACTGATGAGCATGAGCTACAGGAGCGAGTGCTGCGGTGAGAAGCAAAGAACAGCCGGAAGCCTGGAGATCTAATACAGCAGGATCCGCCTCTCGATAGCCTTCTGGCAGATGTGGCACTCGCTCATGCGGTCGCCGCACAGCTGGCAAGTGCCATGGTCACACATGAAGATCATGTTCTTCAGACGATGAAGGCGCCGCCCACATTTGTGGCAGCTCTGTGGCGCGCTCCGCCAAATGCGGGCGGCGTCACAGCGGACGTCGGAGCTTTTGAGACAGGGCGCGACTCATCCGGACCTCCGATCTGTCAAGCAGGTAAGTGCGCTTTGAATACTTGTTTAATACTCAACATTCACCTGTTTGCTTGAGGGATCGGAGGTCTGGATGAGCCGCATTTTGCCCACATTCGGCGGAGCACGCCACATTTATTAAACATTTACTGAATTAAACAACTTAAAAAACGAAAAATAAGCTGCAATGAGCACTCAAAAAACTCACGAAATCAACAGTTTATCTCTCTTTCACGCGTGTGACAAACAAGCATGATAGGTACAGTACTATGGAGATTCAGCTCCCTCCTGGCCAATGGGAGGCCAGCGGGGTGGGTTGTTGGGAGACAGTCAATGAGAGAGCAACTCGTGCATTGTTTGAATGTTGGAATGGCGCGTTTTGTTTGAATGACGCATTTGAATGGCGCATTTGGCACTTTTGGCACTTTTCGCAAGAAGTTGTTTCGTATACAGAGGACAAAAATTTAGGAAAATGTTTTTCGTATACTGGATTTTTCATATTCAGGGGTATTCGTAAGAAGGGGGCCGACTGTACATATTAGTCAGTGCTTCTCAAATAGCGGGGTGCGTGATCGTGTGATCAGATCTGAGATATTTGTTGGACTGAAGAGGAGCATCAAGGAGTGTATCACAGTGAGGATGACTTGATTCTGTTCTGAGTTTGACCTTGCGCTAATGTTGTATTTACTTTTACTGTGGACACAGACAGAAAATAATGAGGAAAATAAGCAGGAAAAGAGAATTTAAGAAATTAATGTAGACAGAATGGGGAAAGTCTATTTTTAAAACTCTGTACTCCTGTCTTATCATGTTACAGTCTTCATCTGGGTTTACACTGGAGCCACGATGTCCACGATCACCATGATTTTAAAACAAAAAAAGCATGGAGCTCCATGATTTAAGAGCATGCTTAGAGCAAAATTTAAAAGCGTGCTTGGGGTATACTAAGGTGGCAGGGAGCATCGAAGAGATTAAACTTTTCATTTCCAAAAAATCTTCTTTTCAGGTTTAATAAGATCCCTTATGATGTTACACTCTGGTAATGTCTGTCAAGTTCTGTTAAGCTCTACTATGCTCTACTGCAATTCATACATTCTATTGCCATGCCATTGGCATCAAATCGGAATGCATCATAATAATTGTGCCAAAATTGCTGACCATCAGATTTTGTTAAGCTAATCAGGAACTTCCCTCATGATCATTAGGATTCCACCAAGTTTCCTCAAGATTATTAGGATTCCACCATGTTTCCTCAAGATCATCATTGGTCCACTAAGTTCCCTCAAGATCCTCACAAATCCACCAATTCTCTCAAGACTATCACGATTTCTCCAAGCTCCCTTAAGATCATCCCAATTCCACCAATTTTTTTGAAGATCATCACAAATACACTAAGTTCTCTCAAGTTCAATAGGATTCCACCAAGTTCCCTCAAGATCATCATGGGTCCAGCACGTTCCTTCAAGATCATCACGAATCCTCAAAGTTCCCTCAAGATCATCAAAAATCCACTAAGTTCTCTCAAGATCATCCCGTTTCCACCAAGCTCCCTCATGATTATTACACTTCCACCAAGTTTCTCTCAAGATCATCAAGATTCTGCCAATTTGCCTCAGGACTATCACGATTTGGCCCAACGACAGCCCACGTTCATCATTATTTTTTCAAATCATGGAGACCATCGGCATCATGGCCCCAATGAGACCAAGGTTTAGTAACTTTTAATATTGCAATCTAGACATTGCATCCATAGAAAAGCAGAGAGAGATTAAAAGCAAAAAAAAAAAAAAACTTGGCTCTTTCTAAGCCTTCTGGAAGCTTGTAGTGGCTGAAACCTGTCCTCATCTCCTCTAATGATGATGAAAGCTCAGATTAATGATAGCCAAGTAATGAAGCACATCAGTTCAGGGATGTGGATTAATGGACGCAGGTGATGGAGAAGTTTATTTATTTCCTAATTAGTCTGCAGATCATCTGGATTCTCACTTTGGAGGAAACACTGTGCATGAATACACATTACAGGACATCAACAAGAAATCTTCAGGTGTAAATGATTTTTTTATTCGAGCTTGCTGAAATATTCATGTCACTTCAGAGACTTCCAGCATGTGCTGTGCATTGAGATGAGGGCTTTCGGTGTCACACATGTATTCGTATTTTATGGCTGCTCAAGAAACCAACGTTTTATGCACATGGGACAAACATTTCATCACATCGCCTCTTTGTGTGGATGGATACGGAAGATCAATTTCTTTATAGAGTGCTTTATATATTGAATTGTGTCAGATGTAAAAGTGGAATCTTGAGTGTGAAAAGAGTGTAAAGAACATGGCGACTTTAATATGAATGGATTTTAACAAGCTTGAAGGGGAAATTACCCGAAAGCAGTTCTACAGTCACCTTTCAAGCATTACTGCTCCACAATTCTAACGGCATTTTCCCTGTCATACTACAGATATTGGGTCAACTTATAAGTGACAGTTTGTCGGTGTGCCCCATTTCCTTTTGTCATAAATGTAGTGAGTAATGCACTGGAGAGGAAAAAAAACAGCATGTTGTGCTGTCTAGTGCTCTTTTCATTGATGTCAATTAGTTTTCATCCACATAGTCAATAGGGGCAGTGGTGGTCTAGTGGTATAGGGCGCTGGATCGCTGGTCCTAAGGTTGGGGGTTTGAGTCCCACTCTCCACAAGGTTGTCACTGTCCCCCCAGTACAGCTAACTGGGCTATCAAAGGCTGGCCATGTCTCTCACTGTCTATGGTGAGAGGTTCATGTAAAAGAACCATTGCTGACTTTTGTAAAGAGGAGCTGCGTAACCGTCAGCGTGTTTCTCTCCCTTGCTGAAGGGTTGTGTCAGGAAGAGAATCCGAACTAAAAACCTATGCCAAATCAAACATTCGAATCATTCGCTGTGGCGACCCCTGAAAAAGGGAAAAAGCCAAAAGGAAAAGAAGAACAAGTCAATAGGGGCGAGGGCAGCTGTGGGAGCCATGGCCAAATGGTTAGAGAAACGAGTTTGGAACCAATTGGTTGCTGTGTGCAGCACCTTCCCTTCCTCCATCTTCATGGCTGAAGTGTAGTTGAGCAAGGTACCTAACCCCCCAACTGTTCTCTGGGCAGCACAATGTGTTGCAGCCCACTGCACTCAGAGGTTCACTGTGAGTGTGTGTGTGTGTGTGTGTGTGTGTGTGTGTGTGTGTGTGTGTGTGTGTTTGTGTGTGTGTGTGTGTGTGTGTGTGTGTGTGTGTGTGTGTGTGTGTGTGTGTGTGTGTGTGTGTGAGTGTGTGTGTGTGTGAGTGTGTGTGTGTGTGTGTGTGTGTGTGTGTGAGTGTGTGTGTGTGTGTGTGTGTGTGTGTGTGTGAGTGTGTGTGTGTGTGTGTGTGTGTGTGTGCACGTTTTCTCTCAGGGTGTGAGGAATAAAACATTCTCATTCACTCACTCATCTCACTTGTCAAATCTTTGAGTCTTTCTTGGGTCACAAGGAAACTGCACAAGAAGTTGTGCTAATGTGTTATTGTTTCTCAGGTAACAAAGTTTATAATGTGCATAATTGTTGTGATGGTGGTGTTGGATTTTGCCCCCAGGTGCTTGTTTTGACATTCGCAGCATCGCATTTTGCTCGCCTGGTTTGTGTACTCATCGAAAAAATACAAAAATGAATTTCATGAATTTTGCAAAAACGAGGCTCTGGGGTGGTGTTGTGTCAAATTCTTTTTAAACGCTTTGCACGTGTCCTGAGAACGTCACAAAGTAGTCATTTTGCGTACAGATTATTTGGGGGTTTTTTGTTTGGAAGGAAAATCAACAAGTTGGAGGCTTCCAGACCGAAAGTTTGAGAGCAGTCAGGTCTCCACACAGAAAGTTGGAGACTTGCTGGCATCCGCCATAGCTGGATATTTTGTCAGCACTTTTATTTGTATTTTTTTCTTGTTTATAATGCACAAAAAAAATAGCGAACGGCTTAAGAACAAAAATACCATTGATTGATATGACATTCGCATTTTTCTCCAAACATCCACAAACAAATTGCAAATTTACTTGCAAAATTAACCGCAAAATATTTGCTTTTATATGAAGTCGTAAAACTTCTTGAGGTGAATTTCAACATTTGCAAAAAAAGCGCTTTTCTTTCCACTGTGATTGCCCTCTTACTTTTGCTCAGTCGCAATTTAAGTCATCTATTTTGTGAAATCCAAGTCAACACCATGTACTGTGGAGATCCTTGATGTAATCTCGCACGTGAAAAGAATCCTGGGTCAGACATTACCTAACCCAATTAACGATGATAACGCCACCAGTTCCATCAAGAAAGACTGCGAGCATATCTCCGATCTCAGCCATCCTGATAAATTGTGTTTTCGCTTTTGTTTGTGCTACTGCAATGAGATAAGTTGGCAAACAGCCACTCGCAGTCTTCAAGGGGTTAGATAGAATCAGATTCAACACTGTCACGGAGAAAAAAAATCTTCATAGTGATGTATGAGCAGGTTTTCAGGTTCTCTCTTTGAGTCCAAGTTCCTCTTGCTGCTATGGTAGTGAGATTAATCAGCTCAAGTGCATTTAGTCCTGTAGTGGTTTTCCCAGTGCTGGACAAGTTTAAGAGCCTTATGGAGAGCTTTGGGCTGTTGAAATGGACTCTCGTTTCCTTTAATGATGAAGAAGCCTGGGTTAACGATGGCTGTCTAATGAAGCAGAAGGGGTGTGTGGGGGTGTTCCGAATAAATTAATAGAAGAGTTTTATATTACCTCATGGCAGCTTTGTGTGTGTGTGTGTGTGTGTGTGTGTGTGTGTGTGTGTGTGTGTGTGTGTATATATATATATATATATATATATATATATATATATATATATATATATAATAAAAATACGTTTTATACATGTTACGTATTTTTTTTTTTTTACGTCTTTTTTTTTTTAATTATGTCAAATTTTGAGTTTAGCGTGCTCTGTGTAGTACGAGACGTAGCCACGTAGTACGCTGACGTAATACGCTACTTAAGCATGACGCTGCGTCCATTGTTTACAAACTACAGACTGAATGTGCCCTCTTTCTTCCCAGTTCACCACGTGTTACCCTCGTGTTAAGACGTCTTCTTCTTCTTGTTCTTTCGGTTTTTCCCTTCAGGGGTCACCACAGCGAATCATCTGCCTCCATCTCACCCTGTCCTCTGCATTTTCTTCTCTTACACCAACTGCCTTCATGTCCTCCTTCACCACATCCATGAATCGTCTCTTTGGTCTTCCTCTAGGCCTTCTGCCTGGTAGTTCCAACCTCAACGTCCTACTACCAATATACTCACTATCCCTCCTCTGTACATGTCCAAACCATCTCAAGCTAGCCTCTCTGACTTTGTCTCCAAAACATCTTACATGTGCTGTCCCTCTGATGTGCTCATCCCTGATCCTATCCATCCTCGTTACTCCCAAAGAGAACCTCAACATTTTCATCTCTGCTACCTCCAGCTCTGCCTCCTGTCTTTTCCCCAGGGCCACTGTCTCTAAACCATACAACATCGCTGGCCTCAACACCGTCTTGTACACTTTTCCTTTCATTTTTGCCGATACCTTCCTCTCACACATCACACCGGACACTTTTCTCCAACCATTCCAACCTGCCTGCACACACTTCTTCACCTCTTTTCCACACTCTCCATTGCTCTGGATTGTTGAGCCTAAGTACTTAAAATCCTCCACCTTTCTTATCTCTGCTCCCTGTAACCTCACCGTTTCTCCTGGGTCCTTCTCATTCACACACATGTATTCTGATTTTCTGAGGCTCCGTCGACCATTGGAACCGTTTACAAGCAGAAAGATCGCATCACAGAGAATGTTAAAGGTTATATTTGATACTGTATTTGATATTTGACGAGTTAATTTTATTAAAATGTATCTATTTGAAATAATTTTGCTTGAATTTAATTTATTTGAAATGAATGTTGATATTATTTGGTATTACAGTCGGCCCCCAATTTACGAAATTAATCCGTTCCAGAGCCCTTTTCGTATTGCCCTTTCGTATCCTTGGACTGGATAAACCCCATAAACCCTTTAAAAATGAAAAAAGTACATCAATTTTGTATGAAATGTGTGTTAAAAGTAAAAGAAAATTATTTATTAAACCATTTTATTAACATATTCATTAATTAATCCATTATTAAACATTTTTATTAACACACACACACACACACACACACACACACACCTTTCTCTCTCTCTCTCTTTCTCTCTCTCTCCCTCTCTCTATCTCCTCTCGTGTGCGCACTGTGGGCCACGCCCACAAGACCTGAATTCAAAGCGCATTCCCTGCTTGACAAACTCAACTTTAATGTGATTCCTTGAGGGATCGGAATTCCAGATGAGCTCAAATGCGCCACATTTATTAAACATTTAATGAATTAAACAACTTAAAAACTAAACTTAAAACTAAAGAGTGAAGCTTCCTTCTGTCTCTATCCCGGAGGCCAGCCGGGCGGGATGTTGAGAGACAGCCAATGAGAGAGCAACTTGCGCGTGAAATTTTGATTGGAGTGTTTGAATTTTGAATTTCTTTTCGTAAGAGGGAGTTGTTTCGTATTTCGGGGACGGAAACTCAAGAAAATGTTTTTCGTAATCCGAGGATTTCGTTCAAAGGAGTCTTCGTAAATTGGGGGCCGACTGTATTTTACAATGGTATGTTTATAATAATTGATTTAGGGGTGTTTTATGAGATACGGTAATGGTATTTATGGATGTATAGTACATTATGAGCGTCATACGTCATATAATATATACCTCACAAATACGCACTCACTTTCACACCTTTTTTCCCTGAGAAGGACCCTGCACAAAGAGGCCTTGCATGTACAGGGACCTTTACGTGTAAATGCTTCATATCTGAGCCTGCTGAAATATTAATGTCACCTCGAAGCCATCAACATGTGCAGTGCATTACGATGAGGCCTTGTGCTGTGATTCACGTTTTATTTAACGTGACTGTAGTATGGGGTTTTATTTACACAGTATAAAATTGACTGAAAGGTTAAACAGATATTTATTTTTTACTACAGACTTTTTATTTGGACTTTTTTTTTGGCTGAAATCTTTGTTTAAATTAGAAATGCAGTACAAAATTTAGTCATTCATATATAAAGCTATTTTTATTGGTTGCTGTTGTTGTTGTTTTTTGCAAATCTTGATGATAAATTGTTCTAAGGTTTAAAAGGTTCTAAGAGCTAGAGATAGGGTGACAGCTGCTAAATTTAAGATGAGGTTATGCATAACACAATTTTTCCAGAATCCTTTCAAGTCAAAAATACATTAAATGGATCTGTTTAAAAGATTTTTTTAATAAACATAGACGTGCCTCGATGCATATATTTTGTAAGTGCAGAAGTGAAAATTCAGAAAAAGCAGAAGCACAGCTTTGTTAATACTTCATCATTTATCTCTGATTAATTTATAAGTTTATTCGTTCATTTTCTAAGTAGCTTAATCCTAATTGGGTGCCAGCCTCACCGTGACCCTATCTCAGCTGACTCCAGGCGAGGGCAGGTTACACCCTGGACAGCTCGCCACACCACAGGGCCAATACACAACCATTCACACCTTACTTTATTAGTTGTACTTTTAAAACAATAACTGCCACTTTTTTATATTTTTATTTCCTCAGTAGAGGGAAACAGGTAGAAATAATTGTCCATGGTATTCTTTGCCTAAAAAAATTAGTTTTTCTTTTAAAAAAAAAAAAAAAAAAAAAAAAAAAGAGAGAGAACGAAATGCTTTCTATGAGTAAAATCATTTAGTGAATTTCTACTAATCGGTAGCAATTAAAAACACTTCTTGCTAGCAGAATTTGGATTTATTTTAGAGATGCAACAATGAATTGATAAAATCAATTATTAAAAGTGCTGGCAACAATTCTCGTTATCGATTAGTCTGGCGATTGTTGCGTAATCAGCCACTACAGACGAGTATCACTCAGTACAGTGTTGAACAAACGTGTCTCACATGCGCCTCGCATTTTCTCATCTTCACGAACATTACAAAATACGGCTCAGTCGACTGCCAGTGGCACTGGGATGGAAAAAAAAGTGTTCGAACTAAATCCTCAAATGTTTGGGAGTATTTTAATCTCCATAGTCCCCGAAAATGTGTTGAATGCAGGCTTTATAAAAGTGAGATGGCTCCACACTGGAGTGCTACAGTGACGTGGAACATCTTAAAAGAAAATATGTAGGAATTATTATTGATGAGGAAGGCGGCCCATCAGCAGGGTAAGAGACTACAGAATACTACATTTATTATGTTTTGAAGGAGCAATATATATATATATATATATATATATAGATATATAGATATATATATAGGGGTATATACACACATATACACAGGGGTGTGTGTGTGTGTGTGTGTGTGTGTGTGTGTGTGTGTGTGTGTGTGTGTGATAATAAAAAATGTTTAATAATGGTGTAATTAATAAATATGTTTAAAATATGTTCAAATGATTTAATAAATAATTTTCCTTTACAGATATTGTAATAACAGATATTTCATACAAAATTGGTGTACTATTATCATTTTTAATGGGTTTATCCAGTCCAAAGATGGGAGCCTTGGGACGAATTAGGCGTTTAACATGTAAAATGCAACCCCTACTGACGAAATCCCCACATTACGTAAAGGGCTCTAGAACGGATTAATTTCGTAGGTAGAGGGCCGATTGTATTCCTTCATTTCCATTCACTGAGAAAGAACCTCGACACCCGGCCTGGGCAGCGCATGTACTAAGAGTAGTAATACACAAGAGTGTTTGCTGGTCACGTGATCTAAGGTAGGTCTGGCAAGTCAAGGTGGCAGCTGTCATGTTCCTAACAAGGTTGTTTCACCTTTACGGGAATGCGCGGCCAAAATGTTACACAATTGCGAACGTTTATTGAACTATTTGAAATATTAAGGTTGGTAGTCAGACTTTCATAATTAGCATTTAATAATTAGCCGTTAGCATTAGAAACTCATGTTGAGTGCTGACAAATTGCTGTATTATTTATAGAAGCAGTAGGCCTTGTTCATGATTAGAAATGTGGCGATACTAATAGAGTGTAGAACAAAACACCTCCACTGATTGTCTGGAATACGTAATTTACATGAACATTTTTAATTTATACAACGAAATTTAAGCTTTATAAAAAATTATCTAAAGTTAAGTCAGCATTTGAGAACCAAACAGCATGTAATTATAAGCTATAGCATGTTTAAAATTATATTGAGAAATAATAACTGTATATGGTCTGTTTTTGAAGATAAAATTGAAAATGTAAAACTGTTTGTGCTCTTTCTGATTAATCAAATAAATACCTTAAAATTTTGATCCATGGTGTTGATACATGCAAAAAATACTGATTGGCATAGCAAGAAACTGGGTTAAACTGGGTCCTTTTATAAGCAACAAAGCAGAGAAAATGTGTATTAATGAACTTTAACAAAACATTTCTCAGTGGTGGAGCTTTTGGATTTTAAAAGGCATTTAAAAACATGGACCAAATTCACAGTTTCAAAGGCAATATTTTCAGTAATGGCATTTCTGTGAAGCACATTATTCTTAGGACCGTGGATGTAATTAAGCCCTGCTATATTTAACGTAGAACAGGCTGCATGCAACCATTTCTCTCCAGCCGGCACCATTTCTCTCGTGTTTTTTTTTTTTTTTTTTTTTTTCTCCTTTTTTATAGCTAACACCCAGCGTAGGCTCCTTCTGAAGCTCTGCAGCCTTCTTCACAAATGCAATTAGGAAATACGTGAGGGATGAACTGACCTCTAATTCTGCACTTATGGTACATCAGGGGGTTGAAGTAGTTTGCTGCCTTTGTCTCAGACTCGAGTTTGTGCATAAATAAATGCTGTTTATTATTTAGCCATGTCTAGTGGGTAAAGGTTAAAATCCCTTCATCCATCAGCTCTTTCTCACAATAGCCACTTTTATGTGTATATGCTGTTGCTTTTTTGAAGCTGCACACTGATAAATAGACCGCTCAGGACCTTTTCTTTACCGCAGGTGTTTTTTTGCTATTTCAGTGATCAAATGCTGGTGTCATGACTGCCTCGCTCCCAGCGTTAGCCCCAGCCGGCAAATGGCTTTTCCTCAATGATATTTTTCATTCACTTAAACCTTCTGAGCAGTCCCAGGACCACAGTCAACACCATAATCACATCTGCCTCATAGATGGAGAACTACACTACAGGACAAAATGGACACATTCTGGAGGAAAATGTCCTTCTTCTTCTTCTTCTTCTATCCTTTCGGCTTTTACCCTTTCTCAGGGGTCACCACAGCAACTCATCCGATTCACACGTTTGATTTGGCAGAGGTTTTTACGTCGGATGCCCTTCCTGTCACAACCCTTTTAACAAGGGACAGAAACAGCTGACGGCTTTGCAGCCGACTCTTTACAAAAGTCAGCAATGGTTCTTTTACATCAACCTCTCACCATAGACAGTGACAGACATGGCCCACCTTTGATAACCCAGTTAGCTGCACTGGGGGGACAGTGGAAACCTTGTGGAGACTTGAACCCCCAACCTGAGGATCAGCGATCCTGCACCCTAACCACTCGACCACCACTGCCCTCCTGGAGGAAAATGTCCTATTTCTTATAATTCCCAGATATTTTTGTGTGTTGTTCCTGAGCCTGATTACAGTGTGGTTGCACTGACAGTCAGGATTTACCCCATAGGGTGTTTGGAATTGGGTGACTGGGTATTCCTGCTTAAATGTTTGGTACGTGACCTCAGCCCAGCTAAGTGGCAGAAACATGATGTAAAGATGGATGAATTTATTGATTCTAAAGTAGGGTAGGTAGGTGGATGGAAAGTTAGATGGATGGATGGTGGATGGAAAGATGAATAGTACGGTAGGTAGATGGATGGATTGATGGTCGGGTGGATAATTGGATGGTTGGCTGGATGAATGGATGAATTGATTGATTGTTGGCTGGATGGGTCGTGGATTGTTATATAGTAGGGGAGGTGGGTGGAAGGATGGATACATGGATGGATCGTTGGATGGTGGGTGGAAAGATGGATAGTAGGGTAGGTAGATGGATGGGTTGATGAATGGTTGGGTGAACGATTGGATGGTTAGTTGGATGAATGGATGAACTGATTGATTGTTGGATGGATGGGTGTGTGGATTGTTAGATAGTAGGGTAGGTGAGTGTATGGATGGATGGATGGGGGTTGATGTGGGGGTTGCATGGATCAATTGATAAATTGATGGTTGACTCAATGGGTGGGGGGATGGGGAGAATGAATAGAAAGGCTCTGATTCCCTCATGAAGTTTTCAAACCCTTTGGAATTTCCTGATGTTTCTTTCAGTAGCAAGGTGTGATTTTTTTTTTTTTTAATTATTATTTCACCAGTTCAAATTGCCTCAAGCTATGAATAGAGATGAGCTGAGGAAAGACAAGATAATTTTACTTGAGAAATTGTGGTTATAATGGAGTTCTAATGGAAACCACAACCACTTTAATGTTGACACCGACAATAAGATCTTGTTACAACAATTTCCAACTCAACCTAACAGTAGTGACAAGTAAAGAAACAGGATTTTGTACATCTGTGAAAATGTTAAATTCAATATCTGTAAACTGACTTTCATTAAAAGTGAGGCTTAAGCTATGGTGGCTAAGGCAATGGGTTTCTGATCTGGAGGTCAGAGGTTCTATCCCCAGTGCCACCACTGTTGGCGCCTTGAGCAAGGCCCTTCACCCTTATATGGAAATAACTGTAAGTCGCTATGAATAAAAGTGTCTGCCAAATGCATTGCATTCCGTATATTTCAACAGAACAATGGGACTGATTTACAAACACCTGAAAATCTAATGCATTTGTAGCTCTTTCTTATATGTGTGTGTGTGTGTGTGTGTGTGTGTGTGTGTGTGTGTGTGTGTGTGTGTGTGTGTGTGTGTACCACTTATGTGTCTGTGACCGCTGATTTCCATGAAGTAGGATTGGCCCCCCTGACTGACATATACGTACATGCATATGTGTATATAATATCAATAAATAGATATGCAGCACTATAAATGCTTATAATAACAATTCAACAGTCAAAGTAATGCATAAGATATAAATAAAATATAAATACACAGACGTGTGCACGCACGCACACACACACACACACACACACACACACACACACACACACACACACACACACATACACACCTCACATAAAAATGTAAGTAGTCTCTTTGGGAGGTTGGGATTGTTTTTTTTTGGTTTTTTTTTTTTTTGTTTTTTTTTTTTTTTGGGGTGGGGGGGGGGGTTCCATAATTGGCCTTGATTTGCGGCATTTTCCTTCACCTTGTTTTCCTATTTTTCTTCCTTCCTTATTTTTCTATTTTTCGATGAATATTTTTGAAAAACCCAGGATGCACTGAAGCCGCAGAAACTGAAGCATTAAGTAGTGAGAGATCACCGTGTATATACATACATATACACATATACACATATACACACACACACACACACACACACATACATACATATATATTTAATTTTCTTACATTTTCTTTGTCACAACCTTATCTCACTCTTTCTTGCATGGAGCAAGTGTGTGCACACAATTTCCTCCGGGATCAATAACTATTTTGATTCTGATCTTGGAATTAACATTTTAAATCCTAGCAGCCAAGTGAAGTCTTTTCCCTTTGATTAATTATCCATATCTAACTTTATCTTCCACCGTATTCAACCTGTTTGCAAGCAAACTTCAATTCCTTCACGCTGTCTATCTGCCAAGATCTAATCACCAGCTATTCAATAATATTGCTTTATAACCCTTTCCTTTCCCCTTGTTTCAATGTCACATTTTCTCACTGTGCTTTTTTTTCTTACTGTCCCTCCAGGAGCAGCCAAGGTTTCATGCACATGAAGCTGTCACGAACCAAAGACAACAAGTACATCCTTGGCCAGAACAGCTGTCTGTTCGACAGCGTGCCGGAGATTATCCACTTCTATTCCAGCCGCAAGCTGCCTATAAAAGGAGCCGAGCACATGTCCCTGCTGTACCCCGTGGCCATCCGGACACTTTAGGCTCCAGCCTCGAAGTTGATCGTTGAGCAAATGGCGCATATACAGTAGATGTCTGTTACAGATGGACTGTATATTCATCATCTGCGTTCATGACAGCATCTGACAATGTTTGGTGACTGATATCGGTGTCTCTTAAGCCTTTGTGAATGCCTACTTGTACACAGTGCTACTGGAACACTTGTCAGCAAAGACAGGACGACATAAGAGGCTTTAAAAAAAGCTCTCGTTTTCTCACTGAGATGGGGCGTTAAATCTACAGATTTTTTTTTTTTTTTTTTTTTTTTTATTTATTTACACAGGCATACCTTCAGCTCAGTGGATTATGGAGACCACACTGGTCACACAAAGTGGACTGATCTGTAAATAATATGTTCTCCAGCAGCTCTAATGCGCATCCTTGTCCCTTTCCACTGACATCTCCTGTCCCTGGCCAGCACCCACACATTTATTGTTTGGTTTCATGTATACTGTAATAAAATCTCACGCAAACCATTTGTGGACATTTCTGAACTCCAGGATGGCGTATAATCCGCGGTTTTCTTAACACTAGTGAACTGATCATGATGATACAACTCATTTGAACTTCCTCAATGGATTCTAGCATGGATTTTTTTTCTTCAGTGTATTATTTCTTAAAGCAAATTGAAAGAACATTTTGTTTGTTTTTCTACTAAAATCATACTCTCTGAAAAACACGGGGACCCTCAATGAGCAAGAAAGATTCACCAGAAATGATCGCCATGTCCTACAAAATTGTCTACCAAGGGTGATGTGCATCATGTAACGTTCACCCATTCGGATCGATCACTTAAACATCAACTCTAGCCATTGAGGATTTTGGTGGGCAGCTTTAACTGTTTACCAGAGTGAACATAAGTTTGTAAGCTTCTCAGCCAAAAAAATAAAGCCACACACTCGCTAATATGTTCATGGAGGACATTTATCCTTGATCACAGCATGTGGTCTCCATGGCATTGTAGCTCCAGTTGTTTAGGTCAAGGCTCCACATCAAAGGACTTTTTCCTTCCATGTTGGCCATGAATTTAAAATGGGGACTTAAATAATAAAAGAGTGGATCATGGAGCATTGACATATGTATTGGGACCACAGAGTCCTGGCCTTAAGCCTATTGAAAGTGTTCAGAATGTGCTGGAGAAGACTTTATGGAGCGGTTCAGTTTTTCCCTCATCAATTCAAGATGTCGGTGAAAAACGAACCCAACACTTGGATGCATATAAATGTCACGTTGCTTAAGTGTGTTTAAACAGTGGCATGGAGACTACATGCAGTCAGCAAAGATAAAGGAGGAGCAACATCATATTCATGTGTGGCAAGCAGTGTATATCATCTAACAACCGAAGAGTGGTGTCCGTAGGACTGGCCTCAGCATAAGCGCTCTTCATGATAAGTAAAATAAGTTGAAAAACACTTGCACGACTCCTACATATAACAGTTTTGAAATTTGAATTATTTTCATTTGTCTTTCTGGGTCTTGTTTTGCTTAATTTTCCTCCCACGAGTCTAAATACATGCTCGGTATGCTAATTGGCGGTTCCGAATTGCCCCTTAGGTGTTGATGTGAGTGTGCATGGTTTTGTGTGCGTCTCTGTGTGTGTGTCTGTGTGTGTGTGTCTTGCTCGTGTGGTGGTCTGGAGCTTGTCAATGTGTCCCCTGCCTTTGTCCATTGTTGTCTGAGCAGTCAGGATTGAGCAGTCCAGCAAATGAGTGTGAGTGAGTAAAAGAGGTTGTTGTTTCCAGGTTGTTTCCGGTGGCATCGTTGTTGGTAGTGGTTTGAGTCCCAAGATCAGAAAAGACATTTCTGTGTGGTGTTTGCATGTCCTCCTCGTGCTTGCATGGGTTTCTGCTGGATAATCAAGTTTCCTTCTACCACTGCGACATGCACACTAGACTATTTGGCTGTTTCAGATATGCCATACCTGGGGTTTTGGGTGTCAGTGATTGTGTGTGTGTGTGTGTGTGTGTGTGTGTGTGTGTGTGTGTGTGTGTATTTGTTGGATCTGCAAATGTCTGGCAAGCTGTTCAGGGTGTACTCCACCTTATTCCAGTGCTGGCTGAGATAGACTCCAGCCTTCCCATTTCCCTAGTAGAATTAAGTGGCTTGGTTGTCTCCTGCCTCCTTTAGATTTAGTGCATAACTATTTTTTGTTTTATTTTGAGAAATGGGCTTATTTTAGTTTATTTTGTATTTAATTTTAGTTATTTAATATCAGTTACATTATTGAAACTTTCTGGAACAAGTCTGTTACTGTCCAGTCCTCATTTTTAAAGGGGTATGGCAACCACATTGTAACCTGAAGGTTAAAAAAAAGTAAAATTAATTTAGCCTGCAGATTTTCATCTTAATTTGTTTTGCATTGTTTATTGCAGGGTTTTTTGTGGTTTTTTTTTTTTTTTTTTTTTTTTTTTTTTGGGGGGGTCTTTTGGGGGCTTTGTTTTTGTTTTGTTTTGTTTTCTAAACCTGGAGAAGCATTTATAATGGATGATTCCAACAACCATCATGTGTTAATAAGTCAATGATGTCGAGCTGGACTACACCCTCCCCAAATCTTTTATGACCACAAAACTTGCATTATAACAGTTTTCAGGTATACAGTGGGCGGAAAGGTTCATAGGCTGACGCAGAAGGAGTAATTCCAGAGAAAGAAAACTTAAGATCGTCTATGTCATGGGGTCCGAGTGCTTCAAAAGGAAATGTGTCAACTACAGGGAAGACTATTTAAATATAACCACATTTGATCAAATTTGTCCAGTGTGTAATGTTCAAACTTTGACCTGTTGTATCCCACCCTCATGTATGTTTGTGTAATGTACATAGAGAGATATACACTATGTGAGCAAAGGTTTATGGACACTTCACCAGTATACTCATATTTTGCTTCTTTCCAAAGTTGGCACTACAGGATTGAAAGCACGCAATTTTCTTTTTCTGTGTCCACTAACGATTTACAGTTTCTCTTCACGACAACTAAGAGCTCAAACCTGTTCTAGCATGACCATCGCCCTGCGAGCACAGTCAACTCCATGAAGACGTGCCTTACCGAGGTTGGAGTGGGGGGGGGGGGGGGGGGGGGAGTTAGTCGCTTGCACGGAGCATTGGCCTACAATCCTACTCAATCCTACAACTATCCCAGGGGTCCCCACTTGACCTCAGTGCCTCAGCTTAATAATGTCTTTGTGGATGAATGATCCCAAATCCCCAGACCCACACCGAAAAATCTAGTGGGAGCCCTCTCAGCATCTTTTTCCAGAAAATTAAGTATAACAGTAAAGGGGAATAAAATTTGGAATCGAACAATCCAGAAAACACATACGAGTATTATGGTCATGTGTGTGTGTGTGTGTGTGTGTGTGTGTGTGTGTGTGTAATTAATGCTTCTGGAAAGAGAGATTCAAATTACCACCATTAAGTTCTCACAAATTACACAGATGTGATTGTGAGCTCCAGGTGATCTTCCTTCTGCACTTGTGTGGACAAGTAAAAGCACGAAAAAGAACGTTCGAGACGTTTCATAAAAATGAGCCACTTTACATTCAATCCCCCACCCAACCCCCCTTCGGCTTAAGACTTTTGATTAGGGAGAATGAAATATGTCTGCATTGTCTACCTCAGAAAAATCAATTTAATTCCACCCATCAGCCAATCAATAAGGTACAATAAGATTGCAAATATCGATCCAGCCCCCTTTCCCTCTCGTTTATTTCCACCAAATTGTACCTTTGGCATGGCAAAGGGGTTTGTCATCTTAAAACTCAATCAAAAGTTGCTTTGTTGAGCACTTGTGCTTGCCTTCATCTCTTTTATTATCATTTCTATGTAAATCTTACTCTGTACATGATGCCAGTGATTCCCTTTGGGTTTGTTTCTTATACTTTAAAAGCTTATAGAGGTTAAAAAAAATCAGTCCACCTCAAATCTTTTTCTTTTTCTTTTTCCTCCTCAAAAACTTTTGCTTTGATTGATCGAATGTTCTGTGACTGTAATTTATTATGGAGTGATGATTATTTATAGCTGTGTTTTACTCCTATATATGGTGAGTGAGACCTCTCTGTGTTTATTTCTTTGTGTGTGTGTGTGTGTGTGTGTGTGTGTGTGTGTGTGTGTGTGGGTGTGTGTGTGTTGTAATTATATGAATCTGTGTATACAAGAAAGAACTAGCGTACTAAAAAAAAAAAAACCCCGATGGTGCTTGTGTGTATGTCATTGATCGATTTATTTTCCTCCTGAGACCCCGTTCCAGATTTCTGTAGGTTGTGTAAACATGATGCACAGCCTGATTGTGGTACAGACCAAAACCCAGAATATGCAATGGCTTCTCCCATCTTTTTTGCTTTTGTCGGCTGATTGTGAACCTCTCGGCAGGCCGGTCTGCTTATGAAAAGGCCTTATTTAATCATCTTTATTGCTGCGGAAGCGAGGCCTTGCAGGTCTTGGAAAATAACGACGAGCCGAGATGAAAGTCGCTAATTAAACTCGTAAACCTTTAAACACATATTGCGAACCACTGCGAGTCACATACAGTGCTTCGATTTAGCTCGCATCTGCTCACATTGTGAATCCTGGAAATGTTTTTTTTTTTTTTTTTTTAATGATTATTAAGAAAGGGGGAGAGAAGTGGAACAGCTTGACATGTCAATGGTTTTTGTCTCAATTTCCCATTTTCCCTTGTGAGCGAGAAGAAGACGAGGTGAAAATACATGCTCTGATGTGTCTTGATTTTATAGATTTTGTTTGTGCTATTTTTAGCTGGAGCTCTTGGATTGTTGAATATGAACTTTAAAAATAGACTGAAAGACTGGTGTTCTATTTAAAACAGGAGACTGACTGTACCGTAAGACACTACAGGTGAATAAAATAGCTTTAACGATATATCTACGACACTTGACTTTTAATATTCATGTATTTTTGTATTGGAATTTCAAAAGTAAATTATTCACCCAAATAATTTGTCTAAACAAAATGTATGCGTTACCCAAATTAAAATAAACTATTTATTTATGGTAATAAGGAATATTATGTATAAAACTTATTTGTCAGGGTCGTCAGCTGACTTGGGTGGTACGGTGGTGTAGTGGTTAGCATGTCTGCCTCGCAGCAAGAAGTTCTTGTATTTCATTCCCGGCCTTGAGAATTTCTCGGTGGAGTTTCCATGTTCTCCGTGTGCTTGCATGGCTTCCCTCCAGGTATTCCAGTTTTTTCCCCACAGTCCACACAAATGCACATTAAGCTAACTATCTGTTCCCAAGTGACCCTAGGTGTGAATGGTTGTGTGTGTGTGTGTGTGTGTGTGTGTGTGTGTGTGTGTGTTGCTCAGTTAGCTGTCCAGTTTGTACTGTTTCGTGTGGGCTGAGGTAGGCTCTAGCCTCTTTGCGAACGTAGTCGAATGAAGTGCTTCGGTATATGAGTGGGCGAGAGTATGATAACTTCGGGTGAAAGCCAAGGTACACCCTGAGCAGGTCATCAAGCTATTGTAGAGCTGACGCAGACAAATTAGAAGGGTACTTGAGAGTGCAAACCTCCACCAAGCCAAAAAAACAAAACAAAAAAACAACAACAAAAAAAAAAACATTTGAAAACACACACATCCAGGTCCTTCTGTAATGCCACACTTCATGTCTTATCTTGCAATGTGAATTGCATCCACTTTTGGTCAGTCGGTAGAATTATTTCTGGATCCACTTTGTGATCCAGGTCACCATGTTCCACCTCATCAAAAAAATTCCCAAATCCATTCATAACATTTTGCATAAAGTTTCAAACGATCGAATGAATAGACACACAAACAAACCAATGCTGAGAAAAACGTAACATCCTTGGCAGAAGTAGTACATTTTCACATTCACACCTTGGGAAACTTAGAGTAGACCATTGGCCTCGCCTTCATGTCCTTGGACTCTGGGAGGAAACTGGAGTACACAGAAGAAATCCACAGAGACATGGCGAGAAGAGTTTCTCAACTTATACATTGGGATGTAAATGGAGATTTTTACCTGTAGTGTCTTGCTTTAATTTGAGGATGTGCTGCATTGGTATTGAAGTGGCCTATGCCATGGGTTCTGAATGTATACTAGTAGGAGGGCTATTTTTACATAAAGTATAATCTGTCCAAAATAATAATAATAATATAAATAATACCGTGTGTGACCAGCATGTTCAGTTATCAGATGAAACACAGGATTGTAAAATTGTTATCAGAGGCTGGCGGATGGGAGACAGGGAAGGAAGAAAAAAAAAACAAAAACAAAACAGTTTGTTGTGTGATGGTAGGTTGATGGACAGCATGAGGACAGGATAATGGGGTGGGGTAGGGGGGTGTCATAGAGGAGTAGAGGACAAGGAAGGCCTAGTCTTCATTCTACTTCAATGTCTCTGTTGGAACATTTCACTTCAAGTGTTGTCTAGTACATTGTGGGTGTGTGCATGATGCTGAAGCTTCCTCAGCGCCACTGAGGATGGATGCTCTCTTTCTTTTGGTGTGTGTGTGTGTGTGTGTGTGTGTGTGTGTGTGTGCGCGTGTGTGTGTGTGTGTGTGTGTGTGTGTGTGTGTCCAACCTTACATGTCAGCTCACCTGAAGCGAATATCCATGTGGTAGATTAGTTTCTTCCTGTGTATTCATTAATAGAACATATCTGTACACTCTCATGGCCAAATGTATATAGTGAATGTAATAGATGGCGATGTGGAGACCGTGAGATTCAAAGAAATAAAGTTTATGGGTCAGAATGAAGTGGGTTGTTGTTTGTTCTGTGACTACATCTGTTTTTGTGTTGAGCAAAAAACTGATGTGAGCTCCAATATTTAACCCAAAATCAATTTAAACTGCAAGGACAAATTCTAAAAATATTTAATTATTCATTCAACATATTTTCCTCATCTTTCCACTCATCTGATGTCAATGTTTGGTCAGCCGGCTTGTCGAAGAATACCAAGAACTGGCTGGAGGCTTTCCACCAATCAGTAACCTGAAAATATTTTAAATTCATTACTATCTTTACTTTAGTGGAGATTTTATCATTTCTGATTGGTGGAAATTAAGCAAATAATTCTTGATATTGAATCATTTGCTAATCTTGGATAATTGGCACAAATGGGATGTACCAATGCACCTCTTCATAGAGGTCGTGCCAGACTGTGGAAAAAGATTAGAGGACTATAACAGTATAATATATAAGCTCTCTCTCTCTCTATATATATATATATATATATATATATATATATACATACATACATACATACATACATACATACACACACACATACACACACACACACACACACACATATATATTCCCCTCTGTTACATTCCTATACAGTACAAACATGTTTGAAATTATCAGTAGTAAAGACACTTCTTGAGTGTAGATCAAGGCCATACACTTTTATGCAGTCCATCACTTGGTAGTGTGTACAGAAACGTGCATTCCACCCTGACTGATGAATGTGCTGCACGTTTTATTGCTTTCTATGCTAGAATGTGTTGAGGATGCTCGCTCTCTCACCATTCTTTCAGTTTGCTCAAAGGCAGCATGCATTGTGTATGTGTGTTCAGATTCCTGCACCCCAGGCAATAACTCTACTGTGACATTTTATTAGTTTGTGCTGTGCTTGATGCTTCTGTACGTAAATTCAATCAGGCCAATGTTGGAGACAACATATCAGCTTGCCGAACATCCACACACGTGTATGTATATGGACCGTGTCTGCACACACACACACACACACACACACACACACACACACACACACACACACACACATATATATATATATATATATAAAATGAGTGAGTGAGTTTGTGTTTCTTCATTATGACTGAAGGTAAGTCGTATCATAACGCTCCATAAAAAAATTCTAAGAGCCTGTCAGAAAATGAAAAATATTAGTATAATATAGTGTTTTAAAGCTACTCACAAACTTATAGTCAATGAATATTCAAAGTCTTCACACACCTGTAAAAATGCTGTGTTTTAGGGATGTGAAAGATGAGAAGATAAATCATTGGAGATTTTTGTCCACCTATAATATGGTCTAAACAAACAAATCTTGTAAATATAAATGACAAATAAATAAACAATAGCCTGTCGTGCTGGTAACCGCCTCACTAAAAATAAAAAAAGCATGTTTGCATAAAGAGCTGGAGGCTGAGACTTAGTTGCTTATGTGCCAAAGAGGGGTTGGACAATTTGACAGTCCAATATCGATATTGCAATAAATAATCCCGCAATAATGTGTATTGTCTGTGCTTTTATTCCAATGTAACTCCAGAAGAAAGCCCAGTGTCCTCCTATCTACCAAAAACACTGCAACAGATTGATTAACTACACCACTTGGTCAAATGTTTGTGGACGCCAGAACATTATACTTCCAGGTGAGTCTAACCCAAACAATGTTGAAAGCTTACAATTGCAAAGCTTGCATTTGTATATGGTTTAGTTTATTTGCCCTGCTGGCCTATCGTATTTGATAAAGTTTCGAAACTCTTCCAACGTGACAATTCTCATGTGCACCGAGTGCCTGTCCTCACTAACACTGCTCTAGCTGAATCAACAAATCTAAATATCCACCATCTTAAGTCTAGTGGAAAACATTCCCAGAAAACTCGGGGTTATTAGACCTTCAAAGGGGAACCAGAATCTGGAAAGGGACGCTGAAAAATATAGAGTATGACTTCCTGTCGATGGGATGTCTGTTCATTACAGGGTAATACACTTCTACTTTTACAAACTAATGGCAATGTAATGGAAGGTAGGTAGGAAAAGTTTGTTGGGCTTTTTACACCTGCGCCATAGCGGCTCATCGGGCTGGTACTTATTCCCGGTTTCCATAGCGTGAAGCGACCAGGAGTTCAACTCCTCCTGGATGGGACGCTAATCCAAAGCAGGTTTCCTTGCCAGTATATTTTTACTGGTACCCATTTATACTGCTGGGCGAACAGAGGCACACTTGTGGTTAAGATCTTGCCCGGGGGTCTTAGCACAATGGGAGTCTAACTGGGATTCTAACACACAACCTTCTGATCATGAGCTCGGCACCCTAACCACTCCACCACCGACCCTAACCAGTGTAATGGAAAGGGACCTCAAAAAAGTCCCAGTTTCACCTGGAAAAAAAAAAAAGAGTTGTAACTACAATTTTGGAGGGGTATCTACCACTGCCAACAAAAGCACAAATGCTTGAAGCAATCAAAGAACAAAGGAGAGGAAAGCTTCAAGATGGGGTACTGTTGATCCAAAACAACTTGCCCATCCACAAGCACAGGTGGCAGTGGCAGGAGCAGCCAAGCATGGCTTTGAACTGTTGCCCTATACACTACTCACCCACCTGGCACTGTCTGAGTTCTGTTTTCCAAAGTGACATCCCACTTGTATGGTTCCTATTTTTAGAGTGATGAAGTCTTCCATGCTGTTTAGGAGTTTCAGGAGGCTTAAGATGTGACCTCCTTCCTTGAAGGGATGGTGAGACTTGAGCATTGGTGTATCTGGGAGTGACAAGAACTGTGTAGAAAGGTAATGCAAGAACAATCTTTTTCCTGTGATTTTTTGTTTTTCTCGAGGAGAGTTTTTTAAAAAAAAAGTCATGCACTATAATATTTTGTTGGACCACCTTTAGCTTTGATTACAACATGTAATTGCTGTGGCATTGATGCTTCAGTTGGTCAGGTCAAGGCTCAGCAACATTACATGGCATCAAGTCAGCTGTTGACAAATGTACTGAACAACCAGGTCATCAATGGAAAAAAAAAAAAAAAAAGGAAATTAAGGAAAAATATGGGAAAGGTTAAGGAAAATGCCACAAGACAACGCCAATTATTCAAATAAACAAACAAACAAAAAAAATCCCAGACAAACAAAAACAAAAAACAACCCAAAACCCCGCAACAAAACTACTTACATTTTTATTTGAGGTGCGCATCTGTGTGTGTGTGTGTGTGTGTGTGTGTGTGTGTGTGTGTGTGTGTGTGTGTATTTATATTTTATTTACATCTTATGTTTTACTTTTTAATGATTGTTATTATAAGTATTTATAGCATTGAATATGTATTTATTGATATTATATACACATATACATCTACGTATGGCCAGTCAGGGGTGGCGATCCTACTTTGCGGAAATCGGCGGTCACGAGGCGGGGGCGGGTCTCGGTCCCCATTAACAGTGGAAAGTGAGGGATCCCTGTAATCCAAAAAAACAAACAAAAAAACCAATACATTAAGAAATGCACAGATGCCTTATGTATCCAAAGTAGCGCTGAGGAACCAATGAAAGGCTCATTTTATCCAGGGTTTAATGTTCTGAAAATGTAAAAGAGCCGCAGTTTAGACTGTAAATCGTGTTACACGTGTTATCCAGCTGACCTGGTCGATGTAAGTGTTGTACTCTAGTTCTTCACCTAAAGAAAACCTTTCCAGCAAAACTAGAATTCCCAACTAGCTTTTCCAAATTTGCCCTCATTTACCCTATTGAATCTTCGTACTTCCCAGCGTGATCTTGTGAATAATAAATGGTATTTGATTTGCTGTGATCTGTGGCTAGAGGTCTTTAAACCATTCTTATCATTCATCTCGGGTTTTCCATGCAGGCCCTGGCTGTTCAAAGTGTTCTTTGAGGACTAAAATAAGCCCCGAAAAAGCCAGGCATGAAAGGAGCAAATATATCCACCTGAGGATGAAACGGTCTCCTGTTGGTCTCTTTCTCTCCTCTTCCTCCCCTTGCACGCCTTTCGTTCTCTGGCATTTGTCCTTTGCAGCCCAGTCACGTCCGAGCAAAAGCAATTTCAGGGGGCCGACCTGATGCTAATAGCACGCAAGGTGCTTTATGGCAGTAGACAAAAGTATAGAGCACTTTCTCCCGCTCCATCTTGTCTGAGCTCAACTTAGCAGCTGAATGGATATCGTTAAAGGATGGAGACTCACAATGGCTTTCTGTCGATAATCAGGTGCATTGCTGTGCTAAATCTGGATCCAGAATTTCTATGATCCCGAATGAAGAGCAGGTGCATTTACACGTTATTTCTTGTCCTGCCTTGAAATTGCACAAGTGGATTCAAATAAATGTTACAAATGCAATTGCCAGTGGGCATTTATTTTTTTAAAAATCACTTGATGATGAAATATTTATCTGGAACAGCTTGCACACCAAGTCCTGCATTTTTAAATGTATTTCCATATTACTTAGGGCTTGAAACTGAGAGGAGGAGAGAGAGAGACAAGATGTGGATATTCTGAAGATCTGCAATGCTGTACTTCTTTGATTCCTTCAGTTGAACACAAAATCAACACTGTGCGTCTGCAGCATTGCCGTGACAAAGCTCCATGTTTCGAGCACAAAATGTCTCATCGGGCGTTATGAGCAAGCTTGGGAACGAATGTTTCACAAATAAAATCATATGATCGTTTGCAGATGTGCAAAAAGTCATAATAGTGGCCCTTCGCAAGGCCTGGGGGTACAGGCTTGAAGGCGAGTCCCCAGTGGTCACATTCCTGTCCACGGAGCCCAGCCAAGCCTAGCCCGACGAGAAGGCATGGGTCCGCCCTCCCATTGACCCACCACCTGTTGAAGGGGCTATAGGGGTTGGGTGCAATGTGAGCTGAGGCGCAGCCAAAGGTGTGGGTTCTGTTGAACTGATCCTTGGCTAAGGACTTTGGCTCTTTGGGAATGGAATGCCACCTTTAACAGATATGAAAAAAAAAAAAAATCATGTGAGAAATGGGTAATGTGGGGAAAAAAAACAACATCACATATGGGGAATAAATAAACTGTGGAAAAAACTGCCCCGCTAATATCCTAAAATAAAGTAATCAAAATATAAACTCATCTACTTATTTGCTGAGTCACTAAATCCTATTAGGATCAAGGTGAGGTACACCCTGAAAACTTGCCAGACAATCACAGGCCAATACAAACAGCCAATCACAAATGCGCTCAGATCTTCGAGCAGTTTGGAATGGCTAATTCGACCAATGTGCATTCAAACCACACACAAATGCCCAAGTCTGGGACTCGAACCGAGGACTTTCTTGCTCTGAGGTGGACATGCTTAAAAATAGTGTACCTACTTGTATATATTAATAGTAAAAGGCCATGCCCTACAGGTGAAAGTACATTATTTGTGAGATGAGTGTAACAGCCCCGTTGTGGTCTGGCAAAACTGTTCAGGGTGTGCCCTGTCTTCACCCAATATTGGCTAAGAATGATTTCTGCCTCATGTAAGGTTCATGAGGCTTTTCCATCAGAGATGTCATGTACTACTCTTGTTTTCTCTTTCAAACAAAAATTCTTCTTCTCCTTTTTCTTTCGGCTGTTCCCTTCAGGGGTCACCACAGCGAATCATCTGCCTCCCTCTCACCCTGTCCTCTGCATCTTCTTCTCTTACACCAACTGCCTTCATGTCCTCCTTCACCACATCCATAAATCTTTTGTTTGGTCTTCCTCTGGGCCTTCTGCCTGGTAGTTCGAACCTCAGCATCCTGCTACCAATATACTCACTATCCCTGCTCTGTACATGTCCAAACCATCTCAATGTAGCCTCTCTGACTTTGTCTCCAAAACATCTTACATGTGCTGTCCCTCTGATGTGCTCATTTCGTATTGATGATCCGCATAACGAATTTGGCAAATGTTTTACGTCGGATGCCCTTCCTGAGACAACCCTCTGCATTTATCTAGGCTTGGGACCGGCGTGAGGATGAACACTGGCTTGTGCCCCCCCCCCACGGCTGCATTTTCTCTTTAAAACAAAACAGAGCTTTAAAAATTCACATGACTTGCACATAGAACTTGCATGATGCTGAAACAAAGTCAGGTCAGGGTGTTACCCTCAAGTCGATATCGCAATCAATCACTGAAGAGGTGACTTTATCCTGCATCGCATCTTCCAGTGTAATCGCTTTGTTTTCAGTGGGACTGAAGACTGTGTGAAGGCATGCTGGGACAGTCCAGTGACATGAAGTTGATTAGAAAGTGGTGACAGTAGATTACAATCGGAGATTAAACCTGCACAGGTGTGACCTGAAGGTTCAAAGGAGAGCTCAAGAGAATTAGCAGGTTTTTGAAGAGTGTTTGATTTCCTTGCACCACAACCTGAGTCTTGGAAACTGACCGGAGCATTTTGAAAACATTATCTGATAGATATTGTGAATTGCTTTGAGCTTCTATGGTCGTACACTGGGTTCTGTGTGGACATTGTACAATATCCTTCCACCATCAACAAACAAATATGATTCTTAAGTATAACATCAGGACCCATAGAAGAGATTTAGCATATGTTGTAACCTTCGGCCTACAGCAAAATTAAAGCAAGTTTTCCCAACTCTGGTGGCCAGTTAATGCCTCAGGCAATTTGGCTCAGGTGCTGAAGGGCACAAACAGAACTGTGTAGCTAAGCCAGACCTCTTCCCGCATCACAACTGAAGCACACAGTGCTACTGGAAACAGGAAATTGGTTGCAGGTGTTACAGCGTGCCTCGAACAAGAAAGACAGACAGCTGTGTTTGGAGACTCTGCCCTGACAAAAGTGGCTTCTGATTGGGAGGGCTCATTTACTCACAACGCTATAAAGCTGAGTGGGGCAATTAGGGGTTTCAGAACGGAGCCTCACAATGGAGAGAATAAGATTGCTCTCCTTCAGCTGCCCTCTGTGGAAAAATAATAGCTTCAAATCAGCCCATACTGGTTGCTCGTAAAAAATGAACGTGAGACAATTAGCTAATAGAAGCCTGTGGGAAGGATGGGCTTCCTTTAGGGCAGAATTAAACCAAAGTCATGGCGTGATCATGTCTGTGGCTTTATTAACTTGGTGTACTCAAATGCAGCTGCATAATAATACAGATTCACTAAAATTCAGTGAGTGCTCATTGTGATTTTCGTAGAAATTAGTGATGTATACACATAAAAAATTGTATTTCTGATTTCTTGGTGTCATGCCATGCATCCTCTGAATACTAAACATCGGCCTGCTATCTATCTCAGCCAATACTGGGCAAAGGTTGCATACATCTTGAACAGCTCGTCATTCTGACTCACTCTCACACCTAGGGACAATTTAGAACAGCCAGTTAACCTAATTTGCATGTTTTTGGACTATGGGAGAAAACCAAAGTGCCAGAAGGAAGCCCACACAAGCACAGGGAGGGATGCAAACTCCACACAGAAACACCCAGACCTAGGACCAGTTTGCTGTGAGGCGGACATGCTAACCACTCTGCCAATCATACTAAATATTCTTTCATTCATTTTCTGAACCACTTAGTCCTAATTAGGGTCGCGGGGAGGCTGGCGCGTATCTCAGCTGACTCCGGTTGAGGGTGGGGTACTAAATATTGTTAACATTAATTTGAAAAAGTGTCACAACTCCTTTTGAAAAGAAAAAAAAACAGTAAAACTTAGGGTTTGGACCATTTTTGTCTGGATATGTATGCTTAGTTTCTCCTCCAGTGGCACTTTGGGTTAATTAACTATATTCTATATTCAAATGAAACCAAAATTTAATAAAAGCTTGCATACATTATGAATCTTTAAACATCAAGAAGCCCGATTGTTATTACAAGTAATAAATTTGTACATGGGGCGACAGTACTGCCATACGTCATACGCAAATCATTAAGTCATTCACATGTATGCTACAGTAAATTCAGAAGTAATTTCCATATGAACAAACGGTGGGTTATACCATTCATTCCTATCAATGAGCCAATGTTTGTCGAATGCAAGTTCGAGAGTTTAATATCTGTATACTGTTATTTTTTCCATCATCTTTCCTTTTATGAACTGACAAATTCAAATTCTATTCTCGTGATTTCACATAACAGCCTTTTCAAATCAGGCTAATGCAAATTGTAGAACGGATTTTAGCAGATTGCAATTTCAAAAAAGTAAGCATATTGGAAAAGAGAATCTCATATGTAGATCTAGGTGGTGGTTTAGGTGGTACTGTATTGTGATTATAATTTCTGAAAATGTTCATGAGCCCATGCCATATCTCCCATGACAGAATCATGCATGAGATTAAGGCAGTTCCTTTTATAGCTCTCCAATATTGGCAGTCTAATTTCATTCTCTTCTGCTACCATTGTTAACGGCATAATTTTACAGTTTGAGCTAAAAATAATCAGCCCCAGCCTTCTGCAGTGTGGTCTTTATTTTGTAAATGAATTTTGGTGGTCATGTTGAGCTTGCTTCATTAAAAATAAATATATTATTATAAATATAATATCTATTATAAGGCATATTGGTTCTATCTGTTCAGCCAACCATTTATCTGCAAGCTCATTTGGTACCAGCTAGTAAAAGAAACTACCCATTTCTACAATATCCGAGCCTATTTATCATTTGTTTTGATTTGTGTGTGAATGCTCTCAATAGCTTTGTATACTCCAACATTGCCGAAAAGTACCTGAAATGTGTTATTTATGCCGCCTGCTCATGTTAAAGAAAGTGATCGCATTTTGCCATCTAGTGGCCAATTTTGGGCAGTACAACTTTAATATGCATTACTTGCCTTAAAAACAAAAAATAAAATAAACACACCTCATTAAGAAAATAAAAATCTTCTGATACTTCCATTTGTTTTATAACTAATTTGAAAATATTACAAAAGATGTGTAGATATGTAATACATTTTGGCTTCCCCCATCTGTGGAGCTTCAGGCCTCAGAGTCCTCCTCCTCCAGCAAAAATGAGTTCGAGTGCTGCTTGCAGGTCTCCATCTGTAGCCTGGAGGGCACGTAAAGCCAGCTGTTCATTTCTGATGCCCATATCTCTCAGCTGTTGCATCTGTGTCTGCCAGCGGCCCTGTAGGACAAAAGGAGACACTGCGTTTGTGTATCAGAACTGGAATCAACGCTTTGATATTGAATAATGAATTAAATGGTTGGTAAATGCGGAATAAACAACTCTGATCATCGACTTATAGCAGCGCATCCTGTTTTTAATTTTCGCAGAAAAGATAAACAAAGGTTGAAGACATCGGTGGGAGACGTTGAAGAAGGAGAGGCGGGAGGCGTGTCCGTAGGCAGAGAGAGAAGAGGAAAGGCATGAGTCTATGACTGAGAGTAGGGACTTCGAATGTTGGAACTATGACAGAAAAAGGTAGCGAGCTGGCTGACATGATGCAGAGGAGGAAGGTGGACATACTGTGTGTTCAGGAGACCAGGTGGAAAGGTAGTGAGGCTAGAAGCTTAGGAGCAGGGTTTAAGCTATTTTTTCATGGTGTGGATACTCCAGAAGAGAAATGGAGTAGGAGTCATCTTGAAGGAGGACTTTGTCAGGAATGTTCTAGAAGTGAAAAGAGTGTCAGACAGAGTGATGAGTCTCAAGTTAGAAATTGAAGGTGTGATGTTCAATGTTGTCAGTGCTTATGCCCCACAGGCAGGATGTGAGCTAGAAGAGAAGGAGAGATTCTGGAGGGAGTTAGATGAAGTGATGCAGAATACCTCCAGAGATGAAAGAGTGGTCATTGGTGCAGACTTCAATGGACATGTTGGTGCAGGCAACAGAGGGGACGAGGAAGTGATGGGCAGGTTTGGCATACAGGACAGGAACGCAGAAGGACAGATGTTGGTAGATTTTGCAAAAAGGATGGAAATGGCTGTGGTGAATACTTTCTTCCAGAAGAAACTCCTGTTTCTCCTGCACATGGTGACTTATAAAAGCGGAGGTAGGAGCACACAGGGAGACTACATCTTGTGTAGGCGATGTAATTTGAAGGAAGTCAGTGACTACAAAATAGTAGCGGATGAGAGCGTTGCCAAACGGCATAGGATGGTAGTGTGCAGGATGACGCTGATGGTGAGGAAGGTGAAGAAGGCAAAGGCAGAGCAGAAGACAAAGTGGTGGAAGCTGAAAAAGGAAGAGTGTCGTGCTGTCTTCAAGGAGGAGTTGAAACAGGCTTTGGTTGACCAGGAAGTGCTTCCAGATGACTGGACAACTACAGCTAATGTGGTCAGGGAGACAGGTAGGAGAGGACTTGGCGTGTCCTCTAGAAGGACAGGAGATAAGGAGACTTGGTGGTGGAATGAGGAAGTGCAGGAGTGTGTACAAAGGAAGAGGTTAGCTAAGAAGAAGTGGGACATAGAGAGGACCGAAGAAAGTAAACAGGAGTACAGGGAGACACAGCGTAAGGCGAAGGTAGCAGTGTCAAAGGCCAAACAGAGGGTGTATGATGACTTGTATGCTCGGTTGGAAAGTAAAGATGGAGAAAATGATCTATACAGGTTGGCACAGCAGAGAAATAGAGATGGGAAGGACGTGCAGCAAGTTATAGTGATAAAGGACAGAGAGGGAAATGTACTGACTGATGACAGAAGTGTGCTGGGAAGTTGGAAAGAGTACTTTGAAGAGCTGATGAATGAGGAAAATGAGAGAAAAAAAGAGGAGAAGAGATGACCGTCAAGGACCAGGAAGTAGCAAAGATTAGTAAGGGTGAAGTGAGGAGGGCACTGAAGGGGATGAAGAAAGGAAAGGTAGTTGGTGCTGATGACATACCAGTGGAGGTCTGGAAGTGTCTAGGAGAGGTAGTAGTAGATTTCCTGACAAGAACATTCAACGAGGTCTTAGAGAGTGAGAGGATTCCAGAGGAATGGAGGGGAAGTGTGATGGCGCCCATGTTTAAGAACAAGGGAGACGTGCAGAGTTGTGGCAACTGCAGAGGGATAAAGTTGATGAGCCATACGATGAAGTCATGGGAAAGAATAGTGGAAGCTAGACTAAGGGCAGAGGTCAGCATTTGTGAACAACAGTTTGGTTTCATGCCAAGAAAGAGCACCACAGATGCAGTGTTTGCATTGAGGATGTTAATAGAGAAGTACAGAGAAGGTCAGAAGGAGCTGCATTGTGCCTTTGTGGATCTGGAGAAAGCATATGATAGGGTGCCGAGAGAGGAACTGTGGTATTGCATGAGGAAGTCTGGAGTGGCAGAGAAGTATGTTAGAGTGGTGCAGGACATGTGTAAGAGATGTAAGACAGTGGTGAGGTGTGCTGTCGGTGTGACAGAAGAGTTCAAGGTGGAGGTAGGACTGCACTAAGGGTCAGCTCTGAGCCCCTTCTTGTTTGGTATGGTGATGGACAGGCTGACAGACGAGGTTAGACAGGATCCCCCATGGACTATGATGTTTGCAGATGACATTGTGATCTGCAGGGAGAGCAGAGAACAAGTGCAGGAAAATCTAGAGAGGTGGAGGTATGCCCTGGAAAGGAGGGGAATGAGACAGAATACATGTGTATGAATGCCAAGGACCCAACAGGAACAGTGAGGTTACAGGGAGCAGAGATAAGGAAGGTGGAGGATTTTAAGTACTTGGGCTCAACAATCCAGAGCAATGGAGAGTGTGGAAAAGAGGTGAAGAAGTGTGTGCAGGCAGGTTGGAATGGTTGGAGAAAAGTGTCTGGTGTGATGTGTGATAGGAAAGTATCGGCAAGAATGAATGGAAAAGTGTACAAGACGGTGTTGAGGCCAGTGATGTTGTCTTAGTTCAGTAGCCCTGGGGAAAAGACAGGAGGCAGAGCTGGAGGTCGCAGAAATGAAAATGTTGAGGTTCTCTTTGGGAGTAACAAGGATGAATAGGATCAGGAATGTGCACATCAGAGGGACAGCCCACGTAAGATGTTTTGGAGACAAAGTCAGAGTGGCTAGATTGAGATGGTTTGGACATGTACAGAGGAGGGATAGTGAGTATATTGGTAGTAGAATGCGGAGGTTGGAACTACCAGGCAGAATGCCTAGAGGAAAACGAAAGAGATTCATGGACGTGGTGAAGGAGGACATGAAGGCAGTTGGTGTAAGAGAATATGCATAGGATAGGGTGAGATGGAGGCAGATGATTCGCTGTGACCGAAAGGAAAAGAAAAAGAAGAAAAGACATACAACAAAATACGATGGAGAGGATTTTCTCTCTTTTTGTAATTTTACCAAGACACATTCTCCAAGCACATTTATGCAGGCAGCAACAAACCTTCAAGCAAAATCGTTTACTTTATATGGTCAATGGAAAAGTTTCTTTGGCAGAACTCCGTGTTTGGTGATCTTGGTCAATTAACTGCATCTTTAAATGGTATCTGTGGTGAATATTTTATATAAACGATATATATATATATATATATATATATATATATAGTAGGCCTCCGTCAGTCCCGAAGGACTATGGCTGCGCTCTGGCTGGTATCCCGGCTGGTGATACCCCCCAGTGCGCAGAGCCTGGGTAGGGAGTAATGAGGGACAGGCTGTTACCCAAGCAGCAAGTCCCCCTCCCCCCCGTCTCGGCGCCACCGGAAGGATCCAATGGAAAGGCAAGTGCCGATACGACTGGGTTCCAGTGCCGCTGCAGGAGAGAATCTACGGTCAATTTAGAACGGCCAATTAACCTACAGTGCACGTCTTTGGATTGCGGAAGGAAACTGGAGCACCCGGAGGAAACCCGCACAAGCACGGGGAGAACATGCAAACTCCACACAGAAACGCCCAGGCCGGGAATCGAACCCGGGCCTTCTTGCTGTGAGGCGGACGTGCTAACCACTACGCCACCGTGCCGCCATATATATATAATCAGGATTTTCTGAGTAGATCCTTCCGTAGGAGAGTGCTCAATACTTTTTGGTAGAGCAAATAACAAAAATAAAAAGGACAGGACAAAGACTTTCTATTGAAACTCCATTTATCACTACAGATCTGTTTCGAGGGGTGGTGAAACCATCCTCTCTCTTCAGGTGATTATAGAGGATAAGAATATAAAAAATCTTCTATAATCACCTGAAGAGAGAGGATGGTTTCACCACCCCTCGAAACAGATCTGTAGTGATAAATGGAGTTTCAATAGAAAGTCTTTGTCCTGTCCTTTTATTTTTGTTTATATATAAAAAAGAAAAACGTGAAAGCGAAAAAACATAAAACGGATGAACGTGGAGCATCTGTATTTTATTATCCATCATGGACCCGGAACATACTGTAAAGCAGAAATACAGTGACGGAGGCAATTATTTCGGAACGATATTGAAGCAGAAGAAGCATGAAAACAGAGTGCTCCGTGGGACAAGACCTCTGATCTCACAAGGAAGCAAGTTAATATTGAATCAGAACCTCTGATCTTTCAAACAAGTACTGTAATTCTGCTTTAAATACAACACCCCATCCATTTAAACATTTAAATAGAATTGCTCCGTCGATTGCGTGTTGCGTGTGGATGGAGCCCACATTCGGCAAAACACACCAGAGAGAGTTGTGTGTGTGTGTGTGTGTGAGTGAGAGAGAGAGAGAAGTGTTGTGTGTATGTGCGTTAATAAAGAGCTCCGATCTCTCAAGGAAGCAAGTTAATATTGAATCAGGACCTCTGATCTTCCAAACAGGTACTGTAATTCCGCTTTAAATACAACATCCCGTCCAGTTAAACATTCTCCGTCAGCTCCGCGCTGCATGTGGGCGGAGCCCGCATTCACTAAAACACGAAAGAGAGAGTTTTGTGCGTGTGTGTGTGTTCTGAGAGAGAGAGAGAGATAGAGAGAGAGACAGTGTTGTGTGTGTGTGTGTGTGTGTATGTTTAATAATGGTTTAATTAATAAATATGATAATAAAATGTTTAAATGTGTTAAAAGTAAAATAAAATTATTTATTAAACCATTTAAACATTTTAACATATTAAACCATTTTATTAACAAATTTATTAATTAAACCATTATTAAACATGTTTTATTACGTACATACACACACACACACACACACACACACACACACACACACCTCTCTCTCTCTGTCTTTCGCTCTCTCTCTCTCTCTCTCTGGCGTGTTTTGCCGAATGCGGGCTCTGCTGACGGAGCAATTGTATTTATTTAGCAATTGTATTTATGTTTAAATGGATGGGATGTTGTATTTAAAGCGGAATTACAGTATCTTTTGAAGGATCAGAGGTCCTGATTCAATGTTAACTTGCTTCCTTGCGAGATCGGAGGTCTTGTCCCACGGAGCATTCTGTCTTCCTTCTGCTTCAATGTCGTTCCGAAATAATCGCCTCCATCACTGTATTTCCTCTTTTCTGTATTTTCCAGGTCCATGATGGATAACGAAATACTGCAATGATCAATCTCAAAAAGAACTCACGAGCGTACATTCCTGTTCGATTTCCTTCACGCGTGTGACAAACAGGAAGTATGGGTACAGTTCAGCTGCCTCCTGGCCAATGGAAGGCCAGTGGGACGGGATGTTGGGAGACAGCCAACGAGATAGCAACTTGCACATTGTTTGAATTTGTGAATGGCGTGTTTAAATTTTCGTAAAAAGAGGACGAAAATTTAGGAAAACGTTCTTCGTAAACTGGAATTTTCGTATTCACAGGCTTTTGTAAGTAGAGGGCCGACATATATATACACACAGAGTATATATTAATAAAAGGTGTGATGTGTGCGTGTCTTGTTCTGCCTAGAAGCGATTCTATTAATGCAGATGCGAAAGGTCAGTGAGACATTTCCTGAAGCCACCACAGAGAAGTACACAGGCTTCATCAGGAGTGTGTTGTCATGTAGACTGTGTGTGTGTGTGTGTATGTGTGTGTGTTTCACCTGCAGAGGGGTCACTCCAGAAGCCTCCAGAGCCTGTTGCAGTGCCCGACTCAATACACTGCTAGTGACAGGAGTTCCCGCTGTTGCTGAAGAGCCACCAGTAGATGTGTCCTGCAGAGACGGAGAAAGACAAAGTACGATAAAAGTGTCATATAAACCTTGACTGCTTGTTCATGTAATTATCCAATCAGCCAATCATGTGTGCATACTAGAACACTTACTTGGCTTCCTAGAATGGGAGTGACTGCACTGCTATCTGGTGTATTTGCCAATGCAAGTGCTGTAGCTAGCTCACTCTGAGTGATAGGTCGAGGCCCTGTTGCTCCACCACTGCTCAGGTTGTTTGGGGGTCTCGGGCGCTGGGATGACCCTGCACGACTTCCCTAGAACAAAAACAACAAGCCTACAGTGTTCAAATAATTTGATGAACGCTACAGTTTTAATTTTCAGTATCAAGTAGTAAAATATGTGATGCGCTCCACCTAAAGTAGGCGCTTGTCGCACAGACCACTTTTGAGATAAAGGCCAGAAAAGTAAAAATGGTCCATTTTTATCAAAATTCGGATTTTTGCAGAAACTATTAAAACAAGTATTCAACTATCACTTGCTCACGTGAAATCGATTAAAACTCACTACGAATTTCTTTTTTTTTTTTCATTTTTCTGGCAAGTACCCTCATAAAACTCTCTAATCTATCATCAAAGACAAGCTTGAGTCATTTCTTGAGCATAATAACATCTTGAAGGATAGCCAACATGGTTTTCGCAAGGGTAGGTCATGCCTGACAAACCTTTTGGAATTCTTTGAGGAGGCCACAAATACTTATGATCAGAGTAGGGCCTATGACATTATTTATTTGGACTTTCAAAAAGCATTTGATACAGTACCACATGAGAGACTAATTTTTAAAACGAGGTCTGTTGGAATTGTAGGAGGTATTCTGGAGTGGATTAAGAACTGGTTACAGGACAGAACACAGAGAGTTGTGGTTGGAGGGATTTCATCTGAGCAAGGAATTGTGGGAAGTGGAGTCCCTCAGGGATCTGTGTTGGGACCCTTGCTCTTCCTCATTTACATTAATGACCTTGATAGGGACATTGAGAGCACATTGGTGAAATTTGCTGACGATACTAAACTGGGCGGTTTGGCAAATAGTCTGGAGTCTACTAAGGTTATTCAGGACGATTTGGATAGACTTCGAATTTGGGCAGATACATGGCAAATGAAATTCAATGTCGCTAAATGTAAAGTTCTACATGTAGGGAATAAAAACATTAGACAGGAGTATTTCATGGGAGGTTTAAAACTAGAATGTTCCTCTCAGGAAAAGGATCTGGGTGTGATGGTTGACCAGTCCCTCACTGGTACTAGCCACTGTGCGTTAGCAGTAAAAAGGCAAATAGGATGGTGGGTTACATAGCCAGGAGTATTGAGTATAGATCTAAAGATGTTGTCCTTCTCTTGTATAACACATTGGTTAGACCACATTTAGAGTATTGTGTACAGTTCTGGGGACCATACTTGAAAAAGACATCGAGACTCTCGAAAAAGTTCAGAGAAGAGCAACAAAGCTAATTCCGGGTATAAAAAAGGAATCCTATGAGGAGAGGCTGAGGATCCTAAACCTTTTCAGTCTTCAAAAAAGGAGAATTAGAGGTGATCTGATTGAGGTCTTTAAGTATCTTAAGGGATTAATAAAGTCAACTATGCCCGACATTACTTAGGCCAAGTTCTGTAAGTAGAACTAGGGGTCATAAATGGAAGTTATTCAAGGGTAAATTTAGCACAAATATTAGGAAATATTTTTTCTCGCAGAGGGTAATTTCAGTGTGGAATAGATTGCCTAACCACGTTGTCGAAGCAGAAACCTTACAAGTCTTCAAAAGCAGACTTGATCTAGTGCTGGATACCATCTAGTCATGGTGCGTCTTTAAGGTTAGAGTCACTTTAGAATAGGACAATGGTGAGCTTAGTTGGGCTGAATGGCCTGTTCTCACCACTCATGTTATGTTATGTTATGTTATGTTATGTTATGTTATGTTAAAACTAGATAAAAACAGTAGCAAAACTTACTGATTTTCGTTGCAATCATTTGCCGAGTTCAGTATAAAAATGGCCGTCAAATAGTCTCTCCATTTTGGATACTGTTTTGATATTAAAATGCCGTTTTCAGCGAATAAAATAAAGGTTATGAAGACGATATGCTCGTAGACAATGCAGGCTAGTTGCTAAGGAAGATCTGAAACAAGCACACTGATTGGTCAGCTCGGGCTTGCACATACGCAGTGCCCGTTACACGTTAACTTCCGGTATTAACTTCCGGTTTCCTGCATGTGGAACTTATCTCCGACTTTCTCTTCAATAACAGTCATTAAGTTTATTTATAAGATTGTGAATACACATAATTTCTGGAAAAGGAGAGTGAAATGTCATCTGTGATGTCTAGCAGCATTAGTATAGATGTTAAATTCGACGAGCGAATTGGGCTTTGAAGATGCCGGAATACTTGGCGTTCTTGAAGATTATTTCGCAGCTGAGTATTTTTCTCTGCAAGCAAAATTTGATTATGGAATTTTTTTGATCATTGGATTTGTGTGTAATCTTGTCTGGACTGGACATGCTGGATCATGGGCTGTTTAGTTTAGTACGAAAATTGGTCAAGACCTGAAAAGTAGATTCCTTTCACAGATGAACAAACTGATGACGATGATGCCAGCTGTGTTGAAGATTTTGATGTTGATGAAGAAGAGGCATCTGCTCATAAAAGTGTGCATTGGTCAGTGTTGTTGTGTTTGGGATGATGATGTGATCCTTTCTGCTGAGCAGGATATAGATTAAGATGATGATGAGGACAAAGTTGATGAAGCTTACTTGTATAAAGAAATCAGAGAGTTTTGTTATATAGTTTTCTTAATTTCAGTGTGATTGTTTGAGCCTGAGAGTGTTTTTTTTCCAATCAGTATCATTTGAAGGCATTTGAACCTTTATATAATGGTTGAAAAGACGCATACTGATCTGATTGGAATGAACAGAAATGAAAAAAAAAAGTCTTTTCTTTTTTGTTAATTTTTTGGGGGTTACCACGGTGACTGATGGGTTTAAAAAGTGCCTGTCAGATTAATATGAGGATGATTTCTCTTATCATGTCTTCCTAAAACTTTTCCTAGACATGTTTTCTAAAAGTTTATATGGCTGTGGTGCATAAAAATGTTTGGTTGCTAAGGACTAATGATCTTGGAAGAAGGGCAATCTTTGTGCTCATTTTTCTCTCAAACTTCTTTTGAAATTTTTAGTTGACTGCTGACACATAAGTACTTAGGCTCAACAATCCAGAGCAATGGAAAGTGTGGAAAAGAGGTGAAGAAGCGTGTGCAGGCAGGTTGGAATGGTTGGAGAAAAGTGTCTGGTGTGATGTGTGATAGGAAAGTATCGGCAAGAATGAATGGAAAAGTGTACAAGACGGTGTTGAGGCCAGCGATGTTGTATGGTTTAGAAACAGCGGCCCTGGGGAAAAGACAGGAGGCAGAGCTGGAGGTAGCAGAGATGAAAATGTTGAGGTTCTCTTTGGGAGTAAAGAGGATGGACAGGATCAGGAATGAGCACATCAGAGGGACAGCACATGTAAGATATTTTTGAGACAAAGTCAGCGAGGCTAGATTGAGATGGTTTGGACATGTACAGAGCAGGAATAGTGAATATATTGGTAGTAGGATGCTGAGGTTGGAACTACCAGGCAGAAGGCCCAGAGGAAGACCAAAGAGACAATTCATGGATGTGGTGAAGGAGGACATGAAGGCAGTTGGTGTAAGAGAAGAGGATGCAGAGGATAGGAGGCAGATGATTCGCTGTGGCGACCCCTGAAGGGAACAGCCGAAAGGAAAAGAAGAAGGTGAATGCTGACACAAGAAATGGCATAGCTCGGTCAGTTTTCAAAGTACAGTATTGACAAACATTTTGCTGCATTTTCCAGCTTTGGGCATTCTCTATCTGACTGTGTAAAAAGCTCATTTTTGGATGCAAGAGCCTACTTTCGGTGGAGTGTCTCACATAGATACAGTATATCGTACACATAAATGAAATGACTTTCCTTCATCCCAGTCTCTTAATCCTGTTATACCACAGCAATTCACCAATTGTTAAAACTTTTAATATAATTTTTAAAAATCTGTTTACATCCACCCATCAATCTTCTTCCAATTATCCAAGGTTGTGTCGCAGACGGCAACTTTAAAAATGTGAGCAAAAAGCACGTGTTAATGAAAATATACACATGTTCGAAAAAGGAGAATTTGAAAGGCCTTTCATTTTAAAGTGAAATGACAATTTATTGTTGTCTGGTCATTCATTCACTTTCTGTAACCGCTTAATCCTAATTGGGGCCGCGGGGAGACTGACACCCATCCCAGCCGACTTGGGGCGAAAACAGCGGACACCATGTGCAGCTCGCAGGGCAGAAACATGCTGATAGCCATGCAGCTACTCTTTGACGAAAGTCAGCAATGGTTCTCACCATAGACAATGAGAGGCATGAACGGCCTTTGATAATCCAGTTACCTGTACTGGGGGGACAGTGACAACCCGTTCAGAGTGGGGCTTGAGCCGCCAACCTTGGGATCAGTGATCCAGCACCTTACCACCGGTCCACCAATGCCGTGTTGTTTGGTTTTGCAAATATTTTACTGTCCATCTGAATCATCAGGTACGATTGCTATGTTTCCTTTTCGTACAAAAAAATTGATCGCAAATAGGCAAGACAGACAGTATTGGGGGGGGGGGGGGGGTTAAAGGTATTCAATAGAAGTGACTACTTGTTTAAAAAAAATTAAAAACAGCAAAATGACTTACAGATTGGAAATCTTCTTCATCATCAGACATGCCTTCGAACAGAAATCCTCCTACCACAGACAGAATAAGAAATACAGCCTCATAAATAAAAAATATCATTCACATATATTTCACCACAGTGCTGTTGCATTCTCAAATCTCATTGGCCAGAAGTTGTTGATTCACTTTCTTTCACAGCAGTTTTAACATTAGTGAGCTGCTCTACGTCAAAATGCAAGGTTTATATTTAACTGATACTGCACATACAGATGTTGATGAACTTCACTTTAAATGACCATCTGCTGTGATGAAAGACAATAATGCTTGTGTAACAGGAGTAAATATTGAAAATATTCCCATTTTCTTGATAAATCTGTTAAATTGGTTTAAAATGGTTTAAAACTGTACTGATTGTAGACACTCTTAGAAATTAGCCTGGGTAGAGTCCACATACCCGAACTAGAGGTAGAAATTAGTATAACTTTTCATAGTTAGAATGAAATGTCTCGCCCTAGTGGGCATCTGATGAAAATTTTGGCATCTGGATAAAATTATCTTGAACTATATCTGGACTAGAAATAAACACTAAATTTAACGAACAAACGCAGGGTATAAAATTATGATCACTATAAGATTTCTGAGCTGTAAAAGTGGGAAAAACAAACAAACCATGTTACAAATTTTAATGGGAGAATAATTGATTAGAATGGGTTTTGCTTTATTTTGGACCACATCACACTGGTCACTGATCGTGTTTCATTTACATACTCTTACATCACAGATTATACTCTCGCCCATTTATTCAAAAATACATTTCTACTGACCTGGCATTTCACTGTAGGAACTTGCAAGGGTGCTGTGAGAGGAGTTTGATTGGCCAGGCATGCTGCTCGTCACAGAGTGGAGAATCAGAATGATTGCGTTAACCAGCGCTGGATGAGAACGGATCAACCTGGAGGCAAAACAGGTAAATCTGTTGGGCCTTTTACAGCCGATCTTAACAGCTCTTCAGGTCAGTGCTTATCCCTGGTTTCTATGGTGTGAGGCGACGAGGAGTTCGACTCCTCCTGGATGGGACGCTAGTCCATCGCAGGTTACCTTCCCAGTATATTTTTACTGGTACCATACTGCTGGGTGAACAGAGACATGCTTGTGGTTAAGACCTTGCCCAGGGGTCTTAGCATGGTGGGGTCTAACTGGGCTTCGGACCCATGACCTCCTGATCATGCCCTAACCACTACATCACCAGGCCGGGGGGCAAAACAGAGGGAGCATCTATTTTGTGTTTTATCATTTGGTTATAAAGATCAAAATGACACAAAAAACACTAAACATTAAAATGATTGAATTTTATCTGAGACAACAACTTACACATCAAGTAGACCAGGGTCTGTAAACTGCACAAACAGATCCTTATCTTGTAGTACCCCTGCAAAACCAGTACATATACAGTACACATGATAAATAATCTGTACATGAGTGGGAGAGTGAGAGAGAAATAATGGTTTCCAGACTTGCCTAATGCTACAGGGTCTGAGCTGAGTCCAGGTGAAGCCACTATGATCTGATCCAAAGACTCTTTATTGCTCAGCATCTTAAATACCTGAGAAAGAAAAAAAACTCATGAACCTAAATATACACACACACACACACACACACACACACACACAGTAGGCCCTCAATATTCGCAGGGGTTCGGTTCCGGCCCCTCCAGCGAATGAAAATAATCCGCGAGTTCTGTACCCGGAAGTAAAACCCCATGTGCATCATATTACATACGCAAATCAGCAACCAGAAGTAAAATACTATGTATCTATTACATGCGCTAAAATATGCTTCTTAAACACATTCTACAGACAGTCTTGCTCATTAATTCATAATTAAAATAGTAATAGTAAAATGTAGTAATGATTAAGAAAAACTTAATTTTTTTTAACTGTGATATTTATTGATAAAATATAAACATTATACAGCATACATATAAAAACACCTTTAAATGCATTCTCCTTGAAACATACAGCAGTGTAGTTTTCAAAAATGCCCACTAGAGGAAGGTATTCCATTACGCATGAGATGACTGAATTCAGGTATCTTTTCTTTTTCTTTTATCCTTCCGCTGGTACCGTCTTGGGCATCGTGGGGAGAAAGACGTGTTGGGTTGTGGCATGACGGAAGGCCTATTTATGGGAGATGTTAGCTGTCAGGGTTTCTTTGACGCCATCTATCCACGTCTTTCTGGACCTGCCTCTAGCCTTGTAACCCGAGTATTTCTTGTTGTAGGCCTGTTGTGCTTGGTGTTTGGTGTAGTCATGTCAGATGCCAAACCACTTTATAATTCAGGTATGAACTGTATTAAGTCCGAGCAGCTCTGCCACGGCCCTCAGCCGGAGTGAGTAGAAAACAGAGTTTTAGAGTGAGAGAGTTAGAGAGCGTTAGAAACCAAAGAAGCAGTGATGTGAGTTAATCCTCTTGACGCAGAGGTGAGCGTGCTTTTCTTATTTACTCCCAATAAACAATACAATCATTCCTTGGTTTAACGAACACTGGGGGGGGCACTGGTCCGAAGTTTCCAATGCCATATATTTCAAAGATTACGTCACGAAAAACTTTTACTTAAGCACACTATGTAATCTGCAAATGTAAATACTGTATATTCGGTAAATGTACACCATAAGATCAGGGGTCGGGAACCTTTTTGACTAAGAGAGCCCAAAAAAAGACATATTTTAAAGTCTCATCCTCTGAGAGAGCTATATATATTATATATACACATACACACACACACACACACACACACACACATAAGGGGGTCGGGAACCTATGGCTCACGAGCCAGATGTGGCCGTTTTGATGACTGTATCTGGCTCTCAGATAAATTAGGTGGCCTTTCTTAACAGAATAACGAATACAGATGGTCCCCGACTTAGGTTCATCCATTTTACGTTTTTACGTTTTTTTTTCCAAAAAAAAACCCGTCAAATTTTAAGTTTAGACGTACCTACGTAGTACGCCAAGATAATGACGCTGCGTCCATTGTTTACAAATGACAGACTGAATGTGCCCCTCCTTCTTCCCAGTTCAGTTATTTATTATATATATATATATATAAAAATAAAAGGACAGGACAAAGACTTTCTATTGAAACGCCATTTATCACTACAGATCTGTTTCGAGGGGGTGGTGAAACCATCCTCTCTCTTCAGGTGATTATAGAGGAATATAGATTATAGATATAAAATATAGAAGAAGACCTTCTTAACCTTATTAACACACACACATCTCTTTCTCTCTCTCGCTGCGGGCCACGCCCACAAGACATGGAATTCAAAGCGCATTTCCTGCTTGACAGGGAGATCCAAAGTCAACTTTAACTTGATTCCTTGAGGGATCGGAATTCCAGATGAGCTCAAATGCGCCCACATTTAAGTATTTACTGAATTTAAAAACTTAAAAACTAAACTAAAAACCTAAAGAGTTAAGCTTCCTTCTGTCTCTATCTTGGAGGCCAGCGGGGCTGGATGTTGAGAGACAGCCAATGAGAGAGCAACTCATGCATCGTGTGAAATTTTGATTGGCGCGTTTGAATTTTGAATTTCTTTTCTTAAGAGGGGGTTGTTGTCGTATCCCGGGGACGGAAACTTAGGAAAATGATCTTCGTAACCCGGGGATTTCGTACCCAGAGGTCTTTGTAAGTAGGAGGCCGACTGTGTGTGTATGTGTATATATATATATATATATATATATATATATATATATATATATATATATATATATATACACACACACACACACACACACACACACACACACACACACACACACATTCAATATACAGCATACTCATCGTACAGCATACTAATTATAGTATGTCTCTGACTCTGTAGAGTCTCTAAACTCTTAGAAATTAGCTTGGGTAGTGCCCACATGCCCTAACCAGAGTACAAATGATTATAACTTGTCATGGCTAAAATGAAATGTTTCCCTCTTGTGATCATCTGATGAACAGTCTAGCAAATGTAATAAAATTGATTTTTCATGATTTCAGGATTTTTTTTTTTCAATATGATCCCATTCTAATATCACCTCCAAACTTCAATGGCTTGTTTCTTAGACAATAACATACTTTATAAAAGCAAATTATCCATATCTATGCATAACGTATTGAGTTCTCTTACAACCAGAAAAACAAACACAGATGAAAACAACCTCCTCTCAGGAGGTAGCAACACACCAACACGCCCTCTTTTCCTTCTGTAGTTCAACCGCTAAATACTTTTTCTTTTTCTTTTAAATAACTATTCCTTCGCTAATTTAGCATTTTTTCTTTTTAAGTATTGAGTGCTTAATTTTAACTTTAATTTCTATATGAAATTTTTGTAAGAAACTTGAAATACAAATAAAGCCTATTATCATTTGTGGAGTTCCCACATGACACGGAGCTCCATTGATGAGGAAAAAAAAAACATTGAATCATCAAGGTGCTTTTGGAACGACAACAGGAGCCTATAGTGTCCGTCTGTCTGTCTAGCCGGTGTAAATGTACACATGGGAACCCTGTGGCGATATTTCTCATGCCGATATATCACTGTTGTAATGGGAATGAATGTCTGAGTGAGATGGTAACTTTTTCTATTCTAAATCTTTATACCATCATTATAACTTACTGCTTCTCTGTAAGCTGTATTGGAGTGTATGGCAGCCTGAAGCAGTCGAAACTCCCTCGCTGCCGCACTTCTGTTCACTGGTTCTGTGTTGGTCAAAGTAAGCCATTTATTTAAAAAAGGGAAGACAAAGAAGCATTATTTATACAATGATAAATGCTATAATATTATGCACAGTACAAACTAGTTTCTTTGCCCATCACCTTATATACACCGCTCCAATTGGATTTTCTTTATTAAACTTCCATTCTCTTGGTTTTATTAGCATCAGTACATGGCTGTGTTTCTGTTATAACTCTGTGCAAAAACAAACTAAAAAATTAGACAACACACAACTGAGAATGGGTTCAGCCATCCAGGAGGAGCTCGGAGTAGAACCGCTACTCCTCTGCATTGAGAGGAGCCAGTTGAGGAGGTTTGGGCATCTAGTTATAATGCCTAATGAACACCTCCCCGGTATGGTGTTTCGGGCATGTCTGACAGTGAACAGACCCCGGGGTCGACCGAGAACACACTGGTCTAGGAAGACCTTGGTGTGTCCCCCCCGGAAGAGCTGGATGAATTGGCTGGGGAGAGGGACAGCTGGACCTCACTACAAAGGCTCCTACCTCTGTGACCCGAACCCAGATTAAGAAGAGGACGATGATGACGACAACTGAGAACGGTTTGCGATTCTGTTGAGTGAGGTGATGAGATCAAAGCTGAGGTTTCTCTCCTTGTGCTCATGCTTGTGTTGTTTCTAAGTAATTTTTTTGTGAAATATTTTTACTGGATCACCTGAGCACCTCATGGGATGCAGTCAAACCCTGTAATTTATTTTTTGCTCAGAATTCTCATGTTTCCATTACTTACATTCAAATTGTGGATTCAGCAGGTCTCAAAAAAAAAAAAAAAAAAAAAAAAACCAATTCCTGGACCCGACATCACCATTTTTTTTTTTTAATTTGTCCGGTATTAAATTTGCTATACCTGGCAACCACGAACATGTACATGATATATCATGCAGTATTTATGTGGATTTCCTCATTAAACAAACAAAAACTTATTCATGAATTCTATATGACTTTCCATTCTGTAAAGAGCAAACAGATCCAATAAAATAATCAACTTCATGCACTGAGGCGTTGCGTCAGCGACAGAAAAAGAAAAAACAATGAGTGTAGAAACAGTATTGGCTTTAGTTTCTTTACTCTTATTGAAGTAAACAGACACCCATGCATCTCTTTCAATGTCATAACATTAGGAGCCTCTCAATGAAACAAGTGGTTTATTGTGATATTGTTGTTTCCCCCACATGGTTACAGACCACACCTGTTTTGTGATTGCCAGTTATAGTTTGGATCATTACTGGAACTATTTCAATTTTTTCCCTCAAGTAAAAAATCTAATAAGTACAAAAAATCTAATAAGAGCAGATGGAAAAAATATGGATGATAATCAACTCACCAGGCTTGACCTCAGGTTCAGGCCAGACTTTCTTCAGGATGTGCAACGTGGACCCAGATTTGATTCCGTAAGAATCTAATGTCAAATCATCTTTTAGTTTACATCCACAGTGCACCAGCTCTAACAGAGAGAAAAAAAAAAAACATTTAGAACTACAAAAGCAATCGGAAAGTGCAAACCTCTACACATCTCAAAAATACATAACAGTGGTACCTTGTCTAACGAATTTCATTTGTTCCGAATGCAAACTCGTAAGCCAAAAAGTTCGTTAGATAAGACAATTATTTCGATAGTAAATAACAGAAAACCAATTAATCCATTCCAACTCCCTCCCAAACTTATATAACCTGCCACAAACATGTATATTTGGCCTAATATATTAAAGGTAAACATGTAAAAACAATAAATATTTCATAATAATAATACATGTACATTGACATTAATAATAATTAATAATAAATAATAAAACAAGAATAAACCATAAGTCAGCTCACCCTTCCGATCATTGACTGCGATGAAAATGTGACATGAGCAGGCATGATATGGTGCGTAACAGAGGAGGAGAAGGAGGAGGTGAGCTCGCACAAGGCCAGTGTTTCTCAAATATTGGGGCGCAGTGTAATGCCGAGGGGGGGGGTGCATATGACCCTGGGTAACATGCTTTTTTGCCATACTGTACTAGAATTAAGTGTA
>CM045728.1:127467297-127539797 GCA_024760905.1 Plotosus lineatus | reverse complement strand
CCAGTCTCATTCAAAACAATATTTTCACGGACCGTAGAGAAAAAGCTAAAAACAAAGTGCGTAAAAATGCAACTCACCATCATACTGAATTAGTGAGAAGCTCTCCGGGGATGTTTAATGTTTACTCATTTTTGTGAGCTTGTGGGTTTATTTTTTAAGTACCGCATTAGGTGACCGAGATGGGTGGATTTTCAAAATAAAACATCTTTCAAAATTCAATAATGAACAAAATATCTTTTTGTTCAGCCTTTCTGAGGGTCCGGTATCAAATGACCCACAGACTGGTACCGGTCCGTTTCCTGGTAGTTGAAGACCTCTGCTGTTGACCAATCAGAGTAGAATAGACACTTGATAAGCCACTGCAGAACTGTAAACAGTGTCTGAGATTTTTCTCTTGCAAAAACTTCCTTTGTGTGATTGATTGTACGCTCTTCTCTTCTTAAAGGCTAAATAAACACCTGAAAAATGAGCTTGGATCTCTTGATTCATTAACTGTACACCTTTTGCCATGACATATTTGCTGACCTGTATGGGAACAGGTAAGGACAGCTCAGTCCTCCTTCATGGGAACTCTGGTTCAGTGAACTTGATGCTAGACGTTTCCACAAGGTGAGTGAATTTGCTTAACAAAATATTGGGCTTTACTTCACTGACTTCTGAGTGTTCTGAGAATTGAGTAAATGCCACTGAAGAAAATTCACTGATTTTCAGGAATTTACGTGATATGGAAAAAAGAAGGGGAAAACTGAAAGAAAATTACTGAGGTGCTTACTTAACTTATTCTTCCTGCTTAATGTGTTGGTGTGAAAGTGACTTTTTCTCTCAGTCACTTTCTCTGAGTGAATTTTGTTTAGCAGGCTTGCAACTCTGGAAATCTCCAGGGAATGAGTGTTGTGTTTAAGCAGAATAGGTAAGAAGTCTGTCTATTCTTGGAGTTTAAAATAAATTAAGAGTCTTTTTATACTCTCAAATTGTTCATCTTCTTCTTCAATTTAGTTGTATTCAGTATTAAAAATATATATATATATATATATATATATATATATATATATAAAGAGATACATATATATACAGATATATATAAAGAGATATACCAAAGAGAAGATTTATGGATGCGGTGAAGGCGGACATGAAGGTCGTTGGAGTAAGAGTAGAAGATGCAGAGGATAGGGAGAGATGGAGGCAGATCATTTGCTGTGGCGACCCCTGAAGGGAACAGCCGAAAGGAAAAGAAGAGAATATATATATATATATATATATATATATATATATATATATATATATATATATATATATACAGTAAAACCGCTGATGAACGCTTAAGCTCACGAACTTTTCGCCTCAAGAACATTAAATTTGCGAGCATATAGTCTCTGCTGACGAACTAGTTTTCGGCGGATGAACCAAACCACGCGGTCGAACAGTGCCACGGTGGCGGCCACGAGAAGCTGACGCACGCTCACGGCGTCCCAGTTCGTCACACCCCTTTCTTTGAATGCGGAAGTGGTTTATGTTTGATAGACATTTTGGACCATATTGAGTGTACTTTTGCTATTATGGGACCGAAAAAGACCCACCACAGGCGGAGATCATTGAAAAACACGAACGAGGTGTGCGTTTGTGTGACTCAGCGTCCCAGTACCAGTACGCTAAGTCTACCACCATCCTTAAGAACAAGGAAACTATTAAGGGTGCGTGTGTAGCTAAGGGTGTTTCCAAACAGTAGGCGTTTCCAAACTCTCCTTCCAAACAGTAAGTCCCTCCCTCCCTCCTCCTCCCACTCCATTCCATCAAGCCGTCAACTACCATCACAAAGGTAAATAAAACCACTTTATTATACAGTACAGTTTATTTCTTTAATTACAATACAATAGCACATTTATTATACATAAAATAAGGTATATTTTTGTGTAGTTTTAAGGCTTATTTAGTAGAAAATTATGTTTTATGGGGACCTGGGAACGGATTATTCTCATTTTAATGGTTTCTTATGGGAAATAAATGTTCGGAAGACGAACTTTTCGCCTCACACACACTTTCTGGGAACCAATTATGTTTGTGAGCAGAGGTATCACTGTGTATATATATATATATATATATATATATATATGTGTGTGTGTATATATATATATATATATATATATATATATATATATATATATATGTGTGTATATAAAATATGGCTCTCAGAGGATTAGATTTTAAAATATGTCCATTTTTGTCTCTCTTAGTCAAAAAGGTTCCTGACCCCTGTACTAAGCTAACGGTCCACTTTTTAACTTTGAGAGTTTGTCTGCTCGCATTTGGCCTTGCAAGCGATCATACTCGTGTTTGTGACGGGAGTCTGAGTATCGTCGCAGATTGTATTCTTTGAATACCGCCACTGCCTCTTGACAGATGATACAAACGTTTTCTTTGCATTGAACAAAAAATATTCGTCTGTCCACTGCAGGTTAAATACATTCTGAATCATTTTTTCTCTTCCATAACCTTTTCACCATTATTCCGTTCTATTTGACAGGGGAGAGTCAGATGGGGCACAGATGGCAGAAGGGTGGAATAGAATGTCATGTTCTAGGTGTGTATCAGTCTTGATTGCATGGCCAGACTAAAAAAAAAAAAGTAATCATAATACGTCTCTGGTATCGTCCGGGCCAAATGTGGAGGTGGGCCGTATCCGGCCCACGGGCCATTTGGGTATCACTGTTCTAGGCTGTGGTAAATTTATGCTCAAAAACTATGAGAGAAAACTGAAAAGAAAGAAAAGCTTTTAAAAATCAATAAAGTTTTGTATCAATGATGTTGATAATACTACGGAATGATTTTTAGTCCTGTTCATAAATACACCTGTTGTGAAGTGATTTCATTGAAACTCTGACAAACTAAAGTTTTGGACTGGATGAGAGGTGGCATTTGCAGATAGAAATTACTCATAGCAAGATACATAGGGATAAATTAGATAGAATAGCAGCCAAAAGTTTTTGTCATTGCTTGTGAGAAGATTAGCACGGCCTTGGGCCCTCAATGCTAAAGAATACCAGATCCCGGAGGTTGTTTTTGATGATAACGTTGCTTATGGTACCTCGATTTGTGATTTATAAAGCGCTGATTAATTTCTTCTACCAGCTCTCCAACACGTCCTAGTTAAATAAAATGAGTATGCTAAGTTTCACCAAGTTTTATTTATATATAGTGTAATGCAGTTTCCTTTTCTATAATGATAGGCTTCCTTGTCTTTTTCCTCATCTTTAAAATTCTGTTTTTCAATAACATGACCAGGAGAACAAAGAGAGTATTACTAGAGTATGTAGTAACGTTCCTGCATTTGACTTCACAGTTCAGGACAATATTTGAAAAATGTATTGTATTTCCTTTCTTTTTTTCCCTTTTGTTTAAGAAAAAAAATCAGCAAAATTGAAGTGTAATTGTATAACTGTCATTGAACAAAAGGGAGAAGGAAATTAGAAAAGAAATTACCATGTGACTGGATGTTGTAAATCTTAGACTAAATTGGCACAGGGGCTCTCTGTGTTTAGTCCAGCGGGGATACTATGGGTTCAGATCCACAGCAGGACCGGAGTGCTACTCATCAGCAGGACACCTGGAAAAGGTTAGGAACTATCCTGTACATACAATGGGTAAAGCCACACCTGCCTAAAGTGAAGTAATGTAGTAGTTGTAGGCCTCCGTCAGCCTCGAAGGACTATGGAGCTGCACTCTGGCTGGTGATGCTCTCCAGTGCACAGAGCCTGCGAAAGGAAGTATGGAGGACAGGCTGTTACCCAAGCAGCAAGTCCGCCCTCTCAGCGCCACTGGAAGTATCCAATGGAGGGGCAGAAGCCGATACGACTGGGTTCCAGTACTGCTGCATGAGGCAGCAAAGATTCTTTTACAGCCTCACACCATAGACAGTGAGAGACATGGTCAGCCTTTGATAACTCGGTTAGCTGCACTGGGGGGACAGTAGCAACTTGTTGAGAGTAAGGCTTGAGCCCCCAACTCTAGGATCGGTGATACAGCAGACATTACCACCAGGCTACCGCTGCCCCAGTGAAGTAATGGGAGCCGAGCAAAATTGTAGTAACACAGTGCTGAGGTCTTTGAGGACTGAAAGGTGTCGCTTTAAGCCATGGCTGAGGCTGTGAGGTGCCTTAACTGGCTGCACGAGAGGGAATGGCAGGGGATGCCGCTGGAACAATGCCCAGGCCAATACAGTCCAGAAGAAATACAAGATTACCAATATCCCAGATGGCCTGAGCAGGGATGTCCCAAAATAAGTGTTTTGCTCAAAAAGGACAATGATGGTGCTCCCTTCTGCTCATTTGGCTTCAGTGATGTATCACACAAGTAAGTGTCCCTGACCTTAGTCTACTGTTTTCCTTTGGAGCTTTTCTTTAATATCATGTAATTATATTTCACCCACAAAGGTATTAGATTAATCATGTAAGCATCCAGTTAATAAAGACATTACTATTTGTTTACTCATAAATGTAAAAACTGAATTGTTTTAGTAGTTTAATAAAATCCATGAGTGAAAACTGGAGTGTATTTAAGAAAACTACCGGAGGTAGGACAATGGGACCTGGGTGACTTGCTAGCAACTTCTTTCCAGGATCTCAACAAGTACTTCCATGCAGTACAAAGCTACAGAGCATAGAAGAAACATGAGGAAGAAGGTGATGCATCATATAAGCCACAGAGGGGATGAAGTGGAGGAAGATCACAATATGAGGCGCCACTGGGGGTGCTGTGTGTTTAGAACCATGAACTGAGGCCTATGGTCTGCAGCTCAGAAACTTCATAATGCCATGTATTTGGTCTTCCATAAATCTTATGCAAATGATTGGACTTCCCTGTCATATACTCAGATTAATTATTGATCATTAATAGAATCAATTTGAATGAAAATATGAATAGAGAAATTGTAATAGCTTTGGAACGACTATCGTATTTCATTTATTTAAAGACTTTTGTAAATGCAGCCATGAAGGGGGGCACAAGCCAACATTCATCCTCACACCGGTCCCAAGCCAGGATAAATGCAGAGGGTTGTGTCAGGAAGGGCATCCGGCGTAAAACATGTGCCAAATTTGATATGCGGATTATCAATACGAATGTCATACCCGATCGGTCGAGGCCCAGGTAAAGAACGACCGCCATCAGTGCTGTTAACCAACAGGGTGCTGGTGGAAATTGAGCTACTGTTGGTCGAAGAAGGAGAGGCGGGAGGCGTGTCCGTAGGCAGAGAGAGAAGAGAGAAAGGCATGAGTCTAGGACTGAGAGTAGAGACTTTGAATGCTGGAACTATGACAGGAAAACCTAGAGAGCTGGCTGACATGATGCAGAGGAGGAAGGTGGACATACTGTGTGTTCAGGAGACCAGGTGGAAAGGTAGCAAGGCTAGAAGCTTAGGAGCAGGGTTTAAGCTGTTTTATCATGGTGTGGATGAGAAGAGAAATGGAGTAGGAGGTTGGAATGGTTGGAGAAAAGTATCCGGTGTGATGTGTGATAGGAAGGTATCGGCTAGAATGAAAGGAAAAGTGTACAAGACGGTGTTGAGGCCAGCGATGTTGTATGGTTTAGAAACAGTGGCCCTGTGGAAAAGACAGGAGGCAGAGCTGGAGGTAGCAGAGATGAAAATGTTGAGGTTCTCTTTGGGAGTAACGAGGATGGATAGGATCAGGAATGAGTCCATCAGAGGGACAGCACATGTAAGATGTTTTGGAGACAAAGTCAGAGAGGCGAGATTGAGATGGTTTGGACATGTACAGAGGAGGGATAGTGAATACATTGGTAGTAGGATGTAGGCTGTCAGAACTGTCAGGCAGAAGGCCTAGAGGAAGATCAAAGAGAAGATTTATGGATGTGGTGAAGGAGGACATGAAGGTAGTTGATGTAAGAGAAGAAGATGCAGAGGATAGGGTGAGATGGAGGCAGATGATTCGCTCAGGTGACCAATGAAAGGAACAGCCGAAAGGAAAAGAAGAAGACTTCTGCAACATTACGGCACCATTTCATTATTGGATGTTTTATTGTACTATTGTATGAGAAGTTCATACACTCACTTCAATGAAGGAACTTCTCATACAATAGTCACATAAATTATAAGAATAGCCTGACTGACCTTGAAAAGAAAACAATGGGGGGGGGGGGGGGGTGTATGATCTTCTAGTTTGGATCTCCTGTGTCGTGAACTGTACACCTTTCTTCATAATGTGGTGTGATGTCCAGATTTTATTCTTCTCTTATTCCATCTTAAATACTAACGTTATTTTTTATTATTGATATTTAAATTTATTTATAGTTATATGTCATGTTGTAAATTCTGTGATGGTCTGTGATGGTGAGCTGTTAAGGATGTACCCTACTTTCACACAGCATCAGCAAAGATTGGCCCAGCCTCTCTGTGACCCTAAGCAGTTCAGCAAATGAGTGATTGATTTCAATGTAAAACTAAGTACAGTGCTAATTTGGTACAATTGTCATAGTGTTGTAATGCAGTTGCATTTCCAAAATGACCTCAGTTTGACCTTGCAAAAAAAAAAGGTAAGATCACGGTCCTTTGAACTCATGTGAGAGGATGTAAAGTTGTCTTTCAAATATGACGAGCAAAAGTATGTCACTTTGCTTATTGGTGATTGTGTGGTGAAACCCATTTTCTATATTTTCTACAAAGTGACCTTAAATTGACCTTAAAAATTAAGTCAAGGTCACAGTCATCTGAACCCATGCAAAAGGCTGTTGAGATGAAGTTGTATTTGAAATCTGATGATCCGTTGTCAATTTGACGATCTGTAATTGCACGGAGAATAACACATTTGATAACCTTTGACAAATTGGCTTCAATTTGATGTTGAAAAAGTAGGTCAAAATCCTCAGGACTCATGTAAGTGGGTGTGAAGGTGGACTTAGGTTTGAAATACGAAGGATCTGCAAAAAATTGATGATCAGTAATTTTGTGGTGAAGGTGTGTCATAGACAGACTGATGAGCACACAACATGAGTACGTCAACCCCTCAGCACTATGTACAGTATTGGTGTGGGATAAAAAGAGTCACATGTGTGGGCGTTATAATATGCACCTTTAATATTCTTTATCATTCTTCTAACTTTGACCTAAAATGTCTGGAGTTGTCTCTATTTTGCTGCAATCAGGAAATGTCAGCAATTTTTTGGGATGTTCTCTGTTCACATGTGAGTATTTTTAAACGTTAGTCATAGGGGAAATGACTCAGAAACATCTTTGCTGGAAACGCAGTCAATATAACACAGGGTTACAGAGAAGGTTGTGTGTGTGTGTGTGTGTGTGTGTGTGAGAGAGAGAGAGAGAGAAAGAGAGAGAGAGAGAAAGAAAGAAAATAACAGCAAAAGAAGAACCATCTTGAACAAAGGAAAACCAAAGGATGAGGATCAGTGACCACAATGAACACAGCCAACCCCAAGCCATTTATACTTCCTACTGACTCCAATTCAAAGCATTTAACACTTAAAAAATAATGTGAAATGCCAGATTGTCTTAAAATAACAGCTGAAAAGCATAGGCAGGTGTTGATTGGAGTAAACTGGTCAGCCTGTTTCCATTGCTTTACATTGGCTCTCCGTATCCTGCATGAATTGATGTGATTCATTGGCCTTAAGTACTGTTACGTATGCCTAAGGGATTCTATCAGACGAGCCCCCCCCACTTGTTACGGATATGAAAATTTAGATGATTGAAATTGCCCTGTGAAACCAGCAAAGCACAACAGACCATGACATTAACTATGTACAATTTAATAATATGAACAAAATATGACAAACTTCACATTATTTACAGCTTAGACCTAAACCATATACAAGTTACCCAAGGGTTCCATAGTCACCAAGTGCCTGTAGCAGGGTAACTTTAGTGATGGCACATGTGCTGGCAGGGAAAGGCTTGCCATCCCTCGTGGGCAGTGCGTGGCCGTGGATGCTGGACTGTGTCGATGAAGTCCCAAACGGTGGCTCCATGAACCGCCTTGGATGACTTGCCCTTTTGGTGATCCGGCCGCGATGAGTCCCCTTGGATGATCTGCCCGAAGAGCCTGGAGGAGACTGTAAGAGACTGGAGGAGAGCCTAGCCAGTCGCAACAGGTCCTTAATATAGATTTCCCAAACCAAGTTGTTTTCTCTCTGCTACAAGCCTGAACAAGCCCAGGCAAGCTCAGACAAGCCCCAACATGTCTGTGTTGCTCCTCCCCTCTGTTGGATTGTGCAACTCCAGTCCTCTATGAAAAATTACATACTCCCACAGCTGAGTCACACCACGTGACTCTCTTCCATTATGTTTATATTTACATTCACCCCAATATGTACATACTCCTAACAAGTACAGTAAAGGAAACTGTAGAAAATGGGGTGGGGTTTGGAGCAGGGTTGCACAGGCTGGATCTATGCACAGTAGTCCAAGTTGATGAAGTGAAAAAAAAATCTATTAAAAAAGTGGTGCATGCATGCATGCATATATATATATATATATATATATATATATATATATATATATATATATATATTCATTTGTTATGAAGTCCCTAAATAAGTTATGATGCTATCAAATACCTTCTGAAGTCATAATTTATTTATATTTAGCTATACAAGCCCTACAGTTGAGCAATCTAAATTCTCAGTATATATATATATATATATATATATACTCATGATCGGAAAGGCCCCAGAGTCTGCAACATCACTAATCGAGAGGCATCAGCATGCAAGTGATACAACAAAGCACCAAGGAGCTCTTCAAACAGATTATGAACAAACATGTAGGGAAGTTGTTTTACAAAATATTGAAATCCCTGAAAATCCCACTGAGCCTCATTTAATCCACCATCAAAAAATTAAAACAATTTTGCACCACAACAAACCTGCCTAGAGAGGGCTGTCCACCAAGATTAGACAAGTAGGGCATTAATAAATGATGGAGTTAAGGTTCACCAAACATATGGAAGAAGAGCCTGTGATCAGATCAGACTAAAATTGATCTTTTTGGACATCAAGGAAACTGCACTGTCTGACACAAACTCCATACCTCTCATCACCCCAAGAGCACCATCCCCACAGTGAAGCATGGTTGTGGTAGTATCGTGCTGTGGGGTAGTTTCTTTTGTTCGCAAGGAAAAACAATTATTTCATAGCAAAATGACAACTTTGCTATTTTCTAGTGACATAGGTGGACAGTTTGAGAAGAGTTAGAGAATACTCTGCATGAGAGCCTTGTTGCAATGGGTTCACAAACGAGGTGGCCATAACGCGATACAATATCGTGACACAAATTTGAGACCTAAATTTCTGTTTTCATCAGTCACGTCTCTATCACATCTCTCATGTGATCATCTCCTTAAAATCAATTGAATTCATTAAAAACTGCATGAGCAGCAGTGGTGGCCTGGTGGTAAAGGTGCTTGATAACTGATCCCAAGGTGAGGGGTTCAAGCCCCACTCTCCATGAGTTATCACTGATGCTCCCCCCCCCTCCCCCCCAGTGCAGCTAACTGGGTTATCAAAGACTGGACATGTTTCTCACTGGCTGTGGTGAGAATCATGTAAAAGAACCCATTGCTGACTTTAGACAAGGCTACATAGCCGTCAGGGTGGTTCCGCCCTGCGATGGCCCGGCGAGCTGTCCAGGGTGTACTCTTCCCTCGACTGGAGTCTGCTGGGATGGGAGACATCCTCCCTGTGACTCTAATTAGGATTAAGTGGTTCAGAAAATGAATGAATGAATGAATGAAAAACTGCATGAGCAGCAGTGGTGGCCTGCTGGTAAAGGTGCTTGATAACTGATCCCAAGGTTAGGGGTTCAAGCCCCACTTTCCACGAGTTATCACTGATGCCCCCCCCCCTCCCCCAGTGCAGCTAACTGGGTTATCAAAGACTGGACGTGTCTCTCAATGGCTGTGGTGAGAATCATGTAAAAGAACCCATTGCTGACTTTAGACAAGGCTACGTCAGGGTGGTTCTGCCTGTGATGGCCCGGCGAGCTGTCCAGGGTGTACTCTTCCCTCGACTGGAGTCTGCTGGGATGGGAGACATCCTCCCTGCGACCCTAATTAGGATTAAGTGGTTCAGAAAATGAATGAATGAATGAATGAATGAAAACTGTATGAGCTGCTGTGGTTACAGCCAACCTGGCAACCCTTTGGAACTACTAATACAATCTGGCAACCCTTCCTTGTGAATGACAAAGCGAGCGAATGGACTGGGAGCGGTTGAAAAAATTTTTCTTTAATTTGTCCTTTGACTATTAACCTGAAATTACATATACAGTACATTAAGTTTAGATTCTAAATGAGACGATTTTATTCGTGTAGAGAATGAAATATTGCCACGATTAAAACTAAAAGGTATAACCCAAGTCAGCTAATGTTTATCCGACCGTTACAGGACTGGAGTGTATTGACGGTAAGCAAACTACTTTCTAAATGTTTATTACATGTTAGTTTCCGTCTGAATATTTAGCCTGAAGGTTTTCAATAACATAACTGTATAGAAAATGTTTGTTAAATTGCTTTATGTGGCTGTGACGAGCACAAGCAGCTGGAAAGCTGAGTGAAAGCAGAAGAGATTCGTGTGGAGAAGGAAACGGAGCCTGTTGGCTAAAGTTTTGCATAAAACGAGACCGAAATGTTAATTTTAATTGTTTTTATTGTATTTATTTTGCTTATATTATATTCAACCCAACTGACCATTAAAAATGTTTTCAGGGGAGGTTTTTCTGTTTGGGTCACTCCCAACACTTCATCTGAGCCATAATTTGAAAATACAGCCCTGCCAAGATAATCATAACTCTCAGAGAAACCCAGGTTGATACATCAACATACAAATAATCATAAAAAAGACACACCATAAACCCATTTCATTTTAGATCTAGATTTACAGGCTTAAAATAAATGATGCACCATATCTATCTCTGTTTAAGATTAAAATGAGGCAAGGAGTATCCCAAGGATTCCCCTGCTGAGACACCAGGTACCTGCAGTGATGTAATGTTTACAAATATTTCTGTTTACAAACATCTTTTTGTGGCAGTGATGGCCTGGTGGTAAAGTTGCTGAATCACTGATCCCAAGGTTGGGGGGTTCAAGCCCCACTTGTTTGCAAAATTGGTTGCAATGTGTATCCACAAAAATCGCAACTTTGGCGGTTGTGGCCTGGTGATCAGGTGCTGGATTACTGATCCGAAGGTCGAGGGTTCAAGCCCCACTATCACAGGGTTGTCACTGTTGCCCTCCAGTGCCGCTAACTGGATTCTCAAAGTCCGACCATGTCTCTCACTTTCTATGGTTTGAGGCTGTAAAAAGAACCATTTCTGACTTTTGTTAAGAATGGCTGCATAGTTGTCAGCATGTTACTGCCCTATGATGGCTTAGCGAGCTGCAGGGCAGAGTACACCCTGGACGCGGTTCAGAAATGAATGAAAATTGCAATATTTTTTTCTGTTCTCGAGGTATTAACTTAAAGTGTAAATAGTGCAGTAGGTAAGGACTGGGGTTGGGCTTTTTTTTTTTTTTTTTTTTTTTGAGTCAAGTGGCTCATCAGGCCGCTGCTTATTCCCAGTTTCCAAAGCGTGACGCGACCAGTAGTTCAACTCCTCCTTGACGGGACGGTCGTCCATCGCAGGTTACCTTCTCGGTATATTTTTACTGATGCCCATTTATACCGCTTGGTGGACAGAGGCACACTTGTAGTTAAGACCTTGCTCAGGGGTCCTAGAACAATGGGGGTCTAACTGGGATTTGAACACAGAACTTTCTGGTCATGAGCCCAGCATCATAATCACTATACAACCGGCCACACAAATAGTACAGTAGGGCTTGCAATAATGATCCTGCATTAAAGTTTATCAGCACAATAGAAAAATCCCATGGTTTTTTACTTTGTGGAATGAGAATCAATCACACATCAGTTTACCATTCCAAGTGTAACCAATGGCATCCACGCCAGTTATATACAGAACCCAACCATTTCTCCAGTGAAGGGCGAGGTTCACTAGATGTTACAGCGTTCACAGTTCCTTCTGAGGTGTATGTATATCACAAGTAGTCAGGCACAAATTAATGTATTCACCAAAACCAAATGGGATGAATTTGGTGTCCATAAATTAATTAATTGAAAATGACTTTGGGGTCCCATACGGATTTATTCCTGTTTGTTATTGATAAAAGTGCAGGTATGTACATGGAGCAGTTCCCTCATTGTCATTGCAACAATAGTTCAATAATTATATGGTTAATTTACAGGGAAATAAGTTGGACTACATGGAAATTTGGGGATTGTGAATTTTTCACCCCAGTATCATACTTTATCAGTTTCCAGAGAATGACCCATATACAGGGAGAGACATGCAACGAACTGCTGTGAATAATACAGTTAAATAGTGCTGTACTGTACTTAAAACTACACCTATAGGCAAGGCACTCTTCTTTTCCTTTCGGCTGTTCCCTTCAGGAGTCGCCACAACGAATCATCTGCCTCCATCTCACCCTATTTCTGCATCTTCTTCTCTTACACCAACTACCTTCATGTCCTCCTTCACCACATCCATAAATCTTCTCTTTGGTCTTCTGCCTGTCAGTTCCAACCTCAGCATCCTACAGGCAGTAAACAGTATTAAATGGAACAACTGTTCTCAGGAAAGACATGACATTTTTTAAGCTTTGGGTAATTCCATGAAAAATGTTATTTTGTGAAAAAAGTAATTTGGAAACATATTCTTAGAATTCTAGGCAGTGGTGGCCCAGTGGTAAGGTGCTGGATTACCGATCCCAAGGTCAGGGGCCCATGCCCCACTGTCAGTGGTCGTCACTGCTGCCCCCCAGTGCTGCTAACTTGGTGATCCATGTCTCTTACTGTCCGTGGTGAGAGGTACAAAAGAACCATTGCTGACTTTCGTCAAGAGTAGGCTGCATAGTCGTCAGTGTGTTTCTGTCTGGTGAGCTATTCAGGGTGGACTCTGCTCTCACCCTTGCCCACGACCTTAATTAGGATTAAGCAGTTCAGAAAATGAATGAATGAATGAATGCTAGAATTAATGGAATAATTAGTTGTTGTTTTAAAAATCAGAAGATATTTGCAGTGGATACACACTACATGACTGGAGGCCATCTTAGAGTTTGAAACTTTATCTATACAGACGCTCCCCGATTTACGTTTTTAATTGGTTCCGAACGGTCGAACGTAAGTTGAACGTGAACGCAAGTTGTTACAGCGATGTATGACGTTCATACTGTACTATACATCCATAAATACCATTACTGTATCTCAAACACCCCTAAATCAATTATTATAAACATAACATTGTAAAATAATATCAATAATATCAACATTAATTTCAAATAAGTCACTTATTTATACCGAGATACTTTAAATGAAGCTTAAAACAGTCAATCAACGCTTATATTAATTAAACATTAATATGTGAAGCGCTCAACACAGAAAGTAGTGTATTTGCAAAAGTAGTGTACTTGCTGTGGGTTATACGGACTTCTGGTCTTTCAAGTGCACAAGGGTGCCGTTGAACTCGTTTAGAACACAGCCTGCACTGATTCACAGTGGAGCAAAGTCAGCAAAGCAGCGCGTTCTTTCTTTTGTGTAACTAGGTAAGTAAACTTTATTCAAGAGATGCATATAAAGAACAAGTACAAATCCTAATGAATATTAATATAAAAATAAGTATAAACTCTTAGGATTCTGCTAAAAGATAATAAATATCTGTAATTGTTCTGTAATTTGTGGATTTGGGTTTTCATTTTACAATGGTTAACTGAGTGTGCATGGTAGAGTATGCATGGTGCCGATCTGAGCAGATAGACACAGCGTAAGGCGAAAGTAGCAGTGGCTAAGGCCAAACAGAGGGCATATGATGACTTGTATGATAGGTTGGATAGTAAAGAGGGAGAAAATGATCTATACAGGTTGGCACAGCAGAGAAATAGAGATGGGAAGGACGTGCAGCAAGTTAGATTGATAAAGGACAGAGAGGGAACTCTATTGACTAATGACAGAAGTGTGCTGGGAAGATGGAAAGAGTACTTTGAAGAGCTGATGAATGAGGAAAATGAGAGAGAAAAAGAATAGAAGAGGTAACCATTGAGGAGCAGGATGTAGCAAAGATCAGTAAGGGTGAAGTGAGAAGGGCATTGAAGAGGATGAAGAATGGAAAGGCAGTTGGTCCTGATGATATACCTGTGGAGGTATGGAAGTGTCTAGGAGAGGTAGCAGTAGATTTTCTGACAAGAACATTCAACACGGTACTAGAGAGTGAGCAGATGCCGGAGGAGTGGAGGAGAAGTGTGCTGGTGCCCATTTTTAAGAACAAGGGAGGCGTGCAGAGTTGCAGCAACTACAGAGGGATAAAGTTGATGAGCCATACGATGAAGTTATGGGAAAGAATAGTGGAAGCTAGACTAAGGGCAGAGGTCAGCATTTGTGAACAACAGTTTGGTTTCATGCCAAGAAAGAGCACCACAGATGCAATGTTTGCCTTGAGGATGTTAATAGAGAAGTACAGAGAAGGTCAGAGGAGCTACATTGTGCCTTTGTGGATCTGGAAAAAGCATATGACAGGGTGCCAAGAGAAGAACTGTGGTATTGCATGAGGAAGTCTGGAGTGGCAGAGAAGTATGTTAGAGTGGTGCAGGACATGTATGAGAGATGTAAGACAGTGGTGAGGTGTGCTGTCGGTGTGACCGGCAATTCAAGGTGGAGGTGGGACTGCATCAAGGGTCAGCTCTGAGCCCCTTCTTGTTTGCTATGGTGATGGACAGGCTGACAGACGAGGTGAGACAAGAATCTCCATGGACTATGATGTTTGCAGATGACATCGTGATCTGTAGTGAGAGCAGAGAACAAGTGCAGGAAAATCTAGAGAGGTGGAGGTATGCCCTGGAAAGGAGAGGAATGAAGGTTAGCCTCAGAAAATCAGAATACATGTGTGTGAATGAGAAGGACCCAGGAGGAACGGTGATGTTACAGGGAGCAGAGATAACGAAGGTGGAGGATTTTAAGTACTTAGGCTCAACAATCCAGAGCAATGGAGAGTGTGGAAAAGAGGTGAAGAAGCGTGTGCAGGCAGGCTGGAATGGTTGGAGAAAAGTATCCGGTGTGATGTGCGATAGGAGAGTGTCAGCAAGAATGAAGGGAAAAGTGTACAAGATGGTGGTGAGGCCAGCGATGTTGTATGGCTTAGAAACAGTGGCGCTGAGGAAAAGGCAGGAGGCAGAGCTGGAGGTAGCGGAGATGAAAATGTTGAGGTTCTCCTAGGAGTAACGAGGATGGATAGGATCAGAAATGAGTATATCAGAGGGACAGCCCACGTAAGATGTTTTGGAGACAAAGTCAGAGAGGCTAGATTGAGATGGTTTGGACATGTACAGAGGAGGGATAGTGAGTATATTGGCAGTAGGATGCTGAGGTTGGAACTACCAGGCAGAAGGCCTCGAGGAAGACCGAAGAAGAGATTTATGGATGTGGTGAAGGAAGACATGAAGGTCGTTGGAGTCAGAAAAGAAGATGCGGAGGACAGGGTGAGGTGGAGTCGGATGATTTGCTGTGGCGACCCCTGAAGGGAGCAGCCGAAAGTAAAAGAAGAAGATCCCAATCTGACAATTTTAGAAAGATCATCATGTGTTTGGGTATTTAAGTATTTGATGAATAAATTGAAAGCATGTTTTAACACTGGAATATTTGAAAATAACAAATATTTCTGTTACGAGCACATTATACCAGCCAAATATTTGAATCTTCAAATGCTGCAACACATTATCAACCATTACAGTTTGATGAATGCTACACAAAGTATACATGTGTGGTGCAGTTTGACCATGTGTGTAATTTTTTTCAAAACAAATTCGGAAGCTTCTCTAAAAATGCTCCATATTGGGATCCCTCACTTTCCGTGGTTAATTGGGACCGAGATCTCCCCGTGACCACCAAATTCCTCAAAGTAGGATCACCCCACCCCCCACCCCTGACTGACGTATAGGTACGTGCACATGTGTATATAATATCAATAAATACATATTCAATGCTATAAATGCTTATAACAATTAAACATTAAAAAACAATGCATAAGATGTAAAATATAATTTTATATATATAAATATAATTACTCACACATACAGACCAGCACATGAACACACTCAGATGCTCACCTCATAAAAATGTAAGTAGTTTTGATGGGAGGTTTTGGGTTGTTTTTTTATTTTGTGTTTATTGAGGTTTTTTTTTTTTTTTTTTGCAGAACTGGCTTGTTTTTGCGGCATTTCCTTAACTTTCCTCTATTCTTGCTTATTTTCCTTATTTTTTAATTTGATGAATATTTAAAAAAAAAAAAAAAGCGATGCACTAGAGTCGCATGAATTGAAGCGCGAAGTCCCTGTATAACTGTGGCAACTCATTGTTGGTGATGTGTTTGAGGGTAGGCATTAGATTCTTGGGGTCTGAGGCTACTGACTAATTCTCTGAGCCCCAGCCTTTTAATGGTACGAATCAGGACCATGTCCTTACAGATGTTTGTAATTAATTTGCTTCCATTTGGAAATTTCTTCATATAGAAATGCAGGTTAAATACTGCTTATGGTGTTTGGTCTCGAAACTTGTATTCGCATTTTGTTGTAATGTGTGTGCAATGCCTCCAGCAGCATCTTTATATTCCACGTGGCTATTTATTGGTAGGATAAGAGCTCTGTGTACAAACTCGAGTGACTCAGCTCACTCCCTGTAGTGCTGGCTCTGCCGTGTACTGCTTAGCAGGTTTTAATTTCTTTGTAGAACTTGAAAGAGGTTGACAGGAAATACCGTAAATAAATAAACAAATAGGATTGATATTACAGAATTAAAAGCTACACCCAGGGTGGTCTGAGGAATAAATTGTGATTATTTGTGAAGCTGCTAATTTCAACATTTTGTGAGATACCCAGGCTATGAATAAAGGGCTTCTGCCTCAGCTTACTGCTCAAGGTTCTAGTTATCCATTATTGATTAGTTGATATAGTGTCGGTGACGTGTTGCTTGTACTGCACTGCGACTGACTGGAAATGTTTTATATGCCAGACAAGGTCTAGACTTAAGGTATTAAAACTAGCAGGGAACCTCTGCTACACACACACAGAGAGAACACACTACACACTGTTAGTTATTCACAGACAATTTAATTAGCTTGGCCTTTCTCACAGAGAGAATAGAGAGTTTGTTTTAGTGTAGTCTCGGTAATAAAAAGACTTCACAGAGGAGAGAGAAAGAAAGATATTTAACACTATGGACAGCTGGGATTTTTGGCAGTTAAAATCAAGTAGAATGCCTTTTTTACCTTCTGATTTATTACATTGCAGTAAGATCTAAGGACAGTCATCTGGCTGTGGAATTGTGGAGAGGATCTAGATCAGGAGTGGGCAATTATTTTGGCTTGGGGGGGGGCACAGTGACTTTTAAAATTTGACAAATGGGCCAGGTCAGCAAGATACAACAAAAAAAATGCATTTTTTAGCAGTACGCATCAAACATAAACAGAAAAAAGCATTAAAATATTCACATACCCTTTAGTGGGAACAGTGTTGTTGATCACCTGTTTTTGCCAGTGCATCAAAGTCTGGTAGTAATTCTGTTGTGGTTCTCAGACAAATATGAGGTCTTCGTCACTCAATTGGGATCTGTGGGGTGCTTTGTTGGTGTTCATCACACTAAAAGTCTGTTCACACACATGTAGAGCCAAACAACACCAGCATCCTCTGTGCCATCTTTTGGATGTTTGGAAATTTGGCTGCACTTAATGAAGCATGAAACTCATCCAGTTTAAGGGAGTTGAACTTCTCCTTTAACATCATGTTACATTGGAGATCAGTCAGATCCAACTGCAACTTCTGTGGTACCGTTTCAGGATCTTGTGAGAAGGGACCTGACACCAGCTGAAGTGCCCTGTCAATTTTTCCAAAATCACTAAACTGACAGCAGAATTCTAGATGCAGGTCTTCCAGTGCTTTCTTGGATTTTTTTCATATGTTGCAGGCTCTGTTTTAACGTGACCAGTGTTGGGGGGAAATGAGCGAATGACTTTATCTGACATTTGCTTTGAAAATAAAACTAGCCTGGTTTTGAAGGCTCTGATGTTTGCTTGCATTTCCTGCAGAAACTGTTTTTTCCCTTGTAGCTTCACATTCAGCTCGTTCATGTGGGTCAGTTTGTCCACAGTAAAAGCTTAAAAATCACAAAGCCAATCTGTGTCTTTTAGCTCAGGAACACTGTTTGTGTTCTCAAATAGCACCAAAAATTAAATAATTTCCTGTATGAGCTCCACACTCATTGACATACTTTCCCCAAACTGAACCAACGGACATTAGCATATAAAGCGAGTCCCTGTGATCAGTGCCAGATTCTTCAGGAAAATGAATAAACTGACGATGGTGAAGTCCTGTCGCTAGAATAAGCTTAGCGAGTTTCACAACGGGCTTCAGTACGGGGTCAAGCTGCACCACAGATTTACACAGTGCTTCCTGGTGAATTATGCATATATCCTTGTGCTTGATTCTGAGATAGAAGTTGCTCGGAACAAGATGTTTTGCTGAGCCTGAAAGCTTGCGACCAACCTATCAGTGGTAGCTGGATGTTCTTGTGGTGACAGGTTGTTGCTGTAATTAGCATGCTTGGTGAGAAAAATGCTGGCTGATGTAATTGTTTAAAACCGAAATGGTTTCGTGGCAAATAATACATACTGCCTTTGACCGGACGTCAGTAAAAAAGTTTTTAAGTGTCCATTCCTTTTGAACCACCCTGCACTCACTGTTGACTTTCCTTTTCTCTGACATTTCTGCAGATGGGCTCTGTGCAGTAGAAGAGGGATAACCGTAAGTGGCTCAAGCGCGGTAAATTCAACTGACTGCACCTAATGTGCCACTCGTGTTGAAATGCTGTCATTACAAGTCATAGTCAAATGAATGCAATCAATCAATCATTCACATTAAACATGAATTCTGTACCAATCAATCTTCGGCAAGCCGGATTAAAAAGAACAACGGGCCAGATGTGGCCCGCGGGCCATAGTTTGCCCACCCCTGATCTAGAGGAACTTTTTAAATGTGGATCATACAGTGAAACTGTTTTGAGTCTTTGATTCATGTATCTCCTGTAGTATTGATGCTCAGGACTGGACTGGGTCTGGTCTGGAGTAGATTTTTTAAGCATTGGTACACTAGGTTTATGGTAAGTTGGAACGGCTGAGTCTTTAAGAAATGTTGAATAGTCTCACTCACTCACAGTCACAGTCAAATTTGCCCCAAGCAGCCAATTAAGCCAAATATATTTATCTTTTCTATTACAGATTTAAAAACAATGTTAATTAAGTCTTTCTTTTTTGTTTTTAATGTTAATAAAGATACAATGTTATGCAGAGGTGCACTAATAATAATTTTATAGACAAATAATACTATTTATAGTTGCCCATGGGGCGGTGGGGGTGTGAAATGTTTTTTTTCTTTGTAGAGGGGGTGCCACAGAAAGTAATTGATAAGCACTGCTTTAGACCGTGGGAGGAACCCGGAGTACACAGAGAAAATCTATGCAAGCATGGGGAGAACATGCAAATCCCAAACAAACACCCTGCCTGAGCCCAGGACTTGAACCCAGGACCTTCTTTCTGTGAGGCAGACATGCTAACCACAAATGGTACTGTAGAATGTTGCCACTCGCTATTCTCAGTCATGCTTTTAAAAATTATTCATCTACTTCTGATCAATCAGATTAAGGAACAACACCTCCCGAAATGGGTTTGAAAAAAAAAAAAATCACTGTTTCCTGCATGCGCATTAGAAAAACAGAATTTTTGTTGATGGAGGGAGCTTGTCTCTTGGCTGCTGTGATCAAAGCCTTGGTCTGTGATGTGATGTGAAGCTTTATGTCAGACTCAGTGTGTGTTATCCTGAAAACTTCAAGCCTTCCAAGGGGATGTTTTGTTTATTAAGCTCTTTCTTTAGATCTGTGTGTTTTCTCTTTGCTTGTAGACATCATGATGTGTGTTGAGGGATCTGTACAAGCAGTAACACACTCACTGTACTTCTACGGGGCTGTTTCATGAACGGAGGGACTTTTTTCCTTTAGCTCAGGCTGATGTTTACTCCAGTCATGAAAAAGTGCTATGTAATCTTGGAGAAAATGACATCAGTTAATTTTTTTCAAGTAACGTTTGAGATTATGATGTGACTCAGACTGGCTCATGATGAACCATGATGGTTTTATTTATACAATGAAGGAAAGGAAAAAAGAGGAATTTAAGCCAATATAATCTATTACTTCATATGACTAAACGATTAAATCTTTATAAATAGAAAGGGGTTCCACTATCATAATAATAATGATAATAACAATAATAACATAAAAACAACTACAACAATTGTGACTAGAAGCCCCAGAGAGCACAAACCTCTGCCAAGCAACAATACCATGCAGATTGTATGATCGAGGCTAAATTCTCCCCATGAAAATATTAGTGTGTAATTTTTTTTTTTTTGGCTGGGCAGTGTATATTTGGGATGTTTGATGAGAGTGCAGGACGAAAACCACTTTGTTTCTCCTGAATCCGAGGTTTAACCATTGGTAGGATACTCCTCTCCAGTACCCTTGCATAGACTTTTCCACATAGGCTGAGGAGTGTGATTCCACGATGATTGGAACACACCCTCCAGTCACCCTTTTTAAAAAGGGGGACTACCACCCCGGTTTGCAATCCAGTGGTACGGCCACCAATGACCACGCGATGTTGCAGAGACGTGTCAACCAAGACAGTCCTACAACATCCAGAGTCCTGAGATATTCAGGGCGGATCATCATCTCGCCCGACCACTAAGGAGCTTTTTGACTATCTCAACGACCTCAGCTCCAGTGACGTATGGACCCCACCCAAACCGTCAGGGTCTTCCTCCTCCACAGAAGGCATGTTGGTGAAATTCAGGAGGCCCTCTAAGTATTCCTTCCACCTCCTGACATCCCCAGTCGAGGTGAGCAGCTCCCCATTTCCACTGTACACAGTAAACATTTCAGCTGTTTCCCCCTCCTGAGGCGTTGGATGGTGGTTCAGAACCCTTTTGAAACCAACCGATAATCCCTTTCCAGGACCTCACCAAACTCCTCCCAAGCCTGAGATTTTGCATTGGCGACAGCTCAGGCTGCAGCATGTCTGCTGCCTCGGAAGTCCCATAGGTCAATAAGACACTATTGTCCTCCTTTTTCAGCCAGACAAACGCTCTTCACCTCAGATGTCCACCACCGGGTTGAGGGGTTACCGCCACGGCATATATCAATGATGGACCAGCCACAGCTATGGGCTGCCGCCTCAATAATGGAGGCTTGATACATGGCCCATTCGGATTCCATGTCACTTGCCTCTTTCAGGATGCAATTGTAGCTCTGCCGAACGTGGGAGTTAAAGGCTCCTCTGATGGGAGACTCCGCCAAACATTCCCAGGAGACCCTAACTACACGCTTGGGCCTGTCTGGTCTTGGAGGGTGGCCTCCACTACCATCGGAGCCAGCTCACCACCAGGTGGTGATCGGTTGACAGTTCCACTTCCCTGTTCTCCCGAGTGTCCAGAACATGCACCCGTAAGTCTGGTGACACGACTACAAAATCGATCATCGACCTGTGGCCTAGGATGTCCTGGTGCCAAATGCACTTGTGGACATCCTTATGCTGGAACATGGTGTTCGTAATAAACAAACTATGACGAACACAGAACTCCAACAACGAAACAACATTGGGTTTAGACTGGAGAGGCTGACCTGCCAATCACATCCTTCCAGGTCACACTATAGTTGTCCACATGGGCGTTGAAGTCTCCCAGGATATCGAGGGAGTCTTCTCCAACACATCCCCTAGACTTCAAGAAGGGTGGGTACTCTGAACTGTCATTTGATGCATAAGCACAAACAACAGTCAGGACCCATCTCCCCACTCAAAGGTGGAGGGAAACAACCCTTTCATCAACTGAGAGAACCGCAACATGTGGGCATCGAGATGGGGGGGCAACAAGGATGAAAAGACCAGCTCACTGCCTCTCCCCATGAGCAACTCCAGAATGGAATAAGGTCCAGCTCCTCTCAAGATGGGTGATTCAGCACAGGCTCCTTTCCTGCCAGTGAGTTGAAATTCCATCTCCCAAGAGTCAGTCACCAAGGATCAGCCTGACAGAACCCATGCTTTCATCTGCCACCCAACTCGCACTGCACCCCTACCCCTATAGTCGCTTCCACAGGTGGTGGGTCCATGGGAAGGCGGACCCATGTCTCCTTTTCAGGCTGTGCCCGGCCAGGCTCCATGGGCAGAAGCCCGACTGCCATGCACTCACCTTGAGCCCCTCCATCAGGCCTGGCTCCAGGGCGGGGAGTCCAGTGACCTGCATACGGGCAAAGGAAAATGTGTCCTTTAAGTTTCCCCATAGGGGTCTTTAAACTGCACTTCATCTGGACCTTCACCTGGGATCTGTTCGCCTTGGGTGACCTTATTAGGGGCACAGTTCTCCCAACGATGCAGTACCTAGGATCATTACAACACGCAAAACCCTCCACCATGATAAGGTGGTGATTCAGTGAAGGGTAGAAAAAAGATAATGATAATTTTTAGCACCCATTATACGGCTTAGAAGAAAGGTTAGAAAAAGTCATTCTTTTGGTCAAGTAGCTTCATCTCGCACTGAAATTATGAGAAAAACAAATACAGGAATCCCTCACTTTCCGCGGTTAATTCGGACCTAGCCCCCAGCGGCTGCCATATTCCGCGAATAAGGATCAACCCGCCTGATTGATGTATACATATAGCAGACCCTCGTTATTCGCGGGGGTTTGGTTCCGGCCCCTCCCGCGAATGAAGATAATCCGTGTGTTCTGTGCCAGGAAGTAAAACCCTATGTATCATTATTACATGTGCGAATGATCAACCAGAAGTAAAATACTATATCTATTACATGTGCTAAAATATGCTTCTTAAACACATTCTATAGACAGTCTTACTCATGAATACAGTATTAATGGAGTAAAATGTAGTAATGATTAAGAAAAACTTTTTAATTTTGTGCTGATATTTATTGACAATAAAATATAAACATTTTATATATATATATATATATATATATATATATATATATATATATATATATATATATATATATATATATATATATATATATATATTATATATATATGTATTTTCCTTGAAACATACAGCACTGTAGTTTTCAAAAGTGCCAACTAGAGGAAGGTATTGCATTACAGTATTTGTGAGGCATGAGATGACTGAATTCAGGTATGAACTGCATTCAGTCCGAGCAGTTCAGCCGCGCCCCTCAGCCGGAGCGGGTAGAAGACAGAGTTTTATAGTGAGAGCGTTAGAGAGTGTTACAATACAAAGAAGCGGTGACGTGATGCGAGGTAATCCTCTGGAGCAGAAGTGAGTGTGCTTTTGTTTATTGGGAGTAGATGAGAATAGTGAATTCAGGTGTGAGCCACCGAGAAGCTCAGCCACGCCCCCTCAGCCGAAGCAGAGAGAAAACTGTTAGTTAGAGGCAGAGCCACCAAAATCAAAGTCCCCCCCAAAACACAGACCACAACAAAAAGGAGATAAAAGAACAAGATATGTAATAAATGGGATAAACAAAACAAAATGAGAAACATGCTACACCACAGTACATAAAATCACACACAAAAACATTCTAAACTTAGGTACTGTACTGGAATAATAATTGAAAAAGACTTTAGTGGAGTATTTTACAACAGTTCAGATCATTATTCCTCTTCAGGCACTTCAGAGGAAACTGTCATTTCTTCCGGAGAAAGTCTTATTTCTTCAGAAGAGACATCCAACGTCATTATTTTTTTCTGGCGCTTAGCCGACGTTTGAGTGGCATGATAGAGCTTAACTGGTAATATAAAAACTAAAAAAAGGCTCATTGACATTTTGTGGATGAGTGAGGAAAAAGGGGCTTATACATCATCTCAACCAATCAGCAGGAAGGAGGACAGCCATTGGCTGAATTTGAATCACGTGACAGTTGCTCAGCAATCCGTGAATATGCAAATCCATGAGTCCAAAACTGTGAATAGTCAAGGGCCTACTGTACATGTATATGTGTATATAAATATCAATAAATACATATTCAACACTATCAATGCTTATAATAACAATTAAATATTCAAAAATAATGCATAAGATGTAAATAAACTATAAATACAAACACATGCAGATGCATACGCACACTTAGATGCGCACTTCACATAAAAATGTAATTAGTTTTGATGGGGGTTTTGGGTTTTATAATATTAAAAATAAACCTCATAAAAACTGCTGAAATTAGGGGCAGTGGTGGCCTGGTGGTAGGGTGCTGGATTTCTGATCTAAAGGTCCGGGGTTTAAACCCCATTATCACCGGGTTGTCACTACTGTCCGGGCAGTGCTGCTAACTGGGTTGTCCAGTCCTTGCTGTTTAAGGGTGTGCTAAAGTACACACACCCCATCACACACTTAAAATCCTAACAAGGTATGCTGACCCCCCAACCAAACACATTTTGAATTTATCACAAATCAACTGCAGTCATCACCGAAGATTGATCAGAACATTTCCGACAAAGAATAACCATTTCATAGTCGTCTTTTCTCAAGTAGAACCATGAAGACAGGATGCCAATCCACAAGATGGGCATTAAGCCCAAAGTAAAAAAAATCGGGGAGGAGGAGACGGTGACTGAGGTAAATTTTCAACAGTGGACACATCGTACATTTGCATGCCCGTCCTCATGCCTTTGGTTGATAAAGCTGTTTTGTCAGTGCACTTTACGCTCGGCTGCCAGCCAGCTGCAGGCTGTTTTGTAGCCAAACGTTTGCAGTTAATAGTACATGCCAGCTATGATTTCATGCCGTGCTCACTGCATGCTGTGGTGAGAGACTTCAAGATTCATTGCTGGGCTCATTATTTCTGCTTGCTGTCTATCAAGTTGGGCTGCAACTATGATTATTTTAATAATCGAATTGATTAATCAGAAAGAGCACAAACATTTTTAAATTTCCATTTCTATATTCAAAAAAGACTATTTGTTTTCAAGTTGCCAGTCCATATGTGAGTAACTGCGTGTACAGTATCGGATCAAAAGTGTTCGCGATTTTCCAAGATGGCGGATGTAAACAAACAATGGACTTGTATTTTCAATTGAGTAATTATAACAGAAAACATTAAAATTCCTACCGCAATACTTGGTCAGCTGTCCTCTACCTTGAACACAGGCCAGCATTCGTCTTGGAAGGGATGCATATAGATTCCTCACGTAATCCAATGTGATATTTGTCCAGATGGTGTGAATTTCATGAAACAGTTCATCTTGGCCACAGATTGTTTTCCAGGATGTCAATGTATTTGACAGCACTTATGTTACGATTGACCTGGCACAAAGTCCCCACATCGTACCAAGTGATACAACCCCACATCATAACAGACAACTTCCACTGGTTTGGAACACACATGCACTTGGGTCGGTATGCTTCATTTGCTGATCGAAATGCATGATTATTTTTCCCAATGACTACTTGAGATTCATTACTGAATATAACAGTTTTCCAGTGTTGATCAACAGTCCATCTCTGCCTTGTTGTTTTAGATCTACAATCAATTGTTTCATCTTCTTCTTCTTTTCCTTTTGGCTTTTCCCTTCAGGGGTCGCCACAGCGAATCATCTGCCTCCATCTTCTTATCTTACACCAACGACCTTCATGTCCTCCTTCACCACATCCATGAATGGCACTGTCAATCTCCGTCAACGTGCGACCCATTGTTTGTTTTGGTTCGTCTCCTCTGACCTAATTGGCAGATGACAAAACTGTGACATCATATCGGAAGTAAAATACCAAGCACATCTATGGTTAAAATTTCACGAAGTTTTTTCGACAGTAAATGTTTTTATTTATTATTTGACTTTTTGTGTTTGCTTCCAAAATTCATGCATTGAAGCGATTTCCTGAATACTTTTGATCTGATACTGTATATCTTGTTTGTTAATTCAGTGAAAGGTAGTTAATCATATTTCATCAAATTTTTAGCTTAATTTAGCATAATTGAACTAATTTTGTATAAAGCTTAAATTTAGTTTTACAAATTAAAATTCATATATACGGTATTTCAATTTTCATGCAAATTGTGTATTCTAAAGAATCAGTAGCGATGTTTTATTCTACACTCTGTTAGCGTTGAGAAATTGCGAATCATGACATTTCTGTAAACAATACAGCACTCAACATGACTTCCGAATGCGAACGTAAAGTTATTAAATGCTAATGAAGAGAGCATGACAAACTACCTTTACATTTCAAATTGTTTAATGAATTTTTCTCAATCGTACAACATTTCGGCCCGTACATTCCGGTAAAGGTTAAATAACCTCGCTGGGAACATGACAGCTGCCATCTTGAATTGCCAGACCTACTTTAGATTATGTGACAAGCAAACATACTTGCGCATTACTACCCTTAATACAATAAGTGCTGCCCAGGCCGGGTGCTGAGGTGAACAATGAACGGAAATGGTGGAATGAGCCTATTCATTGCATTGTGAGCTTTCGTCATAAACTATCACATGAATCTGTATATATGTGGGCTTTTTCACTTCAAAACAGAATAAATTTAGGATTCTGTAGGCACTTACCCTGCTGATGGGCTGGAATAATTCCTATATGTCTTCTTTTAAGATGCTCTCGCATCACTGTAGTGCTCCTGTGCCAAGCCATCTCACTTTTACAAAGCCTGTATTCATCACATTTTTGGGGACTATGGAGATTTAAATGCCCCCAAACTTGAAGATTTCGGTCAAACACTTTTTTCCATCCGATTGCCACTGGCAGTTGACCGAGCCATGTTTTGTAATGTTTATGAAGATGAAAAAATGTGAGGCGCACGAATGACGCATCCGTTGATCTCCGTACTGAGTGACAGTCGTCTGTAGTGGTTGATAACGCAATAATGGTGAGATGACTTAATAACGAGATTTGTTGCCAACACTTAATAATCAATTTTTATCGATTTGTTGTTGCAGTAGCTCTATTAAGTAGTCTACTCTATGCATAATTTCTTAGTGACTGGTTGGCTATGATGACGTCACTGGGAATTCTGGGATTTTCTTGCATTATGCAGAAAAAAAATTGATAGTTGACAAAAAGCACTCGGAGTGGAGAGTCGAGGAGTGCTTTTTTAAATTTATTTATTTATTATTATTATTATTATTTTTTTTATATATATATACACAGGATAAGGCCTGGTTATCAAAGGCTGGCCATGTCTCTCACTGTCTGTGTTGAGAGACATGTAAAAGAACCATTGCTGACTTTCATAAAGAGTAGGCCACTGAGTTGCCATCAGTGTGTTTCTGCCTTGTGATGACCTGGTGAGAGTGTAGCCTGCCCTCACCCGGAGTCTGCTGGGATGGGCGACCGCCTGCACGTGACCCTAATAAGGATTAATCGGTTCAGAAAATGAATTAATGAATGACTTCTAAAACTAGTCAGTGATATTTCTTGGTCTTTGGTGCTCTTTAACCCACATCATATTAACAAATTTATAGAGGTTCCTTTTTTCAGCAATTAAAATGAACCAGTAACAAAAAAGTCCCTAAAATGTGTTCAAACATTTCTCATGAACCAATTTGGAAAGAATCACAAAAATGTTCACTGCTCACATTTCCACTGTGCCAGTGGAAACCCGGCTACAGTCCAGAGACGTGAGATGTTATGGGAAAGTAATACACCCGTGTGTGTGTGTGTGTGTGTGTGTGTGTGTGTGTGTGTGTGTGTGTGTATGTGTGTGTGTGATTATACTCGTACAGCAGAGATTTCCTTCCCATTAAAATGTTTAATCTATAAATGAATGAGACCTCACACTGTTTAATGGCTTGCAATTACATTTAATGTTACGGAACATCTGAGAGATGCGCTACTTCCTGTTTCTCCCTTCATTATAGCTGCAATAAACTCATTCCTTCATCAGCATCTCCTCTTCCTCTCTCTTTCCCTTTCTCTCCTTCTCCTTCTTTACCTCTTCCTTCTTTCTTCCAAATGTTTGTTCATTCATTTTCTGAACTGTTTAAGCCTAATTAGGGTCGTAGGGAGGCCAACACCCATCTCAGCTGACTCTGGGAGAGAGTAGAATACACTGCACAGCTCACCAGGGCATCTTAAAAGTTACAGATATTTTATTAAACATCAATAAAAAGAACAACAATGGTAACACACTAATAAAATAATAATTAAAAAATATTTTTTACAATTTAAATGTAAAAAGCTTTTTAAATAATAGAATTTTGATGACTCCTTTGCTAATAATAATAACTGATTATAATATGATTATTACAGTAATTATCACTATCATTCTGATTAGTTTTTAATTAATATGACAGTGATGATGATTATTGTTGCTATACAGAGTCACACTTTTTGTGATTGATGCTGAGAACAGAGGCTCCTCCCACACACATCACATAAACATTACTCTCACTCTCCACTGCTTGCCAGAGTTAATCAGCCTTTCTGTGTTTGTGTTTGCTCTTGCAGTACCTTGATTAAAGAAGCTCCCCTGCTGTTGTGTGCGCACACACACACACACACACACACACCTTTCCAGGATCACCATGCTGGCCCTGCTGTTGACTGTGCTGTTGGCCCTACACTCTATTGGTGAGTGGTGGATCCTCTTCTTTCCTTTATTATTATTATTTAAACAGCTATACACAAACACACACAGATATCTACTGGAGAAATTCCAAAGAAAATTTCATTGCTTTATCTTGGAGCAATTAGAATAAAAACAGACAAGATGCTAATAATAATAATAATAATAATGATGATTTTAAGCTTCGATGGAATCGGCCCATTTACAGCCTGAGGAAGATTGAAGCGAATAAACCTGATCTTGTTCTGCCATACGATGAAGTTATGGGAAAGAATCGTGGAAGCTAGACTAATTGAAGAGGTCCACATTTGTGAACAACAGTTTGGCTTCATGCCAAGAAAGAGCACCACAGATGCAGTCTTTGCATTGAGGAGGTTAATAGATAAGTACCGAGAAGGTCAGAAGGAGCTGCATTGTGCCTTTGTGGATCTGGAGAAAGCATATGCCAGGGTGCCGAGAGAGGAACTGTGGTATTACATAAGGACGTCTGGAGTAGCAGAGAAATATGTTAGAGTGGTGCAGGACATGTATGAGAGATATAAGACAGTGGTGAGGTGTGCTGTTGGTGTGACAGAAGAGTTCAAGGTGGAGGTAGGCTGCATCAAGGGTCAGCTCTGAGCCCCTTCTTGTTTGTTATGGTGATGAACAAGCTGACAAACGAGGTTAGAAGAGAATCTCCATGGACTATGATGTTTGCAGATGACATTGTGATCTGTAGTGAGAGCAGAGAACAAGTGCAGGATGGAGGTATGCCCTGGAAAGGAGGGGAATGAAGGTTAGCCTCAGTAAGACAGAATACATGTGTGTGAACGACAAGGCCCCAAGAGGAACGGTGAGGTTACAGGGAGCAGAGATAAGGAAGGTGGAGGATTTAAGTACTTGGACTCAACAATCTAGAGCAATGGAGAGTGTGAAAAAGAGGTGAAGAAGCGTGTGCAGGCAGGTTGGAATGGCTGGAGAAAAGTGTCCGGTGTGATGTGTGATACGAGGGTATTGGCAAGAATGAAAGGAAAAGTGTACAAGACGGTGTTGAGGCCAGCGATGTTGTATGGTTTAGAAACAGTGGCGCTGAGTAAAAGACAGGAGGCAGAGCTGGAGTTAGTCGAGATGAAAATGTTGAGGTTCTCTTTGGGGGTAATGAGGATGGATTGGATCAGGAATGAGTACATCAGAGGGACAGCACATGTAAGACGTTTTGGAGACAAAGTTAGAGAGGCTAGATTGAGATGGTTTGGACATGTACAGAGGAGGGATAGTGAGTTTGTTGGTAGTAGGATGCTGAGGTTGGAACTACCAGGCTGAAGGCCTAGAGGAAGACCAAAGAGAAGATTTATGGATGTAGTGAAGGAGGGCATGAAAGTAGTTGGTGTAAGAGAAAAAGATGCAGAAGATAGGCTGAGATGGAGGCAGATGATTCGCTGTGGCGACCCCTGAAGGGAACAGCCGAAAGGAAAAGAAGAAGAAACCTGATCTTGTTCTTTTTGATAAAGCCACTGAAAATTTTAATATTATTGAATTTTCTGTCCCTTTTGACAGCAATGTGATTGGCAAGATTCAGGACAGCATGTTAAATATGCATACCTTGCCTTTGAAATGTCTTGCTTGTATCCAAATTACACAGTCGTCTGACTCCCCATTATCCTCGGTGCCCTTGGTTTGGTACCTCCTGATCTACTGACACAGATCAAGAGGGGGCCGGGTTTGGTACCGGTAACACAGTTCTTCTGACAGTCTGGGCAATACAGAAGGCTGCAGTGTTGGGGAGTCTTCATATTCTCTGGAAAGGCCTTGGTGGGTTCGACTAGGCAGTGCTTCCTGGGAGAAGTCCCATTTGTTGTCTGGGCTGCGTGTAGAGAGGGTGAGGGCCCTGAGCTGATGATGAGCCTCACAAGCCTGATGTACCAGGATCACCCGATCCCTCTCTGCTACATATCATTTTTTTAACTGTAGTGTTTATGATGATGATAATGGAGTGGTTAGCACATTCGTCTCACACGAATAATTAGTATATACTACATGGGAACGGTGTGTTCTGTTTGGGTTGCTATTGCTGTGTGTGGGGAGAAGAATTAACCCTTCAGCACACATCAGCAGAGGGAGACCGATGACATGTTTTTTTTTTTTTTCCTCCTTTGTGAGTCACAGTGCTGAGGGCGGAGAGGGTGTGTTAGTGGTTATGACTGTGGCGTCTGGACTTTATATCACTGGTGCCACATTGTTAGTCAAATTTTCCATCTGAACCAATTTTTAAAAAATGTTTAATATTCAGCTGCTGTTATCACAGTACAATGATTGTTACTGTTATATTAAAAACTTCAATTGGCAAAATGGGGCAGTGGTGGCCGAGTGGTGTAGGGCGCTGGATAGCTGATCCAAAGATTGGGGGTTCGAGTCCCACTCTCCACAAGGTTGTCACTGTGGTGGCCATCTATGGTGTGAGGCATGTAAAAGAACCATTGCTGACTTTCGACAAGAGTAGGCTGCAAAGCCGTCGGCGTGTTTCTGCCCTGCGATGGCCTGGCGAGCTGTCCAGGGTGTACTCTGCCCTCGCCTGGAGTCGGCTGGGATGGGCACCAGCCTCCCCACGACCATAAGATGAAGCGGTTACAGAAAACGAACAATTGGCAACATATTTGAAATGATGTCATAATAGCTAATGTTAAAAAAAAATAAGAAAAATTCTATTGGATATACATAAATAACAGTTTATATCCATCCATCCATACATACATACACAGGGATCCCTCACTTTCCGCAGTTATTTGGGACCGAGATCTCCACGCGACTACCGAATGCCTCAAGGTAGGACCCCCCCCCCCTCCCCTTTGTTTATGCTATAAATGCTTATAATGACAATTAAACATTAAAAAGAATGCATAACATGTAAATAAAACATAAATACACACATACAGACTCGTGCACGCAATGCGCACCTCACAAAAATATAACTAGTTTTGATGGGAGATTTTGGGTTGTTTTTTGTTTTGTTTGTTATGGGGTTGTTTTTTTTTTCATAATTGGCCTTGTTTTCACAGCATTTTCCTAAACTTTCCCCCCTTATTCTTCCTTAATTTCCTTATTTTTTAATTCGATGAATATTTAAAAAAAACACTGATGCACTGAAGCCACATGAATTGAAGCGCGAAGTAGCGAGGGATCCCTGTGTGTGTGTGTGTGTGTGTGTGTGTGTGTGTGTGTGTGTGTGTGTGTGTATATGTATGTATGTGTGTGTATGGAGTTTGCATGTTCTTTTTTGCTTGCGTGGGTTTTCTCCAGGAACTCAAGTTTCTTCCAAGACTCCAGAAGTATACACAGTAGACTGATTGGCGGTTCCAAATCGGCTTTAAGTGTATAAGTGTATGTGTGAGTGTCAATTATTGTATGGATGTCGGTCCTTTGAATGGGTGTCCAGGGTGTACCCCGTTTTACTCATAGTTGGCCGAAGTGGGTGCCAGCTTTCCCATGACCTGAATTTGGATTGAGTGCGCTAAGAAAATTAATATATTATTTCCTGTACATTTTCAGAGCTAATAATGTTTGGTTTGTTGATACGGCTGCAGATAATGTGATTTGGATGACCTTGTCTCTCTCTCTCTCTCTCTCTCTCTCTCTCTCTCTCTCTCTCTCTCTCTCTCTCTCTCTCTCTCTCTCTCTCTCTCTCTCTCTCTGTGTGTGTGTGTGTGTGTGTGTGTGTATGTGTCTTGGGGAGTCTAAGAGTGTGTGAGTCCGCAGTCCCTTCTTGGGATTATCAGGCTTAATCCCTCTATAACTCCTTATCCTCCTGCTTGTGCTTTTCTGATAATTGCTCATATCTTTGGACAGAATCTCACACACACACACACACACACACACACACACACACACACACACACACACACAGAAATTGAGTATAGATTCTTCTGAAGCAGACTTTGCTAAATATATTTGTGATATATTTGTGAATTTATGGTCTGTCAGTACAGTTAGTCATTTCCACTCATTATTTTGGCTCGAAGTTTTCTTTCAGCATGACATCGGACAATATATGAAATGTTTGAGGTGTCACTGCTGCGAGGGCTTAATTTATCAGAATGATGACTTGTTCTTATAGCAAGTAAGATTGCTGTGAGTTCTGCTCTGTTTTATGAGGCTGTTATTAATACAGCTACTGCTCTCGTAACTGCCATTTCTCCTTTTGTTTTAGGTCAGTTGAGGCTGGGGGGGGGGGGGGTTTGAAATCCACGGTTTCATATGCACCCATGTTTGATCTCTTTTTTTTTTTTTTTTTTTTTTTTTTTATCCTCACATGATGGATCACATCTCACATTACCGAATCACATACTAATGTGTTAATGTGCTAGGATCTCAAAATAATATCAGTAAATCCTGTAAGCTATGGGCGGTGAGATTGCTAACAGTAGCATGTGGAGAGGTTAAAGAAATGCACTCGCTCTGTGATTACAGGTTTGAGGTTAATAATTAGAATGTGTACATTCCTGTAGGGTTTAGTCAGTCACGGAACAAAATGGGATGCAGAATGAAAGCATCAAAGAGGGAAAATTCCAGAAACAATGAAAATAAGAAGTAAAATGAATTTCCATGGGATAAAAGGCATGTCTGCCTGACAGTGAGAAGGTCCTGTGTTCAAGTCCCAGGCTCAGGCCTTTCTGCGTGAAGTTTGCATGTTCTCACTGTGCTTGTGTGGGTTTCCTTCTATAGTATAAAGCACATTAGACTAATACGCTGTTCCAAATCTTCCCTCGGGTATGAATGTGTGTGTGTGCATTGTTGTGTGTTTGTTAGCCCTGCACTGGTCAGGTGACCCATTCAGGGTGTAACCCGTCTTCACCAAGTGTTGACTAGGATAGGGACTACTCTCTCTGCTATTCTAGTAGGAGTAAGCAGTTTGGCAAATGAGCGAGTGAGAGAGAAAATAAAGTTCAGTAGAAGGTAAAGAGAAGAAGCCAAAACCGGAATCCAGTGAAGAGAAAATTTGAATTGAGAAGAATGGAATTCGGACGCAAAAAAAAAATAAAATCTGGAAATCTTAAAAAGGGGGGGGGGGGGGGGGGGGCAAATCACAAACATCCTAAAAAAGGAAGAAATTCAACAAATAAGTCATGAAGGAACAGTTGCATTAATAAAATCCACAGACCAAAAACGAGGCAAAAATAATTTAAAATATAGATTTAAAAAGCTATGAAGAAAAGAAAAGGTAACACATTTCAGATTTTGATATGAATCTTGTTATTCAGTGAACTGTTGCCGGATTGCAGTCCCGAGCCCCAGTATTACAGTATTTTTCTTGAACCCAGGTACATTATTAATTGCGAATCTAAGCAGTGAGACAGGAAGTCAGACAGAAATTTTTCTTTCCTCTCTCTCTCTCTCTCTCTCTCTCTCTCACACACTCTCACACACACTCACTCCCTGTTCCTCTGTGTTCTTTTGTTTTTTCGGATCACGGATGCATGAGTACTGCTCTGTTTGCTGTGTTGTTCCTCAGAGGCTGAGCTGAGTCCTGGAGTTAAGTCAATCCAGTTAGTGTTGCCAGGGACTCTCTGCTGCACCCCAAACAACCTCAGGATAAAAAGTCTCATTCATGACTTTCATGTTTGGGGTCTCTTCAAATAACACATCCACAGTATATTGACCCCCCCCCCCCCAATGCAAATAATGTCAAGGCTTAGTGGTGTGTCCTGTGTGAAGAGTTGGTTTTCAGGAAGTAGAAATCTAGAGCCATCTTCTTCAACTTGTACCCTGTTTACAGGGCCTTTAATGTGTATCCTATTATTAGTGTTGTACTCGCAGCTCGAGGAAAGTAGTTAAAATCTGAATTGTTGCTCTGCCAAAAACTTAAAGGGGCTGATCCTTTTGAAACAACCATAACCCTTGGGGATGCTGTCATATTTGCTTGATTTTTATATATTTTGTAGCCTGTGGTGATAGAAGTAAAATGCAGTTGGTTTCAGGTCAAAATCTTTATCTGTTTGATTTCAGAGGGTTTGAAAAAGGGGGCGTGTCCACATTAACCCTCTGTGTGCCATTTGTAACCATCTTTAGATGGCAAGCAATCAAAAATTAAGATAGATAACTGCTTGAATTTTTCAGAGCTTGTTTATTCTCTCTTAAAGTTTATGAAATATGTATAATTGAACAGATTAGCCCCCTGGTGGCCATGCAATAATTGACAAAGCTATTATTTGCCAAATAATATTTGGCAGTTTGATAGCACTCAAAAATGGCTTCCTAATGATGCCAAGAGTTGCTCCATATTTTCACTGGGAGTGGCCCAGTATTAACTCTTTTTGGGGTCAATTTTGATGGACATGCCCATTTGGCACTCTCTTTTGAGCATGTGGGCACACTTTGCTCTTTGATTTCTTTGTCTTAAATGAAAGGACTTGAGTATTTCAAAATAAACCCAATGCCACCTTCTAACCAGGTGGCCAAATGGGAAAACATGACAATGTAGGTAAATGTACAGAAGGTATAGAATATTGTTCGGTATATCAATGGAATACTCTGAGAAGTTACCAAATGTCATTGAATCTCAATATAGTGATGTTTAGAAATGAAATAAGCAGTTACACCAACTGAACAAGATGAACCAAAGTGCCCCTTGCAGTCACATCTTGTTTTAATACATTTTCTTAAAAGGTGGCACCACTGCTCTAATTAGCCCATGTTTTCTGAAAACAATGGAATCTGCTACTTCATCTTCTCTTCAACGCTGTACTATTGGCATTTTAAAGAAATGTACAAATGATTGTCACAAGGAAACTCGGCGATCACTGACCTCCAACAAGAACAAGTCAACAACTGGTCAATGATATGCAAATGCATCCACCACAACTTTATATATCTGGATATGTATCCAGCAGAGCCACTAAAATTTGTGGCTTTGGGGTTAGCTGCCCCTTCACAGCAGGATGGTCCTAGGTTCAACTCTTTGGCTTGGCAAGGGTGTTTTTGTGTGGAGTTTGCAGGTTGTAACTAATGGTTGTGCAGGTTTCCTGCTGGTAATCTGGTCTCCACCTACAGTCCTAAGACATATGCCTTAGACTACTTGGCTGTTCCAAATTGCACAAAGGTGCAAGGGTGAATGGTTGGGTGTTTGTTGTGATGCAGCTATTTAAGATGTAACCCACCTTCACCCAGACTCAACCGAGAGAGGCTCCATCCTCCCCCATGACCCGAGTAGGATTAAAAGTACGGTTGTGTCATGAACGAATGAAGGAAGTTTATTTCCATCTCATGAATTTCAAAATGTATGGCAATGTTGAGCACAAAATAACATCAAGCCCAAAATGGCCCACCAAGGCTGTCTCACTGTCTGTGAAAAGGTTGAGCCTATTGAGTTTAGTTTTTGATCAGTACTGGGGCTTGAACCCTCATTCAGTTACCCAGAGCATTAACTAACTGACACACGATAAGATTCCTGCTAAAAATAAATAAAATCTATCCCTAATAATTAACATAATGTAAATTATACTGCGCTAACTGTTACCATTACGTGTCAGGATTAAGAGCGCAGTGTTTGAACTAAATTATTATATCCACCATAAACATGCTATTATTGTTCCTTCCTTTACCACATACATTCAGACAGAGGTAGCCAAAGGGTAAGGTGAAAGGTTTTGGGTTCAGTTTCCTGAACTGCCAAGAAATTACTGTTGAGCCCTTGCATAAGGTGTTCAACTCGCATAGTAATCGGCTGTACACTTGGACGACGCTGTAGATAAGGGCATCTATCAAGTGAATTAACGTAATATATTTTGAACCAGGTTCCCAAATGGCTTCAGCCTGGAACTGTAACAGAAAGTAGTTCACAGCAAAGTGTTTTCAAGCCCTAAAGCTTGTAAACCCAGCTCCTCTCTTTACGCATTATAGTGCCACTTTGTTCTGAGCCACACTATAAAGTTTATAGCGGAGCTCCTGGGAGGAGCACCATGGACATGGTCGGTCCATGCCCTCCAACGAGAACCCAGGCTGGTACATCACTAAATTGATGTTAACTGGCTGTTACTGTATTGACTTGCATGAGAAAGGACAAAAAAAAAAAACCTGGAAGGACTCAAAACATTAACAGGACCGCGGAACAGGAATTTTCCGTGCGATGGCCTGAGCAGCGTTTTCCCAACCTTGCATGCTAGCCTTGACCTCACACACTCGGTTGACGTTTGATGGGAATAACTACATCATATGGACGAACATCTTTGGATACTGCTGGGATAAACTAGAACACTGACCGCACCCCGGGCTTCATCATCCGCCGTCAGCGCCTGACCTCGTAAGTACTCCTGTGGCTGCAGGGACACAAATTCTCCCATTTACCAAAAAGATTGGTGGGAGAAAAAGGTGAAAATTCTGGAATGATCTATGTTATGGTCACGTTTCAGCATACGTTTTACTAATGGGAGCAAAATGCAAAAGACCAAATTGAAAGCTTAAGAAATCGGACACGTAAGTTGCCAAAAAGTCATGGCAGCGGCTTCCTTTCGGCTTTTAGTAATGTACTGCACTTCTTGTAGGACTTTTGACAAGAGTAGGCTACATAGCCGTCAGCGTGTTTCCGCCCTGCGATGGCCCGGCGAGCTGTGCTGGGTGTACTCTGCCCTCGCCCGGAGTCGGCTGGGATGGGCGCCAGCCTCCCTGCAACCCTAATTAGGATTAAGCGGGAACTGAAAATGAACGGATGAGTGAGAAATCGGATAGAATTGTTAAAACTGGACCATGGTTTCTATTGGTCAGGAGGGATGAATATGCCACACAATGATTCTCCAGTGTGTCCTGGGCAATAGTTATGAGTTTTATTTCATTAGATTACCTTAAGTGGGCTTAATAATGCAACAGGCTGTGGGGCTGTGGGGTGCACAAGCCAGTGTCCACCCTCATGCCAGTCCCAAGCCTGGATAAATGCAGAGGGTTACGTCAGGAAGGGCATCCAGCGTAAAACCAATGCCAAATAAAATATGTGAGTCAAAACAAAGAAATTCATACCGGATCGGTCTAGGCCCGGGTTACCAAAGACCGCCATCAGTGCTGTTAACCAACAGGGTGCTAGTGGAAATTGGACTACTACTGGTCGAAGAAGGAGAGATGGGAGACGTGTCCGTAGGCAGAGACAGATGATGAAAGGCACGAGTCTAGGACTGAGAGTAGGGACTTTGAATGTTGGAACTATGACAGGAAAAGGTAGAGAGCTGGCTGACATGATGCAGAGGAGGAAGGTGGACATACTGTGTGTTCAGGAGACCAGGTGGAAAGGTAGCAAGGCTAGAAGCTTAGGAGCAGGGTTTAAGCTGTTTTTTCATGGTGTGGATGGGAAGAGAAATGGAGTAAGAGTCATCTTGAAGGAGGAGTTTGTCAGAAATGTTCTCGAAGTGAAAAGAGTGTCAGACAGAGTGGTGAGTCTCAAGTTAGAAATTGAAGGCGTGATGTTCAATGTTGTTAGTGCTTATGCCCCACAGGCAGGATGTGAGCGAGAAGAGAAGGAGAGATTTTGGAGTGAGTTTGATGAAGTGATGCAGAGTACCCCCAGAGGTGAAAGAGTGGTCATTGGGGCAGACTTCAATGGACATGTGGGTGCAGGCAACAGAGGGGACGAGGAAGTGATGGGCAGGTTTGTTATCCAGGACAGGAACGCAGAAGGACAGATGTTGATAGATTTTGCAAAAAGAATGGAAATGGCTGTGGTAGATACTTTCTTCCAGAAGAGACAGGAGCATAGGGTGACTTATAAAAGCGGAAGTAGGAGCACACAGGTAGACTACATCTTGTGTAGGCGATGTAATTTGGAGGAAGTCAGTGACTGCAAAGTAGTAGTGGGTGAGAGTGTTGCCAAACAGCATAGGATGGTGGTGTGCATAATGATGCTGATGATGACGAAGATGAAGAAGGCAAAGGCAGAGCAGAAGGCAAAGTGGTGGAAGCTGAAAAAGGAAGAGTGTCGTGTTGTCTTCAAGGAGGAGTTGAAACAGGCTTCGGGCGGTCGGGAAGTGCTTCCAGATGACTGGACAACTACAGCTAATGTGATCAGGGAGACCGGTAGGAGAATACTTGGTGAGTCATCTGGAAGGAGAGTAGATAAGGAGACTTGGTGGTGGAATGAGAAAGTGCAGGAGTGTGTACAAAAAAAGTTAGCTAAGAAGAAGTGGGACATTGAGAGAACCGAAGAGAGTAAACAGGAGTACAGGGAGACGCAGCGTAAGGTGAAGGTAGCGGTGTCAAAGGTCAAACAGAGGGCGTATGATGACTTGTATGATAGGTTGGACAGTAAATAATGAGAAAATGATTTATACAGGTTGGCACAGCGGAGAAATAGAGATGGGAAAGACGTGCAGCAAGTTAGAGTGATTAAGGACAGAGAGGGAAATGTATTGACTGATGACAGAAGTGTGCTGGGAAGATGGAAAGAGTACTTTGAAGAACTGATGAATGAGGAAAATGAGAGATAAAAAAGAGTAGAAGAGGTGACCATTGAGGAACAGGATGTAGCAAAGATTAGTAAGGGTGAAGTGAGGAGGACATTGAAGAGGACGAAGAATGGAAAGGCAGTTGCTCCTGATGACATACCGATGAAGGTATGGAAGTGTCTAGGAGAGGTCGCAGTAGATTTTCTGACAAGAACATCCAACAAGGTTTTAGAGAGTGAGAGGATGCCAGAGGAATGGAGGAGAAGTGTGCTGGTGCCCATTTTTAAGAACAAGGGAGACGTGCAGAGTTGTGGCAATTACAGAGGGACAAAGTTGATGAGCCATACGATGAAGTTATGGGAAAGAATCGTGGAAGCTAGACTAAGGGCAGAGGTCAGCATTTGTGAACAACAGTTTGGTTTCATGCTAAAAAAGAGCACCACAGATGCAGTGTTTGTATTGAGGATGTTAATAGAGAAGTACAGAGAAGGTCAGAGGGAGCTGCATTGTGCCGTTGTGGATCTGGAGAAAGCATATGACGGGGTGCCGAGAGAGGAACTGTGGTATTGCATGAGGAAGTCTGGAGTGGCAGAGAAGTATATTAGGGTGGTGCAGGACATGTATGAGAGATGTAAGACAGTGGTGAGGTGTGCTTTCGGTGTGACAGAAGAGTTCAAGGTGGAGGTGGGACTGCATCAATGGTCAGCTCTGAGCCCCTTCTTGTTTATTGTGGTGATGGACAGGCTGACAGACGAGGTTAGACAAGATTCCCCATGGACTATGATGTTTGCAGATGACATTGTGATCTGTAGTGAGAGCAGAGAACAAGTGCAGGAAAATCTCGAGAGGTGGAGGTCTGCCCTGGAAAGGAGGGGAATGAAGGTTGGTCTCAGTAAGACAGAATACATGCGTGTGAACGACAAGGACCCAAGAGGTTACAGGGAGCAGAGATCAGGACGGTGAAGGATTTTAAGTACTTCGGCTCAACAATCCAGAGCGATGGAGAGTGTGGAAAAGAGGTGAACAAGTGTGTGCAGGCAGGTTGGAATGGTTGGAGAAAAGTGTCCGGTGTGTCATATACAAGACGGTGTTGAGGCCAGCGATGTTGTATGGCTTAGAAATAGTGGCCCTGGGGAAAAGACAGGAGGCAGAGCTGGAGGTAGCAGAGATGAAAATGTTGAGGTTCTCTTTGGGAGTAACGAGGATGGATAGGACCAGGAATGAACACATCAGAGGGACAGCACATGTAAGATGTTTTGGAGACAAAGTCAGAGAGGCTAGATTGAGATGGTTTGGACATGTACAGAGGAGGGATAGTGAGTGTATTGGTAGTAGGATGCTGAGGTTGGAACTACCAGGTAGATGGCTGAGAGGAAGACCAAAGAGACGATTCATGGATGTGGTGAAGGTGGACATGAAGGCAGTTGGTGTAAGAGAAAAAGATGCAGAGGATAGGGTGAGATGGAGGCAGATGATTTGCTGTGGCGACCCCTGTAGGGAACAGCCGAAAGGAAAAGACCTTAAGTAGGCTTAAGCTATATTCGTTTTAATATTCATTCAACATTCATCGTTCATCATCTTCATCTGTTCAAATTCAACCCCTCTTTAATTTTTTTCTTCTCTACACTTTGCCAAGGTGTTTTTGTTGTTATTCTGTTCTCTTATCTCGGTCAGCTTTTCAACCAGTCACACTATCGTTGTACGTCTGAGCTCATAGACAGGTTATTGAGGAGTACAAGCTCAGCACAGAGAATCTGATAAAGACACCGTAACCACTGTTGCTGTGTGTGTGTGTGTGTGTGTGTGTGTGTGGGGTGGGGGGGGGGGGGGGGGGGGGGGGTAGTCGCTGTAAGAGCAGGCAGATACAATCATTGTATTGTATTTGAAAACGAATTACCATTTTGGCAATGCGTTATATAAAACATATTATGTTCGATTATAGTAGTGTATTATAACTGCTCACAAGCACTTGAATCCAGAGAAGGAACAGCTTCAATCATCTATTTTTGTCTGAACAACAAGCTTCTGTGTTGACATCTTTTATAAGCAATGAACAGACACTTGATGGCTTAAACTGTACTGTTGAAATACTCAATGTCATTATTCCTGTAACTTAATGCAATGTGATACTGGGGCCAGCTGTGGCCAAATGCTTAGAGAAGAGGGTTTGGGACCTTAAGGTTGTAGGTTTGATTCCAGAACAAGCCGGACAGATAGGTGTTGTGGCGGCGCGTGGGGTGGAGTGAGCTGCACGTTCTCTTCCTGCAACTTCATGGCTGAAGTGCCTTTGAGCAACGCCCCCCCCCCCCCCCCCCCCCCACCTGCTCTCCCTGTAGCTCACTGTGTGTCTGTGCTTACTTTTGCTGTGTGAAATGCAGAGGCAATAAATGATACAATACAGTCGGCCCTCTACTTACGAAACCAACATCCCACCCTGCTGGCCACCCATTGGCCTCCCATTGGCCAGGAGGGAGCTGAATCTCCATAGCACTGTACCCATAAGCTTTTTTTGTCACATGCGTAAAGGAGAGATGTACTGTTGGTTCGTGAGTTTTTTTTTTTGAGAGTACTCATCGCAGCTTATTTGATGAGGTCCGGATGAGCCGCGCCCCATCTGCAAAGCTCCGCATTCGGCCATGAAGCATTTTTGTGCACGGAAGTGGGTGGCGCCACAAATGTTCCGTGCACAGAATGCTCCGTGGGACAAAAGACCTCCGATCTCGCAAGGGAGCAAGTTAATATTGAATCCGGATGTCAGATCTTTCAAACAGGTAATTCTGCTTTAAATACAACACCCCATCTCAAAAGCTCCATCGGCTGCACACTGCGTGTGGGTGGAGCCCAAATTTGGCAGAGAGCGAGCGAGAGAGAGAATTTTGTGTGTGTGTGTGTGTGTGTGTGTGTGTGTGTGTGTGTGTGTGTGTGTGTGAGACAGAGAGAGACGGAGAGAGACAGTGTTGTGTGTTTGTGTGTGTATGTGCGTTAATAAAAATGTTCAATAATGGTTTAATTAATAAATATGTTAATAAAATGGTTTAATATGTTAATAAAATGTTTAAATGGTTTAATAAATAATTTTCTTTTACTTTTAACAGATTTCATACATATTTCATACAAAATTGGTGTACTTTTTTCATTTTTAAAGGGTTTATGGGGTAGTCCTGCTAGCCTTGGAATGAATCACATATTTTACTTGCAAAATGTGCCTCTATTTACAAAAACTCCAGGTTCCGAAAAAGGCTCTGGAACAGATTCATTTCGTAAGTAGAGGGCTGACTGTATATAGAAAAACAAACAAACAAGTAAATATGCCAGTCTCACAGTAAAGACGTCCTGGGTTTGAGTGATTCTGTGTTAAGTTTTGCATATTCTTCCTGTGCCTGGGCTTGTTTCCTCTCAGTACTCCAGTTTCCTCTCACAATCCAAAGACATGCACTTCAGGCTAATTGGCTGTTCCAAATTACCCCTTGGTGTGAGCATGAGTGTGAATGGGTGTTGGGCCTGTATCGGACCAGGGTTTACTCCGCCTTTGCTGAGTGTCGGCTGAGACATGTACATCCTCCCCGCAGCTCCTGAGGTGACCTGGAGAGCTGTCCAGGGTGTATCGCACTTTCACCCAGTGTTGGCTGAGATAAGCTCTAGCTTTCCCATGACCCTAGTAAGACTAGGCAGCTTGTTACATGAGTGAGTGAACACTAGAATAGTAGGATTTAAAGTGCTGATCATGCTGTGGCAGAATGACGATATGGAAGAAAATGCCAGTCACCCCTGACTTGTGTCAGTGTGATTCCCACCTTAATAGCACGGTCAATTTCGCTCGTAAATCGGGCTCCCAGCAGGGATAGCGGTCACAATGGGATTCAAAGGTGTGTGGGAGCCATCTTTTTTCTATCTTGAAGTTCATAATAAGAACCTCTCGTATATATCATATGGACCATGGACCTGCCCAGTCAGATGATTCGAGAATGCTGATGTCCAGCATTGTGACAGACCACCAGCAGCAACTGTCTTTCCATGTTTGATGTTGTTTGGACAAGACCAGAAAACATTGGGTTGGATCTTTGTGCAAAATCTGAAAGGATGAGGTGTGTTATCCGTTAATGATTGAATGTTTTGTCTGCTATGGGATCTCACTTTCTTAATTACAGTGATGAGGATTGTATAATATTTGCGATGTGGCCCAGCAGGCCAAGCTAAATTTAGCTCATGAATGCCTTGTTAATTAGCTTTTGAGGCGAATCAGGTACTTTAAACCTTCAGGCCGGGACTGGCAGCTGGGTTATTTTATTGAAAGCAGTTTTTCTGTGGGAATTCAGAAAAAACAACAACTATAGCGTATACCATAACACAGCTGCAGGATCTCAAGCAGCTGACAGCAGCATGCTCTGATTCAGCGCTGAACCTAAATTATTTGTATTTCATGATGGCATCAGCAAGGTCTTGTGAAAGGTTTTATTTTCGATCATTCTCAGAAGATAAAGTAAGGCTTACAGCAGTATTATCATTATTCTGGTGAGTAATTAACACGGGATCATTGAGTTCAGCTGTGAACTAAGAGACTGATCAGGAATCTGTTAGTCAGGCACAGAAGTGCATGAAGATTGGGAGCGAAAATAAAGCAATGAGGATTGAGGGGCGGCAAAGGAGTCGTGGAAGTGGAGAAGGGAGTAGCACGTGAGTTATTAGTATAAAGTGATCAACATTGTGATGTAAGAGTGGCGTGATGTGCAGTGTAGCATGGAGTTACTGGAACATGATGCGGTTTATTGATTTTAAATTCAATTACATCTGGAACTGTGAACTCTTGTTACTGATTATCACCAAATAACCAAATAGTTGGAGAACCCAAACGTTTACCTGTTAGAAAGTGCTGACGCTGGGCACTCCTTCCATAAAATATCCCTCTACCAGGGCGTTTCTGCATGAAACTTGTATGTTTTCCCTGTGCTTGTGTTGGCGTTCTCCAGGGACTCCGGTTTTCCTCCACAGTCCAAAGTCAATTTTTTTAGGCTGATTGTGTATCTTGTGAGTATAATTGTTAGTGTTGGGCCTACGAAGATCTGGTAAACTGTCCAGGGTGTACCCTGATTTCACCCGGAGTCAGCTGAGAGAGACTACAGCCTTTCCTTGACTCCAGTAGAAGTAAGTGGTTTTGGAAGCAAGTGGTGGACCTAGAGACAAAAAGTTTCAGTTCTTGTGTGTGTCCAGCTGAGGGCGCCGCTGCTACACCACAAATTCCCTCTTTCCCAATTCCAGCAAAAAAGTACACTTCATTCCATTCCTGCTTGTGCACAAGTATTAGAAATTTAAAATATAACTAACCCTTGATCATGCTTAAAAATAGCATTCATTTAAAAAATAAAACATGAAGAATGTGTGCATACAGGGATACTGGAACCTGATTTCCTAATGTCTTCAAGACTCGCATGTCAAGTTTTAATGTGATAATGAACCCTGTGGAAGGCGCTGGTGGAGTGTAGCCCGAGCCATAGCCTGATGAAGGCCCTGATAGCGCTCAACTCACTTATCGAGCACTTTAAAACGAACGTCATGTTTCTCTACAGGTAGATATCGAGCCCTGTGTTTTCCAATGATATCGAGCGATGCTGCTTGAAGCTCGTGCATGCGTTTGTGTGTGATTGTGTGTGCAGGTTCTGTTCAGGCCTCATATCAGCCTAAAGAGCGTGTGTATATTAGGAACAGGGACGGCTCCCGTCCGTTTATTGAACAGAGCGCATTGAACCTCGATGCCTTACAGCTCAAGTTATTAAAGTCTGAGATAGGAAAGCAGTGCTATTGAACTGGAGAGAGACAGATAGGGATGGGGGGGTGTTCGACAGATAGATTGATAGGATGGCAGAGCAAACTAGAGAGATGGACAAAAAGAGAGTGCTGATGAGAGAAGTGCAGGGATTTCGATTTAAAAGGATCTTCGGTCCTAATGGGAAAGATTTAGGGAAAAAACTGTTGAAGATAGAGGTAGACGTTGAATGTCTTCTGCAATTTTGTCGAACTACAGTGGGATGTATCAAATGTCAGTGAATTGCTTAGAATGAGCGGATAATCGGGATACACATGCAAAATACAAGTAAAAGGTAAAGTAGAGACAAGAGTTCAAGAAAATCAAGGGAATGGAGATGCAACAAAAATTACACCAAGAGGAGATTTGCCCTTTAACGGGAGCAAGAATGCAGCAAAAATGAAGAGTGTACATACAGGTTGTAAAGTTAATAATTTTGTGCTGCAGATTAAGTGGATGTCACCGTATACTCATCAAATTGAACAGAGTATCTCATTTAGAGATATCCACTGAGCTCAAGGTGAATATTGTTTTAGTACATACTACACTGGAACATAACCACAAAGCACACTAATATAGGATTGTATTCTTAGTTTCCTACATTTTTTGAAAGATTATCTTTTTACTCTTTGCCAGTAAATGGAGACGGGCCGTGGACAAGATATGTACAAAGATCCAAGTAGGCAAAAGCAGGAAGGCAAGAACGGTCGCATTCCTAAACATTGACTGCGCCATTAGATATGGATCAGCAATCCCCAGCTGCTTTATTTTACTCCTATACCTCGCCCTCTGGTCACCTGTCAGATGATTGACAACGTCTGACAATATTATAGTGTCATCGCTTTTGCCTTCGATACTCTCGCATATTTTGCTTTCGCTGTCATTATCGGTTGTTGCTGAAGCCATGCTTAGTGAATTGTGTGTGTGTGTTCTGGATCATGCTTGCCGTCCAAGATGGCGCGTGAAGATATTGGGGTCACGTGACTGCAAAACCTCAATTCATTGGCCTGCTACTCGCTCAATCTAGTGCTCTAGGTGAAAGCGCTGACTCCTCTATTAGGCAGCTTTACCTAAGGTACGCTGTCAAAGCATCAATCCTTGCACGTTGAGGCTCAGTCGATGACGTCAGCGACTGCTTTAAAACGAGGACATACACTTGCGTCCATAAAAATCACTAAAATCGCTCGATTCTCGTTCTGGTTAAAATATAAAAAAAATAAAGAAATATAACGAAATAAGAATATATAAAAACAAATATAAGACATGTAATAGAGAAAAATGCAAAGTACATCACCTAAAAATAAGCCCAAGTATCATATTTCGGTATGAAAATTAATATTAGCCCTGTCTTATTTTTGGGGAAACACGGTAGCTGTTGTTTTAGTTCATGCGTCACCCACCCGGGATAATGTTTTTATTCTTCTGATAGCAGACCAGTCAGATTCTGCCGTTCCTAGAGATTATCCATCTAGCTAACTTGATGTTTAAATAAATAAGTAAAAATAAACTATACAAATTTGATTTTAGTTTACTTTTTCTGTGCTCAGTTGAAATTGCTGGATACATAATGCCCATGGTTTGTAGTTTCTCTGTAGACAGAAGCATAGAAAGCTTGTTTTTCATTACTACATTTTTATTATAAGTATTATTTTTTAGGTTGTTCTCCAAGCCTGTACTAGAAACTCATTCGGAAGCTTGATTGAATATTTGTCGTACAACTGGTTGAATCACTGATATGGAATTATCAGTGAAACCAGTGAATGAACCAGGTTAATGAAACATGGCCTAATGGTTAGAGAAAGGGCTTTGGGACCGAAAGGTCGCTGTTTCGATTCCCGAACCTGCAGGAATAATGTGTTGTTGGAATTCCCCGTCTCCACATAAATGGCTGAAGTGCCCTTGAACAAGGCACCTAACCCACAACTTCTCTGATGGCCAAAAGGTGTGTGTGTGTGTGTGTGTGTGTGTGTGTGTGTGTGTGTGTGTGTGTGTGGCAGCCCACTGCTCTGAGTGTGTGTGCTCACTCTCTATGGGTTAAATGCAGAGGAAATAATTTTCCTTACGGGATTAATATAGTATATCAAAATAATAATAATAAATGGACTATGATGTTTGCAGATGACATTGTGATCTGTAGTGAGAGCAGAGAACAAGTGGAGGAAAATCTAGAGAGGTGGAGGTCTGCCCTGGAAAGGAGAGTAATGAAGGTTCGCCTCAGAAAATCAGAATACATGTGTGTGAATGAGAAGGACCCAGGAGGAACGGTGATGTTACAGGGAGCAGAGATAAGGAAGGTGGAGGATTTTAAGTACTTAGGCTCAACAATGCAGAGCAATGGAGTGTGGAAAAGAGGTGAAGAAGCGTGTGCAGGCAGGCTGGAATGGTTGGAGAAAGGTGTCCAGTGTAATGTGAGATAGGAGAGTGTCAGCAAGAATGAAAGGAAAAGTGTACAAGACGGTGGTGAGGCCAGCGATGTTGTATGGTTTAGAAACAGTGGCGCTGGGGAAAAGACAGGAGGCAGAGCTGGAGGTAGCGGAGATGAAAATGTTGAGGTTCTCTCTGGGAGTAACGAGGATGGATAGGATCAGAAATGAGTGCATCAGAGGGACAGCCCATGTAAGATGTTTTGGAGACAAAGTCAGAGAGGCTAGATTGAGATGGTTTGGACATGTACAGAGGAGGGATAGTGAGTATATTGGCAGGAGGATGCTGAGGTTGGAACTACCAGGCAGAAGGCCTAGAGGAAGACCAAAGAAGAGATTTATGGATGTGGTGAAGGAAGACATGAAGGTCGTTGGAGTCAGAAAAGAAGATGCAGAGGACAGGGTGAGATGGAGGCGGATGATTTGCTGTGGCGACCCCTGAAGGGAGCAGCCGGAAGGAAAAGAAGATCAAAATAATAATAATAATTAAAAAAAAACAAAAATCAAAAACTTGGATCAAGGTTGCAACAATTCAAAATTTATGCAACAATTTGCGCTAGTAACTTCTTTCCAGTTTCACATGCACAAATTATGGCAACAGAGAAGCTGGAGAAAATTCCAGTGGACTCTGGGGGAGAAGTGGGATACACCCTGAATTGCTTACCAGTCCATTGCTGAGCTAACACACCGCAAGACACAAACAACCTTTCACATTCGCACCTCGAGGCAACCCAAAACAGCAAATTACACCAACCTGCATGTCTTAGAGGGCGGCATGGTGGCATAATGGTTAGCACATCCTCCTCATAGCAAGACGTCGCTTGTTCCTCTTGGAGTCCAAAAACATGCACATTAGGCTGATTGGCTGTCCCAAAATGCCCCTAGATGTGAGTGTAAGTGTACATGGTTGTGGGTGTGTGTTGCTCTGTGATGGTCTGGTGAGCTGTTGGCTGAGAGAGGTTTAAGCCAAGATAGGTTTTTGCTTCCCCGCAACCCTAGTAGGATTTGACACATGAGTGAGTGAGTGCATGCTTTATGACTATGGGAGGAAAATTGGAGCACTCCGAGGGAACCTATGGAAGCATAGGGAAGACTTGTAAACTCCACACAGAATATTTACCATTTATAGGACCTTATTGCCGTGAGGCAGGAGTGCTAACCTCTATGCCATCGTAACCCAATCCCATCTCTCTCTCTCTCTCTCTCACACACACACACACACACACACACACACACACACACACACACACACACACACACACACACACACACACCCCTCTTCTTCCAGTCAACATTATAAACTAGGCACTCACTCCATTCTCAAATGCTCCTTACATGAACCGTCCTTTTGTTCTGTTCTTTTCAAAAGAGCAGAATTGGATCAATCATCTCTGGTATTTCAATGGCCCCCCGACCCGTTCAGCACACTTAATCCTTCCATTTGGTCCATAGTTCATATTTAAAGGTGTTTGAATGAGGATGTGGAGTTCATTTCAATAGCCTTTTGCATTGGCGATGATGTATATGGAGTTGGACATGTCAGAGGAAGTCAGATGAAATGCTTTCATCCCATGACTCCTTTTTTTCCTGAATTGTTGATCAAAAAAATGCAACCTCTATATGGCATTGTTTACAAATGTCTAAGTCTAATATTAAGATGAACAGTTGCAGTCAGATCCTCTCCTCATACGCACACGAGCACGTATGCTTGCAGGTCCTCACGTCAGAGGCACGTCGTCCCTCTCTGAGAAGCAAACAGATTGGAGCTGATTGAAGCATCAGTAATCAGTGAGAGAGCGCCCCACTGCTCCAGTCTCAACGAAGAGCGCAGCGATCCACGAGAACTTAACTTTCCATGACGTCAAAAGCTCTTCTCCCACCGAGCCATGCTCTGTGCGCAGAGCCCCGACACACGCTGAGCTAGCAGTCTTCACTATTACACAAACCACAGCGGATCACACTTTCTTCCACAGGACATTTGGCCAGCTTGCGTTTTTGATTTTGTTTCAAAGTTTGAGGAATTTATTCCCGCTTTGATATTCTTCACGCTGGTCTTTGTACTTGGGATTTAAATTATTTTATTAATATTAAATACAAGGCAAATGTCAGACTTGTATTCATGCGCTAGTTGAAAAAGGTTACTGCATCAACTTTTGGAAGTGCTGAATTATAGCAGGGCAGCACAATGGTGTAGCAGTTAGCACAATCACCTCACAGCAAGAAGATTCTAAGATCGAGTCCCAGGATTGGTAAGGGCATGTTTGTGTGGAGTTTTTAATGCCTCCCATCCCCATGCTTGCAAGGGTTTCGTCCAGGTACTCCAATTTTCTTCCAAAAACATGCACATTGGCCTAATCAGCCTGTTCAATTTGCCTCTAGGTATGAGTGCAAATGGTGTGTGAATGTTGGCCTGTAATTGCTCAGGGTTTACCAGACCTTTGCCAAGAGTTGGCTGAAATAGACTCCAGTCTCCTTGTGATCCTAGCTGGAGCAAGAAGTTTGAATAAATAAGTAATAATCGAATAAATGATATTCTGGATGTATTACTCAGGGTATAGTGGGGGTGCTGTTTCCCCTTCTGACTTGGTGAGGGTTTGTGCTCTGAGTGCTCTTATCTGGTGTATATCATGCACCTTTGACTATCATGCACTCCTCTGTATATGTGTGAATATGAGAAATATATATATATATATACTAGTCCTTCTCAAAAAAATTAGCATATTGTGATAAAGTTCATTATTATCTGTAATGTACTGAGAAAAAATAAACTTTAATATATTTTAGATTCATTGCACACCAACTGAAATATTTCAGGTTTTTTATTGTTTTAATACTGATAATTTTGGCATACAGCTCATGAAAACCCAAAATTTCTAGCTCAAAAAATTAGCATATTTCATCCGACCAATAAAAAAAGTGTTTTTAATACAAAAAGGTCAACCTTCAAATGATTATGTTCAGTTATGCACTCAATACTTGGTCGGCAATCCTTTTGTGAAATGAGTGCTTCAATGCGGCGTGGCATGGAGGCAATCAGCCTGTGGCACTACTGAGGTGTTATGGAGGCCCAGGATGCTTCGATAGCGGCCTTAAGCTCATCCACAGTGTTGGGTCTGTGTTTTGTGCAGCGTTTTCTGCCACACTTTTTCCTTCCCACAGACGTCCCACTGAGGTGGCTTAATACAGCACTCTGGGAACAGCCTATTCGCTCAGAGATTTCTTTCTGTGTCTTACCCTCTTGCTTGAGGGTGTCAGTGATGTCCTTCTGGACAGCAGTCAGGTCGGCAGTCTTACCCATGATTGCGGTTTTGAGTAATGAAGCAGGCTGGGAGTTTTTAAAAGCCTCAGGAATCTTTTGCAGGTGTTTAGAGTTAATTGGTTGATTCAGATGATTAGGTTAATAGCTCGTTTAGACTACCTGAACATCATATGCTAATTTTTTGAGATAGGAATTTTGGGTTTTCATGAGCTGTATGCCAAAATCATCAGTATTAAAACAATAACAGACCTGGAATATTTCGGTTGGTGTGCAATGAATCTAAAATATATGAAAGTTTAATTTTTATCAGTACATTACAGAAAATAATGAACTTCATCACAATATTTTTTTGAGGACTCGTGTGTATGTGTGTGTGTGTGTGTGTGTGTATGTGTATATATATATATATATATATATATATATATATATATATATATATATATATATATATATATATATATATATTAGTAGGCCCTTGACTATTTGCGGTTTTGCACTCGCACCTCCTCACTTCACCCTTACTAATCTTTGCTACTTCCTGTTCCTCAATGGTCACCTCTTCTACTCTTTTTTATCTCTCATTTTCCTCATTCATGAGTTCTTCAAAGTACTCTTTCCATCTTCCCAGCACACTTCTGTCATCAGTCAATACATTTCCCTCTCTGTCCTTAATCACTCTAACTTGCTGCACGTCTTTCCCATCTCTATTTCTCCGCTGTGCCAACCTGTATAAATCATTTTCTCATTATTTACTGTCCAACCTATCATACAAGTCATCATACGCCCTCTGTTTGACCTTTGACACCGCTACCTTCACCTTACGCTGCGTCTCCCTGTACTCGTGTTTACTCTCTTCGGTCCTCTCAATGTCCCACTTCTTCTTAGCTAACCTCTTCCTTTGTACACACTCCTGCACTTCCTCATTCCACCACCAAGTCTCCTTATCTACTTTCCTTCCAGATGACACACCAAGTATTCTCCTACCTGTCTCCCTGATCACATTAGCTGTAGTTGTCCAGTCATCTGGAAGCATTTCCTGACCACCCAAAGCAAAATTATTATTCCAGGAAGTATCTAAGTTAATGTCTAGAATGTTTGTGTGTGTGTGATTTTATGTACTGTGGTGTAGCATGTTTATCCTTTTGTTTTGTTTATCCAATTTATTGCACTTCATGTTCTTTTTGTTATGGTCTGTGTTTTTGAGGGACTTTGATTTTGGCGGCTGTGCCTCTAAGTCTGTTTCTCCCCGCTCCGGCTGAGGGGTGTGGCTGACCTGCTTGGGCTGATTGCAGCAGCGCACACCTGAATTCACTCCTCTCGGCTACTCCCTATAAACACAAACCGCACCCTCACCTCTGCGCCAGAAGATTGTCTCACAGCACATCCCTGCTTCCCTGTGTTCTCTCTGGCTCCCGGTTCCAGTGTTTAATGTTTGTTACTCTCTTCATCACCAGTACTGCAGATTAAGTGTGGCGCTCTGCTTAACTGCTTCCTCTTTGAATAATAAATCCACTCTGCCATCTCACACTGCCTCCTGCATTCTGGGTCCGGCTAGATCTTCATTACGCCATTACGTCACACTTTTATGTTCCTTATGTGTATATATACAGACGCTCCCTGACTTACGTTTTTAATTGGTTCCGGACGGCCGAACGCAAGTTGAAAGTGAACGCAAGTTCTTAGTGACGTTTGACGTGTGACATATGATGCTCATACTGTACTATACATTCATAAATACCATTACTGTATCTCATAAAACACCCCTAAATCAATTATTATAAACATAACATTGTAAAATAATATCAAATATATCAAATAAGTCACTTATTTATACCGAGTCACTTTACATGAAGCTTACAATATGTCAGGCGCTCAAAACCGAAAGTAGTGTACTTGCTGTGGGTTATACAGACTTCCGGTCTCTCAAGTGAGCAAGGGCGCCGTTGAACTCGTTGAGAACTCGGCCTGCACTGATGTGAATCACCAGCAGAGCGGAGAGTTATCTGTCTTTTCTGGATTCGGGTTTTCATTCATTTTACAACTGTCTTTGCTTAACTGAGTATGCATTGTAGATTGCGCCGATCCGAGCAGATAGTTACTTCATCTCTGTGTATGAGACTTGCACCCATGCTAGTAGGCTTATGCTTCTGCATTCTCTTTATAAACATACAGCACTGTAGTTTTCAAAAATGCCCACTAGAGGAATGTACTGTATTGCATTAGGCATGAGATGACTGAATTCAGGTATTAACTGGAGCCCCCCCCCCCACACACACACACTATATATATATATATATATATATATATATATATATATATATATATATAATGTGTGTGTGTGTATAATATATATATATATATATATGTATATATGTATGTGTGTGTGTATATATATATATATATATATATATATATATACATATATACATATATATACACACACACACACAGACACATGTGGTAATGATTTTTAAAACTTTTATTTAAATAAAATATTAATTTAATGATTTAAAAACTTTAATTTTGTACTATGATATTTATTAATTTTATATATTATGTCTTCTTCTCTTTCGGCTTTTTCCCTTTCTCGGGAGTCGCCACAGCGAATCATCTGATTTGCACATTTCATTTGGCATAGGTTTTTATGTTGGATGCCCTTCCTGTCACAACCCTTTAGTAAGGGACAGAAACACGCCCACGGCTTTGCAGCCTACTCTTTACAAAAGTGAATGCAAAAAGCAATGGTTCTTTTACATGCCTCTCACCATAGACAGTGAGAGACATGGCCCGCCTTTGATAACTCAGTTAGCTGCACTGGGGGGACAGTGACAACCCTGTGGGGACTCGAACCAACCTCAGGATCAGCGATCCTGCGCCCTATCCACTAGATATATGTATATATATATATATATATATATATATATATATATATATATATATATATATATATATACACATTTTATATATTATATTATATATTTGGATCAGTGATCCTGCGCCCTATCCACTAGACCACCACTGCCCAGCATATAGCATATATATTATATACAGTGTGTATATGACAGCTCGTCAATCCATCGCAGGAGAAGACCAGTGGATAGTGTTGTTAAAAGAGTGAGTTATGGGAGTTGAATCCCATGTGTTTCTGAAATTTGACTTCTGAAGAGAGTAAACTGTAACTTTTTGTATAGACTTTGCATGAATGCTGCCAAAATTACCAAATGGTTCACCAAGAGCGTGCCTGCTTCACAGCAAGAAGGTCCTGGTATCGAGTTTGGGACTCGGGCATTGGGAGCTCTTAGGCTACGCATTTATTTCATTTCCTTTGTGTGGGTTTCCTTCTGATTTCCCCCTACATCCAAAGTCAAGCACGTTAAGCTAATTGTTTGTTCCAAGTTGACCCAGAGTGTGAATGGTTGTGTGTGCAGCTGTTCATTGTATGCCATGCTTTTGCCTGGTGTTGGCCGAGATAGGCTCCAGTATCCCTATGATCTTAGTAGGATTAAGTGGCATGGCAAATGAGGGAATCCTATGAACTGATGAAGGTTTTGCAAGCACACAAACGACCAGCTCTCCGCGCCGTAATTGTTTTTCTTTTGTCAACAACAAAACCGCTCCAGTTTTCTTTCTATCAAGCTCAAAATACTCTTTACCGGACCCCGAAACCTAGCCTATCGGTGACCTTCATGACGAAGACCATTTCAGTGAAGGCAGTGGGGGGTGCGGTCAAAATGAAAGTTCATCCTACGTCCTTACTACATCCATGACATTTTCTTACTGTGGCTTACATGCTCCCACTAATTTCTTACCACACGCATCATGTCCAGTGTGTTCTTGTTATGCTCTTGCTATTATCGTTTGGATCGCACCAGACACATCCCATGTTCTTACTGCATCCTTGTGGACCTTATAAATATTTCACAAGACACTTAATGTCCTTCACATCCATAAAAACAATACCACATTCATTTTTATTATGTTGTACAAGCTGTTACTGTATCGCGTCAATTTTCGAGGACGCATTGAGAAAGTGACATATTGGCAGTAGGTTGCTGAGGATGGCACTACCAGGCAGAAGGCCTGGAGGAGGACCAAAGAAGAGATTTATGGATGTGGTGAAGGAAGACATGAAGGTCGTTGGAGTAAGAGAAGATGCAGAGGACAGGGTGAAAGGAAAAGAAGAAGAAGATTGAGAAAGTGACAGTGTGGTGGGGGTGTAACTGTATGAGCGCACAACGCAGAAGTGTGAGCTTTTAAATTTGAGGAAAAGCACAAGTAGATACTAATAAATAGTAATAGCATAATACATATCTGAAGCTGAGATGAATTGATGCCTGATGAAATATGAGAAAGCTGTTTAAAATTGTTGATTCCACCTTTAATTCCTGCCATATGTACTGTGATTGTTTGGTCTGTGGCTTTTTATTGAATGTGTTTGGTTTCAAAATTTGTGTAATAGGAGCAGAACACAGAGCTTTGTTTAGGCATTATTATTTATGATGGAATGTTCAACAGATCCACTGAATAAATGTGTGTGTGTGTGTGTGGGAGAGAGAGAGTACTTTGAATGACCTGCGCCTGTCAGTTTGCATTTTATCACGTGAGCCATGTAGCGTCAGATGTCGGATCATGGAAGCAGGCTAATTGGGGATTTCACGTAGTTCCATAGAAGTGCTGATGCCTTTCATTTTTTCTTTTTCCCCCGTTCAGTCAAAGTCTGAAAAAGGCTGTCTACAAATAATCACTTTTGATAATTATTCATGTTATAATCCAGGACATCAGAACATTCCTCATGATGGCAGTGTAGAACATTGCTGCCTTTGATGTTCCCCTAATTAGCGTTATTAAACTTATATTCGCTTTCTCTGTTGCAGCTCTGGAAGTGCACGTGCCTGATTTCCCAGTGGTGGTGCTTTACGGAACCGACACCGTCCTCAACTGCACGTTCTCAGGGGCCAAGAACTTTAACCTCTCCGAGCTGAGCGTGTTCTGGCAGCTGGCTGACACACAGAGAAGCGTGCATGCTTACTATGACGAGCAGGACCGGCTCGTTGATCAGGACGAGCGGTTTGCCAACAGGACCAGCCTGTTTCCTACAGAGTTAACATCTGGTAACGTGTCATTGCTCCTCAGGAGAGTTCGAGTGGCAGACGAGGGTAGCTACACATGTTTCGTTAAAGTGGACACATACAGCAAGGATTCCATGTTGATGCAGGTAGCAGGTGAGTTACGTAATAGGGCTAAAAATACAAATTTTGCTAAATATGACTCATTGCGTGTGGGGTAGTGGTTGTCCGGTGGTAGGCTGGATTGCTGATCGCGAGGTCGGGGGTTCAAGCCCCACTGTCATCTTGTCACTGCCCCCCGCCCATGCAGCTAACTCTCACTACTCATGTCTCTCACTGTCAATGGCGAGAAGCTGTAAAAGAATTATTGCTGACTTTTGTAAAGTGGAGCTGCATAGCTCTCAGTGTGTTTCTGCCCTGTGATGGCCTGGTGAGCTGTCTAGGGTGTATTCTGACCTCGCCCCGATTCAGCTGAGATGGGTGCCATCCTCCCTGTGGCCTTAATTAGGATCAAGCGGTTCAAAAAATTAATGAATGACCCATTGGTCCAGTTTCGGTACAATTAGACAGCAAGTCTGGGGAGAATTCCAGATCAAGTTCTACTCCAGTTAGTCTCAGAACTTGATGTGGAATTCTCCTTTGACTTGCTGTTTATTCTGAAATGCTTTTCTGATCAACACGGCTGTAAAGACTGATTTTATTTACTGTAGATTTTCTATTGTCTGCAACCAGTCTGGCTATTATCTCTCTCAACAAGGTTGCCACTTATTGCATGTTTTCTCTTCCCCCTTGCCATCCTGTATAAACTTTTAGGGGATGTTTTGTGGGAAAATCTCAGGAGATCAGTAGTTTCTACAATACGCAAAGGAACCTTCTAACACCAACATCCGTGCCACGGTCAGAGTCACTGACCCCCGATTGAATATCCGACAGAGAGAATGGGTCAGAGGTTCTATTTATTCCACTTATTTTTAGATTTCATTTTATTCAAATTTAGAGTTCATCATCATCTTCTGCTTAATCCAGAATCGGGTCGCGGGGGCCGTAACCTAAGCAAAGAGGGCCAGGCATCCCTCTCCCCTGCCACTTCCTACAGCTCTTCCGGGGGGGACGCCGAGGGACATAGTCCCTCCAGTGTGTTCTAGGTTGACCCCGGGGTCTCTTTCCGGTTGGACATGCCCGAAACACCACACCAGGGAGGTGTTCGAGAGTCATTCTAATTAGATGCCCGAGCCACCTCAACTGGCCCCTCTCGATGCGGAGGAGCAGCGGATCTACTCCGAACTCTCCCTGGATGGTAGAGCTTCTCACTTTATCTCTAAGGGAGAGCCCCGACACCCGACGAAGGAAGCTCATTTCAATCGCTTGTATCTGCGATCTTGTTGTTTTGGTCAGGACCCAAAGCTCGTGACTATAGGTGAGGGTTGGAACATAGATCGACTGGTAAATTGAGAGCTTCGCCTTGCGGCTCAGCTCCTTCACCACGACGAACCGGTACAGGCTCCGTTTAACAGCAGAGGCTGCAGCGATCCGTCTTATGATCTCCCGCTCCATCCTTCCCTCACTTGTGAACAAGACCCCAAGATACTTTAACTCCTCCATTTGGGGCAGGATCTCATTCCCGACCCGTAGAGTGCATTCCACCTTTGTCCGACTGAGAACCATGGCCTCAGATTTGGAGGTGCTGATTTTCATTCCGGGCCACTTCGTGCTCAACTGCGAATCGCTCCAATGAGAGCTGGAGGTCTCGGACAGATTGGGCAAACTTCCATGTTCTCTCCAAGATCCTGTGGAGTGTATAGAGTTGGTCAAGAGTGCTACGGCCAGGATGAAAACCACATTGTACCTCCTGGATCCGAGGTTTGACTATTTGTCAGATTCTCCTCTCCAGTACCCCTGCATAGACTTTCCCAGGTAGGCTGAGGAGTGTGATTTCCCCGATAATTGGAACACACCCTCCGGTCCCCTTTTTTAAAACGGGGGGACCACCACCCCAGTTTGCCAATCCAGAGGTACAGCCCCCGATGACTACGTGATGTTGCAGAGACGTGTCAACCAAGACAGTCCTACATCATCCAGAGCCCTGAGATATTCTGGATGGATCTCATCCAACCCCTGAATCCGACCACTGAGGAGCTTTTTGACTGCCTCAGTGACCTCCACTCCAGTAAGGGGCAGACCCCGGACCAGTTTGCAGGGTCTTCCTCCTTCACAGAGGGTGTGTTGGTGGGATTGAGGAGGTCCTCAAAGTATTCCCTCCACCTCTCGACGATATCCCCAGTCGAGGGGAGCAGCTCCGTACCCCCACTGTAAACAGTGTTTGTGGATAACTGCTTTCCCCCTCCTGAGGCGTCGGATGGTGGTCCAGAACATTTGAGGCCAACTGATAATCACTCTCCAGGCCCTCACCGTACTCCTCCCATGCCCGAGATTTTGCATCTGTGGCAGCTTTGGCTGCAGCACGTTTGGCCTGCCGGCACCTGTCTACTGCCTTAGGAGTCCCACAGGCTAATAAGACCCGATAGGCCTCCTTTTTCAGCTGGACGGCCTCCATCACCTCAGGTGTCCACCACCGGGTTCGGGGGTTACCGCCACAACAAGCACCGACGACCTTCCAGCCACAGCTATGGGCTGCCGCCTCAGCAATGGAGGCATGAAACATGGCCCATTCGGATTCCATGTCACCCACCTCCTCCGGGATGTGGTTGTAGCTCTGCTGGCGATGGGAGTTAAAGGCCTCTCAGACAGGAGACTCCGCCAAAAGTTCCAAGCAGACCCTTATTACACGCTTGGGCCTTCCAGGTCTGGAAGGCAGCCTCCCCCACTATCGAAGCCAGCTCACTACCAGGTGGTGATCGGTAGACAGCTCAGCTCCACTCTTCACCCGAGTGTCCAGAACATGCGGCCGCAAATCCGGCGACACGACTACAAAGTGGATCATCGAACTGCGATCTAGGGTGTCCCGGTGCCAGGTACACTTATGGGCACCCTTATGTTTGAACATGGTGTTCGTGATAGAAAAACTGTGACAAGCATAGAAGTCCAACAACGAAACACCATTTAGGTTCAGACTGGAGAGGCCATACCTACAGATCACACCCTTCCAGGTCACACTATCGTTGCCTACATGGGCGTTGAAGTCTCCCAAGACAACTAGTGAGTCTCCAGAGGGAGCATTCTCTAACACTCACCCTTAAAGACGCCAAGAAGGGTGAGTACTCTGAACTGTCATTTGGTGCATAAGCACAAATGACAGTCAGGACCCGTCCCCCCACCCGAAGACGGAGGAAAGCTACCCTTTTGTTGACCGGGGAGAACCCCAGCGTTTGGGTACCGAGACGGGGGGCAACAAGAATGCCCACACCGGCTCGCCGCCTCTCCCCATGAGCAACTCCAAAATGGAATAAGGTCCATCCGCTCTCGAGATGGGTGGTTCCAGAGCCCAAGCTTTGCTTTGAGGTGCGTTGAGTATCTCTCCACCTCACTCACCAGCTTGGGTTCCTTCCCCGCCAGAGAGGTGACGTTCCATGCTTCAAGAGTCAGAGGCAGTAACCGAGGATCGGTCCGGCAGAACCCATGCCTTCGGCTACCACCCAACTCCCATCACATCTGGCCCCTATGGCCCCTTCCACAGGTGGGAGATTTAGAGTTACATTTATTTAATAGTGTTCATGTAGTACTGCATAAAATAACAAGCAAACGTTGATAATAAATTATTGTATGTTCAATTCGATTCAGTTTCATTTGTATAGGGCTCTTTACAATTTACATTGTCTCAAAACAGCCTTACACAGTAAAAGTAGGAGGTTACAAAGTATAAAAGATTTTAAACATTTTCTACATCCCTATACATCCCTAAAAACTCCTTCAGTAGATGCAAGGAAGAAATCTTGAGAAGAACCAGGCCCAAAAGGAAAACCCCTCCTCGTTGGGTGGAACCATAAAGACGCAAACCATATATGAGAAATTCCTTACAGTCCAAAATGTAGTCCGGTATATGGAGGCAAACCAAACGTAAATGGGTTAGATAAAGATGTTGAGGTCATTGATAAGCCTTACAGACAGAACAAACAAAAAAAAAAACCAAATAAAAAACAAAGATGTATTATTTGATGTCCATGACTTGCTATGTTGCTGTTCACATTAATATCATTTAGAAAATTCCCATAATAGTATCTGAATGTCGCCTTAATATTTCCTCAATACCAGCTTCATATCAACTTCAGATTGACCTAATATCACTCTAATCGTCTTATGATCACTTTATTTTCACCTTAATATTGACCTTAATTTCACTTTATCACCTTAATAAATTCCCATAATATTGCTTAATAGATCACCTTAATATCAACTTATTATTGCCTTCGTATCACCTGAATATCGCCTTAATACCACCCTTATCTTCTTAATAATGCCTTCACGTTGCTTTATATATATATATATATATATATATATATATATATATATATATATATAAAAATATATAATATACTGTGGTACCTATATATATATATATATATATATATATATATATATATATATATATATATATATATATATATATAAAATAGAAATATAATATGTATATATATATTTATAATATATAATAATATATATTAATAAATTATGAAATGAATATTAAATTATATATATAATTAATATGATATATAAAATATACAGTGGTAACTCACCTTACGAAAAATCCAGGTCACGAAAACACTTCTGGAGTGGATTAATTTTGTAAGTTGAACTGCATTTTACATGTAAAACATGTGACTCGTTCCAAGGCCCCCGATACTACCCCCTAAACCTTTGAAAAATTATAAAAGTATACCTTTTAAGGCCTCCTTCTGCTTCAATATTGTACCGATGGCAGACGGGTTTGGCCATATTCCTTTGCGATATCACTCAACTGCATGCCACGTGCCCACTTCTTCTTTTCACTCGCACCGGGAATCACACACACACACACGCGCGCGCACGCACACGCGCGCGCGCGTGTACACGTGTTGACCATGTCTTCTTAGCTGAGTTATAATCTTACAAATGTTTATGCAAGGTTAAAAGCCTGAGCCAAAAAATAAAGTTGCAATGAGCAACCTCGAAAAACTCACAAAACAACAGTAACTCTGTCCTTCACACAAAAAGCATCATGGGTATTATGGAGATACATATCCATAATAGCCGATGGGAGGCCAGCGGGGACGGGATGTTGGGAGATAGCCAATGGGAGGCCAGTGGGTGTGGGATGTTGGGAGATAGCCAATGGGAGGCCAGCGGGGCGGGATGTTGGGAGATAGCCAATGGGAGAGCAACTCGTGCATTGTTTGAATTTTTGAGATGGCACTTTCGTAACGTGAAATTGTATTCAGAGACAAAAATTTTAGAAAAATGCGTTTCGTAACCTGGATTTTTCGTTTGTTGGTTGTGAAGTACCACTGTGTGTGTGTGTGTGTGTGTGTGTGTGTGTGTGTATATATATATATATATATATATATATATATATATATATATAAAAGCAATGTGAAGGGGTTATTATTAAGAAGATAAGGGTGATATAAAGGTGATACGAAGGCAATAATAAGTTGATATTAAGGTGATATATTTGTATATAGGTGATATAAGATGTATATTTGACCTAATATATTAAAGATAAACATGTAAAAACAATAAATATTTAATAATAATAATACCTGTACTTTAACATTAATAATAATTAGTAATAAATAATAATCAAACAAGAACAAACAATGTCAACTCACCCTTCCGATTATCAACTGTGGTGAAGATGGCATGTGAGCAGGCATGGGTGTGTAACAGAGGAGGAGAATTTTGTGCATGTGAATGCCATTGAGGAAAGGCTCGTGGTGAACTTCCACAAGACCAGTGCTTCTCAAATAGTGCCTCCCCTGCGTGTGGGGCGCGTATGACCATCGGGAACATGCTTTTTTGCCATTCTGTACTGAATTAAGTGTATTTACGCATCCTCTACAGTAGGTCTCACTGTGTTTCTTATGGTGCTGGAAAAAAGCAGCTATCAAGCAACATGAAGTGCAGTAAAGACTTTATAGTCACGCTTGGGGCACTGGGGGGGTGTGAAATGTTTTTTTGTTTTATTCCCCTTCCTATAAGGGGCATAACAGAAAATAATTGAGAAGCACTGCACAAGGTGTGCTCGGAGTGCGGAGGAATATACGCAGAAGAATCCAAGGCTAATTGGACTGGAAAAGCTATTTTCCTAGCAGAGCTCGTAAATCAACATTTTGCTCATTGGAAGGGGCAGATTTTTGGTGGGATCGAAACTTGTATCATGGAAAATTCATTATAAAAGACACTCGTAAGTCAAGGTACCACTGTGTATATACAGATGCTCCCCGACTTACCTTCATCCGTTTTATGTTTTTTTCGATTTTACGTTTTTTTTTTTTTTTTTCCAAAAAAAAAAGTCAAGTTTTGAGTTTAGATGTACCTACGTAGTCTGCTGACACAATGACGCTGCGTCCATTGTTTACAAACGACAGACTGAACGTGCCCCTCCTTTCCAGTTCAGTTATGTATACAGACGCTCCCCGACTTACGTTTTTAATTGGTTACGGACGGTCGAACGTAAGTTGAAAGTGAACGTAAATTGATACAGTGATGTATGACTTGTGACGTATGACACTCGTACTGTACTATACATCCATAAATACTATTACTGTATCTCATAAAACAACCATAAATCAATTATTATAAACATAACATACTAAAATAATATCAAATACAGTAGGCCCTTGACATTCGCGGGATACGTTTCCTGGCCTTCCCGCAAATCGAGATAATCCGTGATTTCTGTACCCGGAAGTAAAACCCCATGTATGTCACATGCGCAAATGAGCAGCTGTAAGTAAAATACTATGCATCTATTGCATGCGCTAAAATATGCTTCTTAAACACATTCTATAGACAGTCTTACTCACTAATATAGTATTAATGTAGTAAAATGTAGTAATGATTAAGAAAAACTTTTCAATTTTTACGGTTATATTTATTGATGCTAAAATATAAACATTATACAGCATATGCATAAAACATCTTTCAGTGCATTCTGTTTATAAACATACAGCACTGTAGTTTTCAAAAATGCCCACTAGAGGAACGTACTGTATTGCATTAGGCATGACACGACTGAATTCAGGTATTAACTGCATTAAGTCCGAGCAGCTCGGCCACGCCCCCCAACCGGAACCGAAGTACAGAGTTTTAGAGTGATAGAGTAAGAGGCGTTACAAACCAAAGAAGCGGTGATGTTGATGTGAGTTAACCCTCTGGTGCAGAGCTGAGCATGCTTTTGTTTATTGGGAGTAAATGAGAATAGTGAATCCAGGTGTGTGTGAGCAGCTCAGCCACGCCCCTCAGGAAGTAAACGGTTAGTGAGAGGCACAGCGCCAAAATCAAAGTTCCCCAAAACACAGACCACAACAAAAAGGACATAAAAGAACAAGAAATGTAATAAATTGGATAAACAAAACACAATGAGAAACATGCTACACCACAGTAAATAAAATATAACACAAACATTTTAAACATTACCTTAGGTCATGTACTGGAATAATAATTAAAAAAAGACTTTAATAGTGGAGTGTTTTACAACAGTTGAAAGGATTACTGTATTCCTCTTCAGCAATGCCATGACTTCAGAGGAAAATGTCGTTTCTTCCGGAGAAAGTCTTATTTCTTCAGAAGAGACATCCAACTTCATTACCTTTTTCTGGTGCTTAAGCAGGTGTTTGAATGACATCATAGAACTTAACTGGTAATTAAAACACACTAAAAAAGGCTCATTGCCAACTTGTGCGTGAATGAGGAAAAAGGGGCGTTACATCACCTCAACCAATCAGCAGGAAGGAGGACAGCCATTGGCTAAATTTGAATCACATGTGAGCTGCTTGGCAGTCCGTGAATACTCAAACCGCGAATGCAAAACTGCGAATAGTCAAGGGCGTACTGTATGTGTGTGTGTGTGTGTGTGTGTGTGTGTGTGTCTGTGTGTATATATGTCTGTGTGTATATATGTCTGTGTGTATATATTTATGTCTGTGTGTATATATTTGTCTGTGTGTATATATGTATATCAAATAATATCAACATTAATTTTAAAATCACTTATTTATACCGAGTCACTTTACCCTAAGCTTAAAACAGCCAATCACGCTTACAATATGTGACGTGCTCAATACCGAAAGTAGTGTACTTGCTGTGGGTTATATGGACTGCCGGTCTTTCAGGTGCTCAAGGGTGCCGTTGAACTCGTTTAGAACACAGCCTGCACTGATGTGGAGCCACAGAGTGGAGAGCTCTTTCCTGGATTCGGATTTTCATTCATTTTACAACTCTCTTTGCTTAAACTGAGCATGCATGGTAGATCGCGCCGATCTGAGCAGATAGTTAATTCATCTCTGTGTATGAGACTTGCACCTATGTGAGTAGGCTTATGCTTCTGACCAACGATATTTGCTTAGGGTTACAAAAGTCCGCAAAACAGCGTAAACACAGATCACAGAGATGACGTCTTAACACAAGGGTAACACGCTATATAACTGGTGTGTGTATGTGTGTGTGTGTGTGTATATATATATATATATATATATATATATATATATATATATATATAATATACACACACACACAGTCAGCCCCCAATTTACGAAATTAATCCGTTCCAGAAGTAGAGGTCGCATCTTACATGTTAAACGCCTAATTCGTTCCAAGTCTCCAGTCTTTGGACTGGATAAACCCTTTAAAAATGAAAAAAGTACACCAATTTTGTATAAAATATGACTATTAATATGACTATTAAAGGTAAAAGAAAATGATTCATTTAAAATTTTTATTAACATATTAAACCATTTTATTAACATATTTATTAATTAAATCATTATTAAATATTTTTTATTAACACACACACACCCACACATCTCTCTCTCTCTCTCTCTCTCTTTTTCTCTCTCTCTCTATTTCTCTAGCTCTTGCGCGCCGTGGGCCACGCCCACAAGACGTGGAATTCCAAGCGCATTCCCTGCTTGACAAACTCAACTTTAATTTGATTCCTTGAGGGATCGGCATTCCAGATGAGCTCAAATGCACCCACATTTATTAAACATTTACTGAATTAAAAGAACTTGAAAACTAAAGAATGAAGCTTCCTTCTGTCTCTGTCTGGGAGGCCAGCAGGGCAGGATGTTGAGAGACAGCCAATGAGACAGCAACTCGCGCGTTGTGTGAAATTTTGATTGGCGCGCTTGAATTTTGAATTTCTTTTCATAAGAGGGGGTTGTTTCGTATCTCGGGGATGGAAATTCAGGAAAATGTTTTTCGTAAGTAGGGGGCCGAGTGTATGTGTGTATGTATCTGCCTTCAGGCTTGAGGCTGTGTGTGTGTGTGTGTGTGTGTGTGTGTGTGTGTGTGTGTGTGTGTGTGTGTGTGTGTGTGTGTGTGTATGTATGTATGTTTTCCTTTCGGCTTTTCCCTTCAGGGGTCGCCACAGCGAATCATCTGCCTCCATCTCACCCTATCCTTTGCATCATCTTCTCTTATACCAGCTACCTTCATGTCCTGCTTCACTACATCGTGTGTGTGTGTGTGTGTGTGTGTGTGTGTGTGTGTGTGTGTGTGTCTGTGTGTATATATGTCTGTGTGTATATATGTCTGTGTGTATATATTTATGTCTGTGTGTATATATTTGTCTGTGTGTATATATGTATAAAACTGAACTGGGAAGGAGGGGCACTCAGTCTTTCTTTTGTAAACAATGGACTCAGCGTCATTGCCTCATTACGTCAGCATACTACGTAGGTACATCTAAACTCAAAATTTGACTTTTTTTTTTTTTTTTGGGAAAAAAAAAACATAAAATTGAAAAAACATTAAACGGCTGAATGTAAGTCAGGGAGCGTCTGTATATCGTTTTATACACACACACGCGCATATATATATATATATATATATATATATATATATATATATATATATATATATATATATATATATATATATATATATATATATCAGATTTCAGTAATATAGTGTGCTACCTTTGTGTTAAGACGTCGTCTCTGTGATCTTTGTGTTTACACTGTTTTACGGACTTTTGTAACCCAAAGCAAATATGATTGGTCAGAAGTGTAAGCCTACTAGCAATCTACCATGCATACTCAGTGAAACAAAGAGAGTTGTAAAATGAATGAAAAGCCAAATCCAGAAAAGAAAGAGAACTCTTCACTCTGCTGGTGATTCACATCAGTGCAGGCTGAGTTCTAAACGAGTTCAACGGCGCCCTTGCTCTCTTGAAAGACCGGAAGTCCATATAACCCACAGCAAGTACACTACTTTTGGTTTTGAGCGCCTCACATATTGTAAGCATTGATTGGCTGTTTTTAGCTTCATGTAAAGTGAGTCGGCTCAGCTTCATGTAATGTGACTAATTCAGCTTCATATAAAGTGACCATCCGTCGACCATCAGAACCATTTACAAGCAGAAAGATCACATCATAGAGAATGTTAAAGGTTATATTTGATACTGTATTTGATATTTGATGAGTGAATTTGAGTAAAATTTATCTATATGAAATTATTTTGCTTGAATTTAATTTATTTGAAATTAATGTTGATATTATTTGATATTTGATATTACTTTACAATGTTATGTTTATAATTGATTTAGGGGTGTTTTATGAGATACGGTAATGGTATTTATGGATGTATAGTGCAGTATGAGTGTCATACATCATACGTCACTGTAACAACTTATGTTCACTTTCAACTTGCGTTCAGCTGTCCGGAACCAATTAAAAAACGTAAGTCAGGGAGCGTCTGTATGTGTGTGTGTGTGTGTGTGTGTGTGTGTGTGTGTGTGTGTGTGTGTGTATATATATATATATATATATATATATATAATATACACACACCTGCTAATGACACAGAGGGACGCACACAAGAAGTGAGTCAGCCGGCTTCTTCATTGGATTATAATTATGTCACAGTTTCAAGCTGCTTGGAATTTCATTTAGGAGAGACAGTCATCAGAAGGCTCAAAGAGTAGTTCCATCAGACTCTGATTATAGCTAAGCATTCCAATGTTTAACTCTTCATTTACAAGTGACCATGGGGAAAGGCCCATTGATGTTCGAGAAAGAATGAATGACAGCCTGGAAAGACGGGACGCTATAGTGTTAGGGTTAGCACCCCAAAGCACTGCACTCACAACACTACAAGTTCACTACAGAGAGAATACCCCCAAGCAGACCGGGGGGGGGGGGGGGGGGGGGAAGATAATCTGCTATCCCGGACAGATAACACATATTCTGACCAGGACAATGGCACATGGACTACGAGAAGAACAACGGTAACAGTATTAGATGAGGTAAAGCGAAGATGCAACAGCTGTGATGGTCTCTTCAAAAATGAGCATGGAGTGAAACTCCATCAAGGGAAGACAAATTGTAAAGTACGGCAAGAATAACGCAAAGCTATCAGCGGTTCACAGAGATCTATCTCTGAGTTTACACAGATAGCTCATCAGTCGTCAGAGGTTCTGGACCAGGACTCAAACCACAGCGCCCAGGACCTCCCAGTTCTAGCCATACACAGCACTCGAGTAGAGATTGGATTCACCAAAGAAACAAAATTGGAGAAAAAGCCATGGCTGAACTTACCACCAGCATCAGACCGCAGATGGAAACAGCTGGATGAGAGCCTTGATGTTATCCTAGAAAACACCTTGAAAGGAGATGCAGTCAACAAGATAAAGACCATGACCAAAATTGTTTTCCAAGAAAGCCTAGCAACCTTTGGTGTTAAAGAGGCCAAGAAAGAAAGACCAAAAGCAGGTCCGAGCAGAAGACGGCGCAGAGATCAGCGGAGTATCAAGAAAAGATGGCTCAAGGCAGTAGGTATAGAGAAAGCAAGGCTAGAAGAGCTCAACTCCGAGCTGCATAAGAAGCTTCTTCAACTCCGCAAAGCAGAAACACTTCGGAGGAAGCAGAGGGAGAAAAGAAGGAAAAGACGGGCATACTGCAGAACCGCCTTCAGATTAATATTTAATAATGATAGATGTCAAAGGTAAAATCCTCTGAACTATTTACACTCGAGCCCAGTGGCTCATCAGGCCGGTGCTTTTCCCAGGTTTCCGTAACATGAAGTGACTAGGAGTACAACTCCTGGATGGCTATTCCATCGCAGGTTACCTTCCCAGTATATTTTTACTGGTACCCATTTATACTGCTGGGTGAACAGAGGCACACTTGTGGTTAAGACCTTAGGCCAGTGGGGGTCTAACTGGGATTTGAACACATAACCTTCTGATCATGAGCGTTCACCCTAACCACTATGCCACTGGCCCCACAATAATAATAGATGTATATTAATATTAATAATAATTAATAATAATATTAAAACATAATAAACAATATATCAACTAACCCTTCTGATCATCGACTGTATGAAGATGTCACGTGGATGAAGATGTGACGTGGGCAGACATGAGGTGTTGCATAACAGAGGGAGGAGGAGCAGAATTTTGTGCACGTGCTTGCTACAAATGCAAGCGAGGAAAGTGTACAGTAGGCCCTCGATATTCGCGGGGGTTCGGATCCGGTCCCTCCCGCGAATGAAGAATCCGCGAGTTCTGTACCTGGAAGTAAAACCCTATGTATCACGTTACATACGCGAATCAGTAGCCGGAAGTAAAATACTATGTATCTATTACATGCGCTAAATATGCTTCTTAAACACATTCTATAGACAGTCTTACTCATTAATTCAGTATTAATGTAGTAAAATGTACACGCGCACGTGTGTGTGCACGTGTGTGTTGACCATGTCTTCTTAGCAGAGTTATAATTTTACAAATGTTTATGGAAGGTTAAAAGCCTGAGTCAAGAAATAAAGCATAAAACAACAGTAACTCTGTCTTTTACACGAAAAGCATTATGGTGGATGCAGCTCCATAATAGCCAATGGGAGGGACCTGCATCATCCCTCCTAGCCAAAGGGAGGCCAGCGGGGTGGGATGTTGGGAGATAGCTAATAAAAGGGAGCTGCGTCATCCCTCCTAGCCAATGGGAGGCCAGCGGGGCGGGATGTTTGAACGTATTCGATGGGAGAGCAGCTCGTGCATTTTTTGAATGGCGTGTTTTAATGTTTGAATGATGCGTTTGAATTTTTAAGATGGTGCTTTCGTAAGTGAACTTATTTCGTATCCAGAGACAAAAATTTTATGAAAATGCATTTTGTAACCTGCATTTTTCGTTTGGTGAGACTTTTGTAAAGTGAGGTTCCAGTGTATTAGGTCAAATATACGTGTTTGTATCAGGTTATATGTGTTTGGGAGGGAGTTGGAATGGATTAATTGGTTTTCTGTTATTTCTTCTGGGAATTCTTTGTTTTATCTAGCAAACATTTTGACTTGCGAGCTTGCTCTCGGAACAGATTAATTTCGTAAGTCAAGGTACCAACTGTAGTCTCATGCAGTGTATTAGGCTGAAAGCTACATGAAGGGTGTTTTTTTTTTTTTTTTTTTTTTTTTTTTTTTTTTTTTTTTTTTTGTGTTTATTTAAATGCCGTCAGTGTGATGTTTTTGGTGGTTCAAATGTGCATCATACTTTAAAAAAACTTTTTGCTGTTTAAAATGTTTAAAATGCAATGGCTTGAAGAGCATAGTGCAGACACTTAAAAAGTTGACTGAGGTATAAATGATGGCTGGATGAGCATGACTCTGGTGGACGTAGTTTTATGATTTGGTGTAGGAAAATAAACTCGCCAGGCTTGTGTGTGTGTGTGTGTGTGTGTGTGTGTGTGTGTGTGTGTGTGTGTGCATGTATCACATGTAAGAACTCAATTATGTACTGCAGTAATGGGACAAAAGCACCATGCAGTCATGTTAAGCAGCATCCAAAACTTGATAAAAATATCTGTGAGCTCCAAGAAAATACAATTCCAGGTGCAGCTGTTACACTGGGTCGTCCTTCACTGCCCCACTGATGGGGTTGCAGATTTAAAAGCAATTACAGTAGCCTGTGCAAGTGAACGTTGTTTGCCAATGTCTCTGGTGACGGATCTAGTTGACTATGCAAAACGAATGACCTCTGACGCACTGAAAATCAGCTCTTGTACATATGAAATAGTAGCCATGAAAACAAGAAAATACAAAATCACTTAAAAAATGTAAATGCACAAAATATCTTCCTTGTCATGACATCTGTACTATAAAATAAATGACAATATTTTATTGGATTCCACAGTATTATCAATGGATTTGGGCTGCAACTTGCGTGCAGACTCTCAAGGTTGTGCCATAACAACAGAGTTCTTTGTTTTTTGCTTTTAGTGTTGGTTTCCTCATGAATGTTTTCCACTTTCAACTGACGACTCGATGCTTTTCACATCTGAGGGCAGCCTAGTAATTGTGGAGCAGCTGGCTGTTGTACTAGATTGGGGGCCATGCCCATGTTTTCGTCGTGTTGTTTACGGTTTGTATTTTCTGGTGGCTGTTGATTTCTGACATTGCTATGAGTGTTTAAATGGCCCCGAGTGTTGTTCTGAGGTATACAAAATTAGAAATTTTTCACAGGCCCAAGGCGCTGCGCCGCTCTGCAGCCTTGGCTTTCAGCATCTCTCCATACAATTTCAGGTGCAGAAATATTTTCAGCTTTTATTGATGAGTACATCCTGAACAGCCTGACAGACTGTTGTAGGGCCAACACACATGGAGCCATTCATACTCACACTCTCACCTAAGGGAAGTTTAGAACAGCCAGCCAGCCAAATGTATATGTCTTTTGGCAACCGGAGTCCTCGGAGGAAACCCATGAAATAGAGAAACTCTCTTCGGGCCTGAAATTTAAACCTATGACCCTTTTGCTCTGAGGCAGATGTTCTGCCCATTAAACTAATTGAGTGTTCTTAATGTCGTTTATTTTGAATGGTTGTGTGTTGCCAGGTGTTCTATTGTATATCTTTTATGCTGGCACCTAGAATGATATATTGTCATTCCTTGTTGATTGCATCTGCTTACTGTCTCGCAGTGTCTCAGTGTCTGTTTCTATCTCTCTCCTTCAATTTCTTTCTTTGTGCATTTCCATCGTGAGCAAAGTGCTCTTTTCATTTCTGAAGACGCATCTCATTAAGTGATGTTAATACTCAGAAATGCTTTTCTGCACTTGGCAAGACCGGAGGAAAAACAATCATGCCTTTTTCCAGTGCTGCTGAAATGACGAATGCTGTGCTCGAGATTTGCAGGCAAAATTATATTTAGCTGGTGTTTCCGCCGTGCATAGCGGTTGGAGAAATCTGCAGGGACACGCATGTCAGTCAAATGGACAGTGCCTTGGGCTCTGCCCTCTCTGACTTCACTCACCACTTTTCAGTCAGACCTAGGAGCTTCCTGATTGCACTTCTTCTCCTTCTACTAAAGAGGAGGGACTCTTTGTTTGCTGGGCACTGATTGGCTTAGGGAGTTTAGATGAAACAGCATTGGCATTTCTCCACCTGAGAGAACTGACCCTTCTCACCTTTTTCGGCCAGAAAAACATCAGATTTCCCAGTGGCCAGCTAAAACTGAGAAAGAAGAAAAAAGGTGTAAAGTTCCCTCCAGGACATGAGAGGAGAGAAGTGCATTAGCTAATGGCTCCGTCTGATGTTGAGCCACAAGGCTGTGTGTTATGCAAAGTGTCCAGAACATAATTAAGATTTTAGTAGCAGATGCGTCAAACTGTTCCCAGGGTGAAAAACATCAGGACACCGCTGAGCTACACGCTAAACTCCAACTACATCTCCATCTTATACCAGTCAGCATACTGCAAAATGTTTATCGAGCTGCAGGATGAATCAGGTAACACAAAAGCTTGAGGTGTTCTCAAATGTAGAAGACATTATTTTTATGCTCAGGACTCCAACCCTGCCTTAAGTGGGCTAAAGTGCCTTGACTTTTGGCGTATTTTTTTTTATCACCACCAGTATTTGTGTGTCTGTCTGTTTGTCAGTTTATCTGTGAACAAAATCCTGACCACACCCTTTGCAAGGATTTTCACCAAACTTGGTTGAGTACCCTTCCCGAGTCCCAGAGATTATTTCATTTGTAATGTTGAAGATCAGGACAAGGTCACAATTCTTTTCTAGATAATGTTTCTAACTTTGAAATAAGTGCAGATATACTGTTACTATGGAACACTAATAGTAAACAATATGAAATTTCAAATGAGACAGTTACCTTTGACCTTGATGGCCTTGAAAGGTTACCTGTGACCTGTATGTTTCTGGGGGAACCCAGGCAGACCCTCACGGTAATGAGGAGAGTATGCAAAATGTCCCACAGATTCCACTTAAATTCCACAGCAATTTAAAGTCTCAGGATTAAACCAGAAACCCAGGAGGTATGAGGCACCAACATAACAATCTCAAAGATTTATTGCATCAGTCTAGTCAATCTATAATGAAACTAAGAATGGCAAGCAATGTCTGCTATCAGAGACTTGGATTTGAGATTTATTCACTGCCTAAAAGAGGCGCTCCTAACACGTTACTTTTCAGTGTGAAATCAAATACGTCTTCCCAGGCGTTTCCTGAGTTTGGTCTGTAGCAAAAGCAAGATTATCTTAACACTGGAAATTCCTAGAAATTAGGAAAGGTTAACACTGCATTTTCTTTTCAATGCTTTCCCCTGATTTCCTTGTTCATTTGGAACCTCTGTCTTGTTTATGAATAATCCGTTTAACATGTTCATGTTTCATGTGGCTGTTGATGTTTGGTGTTATTTTATTTGAGCAAACTTTGTCTACCAAACTGAGATAGATTGTTTATTTTTTATTATTCAC
>CM045728.1:127384797-127459797 GCA_024760905.1 Plotosus lineatus | reverse complement strand
TGTAGTTGCCACAACTCTGCACGTCTCCCTTGTTCTTAAAAATGGGCACCAGCACACTTCTCCTCCATTCCTCTGGCATCCTCTCACTCTCTAAGACCTTGTTAAATGTTCTTGTCAGAAAATCTACTGCTACCTCTCCTAGACACTTCCATACCTCCACCGGTATGTCATCAGGACCAACTGCCTTTCCATTCTTCATCCTCTTCAATGCCCTCCTCACTTCACCCTTACTAATCTTTGCTACTTCCTGGTCCTCAACAGTCACCTCTTCTACTCTTTTTCTCTCTCATTTTCCTCATTCATCAGCTCTTCAAAGTACTCTTTCCATCTTCCCAGCACACTTCTGTCATCAGTCAATACATTTCCCTCTCTGTCCTTTATCAATCTAACTTGCTGCACGTCCTTCCCATCTCTATTTCTCTGCTGTGCCAACCTGTATAAATCATTTTCTCCCTCCTTACTTTCCAGCCGAGCATACAAGTCATCAAACGCACTCTGTTTGGCCTTTGACACTGCTACCTTTGCCTTACGCTGTGTCTCCCTGTACTCCTGTTTACTCTCTTCGGTTTTGTCAATGTCCCACTTCTTCTTAGCTAATCTCTTCCTTTGTACACACTCCTGCACTTCCTCATTCCACCACCAAGTCTCCTTATCTACTTTCCTTCCAGATGACACACCAAATATTCTCCTACCTGTCTCCTGATCACATTTGCTGTAGTTGTCCAGTCATCTGGAAGCACTTCCTGACCACCCAAAGCCTGTTTCAACTCCTCCTTGAAGACAGCCCGACACTCTTCCTTTTTCAACTTCCACCACTTTGTCTTCTGCTCTGCCTTTGCCTTCTTCACCTTCCTCACCATCAGCATCATCCTGCACACCACCATCCTATGCTGTTTGGCAACACTCTCACCCGCTACTACTTTGCAGTCACTGACTTCCTTTAAATTACATCGCCTGCACAAGATGTAGTCTACCTGTGTGCTCCTACCTCCACTTTTATAAGTCACCCTATGCTCCTCTCTCTTCTGGAAGAAAGTATTCACCACAGCCATTTCCATCCTTTTGCAAAATCTACCAACATCTGTCCTTCTGCGTTCCTGTCCTGGATACCAAACCTACCCATCACTTCCTCGTCCCCTCTGTTTCCTGCACCAACATGTCCATTGAAGTCTGCCCCAATGACCACTCTTTCACCTCTGGGGGTACTCTGCATCACTTCATCTAACTCCCTCCAGAATCTCTCCTTCTCTTCTCGCTCACATCCTGTCTGTGGGGCATAAGCACTAACAACATTGACCATCACACCTTTAATTTCTAACTTGAGACTCATCACTCTGTCTGACACTCTTTTCACTTCTAGAACATTCCTGGCAAACTCCTCCTTCAAGATGACTCCGACTCCATTTCTCTTCCCATCCACACCGTGATAAAACAGCTTAAACCCTGCTCCTAAACTTCTAGCCTTGCTACCTTTCCACCTGGTCTCCTGAACACACAGTATGTCCACCTTCCTCCTCTGCATCATGTCAGCCAGCTCTCTACCTTTTCCTGTCATAGTTCCAATATTCAAAGTCCCTACTTTCAGTCCTAGACTCATGCCTTTCCTCTTCTCTCTCTGGCAACGGACACGCCTCCCGCCTCTCCTTCTTCGACGTCTTCGACCAACAGTAGTCCAATTTCCATCAGCACCCTGTTGGTTGACGGCACTGATGGCGGTCGTTGTTAACCCGGGCCTCGACCGATCCGGTATGTCATTCTTTCTTGTGATTCGCATAGTTTATTTGGCATTTGTTTTACGCCGGATGCCCTTCCTGACGCAACCCTCTGCATTTATCCAGGCTTGGGACCGGCGTGAGGGAGAGACACTGGTTTGTGCCCCCCCCTCACGGCTGCATACATTATGAAAGAAATCACATGATGTACCATCACAACAGCCACAATTCGACTACTGAGCACACCAAATTTCCTGCAGCACAGATTGGTCAAGCAATGTAGCGTGATCACCTGCAGCCAGTGATGGCCGAGCGGGACGTATCGTCATGAATATGAGTTGGGTGTGTGTGTGTGTCTTGACCGCCGCCGAACAGCTGAGACTGACTCATCGAACCCAGGTTAAGAACCACTGCATTAGATGATGTGGGATTGTGTGGACATGCAGATGACATAAATTCAGTAGAAACACCACAGAAAATAAACAGCCAGAAGTGCTGTCATTAGCAATTAGACTGAAAAAGATGAGTGCTGTTAGGCCAAGCTTTTGGGGGGAGAAAAGCACAGCAAGGAGTGAGAATGCAAATGAGGTGGAATTAATACTGAAAAGCAGAGGGACATTCTGTTTTGTGTAAAGTGTTTTGATGGGGATTTCCAATTACTCCCATGTGATATGTCAATACAGTGATGCGCCAGCTCTTTGTTTTAGCCTCGACAGTCAAAATATGGGGCAACCAATACAGCGCATTAGAGTTTTTACTTGCTCGGTAATGCTTTTGTTTATTCTTCTGTGGTATAGAAGCCACTTGAGCTTTCAGTGTCACAAAATGAACAAAATGAGGAATTTCCGTCCGCTTCCTTTTAGTTAACGTGCGATCAGCTTCTCATTAGTTGGACTGGAGTTTGAATCCTGACATCACAGCAGTAGAGATGAAAGGGAAGGACTACTCATTCACATCTGTCAATCACAGTGAGGGTAACCAATCTTTGGCATCCGGTTGTAGAACAGTGTGCTATTCTGCAAAGTGACACATCATGAACAGCAGTTCAAAGGATGAGGTTGGCTAACATGGGGCGTCACAAAGGAGGCACATAATTAGTTTTTACCCTGTAGTGTGATAGGGCACAGCTGGCTGGTGGGTGAGACAGAAATTGGGAAATATCCAAATTGGAAAGGAACTTCAATCACAGGGATTCATGTCCATCGACTCTGGGCGAGGGTGGCGTACACCCTGGACAGCTCGCCAGGCTCACTCTACTATTACACTCACTCTAACATCTATGGGCAATTTGGCACAGCGAATTCGCTTACTCTACGTGCTTTTGGACTGTAGGATTAAAGTGGAGTACCCGGAGGAAACCTACATACTCATGGGGAGACCATGTAAACGCCACACAGAAACCCCAGAGCCCTGGAATTGAACCAGTATGTTTTTGCTTTTTGCACTATCCATTCGTTCATTTTCTGAACTGCTTAATCCTAATTAGGGTCACGGGCAGGCTGACACCCGTCTCAGGCGGCTCGGGGTAGTTGAAGGGCAGAGTACATCCCCGATAGCTTGCCAGGACATCACAAGGCAGAAACATGCTGACGGCTATGCTGCTACTCTTGATGAAAGTCAGCAATGGTTATTTCACAGCATCTCACCATAGACACTGAGAGACACATCCGGCCATTGATAGCCCAGTTAGCTGCACTGGGCTTGTGGGGCTTGAACTCCCAACCTTGGGATCAGTGATCCAGCGCCCTTTACCACCAGGCCACTACTAGCTTTTTGCACTGTGCTGCCTTATAATACTACTACTACTACTAATAATAATATTTCATACTTCCTATTATTATTTCATACCACTAACATTAGTAATAAATAATTTTATTATCGGTTTGGCTGAAGTTTCTCAAGGCATGCAGTTGGGTCTAAGGCTGTGTAATTGGACCCTGATTAGCAGAGAGTACAGTGAGTCAGTCGTCAGTGGTGAAGCTTCAGTAAAGATCACTTTTACCACCATGAACGCGTGGCAGCCCTTCGTAACTAAATAATCTTGGCCAAAGTGACTAACTACTGCATACGCTCCCCAACTTACGTTTTTGTTCGGTTCCGGACGCAAGTTGTTACTGTATGTTCCAGTGACGTATGATGCTCATACTGCAGTATACATCCATAAATACCATTACCGTATCTCATAAAACACCCCTAAATCAATTATTATAAACATGACATTGTAATATATCAAATAATATCAACATTAATTTCAAATTAAATTAAAGCAAAATAATTTCAAATAGATAAGTTTTAATACAAACTTGAACGTTGGGATGAAAGTCATCCAAGTGGTGGGGGTTTGTGTGTGTGTGTGTGTGTGTGTGTGTGTGTGTGGGGGTCCAGAATTTTAAAGGGAAGATTTAATTTCTAGTAATTGATTATGTCTAGTTTAGTTTTTAGTTTTAGTGTTACGTTTAGTTTTTAGTTTACTACACGTATTGGCATGGTGTTTTAGTGATTAGCACGTCTATCTCACAGCAGGAAGGTGCAGGGTTTGTTTTTGTACAGCCTCACAGCAAGAAGGTCCTACGTGGAGTATGTTCTCTGCACACGTGGGTTTTTTTTCCGGGTATTACTAGTTTCCTCTGATAGTTCATGCACATTGAGCTTAGGGGGAAAAATCCACCATGTTTGTCCATATTTTCATTCTGTTAGGGTCATAGAAACAGCTGGAGCCAATCATAGCTGACTTCAGATGAGAGGCGGGACACACCATAATTTTAGTATGAGTATTAAATTTCCCGAAATATTTAAACCATGGTACAGATAAAGATAGAATTATTAATATTTTAAGACTCCGTGCTGTTACATCAACTGACTGGATGTACTGAAAAATATTCTTCAGCTAATACTGGATTACAAGTCAGTACTTATGTAAATACCAAACTCAAAAATGCATCTGCTGCTCCAGCTCAATTCTACCTTCCATGCTGCTTGTTGGGAGAGAGAAAATATGACATGCTTCTAATTATGTGCTAATGTAATGTAAAAATAAATAAATTGCAATATGCAAATAAGGAAGCAAGCAAAATTAAATTCACATACATTTCCATTTGCTTTGCGCGGTGTGTCAGATGTCCTTGATGAATATTCTTTAAGCAAACCTCAAGCAAGAGCTGGGAATTGCTGGGAGACAAAGCTCATAATGCTGCTCTGCTGTTTCTGAATGGCTCTTTAAACATGCTGAGCAGTCAAAATTGGTCGTGCTTGTCATAAATTTAACTATTAGGATCAGGACCAAAGCTGCGCAGTCAGACGCGATGACCATCTTTATCATCATCACTGAAAATGTCCATGAAGTGGGTAGACATTCATCTAAAATCTCTGCTTGGCGTTCTTACAAGTGGGCTGTAAGCTGCAGGCTGGCGCACTAGTGCCAACTTCACCCATCTGTAGCGCCATCGGCTTGGCCGCGACACACAAAAAAAACGTGTTTGCAAACAAGCAGCAGTTTGCGACTCTAAGCCGCAGGTTTTCAAAGTTAAAATGATATCCAGAAAAGACTTCTTAATTGACAGGGAATATGTTTTTAATTAACACTCCCACATGATGCTATTTTTTTAATCAGTTTTTAGATACATTTAACATTTGTGACTAACTCCACCATAATACAGAGATATTCATTCATATATCTGGAAAGAGAATTTAATCTGATTCAGACCGAGGTACAGTAGGCCCTTGACTATTCACGGTTTAGAGCAGCTCACATGTGACTCAAATTCAGCCAATTGCTGTCCTCCTTCCTGATGATTGGTTAAGGTGATGTAACGCCCCTTTTTCCTCATTCGCGCACAAGTTGGCAATGAGTCTTTTTACTGTGTTTTAATTACCAGTTAAGTTCTATGATGCCACTCAAACGCCTGCTGAAGCACCAGAAAAGGGTTATGAGGTTGGATGTCTCTTCTGAAGAAATAAGACTTTCTCCGGATGAAACGACAGTTTCCTCTGAAGTCACGTCATTGCTGAAGAGGAATACAGTAATCCTTTCAACTATTGCAAAACACTCCACTATTAAATTATTCACTATTAAATTATTATATTATTAAATTTTAAATTATTATTCCAGTACATGACCTAAGGTAATGTTTGTGTGTTATATTTTATTTACTGTGGTGCAGCATGTTTCTCGTTGTGTTTTGTTTATCCGATTTATTACATTTCTTGTTCTTTTATGTCCTTTTTGTTATGGTCTGTGTTTTGGGGGACTTTGATTTTGGCGCTGTGCCTCTCACTAACTGTTTACTTCCTGAGGGGCGTGGCTGAGCTGCTCGGAGCGCACACACACCTGAATTCACTATTCTCATTTACTCCCAATAAACAAAAGCATGCTCAGCTCTGCACCAGAGGATTAACTTGCATCAACATCACCGCTTCTTTGGTTTGTAACGCCTCTAACTCTCTCACTCGAAAACTCTGTACTTCGGTTCCGGTTGGGGGGCGTGGCCGAGCTGCTCGGACTTGATGCAGTTAATAGCTGGATTCAGTCGTGTCATGCCTAATGCAATACAGTACGTTCCTCTAGTGGGCATTTTTGAAAACTACACTGCTGTACGTTTATAAACAGAATGCACTGAAAGGTGTTTTATGCGTATGCTCTATAATGTGAATATTTTAGCATCAATAAATATAACAGTAAAAATTGAAAAGTTTTTTTTAATCATTACTACATTAATACTGTATTAATGAGTAAGACTGTCTATAGAATGTGTTTAAGAAGCATATTTTAGCGATACCTAGTATTTCACTTACAGCTGCTCATTCGCGCATGTGACGTCATACATGGGGTTTTACTTCCCAATTCACGGGAAGGCCCGGAACCGTACCCCCACGAATGTCAAGGGCCTACTGTATAATACATTATAATAGCACTAAAACCGATGTGGCTACTCAGGAAATGGGAGCAGTAGTGGTCTGATGGTAGCGTGTTGAATTACTACTCAGTCATTTGTCAAATCGCTTACTCCTATTACTAGGGTTACGTAGGGACTGGTGCCTATCTCGGCAAATGTTGGGTGAAGGTGGGGTACCCTCTCAATAGCTCGCCAAACCTATACACACACACACACACACACACCTCAGGGCAGTTTGGAACAGCCAGTTAGTCCAACAAGCATGCAAAGTCCATACAGAAATGTCCAGGCCTGGAATTCGAACCTGGGACCTTCTTGCTGTGAAGTGGATGTGCTATGGCACCATGCTCCCCAGGCTAGATACTATCCTTTTTATCTTATTTGACAATTTGTAAGTGTTTGTCAATGTAGATGTGTGGCTATACGGTAGAAGGTAAGTCTGTTGGCTTTTTTTATACCCGAGCCATAGTCGCTCATCAGGCCGGTGCTTATCCCCGGTTTCCGTAGCGTGAAGCAACAACTCCTCCTGGATGGGACGCTAGTCCATCGCAGGTTACCTTCCCAGTATATTTTTACTGGTTCCCATTTATACTGCTAGGTGAACAGAGGCACACTTGTGGTTGAGACCTTGCCCAGGGGTCTTAGCACAGTGGAGGTCTCAGTGGGATTCGAGCTCACAACCTCTCGAACAGGAGCGCAGCACCCTAACCACTACACCACCAGTCCCACGTGTGGCTATACAAGCACACAAATTTAGAATGTGTTGAATGGATCAGTAGTACATTATACGTATGTAATAAATACCCATTTCTGAGTGTGTTTAGTAAACTGTAATGCATGAATGCAGTACTTGCTGTGATAAATGAGACCCCTGCTGTGGTAAACGAATACTTTTTCGGAAAGATCCAACAGTATGGCGGGAAAGAAAAATAGCTCAGAGACATTTATTATGCATGTAAAACGGTGGCTATGACAGTGGGATGAGGATCACCTCCAAATGTTCTTTTGTAGACGTTTACTGTGTTGTCTTGTTTGTAGAGGGAAAAGGCTGATATACCCCCCCCCCCCCCCCCCCCCACACACACACACACACAGACACAAACAAAGGAGTGCTGTAGTACACTGTCAAAAAATAAGTCACATGCTTTAATATTTTCATGGAGGACATTTATCCTTGATTTCAGCATGATATCTCCATGGTATTGTTGCTCCAGTTGTTCAGGTCGAGGCTCAGCAACATTAATGTGGTAATAAAATGGAGCAGTTGATGATCTGAATGTACTGAATGAGCAGGTTATCACATCGATAGATTTTTTTTCTTCCCTGATGGCCATGAATATAAAATGAGGACTGAAATCTTGAAAGAGTGGTTCAGGGAGCATGAGGAATCATTTTCACATATGTATTGCCCCCCCCCAAAAGTCCTGACCTGAAACCTACTGAAAGTTTTCGGGATGTGCCGGAGACTATGGACTGGTTCAGTTTTTCGCCTCATCGATTCAAAAACCCAACAGTGGATGGAAAAAAAATATGTTGCTCAACTTGTTGAAACAATAGCATGATGATTACTTTCTGTAAACAACGATAAAGGAGGAACATCATATTCACGTGACTGACTTGTATTTTTTGGCTGCCAAAAATCACTTCTAAAATCTATTCATACATTTTCTGAACTGGTAATTAGACCCTAATTGGGGTCACTGAGAGACTGGCCTCCATCTCAGCTGATGCTGGGCAAGGGCAGGATACACCCTGGACAGCTCGTCAGGCCATCGCTGGGCCAACACACACAACCATTCACAATCACACCGAGGGGTGATTTGAAGCAGCCAGTTAACCTGCTGTGCATGTGTTTGGACTGTGGAGGGAAACCAGAGCACCTGGCGGAAACCCATCCAAACATGAGGAGAACATGCAAACTCCACACACAAACGCCTGAGCTGGGACTCGATCTCAGGACCTTCTTGCTGTGAGGCAGACGTGCTGACCACTTCTAAAATATCACAATTTACGATGTCAATGTAGCATCATTTCATGGAAAAAAAACCCCCAACATTTAGCTTTATTATTAATTGAACACAGCGTTGGTTTACAGCATTTTCCACTTTCCACATTCATTCTTTCATTCGTTTTCTGAGCAAAACCCGATTAATCCTGTAGGGATACAGAGAGACTGGTTCTATCTCGGCTGTCGCCCTCCTATCAAACACAAATACCATCAACCAATGAAGGACCACCTGCTTTTTTATGAACTACTGTGCATGTGCATTTGGAGGTGGGCTATCACACTCGGTCTATCACGTCTTTTGTACGAATGAGCTCGGAGATGCCTGTGGATTGGCTGCCGATTGTTGTAATTGACGCGGGAGCATATGCCATCCCTTCCTCCCATGTGAACTCGACCAATTAAGTCCCATGTACTTCGAGTTGCTGATGGCTTGTGCATCATCCTGGCTTTGATGTAGCTGATTCGGGATGAAGGCAGGGTACACCCTGAACAGCTTTTACCAGTCTATTGCAGGGCCAACACACAACCATTCACACTAACACTCACACTCGATGGCAAATCTGGATCCTCCAATTTACTTAATTTGCATGTACAGCATTCCGCCATAAGTATTCGGAAAAACCGTTTAATGGAAAAATGCAGTTAAATCAAACCGCTATGATTTTGTGCGCAGTATATTTGATATGCGATAGATCGACTTGAAAATTTGATAGCATCCAACTGATCACATGACGATCACGTGGCGAAATGCGTGACGCCATCGGTTGTCTGCTTTGCTAAATTTAGACTGTAAACAACATGGGTCGGAGATCGAAAGAATTATCACAGTGCAACAAAGAAGGGATAAAACTATTTGAAGGTGGAGTTAAACGGTCTGAAATAGTAAGAATTGTCGGATTACCTTCGAGCACCGTTTATAGTTGCTTGGATAGATATTTTGAGGAGGGAAATTCGGAAAACAAGCCAAGAAGTGGACGGCCTCGTTTGTTCAAGGTTTGTGACAACAGACGACTTGCATCGTCGTCAATCATTATCAGAGATAACCAACATTTTCAACAACAACAGAGACAGAACTTTCTCTCAGAGGACTGTTGAGAGAAAATTGCATTCTCTGGGATTTCATCAACGGTCTGTGAGGAAAAATACTCACATTGCTAACGCCATGTTGTTTTTCCCGAATACTTATGGCGGAATGCTATATTTGGACTATGGGAGGAAAACCGAGTACCTGGAGGAAGCACAGGGAGGACATTGAAATAAATTAAAATATAAATAATATGGTGGCGTTAATTTGAAGGACTTGGTGAAGCTATTCTATTGTTGTTGTCATGGTGATTCAACTTTATGTACAGCTTTATGTGCCATTACGCTTCCCTCCTCACTCTCCCCCTTCTCTCTCTCTCTCACTCTCCCCCTCCCTCTCTTTCTCTCCGCTTGCTCATTTTGCTAGAAAAGATGAACCAAACCATAGCTTTCCTTGCTATGCTCATCCTCCTAAATTACTACCTGACAAAGCTGGGCACAGTTATCAGGAATCTCAAAAAATTAGCAAAGTAACAGGGAGGGGGTCGAACATACAAGTTGAGTGGTTGAAATGAGAAAACGATTTAGGGGTGGAGTGAGGAGGTGATGGTGTATAAAGAGGGATGCGGAGTGGGATGGAGCCAAAAAAAAACAAAACACTGTATCAGTCGTGGTGCTCTTCCTCCCACCACTTCTTCTTTCCAGGTCTAATTTAACTGTAATTAGCACATGCAGAGGCAGGAGAAACAGTGCTCTAAATGAGTGGGTTGTCAGCAGAGCTGCATTCTGCACCGTTCCCCTGATGGAGCTCAGGATTAATTACTGTCTTAAGCACAAACAGCACTTCTACTTGTAAATACGGCTTTCGCTGCCTCGCTGCGCTAACCACGCTCGAATACGTAATCCAAAATTAGAAAGAGCTAAAGGTTTGCTAAAAATAAATATATAAATTAAAAAAATACACACACATTGCAGGTGTTCATGAACTGCCAAATCAAATTAGTGGAAAAAAGCCTTTATCGCCATATCGAGGCAAATTGTACTGAAACTTTCGTAGACTGGAATACCAATAATTATTAAATTCATATGGTGGTTACCACGTCCACCTCACAGCAAGGAGGTCCTGAGTTTGGATTCCAGGCATTTCTGTGTGGAGTTTGCATAATCTTCTTGTGCTTGCATGGGTTTCCTCTGGGTACTCTGGTTTCCAAAGACATGCAAATTAGGCTAATTGGTTGTTTCAAATTGCCAATAGAAGTGAATGTGAATGGTTGCGTTTGCATCGTGCTGCAATGGCCTGGCAAGTTGTTCAGGGTGTACCTGCCCTTAACACAGTGTTGGGTCAGATAGGCTCCAGCCTCCCCACAACTCTAGTAGGAATGAGTGGTTTGGCAATGCTTTCCGATCTGATTCATGTTCCAAAGCAACTGAAATGTTGATTATATGATGATATACAGGGATCCCTCTCTACTTCACGCTTCAATTCATGCGGCTTCAGTGCATCGCGTTTTTTTTTTTTTCTTTTAATATTCATCGAAGTAAAAAATAATGAAATTAAAAAAGATAGGGGGAAAAGTTAAGGACAAAGCCACAAAAACAATTGAAGGCCAATTATGCAAAAAAACACAAACAAACACCTAAACAAACAAAAATCAACCCAAAACCTCCCATCAAAACTAGTTATAATTTTGTGAGTTGTGCATCTGTGTGCGTATATGTGTATGTATTTATATTTTATTTACATCTTATGCATTATTTTTTTACTATTCAATTGCTATTATAAGCATATACAGGGATCCCTCACTTTCCGCGGTTAATTGGGACTGAGATCCCCACGCAACCATCAAAATCCGCAAAGCAGGATCAACCCCCTGACTGACCTATACATACATGTGTATGTAATGTCAATAAATACATATTCAACGCTATAAATGCTTATAATAACAATGAAACAAAAAAAACAAAACAAAAAAAACTCTTCTTCTTTTGGCTTTTCCCTTCAGGGTTCGCCAATCATCTGCCTCCATCTCACTCTATCCTTTGCATCTTCTTCTCTTACACCAACTACTTTCATGTCCTCCTTCACCACATCCGTGAATCATCTCTTTGGTCTTCCTCTAGGCCTTCTGCCTGGTAGTTCCAACCTCAGCATCCTACTACCAATACACTCACTATCCCTCCTCTGTACATGTCCAAACCATCTCAATCTCGCCTCTCTGACTTTGTCTCCAAAACGTCTTACATGTGCTGGCCCTCTGATGTACTCATTTCTGATCCTATCCATCCTCGTTACTCCCAAAGAGAACCTCAACATTTTCATCTCTGCTACCTCCAGCTCTGCCTTCTGTCTTTTCCCCAGGGCCACTGTTTCTAAACCATACAACATAGCTGGTCTCAACACCGTCTTGTACACTTTTCATTCTTGCCGATATCCTCCTATCACACATCACACCGGACACAAAAAATCCAGGAAATCACATTGTATGATTTTTAAACAATTTATTTGTGAAAATGGGAGGCCAATAAGTATTGGGCAACCAGCAAAAGTTACTTTTAATACTTGGTAATGTAGCCTTGGTTGGCAATGACAGAGGTCAAACGGTTCCTGTAGTTCTTGACCAGGTCTACACACACTTTAGTTGGTAGTTTGTCCCACTCCACTGCACAGATCTTCTCTAGAGCTGTGATGTTTGAGGGCTGTCGCTTGGCAACTCGAAGTTTTAACTACCTCCACAGGTTTTCGATTGGGTTGAGGTCTGGAGACTGGCTAGGCCACTCCAGAACCTTGATATGCTTTTTACGGAGCCACTCCTTGGTTTTCTTGGCTGTGTGCTTTGGATCGTTATCATGCTGGAAGACCCAGCCATGTTTCATCTTTAATGCTCTGAAGGAGGTTTTACCCAAAATGTCACAATACATGGCCCCATTCATGTTGCCATTGATACGGTGCAGTCTGCCTGTCCCTTTTGCAGAAAAGCATCCCCAAAGCATGATGTCTACCCCCATACTTCACAGTAGGTATGGTGTTCTTGGGATGCAACTTGGCATTCTTCTTCCTCCAAACACAGCGAGTGCTGTTTAAACCAAAAAGTTCAATTTTGGTCTCATCTGACCACATCACATTCTCCCAATCCTCCTCTGGATCGTCCAGATGGTCTTTAGCATATTTCAGATGGGCTTTACATGTTTTTTGTTTAGTAGGGGAACCTTTCGGGCAATGCAGGATTTCATCTCATGACGACGTAGTGTTAGTTATTGTCATCTTTGTGACGGTGGTTCCTGCCATCTTCAAATCATTGACCAGTTCCTGCTGTGTAGTTCTGGGCTGATTACACACTGTTCTCAGGATCCTTTGAACCCCACGAGGTGAGATCTTGCATGGAGGGCCACTCCTAGGGAGGTTGTCAGTGATGTTGTACTTCTTCCATTTTCTAATAATGTTTCCAACTGTTGATCTTTTCTCACCAAGTTGTTTACCAATTGCAGTTTGACTCATCCCAGCTTTGTGTAGTTGTACAATTTTATCTCTGGTGTCTTTGGGAAGCTCTCTGGTCTTGGTCATGGTGAAGACTGCAGTCTGACAGTTTGAAGGTGTGTGCAGATGTCTCTTATGCATCTAATCAGTTCAAACAGGTGTCATTCATACTGTTAATGAGTGGGGGCCGAAATAATGTTTGTTTTCTAGCTTCCCAATACTTATTGGCCTCCCATTTTCACAAATAAATTGTTTAAAAATCATACAATGTGATTTCCTGGATTTTTTTTTTTTTTTTTACATTCTGTCTCTCAAGCTTGATGTGTACCTATGATGAAAATTACAAACCTCTCATCTTTTTAAATGGGTGAACTTGCACATTTTTACATTGCCCAATACTTATTGGCCCCACTGTACTTAACAGCCTCCACCTTCCTTATCTCTGCTCCCTGTAACCTCACCGTTCCTCTTGGATCCTTGTCATTCATACACATGTATTCTGTCTTACTGAGGCTAACCTTCATTCCCCTCCTTTCCAGGGCATACCTCCACCTCTAGATTTTTCTGCACTTGTTCTCTGCTCTCACTACAGATCACAATGTCATCTGCAAACATCATAGTCCATGGGGAATCTTGTCAAACCTTGTCTATCAGCCTGTCCATCACCATAGCAAACAAGAAGGGGCTCAGAGCTGACCCTTGATGCAGTCCTACCTCCACCTTGAACTCTTTTGTTACACCGACAGCACACCTCACCACTGTCTTACATCTCTCATACATGCCCTGCACCACTCTAACATCTGCCACTCCAGACTTTCTCATGCAATACCACAGTTCTTCTCTCGGCACCCTGGCATATGCTTTCTCCAGATTCACAAAGGCACAATGCAGCTCCCTCTGACCTTTTATGTATTTCTCTATTAATGTCCTCAAGGCAAACACTGCATCTGTGGTGCTCTTTCTTGGCATGAAACCAAACTGTTGTTCACAAATGCTGACCTCTGCCCTTAGTCTTGCTTCCACTATTCTTTCCCATAACTTCATTGTATGGCTCATCAACTTTATCAACTCTGCACGTTTCCCTTGTTCTTAAAAATGGGCACCATCACACTTCTCCTCCATTCCTCTGGCATCCTCTCACTCTCTAAGACCTTGTTGAATGTTCTTGTCAGGAAATCTACTGCTACCTCTCCTAGACACTTCTAGACCTCCACCGGTATGTCATCAGCACCAACTGCCTTTCCATTCTTCATCCTCTTCAATGTCCTCCTCACTTCACCCTTACTAAGCTTTGCTACTTCCTGGTCCTCAACGGTCACCTCTTCTACTTTTTTTCTCTCTCATTTTCCTCATTCATCAGCTCTTCAAAGTACTCTTTCCATCTTCCCAGCACACTTCTGTCATCAGTCAATACAGTTCCCTCTCTGTCCTTAATCATTCTAACTTGCTGCATGTCCTTCCCATCTCTATTTCTCTGCTGTGCCAACCTGTATAAATCATTTTCTCCCTCTTTACTTTCCAACCGAGCATACAAGTCATCATATACCCTCTGTTTGGCCTTTGACACCGCTACCTTCTCCCCTTCTCCTTACGCTGTGTCTCCCTGTACTCCTGTTTGCTCTCTTCAGTTTTCTCAATGTCCCACTTCTTCTTAGCTAACCTCTTCCTTTGTACACACTCCTGCACTTACTCATTCCACCACCAGGTCTCCTTATCTCCTCTCCTTCCAGATGACACACCAAGAACTCTCCTACCTGTCTCCCTGATCCCATTAGCTGTAGTTGTCCAATCATCTGGAAGTACTTCCTGACCACCCGAAGCCTGTTTCAAAGGCAGAGCAGAAGACAAAGTGGTGGAAGCTGAAAAAGGAAGAGTGTCATGTTGACTACTGCTTTGCAGTCACTGACTTCCTTCAAATTACATCGCCTGCACAAGATGCAATCTACTTGTGTGCTCCTATCTCCGCTTTTATAAGTCACCCTATGCTCCTGTCTCTTCTGGAAGAAAGTATTTACCACAGCCATTTCCATCCTTTTTGCAAAATCTACCAACATCTGTCCTTCTGCATTCCTGTCCTGAATACCAAACCTGCCAATCACTTCCTCGTCCCCTCTGTTTCATGCACCAACATGTCCATTGAAGTCTGCCCCAATGGCCACTCTTTCACCTCTGGTGGTATTCTGCATCACTTCATCTAACTCATTCCAGAATCTCTCCTCCTCTTCTAGCTCACATCCTGCCTGTGGGGCATAAGCACTAACAACATTGACCATCACGCCTTCAATTTCTAACTTGAGACTCATCACTCTGTCTATCAGGCTGTATATCAGGGGCTCATATATCTGACAAACCTCAATAACTGTGTAAGGTACATGAAAGGAAGTGTGAAATGGAAAAAGTAGAATCTCATGATCTCTTGTGTCCAATTGTGACTCCACACTAGATTCAATACCAGCAGCAGCACGTAATTTTCACACACATCGATGCAGTTGAAGCTCGAAGGACGAGTTCAGTCTTTATTTTTCACTATCTCACCTCATTTTTAAATGAGTGCCGTATTTTAATAGGTCGAGTTTTTAAAGGTGTATTTTACACACCCTGCTTAAAATTGTGTCTGAAGTTTTATACAGTGCTGCCTTGACACGGATATATAAATAGATATTACTCAGCATTTTCTTTTTTTCTTTTTAGTTAATGCTAAATAGTGAATATCTTCCTTAAAATGCCTGGGCTGTCCTTATCAAAGGCTCCTCTCATTTATTTACATCCCTTTATGTTTGGGTTTAACTCTTCAGACGATACAGGCATAAATGAGCACCGCGAAGCATGTTTGCTACCTTATTTAAATCGCTTTTGTTCCAGGGCTTTCAAACAGTCTAAATCAATGTCGGCCTATACACAAAGCCTATTGTCTTTCGGTGTAATCTATTTTCCATTAGGCATTTACCCGGAGCTGCTGTTAGCTAGCTCCCTTCTCTCATTTAGTGTTGTAATTGATTGTAGGGTGTGAAATGAAACTTAAACGAGGCTGCTGTACAGCTCCCAAAGACGAAAGGAAGTTGTTAAGCAAATGTGGGGCAATTTTTTTTTTCCCTTTTCAACTTTCAGTTTATCCTGCGCACTTCAATTTAGATAAATCATGTACATAACAAAGTTTTTACATTTTAAAAAATATATTTAGATTTGACTAAAGTGCACACAGTGAAGAGATTTGAACTCAGGCTGACTGTAAGGTAGGGTAAAGTTCGTTGGGCTTTTTACGCCTGAGCATAATGACTCATCGGACCGGTGCTGATCCCCGGTTTCCATAGTGTGAAGCGACTAGGAGTACAACTCCTCCTGGATGAGACACTAGTCCGTCACAGGTTACCGTCCCAGAATATTTTTACTGGTACCCATTTATACTGCTGGGCGAACAGAGGCACACTTGTGGTTGAGACCTTGCCCAGGGGTCTAACGGGATTTGAACACTCAACCTCCCACTCATGAGCCCAGCATCCTAACCACTCCGCTACCAGCCTCACAATAATAATAGATGTTTTTATTTTTTAAAATATATTTAAATTGGAGTAAAGTGCACACAGTGAAGAGATTTGAAATTGTTCTGAAATCAAGTACATTTGTATTCATACGCCAGGCTGACTGTAGACTAGACTTAAATGCTGTTTGGGGAGTCGTGTAAGAGTTGCTGAAAACACGGACACAGTTTCTCAATAACACTCGATTTAGACATTACATTTAAGTTTGTTGTGATAACAGATCAAACGCAGGAGGAGCGTCATGTAAAGGGCCATATTTGTGTACGCATAAAACATCCTTTAATAAGAAGAGCATTAGCCGAGGACTTGCACATGATACACTGATCTGTGATTTAGCATGCATGACAGATGTGAGAGTGCTGGTGTAATGAATATCAGTTCAGTTCATTTTCTGTAACCGCTTAATTCTAATTAGGGTCGCGGGAAGGCTGGCGCCCATCCCAGCTGAATCCGGGCAAGGACAGAGTACACCCTGGACAGCTCGCCAGGCCATCTCAGTGCGGAAACACGCTGCCGGTTATGCAGCTACTCTTGATGAAAGTCAGCAATGGTTCTTTCACATTAACCTCATACCATAGACAGTGAGAGACATGGGGGGGGGTCACTGACAACCCATTAAGAGTGGGGCATGAAGCCTCGATCTTAGGATCAGTGATTCAGCACCTATACCACTAGGCCGCCACTGCCTTGTAATGAATATCTGCATAACCAATGCTAAGCTATGCTAATATTCAGTATTACTATGATTCTTTTTTACTTTTATACAACCATTCTATGCTTTAAAAACATGGGTGGCCTCACAGCAAGGAAGGTCATGTGTTCAAGTCCCAGGCATGGGTTTCCTTTGGGTACTTTGGTTTCTTCTGAAAGTGCAAAGATACAGTATGCTCATTCGGCCAATTGGTGTGTGTGTGTGTGTGTGTGTGTGTGTGTGTTGGGCCTGTGATAGATTGGTGAGCTGTTCAGGGTTCAAATTTGCCCCCAGTCGGCTGAGATAGACTCCAGCCTCTGCCTGACCTTAGTAGGATTACTGAATCCAGGACATGAACCCAGAACCTTCTGGCTGTGAGGTGGACATTATAACCTCTACACCCCCCTCTCCTTATTACGCTATTTTGGTAAATTTTCAACATTTAGTTAGACACTGTAATTGAACGGATCATAATTTTTTTATGGAATTATTTTAACATTCAGATAAGAAAAGCATGTTTGTCTGTTTATTTTGATTACTGACATTTAACAGGCATTGTCTGTTCACCTCAAGAATGTTGCATGATGGTAAACTATGATGTTTATCTCATCTTCACATGTCTCTGCCTCTTTTGGACCTGTGGTTCCCACTCGTCTCTCGCGCACGCAATGCTTCTTACCTGCTTCACGACAACTTAAGCAGGCTGACCTTTCCCCAGATGTTAGCGCAGTCATGTTAGTATAAAATCATATTGAGTGTGTGTGTCGTCTCTTAATGCTCAGCATTCACAGTGTGCCAGTTAGCTGAACCTTACTTAAGTCCCTGTCATAACCATTAGCTGTCTGGGTTTGAATACGATGGCATTAAGATGGAGCTTATTTATTTTATTCTCGGAATCTGATAGACTTCAATTTAGACTTGCAGTTGTGTGAGTTTACATCTTTCTACTCGCCAATATTGATCCTGATAACATCTTGTATTAATTTATTAATTTATTAATTTTGTAAGCCGCATGATCCTAATTATGGTCACGGTGAGGCTGGTTCCCATCTCAGCCGACTCGGGGTGAAGGTGGGGTACACCCTGAAGAGCTTGCTAGACCGTTGCAAGGCCAGCACGTTTACAACAATTCACACTCTCTCTCACACGTAGGGGCGATTTGAAACAACCAATTAGCCTAATGTGCACGTTTTTGGACTGTGGGTGGAAACCTTGAGTACCCAGTGAAAACCCACACAAGCACGGGAAAAACAAAACAAACTCCACAGAGAAATGCCCCAGTAATCTGTGGGAGGAAACCGGAGTACCTGGAGTTAACCCACGCAAGCACAAACAGAACATGCAAACTCTACACAGAAGCACTCGGGAATCAAACCCAGGACCTGCACGCAGTGAGATGAACATTCTTACCACTGTGCCACCCCCTGATAACACAATGAGAGAGTTTTTCAATCAATAAAACAACCTCATGGATAATTTATCTTACAGTCAGTTGATGCACTGTGCTGTAGTGCACTGCTGAGTGTTCCCTGTGCTAATGTATTCATCCGAATATCTTTATTGGCAATTTCAACACTTTTATTTAGAAAAAAGTATATTTTCTGGTATAAAAGTAAGACAAAATAAAAAATAGTGGTTAAAAACCTTGCAAAACCACGTGCTGATGAATAGTCAGCAGTTTGGTATTTGTCTATAGTGAGTGTATTTCTCACTCATTTGCTGAACAGCTTAATCCTATCGGTGTCGTGAGGAGTCTGGAGCGTATCCCAGTTTTGGCAATTGTTTTTGTGTACGATTTATGCCACTGATTTTATCAGGAGCTTCAGATACCAATTGTAAAATATTCCCTTTGCCATTCCAGTGGATGAGCCAGAAGCAGAAGTGTTTAGAAAATAGTAAAAATGTTTGTAGAACTAGCACTGTCCAATGTGCACTCATCTCATGCCAGCAAAGAACAAACGACATGGACTTTTTTTTTTTTTTTTTTTTTTTTTTTTAAAGAACTGCATTATTAAACTCGGCACACTGATTCTATCCGAGATCATAGAACACAGCGTAGAGGGTCAAGCTCTTTTTAAAACATCATTGAGTTTCAGCCACACATTACTGAGACCTTTTAGTTGGTTTCCTCTGAAATATTTTCAAAGCCATATTGATCCAGCACCTCTAATAATAGATTTGGAAATCCTTTGGGTCGAGCACAGCCTCACTATTTTACTTACTTCCATAAAATCTGGGTGTACCGTTCACACAGGATTTTTTTTTCTAAGAGAGTCAATGAAATGGGGGCATTTATTTGTTAATTTCCAGCATATAAAAACTGGAGGATATGTCGTAGTCGAGATGTCAGCCAAACACAGCACTAAGAGCATGACCGAGAAGATCGAAACGAATATATAGTGTACGTTACTGGAGGAGAAAGTAGGAAACAGTTCTAAAGGAACTTTGAAAGGGACACTCATTGACTGCAAGGTGCCTCCTTCAAGCACAAATAGATTATTATAACCTGGCATAGTTATACTGAAATGTCTCCATCTACTGGGTGCCTGATGAACATTTTAATATACATGCAAGTTATATCATTCAAGACATTAGTGCCAACAGTAATATTGACAAAATTACAAACCAGATTCCAAAAAAGTTGGGACACTATACAAATTGTGACTAAAAACTGAAAGCAATGATATGGACGTGCCAAATTTCAGCATTATATTCCCAATACTGTAGAACATAGATGAGATTTCCTTTCGGCTGCTCCCTTCAGGGGTCGCCACAGTGAATCATCTGCCTCCATCCTCATGGAAGTCACATTAATGACTTGCACTTTCGATTTGGCATAGGTTTTTGTGTGATGCCCTTCCTGACACAGCCTCTTTGCGAGGGAGGAAACACACTGACGGCTCTGCAGTCTACTCTTTACGAAAGTCAGAAATGGTTCTTTTACATGCCTCTCACCATAGACAGCGAGAGACATGATCGGCCTTTGATAACCCAATTAGCTGCACTGGGGGCGAATAGAACATAAATGACAGAGTCAGAAGTTTAAACTGAGAAAATGTATAATTTTAAGGGGAAAATATGTTGATTTTAAATTTCATGGTGTCAACAAATCTCAAAGTTGGGACGAGGCTATTTTCACCACTGTGAGGCATCCCCTCTTCTTCTTACAACAGTCTGCAAATGTCTGGGGACCGGGGAGACAAGTTTCTCAACTTTAGAAATAGGAATGCTGTCCCGTTGTTGTCTAATACAGGCCTCGAACTGGTCAACTGTCTTGGGCCTTCTTTGTTGCACCTTCCTCTTTTTGATGCACGTCATGCACGCATGAGCCATGTCAGGTATGCTGCTGCTCGGTTGATACAAAAACTTTTCTGATGTTGATCCACTATCTTTCTGCGCAACATTGGGGGAATTGGTGATCCTCTACTCATCTTTGTTTCCGAGAGACACTGTCACTCTCAGAAGTTCTTTTTATATTCAGTCATGTTCCCAATGGACGTCATTAATGGTAAGTGGTCTTTCAGCAGTTTGTTATAAGTGCAATTGACTTTTTCAGCCTCTCATCATGAAACTTAAAATCAACATATTTTTTTCTTAAAATGATACATTTTCTCATTTTAAACTTTTGACCAGTCATCTATGTTCTGTTCCGAGTAAAATGTTGAAATTTGACACTTCTATATCATTGCATTAAGTTTTTATTCACAATTTTTAGTGTCCCAATGTTTTTTGAATCCGGTTTGTATAATTTTTCTGAAAAAAACAAAACAAAAAACCCCCAAATGTCACTTACTGCTTAAAATCCTCAATATTCTGTAAGTGCTGACAGAGATTCCAATAGTGATTGCCGTCTAATCTGGGGTGGGTGCTCCAGCACTCCCTCTGCCTCAAGCTCCTTGGGTCCTTCACTACCACACACCCGTCCATGATTTTGTGCATTGTTTCAGAATTATGCGGTAAGAAAAGTTACATCTTCGGAATTTGTGATACCTTTTGTGTATGATGTAACTGTAGTCTATAAATGTAGTAAAAAAGATCAGTAAAATATTATGGAACAAGTACAGCAGGTCAACATTACATTTATAAAAGTTATCTTTGGTTTGAATTATAAATTTCTATTTTCTTGTTTTTCTGAAATTTGAATGAATTATACTTTTTCTCATTTTTTTGTGCTGTTTATATTTTTTGCTATTTTTTTTCTTGCATTTTTTTAACCTTTTAAACCTATCCTAGAGGTCTTTCCTTTAATTTACCAGTGCCTTCATTTATTTCAACCTCTCTGGATTTTACTGTACAGTATCTGTGAGGAAGACTGTGAGAAAAGTGTAAGAGAAGTGCATTCATCTTAAAGAAATCCTGTCGTTACATAATCTGCTGCAGCGGATGAGCCACCATCAAAGCAAAGCACAGTACACTCTATTTTTTTTAATTGATAAGCTTGGAAAAAGAAAAGAAAACGCTTTTGCATGGATGTGATGTGATTTTTTGTTTGTTTGTTTGTTTGTTTGTTTTTTGTTTTTTTGCTTTGGTTGATATGGCCGTGGTTTGGTTTTTAGTTTTAGCCCAATGAAAAATGTTATGGTTCTGTGGCGCAACTGAGACCTGAGAAAAGAAGAGTGCTGCTTTTTTTTTTGATGAGGTAGAGGGAGAGTGCATATATGCATGTGTGTGTGTGTGTGTGTTTGTGAGAGAGAGAGAGAGAGACAAAGTTTGCTGAAGAGCACCAAATAAACTACCATGGTACCTCACCTTACGAAATTAATCCGTTCCAGAGCCTTTTTCTTAACCTGGATTTTTGGTAAATTGAAGTATGTAATAATAAAGTTCCAAGGCTCCCAATACTACCCACTAAACCCTTTAAAAATATAAAAGCATACCTTTTTAAGACCTCCTTCTGCTTCAATATCGTACCGATGATAGACAGGTTTGGCCATATTCCAATATATGCGTGTGTGTGTGTGTGTGTGTGTGTGTGTGTGTGCGTGTGCGTTTGTTGACCATGTCTTCTTAGCAGAGTTATAATCTTACAAATGTTTATGAAAGGTTAAAAGGCAGTAACGCTGTCCTTTTCACAAAAAAGCATTATGGGAGATGCAGCTCCATAATAGCCAATGGGAGGGAGCTACGTCATCCCTCCTAGCCAATGGGAGGCCAGCGGGGTGGGATGTTGGGACATGTAGTCAGTGGGAGAGCAAGTCCTACATTGTTTGAATGGCAAATTTCGTAAGGAGAACTTGTTTCGTATACAGAGACAAAAAATTTAGGAACATGTTTTTCGTATTCTGGGACTATCGTAAGGTGAGGTACCACTGTATTTAATTAATCAGTAATCTGTAGGTTTCGGCTGCCAAACTCATAATGTCTGAAATTCTACTTAAATTAAAACACACACGTGAACAAACCAGCTGCTTCCAAGGGTCCTGTTCAGGTAGTAAGGTGTAGTATGGAAGATATGGAGTAATACAAAGAAGTATGGTGTCAGGAGCATGGTGTAAGGAAATGTATAAATGGAGGAAAGGACAGAGGCATCCAAGGAAGGAAGTAATGGACCAATGCAAGAAGGACAGAACAAAAGAAAGAGAAGGGTGGAGGCAGGAGAAAAGAAAGCTCTAAAAAGAAGGGGGAGAAAGGAGGATAATTGGAAGAAACTATGCATTAAGAAAAGGAAAGGAGCAATGCACGAAGGAGAAAGCAAAGGGAAGGATGGAATAAAAGCAGGAAAAGAGGGAAAGAATCAGGCAAAGAAACAAACAAGGAAGGAATGCCAGAAAGGAAGAAAGTAAAGAGTGAGAGGAGTGAAATCAGGAAGAAAGTAATGGAAGGAAGGGAGCGATTTGAACAACAGGAGGGAGTCAACAGGGAAGGAAGGGATAAAGGAAAGGAAGGAAATCAAAACAAATAATGGAAAGACAGGAAGGAAAGATGGAACCAATGGAGGTAGAGGTGAGAAAGGAACAAATAAATGAAGGAGTGAGGAACGAAGGAAGAATGACGGAATATATGAAAAGAAATATCACAGCACGCACATAGACATGTGTCCTGCCTCTACTCATCACACATTACATCATCAGTAATAAAAGTAATGAAACGCAGAACTTCACAGTGTGATCTGAGTGTCATTAAGAGCTCGAATTGTTTTCATGGCGTATATGAGAATTTATAGAATTGTAATCGCGACTGTAGCTTTCTCACAGGATCTCACCCGGAGCTTTGCTTTCTTTCTTCTTCTAACAGCCCTCCAGTGAAGACACAACATAGGTGATGTAAACCATTGCAACTCCATTTGAAAAAGTCCAAAACATTCATCATTCCCATGCTTTTAAAAAGCGAGTATGGATTTTTACATTTTTTTTTTTTTATAATGGCACTTTATCATTCTTCTTTTCAGCACTTTTCAGTAGAAAGTTCTAACCATGTGAAATACAACGTGGTTCTCTCCATCACAGCTTGTTAGGAGGCAGGATTCAGAGATCATACTGCGCCTCTGGAGCACAGGAACCTTTTATAGCGTGTGAATTATTGCAGATGCACCATTCATTCATTTTCTAATCCGCTTAATCCTAATTAGGGTCACAGGGAGCCTGGCGCCCATCTCAGCCGTCTCTGGGTGAAGGCGGGGTGCACCCTGAGCAGCTCTCTATGCCATTTCAGGGCCAACACACACACACACACACACACACACACACACACACACACAACCATTCACATTCTCACACCTAGGGGCAATTTGAAATCACCAATTAGCCTGCTATGCATTTTTTTGGACTGTAGGAGGAAACCGAGGGAGAACATGCAAACTCCACATAGAAGCACCCTGAGCCTGCAAATCAAACCCAGGACCTTCTTGCTGTGAGGTTGACTTCCTAACCACTGCGCCACTGAGACGTACTAATAAATAAAAGTGACGTAGTGGTTAGCATGTCAACCTCACAGCAAGATGGTTCTGGGTCTGAGTCCCAGGCTCTGTATTTCTGCATGGAGCTTGCATTTATGCTCAGTGCTTGTGCGGGTTTCATCTGGGCACCAGTCCAAAGATATGCACATTAGGAAAAAAAAAACTGGCTGCTCCAGATTACCCCTAGGTGGTTGTGAGTGTGAATGGTTGTGTGTGTGTGGTGCCCTGTGATGGCCTGGCGAGCTGTTCAGGGTGTAATCTGCTTTTCAGTCTGTGTTGGTTGAGGTGGGCTCCAGCCTCTCAGAAACCTTAAACTGATGAAGCTGTTCAGCAAATGTGTGAGTGTGGATGTCGGATTAGACACATTACAAGCTGAAGTGTGTTTGATTTTTGGACACCGGCATTGTTGTTTTTTTGGTTTTTTTTTCTGGACAGTTTGCAAGCTGGTTTCATCATCTTGTGCTCTAAGTTCGCTGATGTTTTTTTTTTTTTTTCTCTTTCTCTTTGATAGGGAATGTGGGCATAATGAATAGCTTAGCCTACTTTTTCACATGATGTCAGGGTTGTTCTAAGCGATGGTGAGCGTCGGTTAATTAGACACTTCTTTCTCCGGATTTATTGTGCACCAACAGCAGCGAGTCTTTTAAATCAAAGAGAGCTAATTCCCTGATTTCGTAGTGCAAGAGGCAGGTTCCTGTTGTGTATGAGCCTCCTGTGTGTGTGTTTTATAAACCACACACAGCTTCTTTAAGACTCGTTCAGACAAATCTGATAGTCTTCACTTACTTTCTAACTAGTGTTTTTGCAAGCGACTGCAGTTTTGCGGCAAGATTTCAACCCTTTACTTTAACTCACTGCACATTAGAGTGGGCCGAACTGATTCCTGTTCTCAAATGCCGCCAGTGATTAGAATAATCTTTGCATATTTCAAGGAGAAAAAAAAAATGTTTTAAAAAGGCTAAGAGGTCAGATTCTGGTTATTGAAAAAACAAAAATGGATACACATAATACGATCCAAGAGTTTAAAGCTATTTCATATGAGGTGGCAGCGCAAAAAGATCATGTGATGCTTGAATGCTTTAGCTCAGGGTCAGGAACCCATGGCTCGCAAGCCAAATGAGGCTCTTTTGATGACTGCATCTGGCTCTCAGATAAATCAGGTGGCCTTTCTTAACAGAATAACTAATACATACTTTGACTGTCTTTTAAATAAAAATACAGAAAAAAGCCATCAAATAAAACAAAAACACAAATAAATCTCATGCATTTCAATCTATACATCTATTTTCAATGTCCACTTGTCTCTGTGGTGCGCAACAGAGAGCCAATCCTTTCTGTACTCCAGTGTGTGGGCGGGGCCGATACCTTGAAACTAATTTTATTGGATTATATGCAACAGCCTGTGCGAGTTGTATTTGAGTAAAGAGGTAAATTTCCCTCGTTCTGATCATCTCATGTGCTCGAAGCCAAGTAGAGCTGGCAAGCAAAACACAAATGGACCGAATCAAAACACTTCAACCCGCAGACCAGCCGATTGCCAAAACTTGGTGACGTGCCTCCTGTCACATAAACACTGCGGCATGTGAGTCCTGTCATATTGACCATGTTTGGCTCCACTTGCATACGTGAGCAGTCCTTCTCACACCCGAAAAGCATCAAGACCAACCTGCGGTCACGTGTAACAGATGGAAGCCTAAACACCTGCATGAAGCTGAACCTCAGCACGTATCAAGCAGACTATAAAGCATTCAGCAACACCATGCAGCACTAGAGGTCACATTAATAGTAAGAAGTACTTTCCTTATTAATAAATAATTTTGTTGTAACAAGGTTGTTTAAAATAAATTCAGAGTCGTATTATACTCTAAAATTGGTGGTTTCCGTATTAAAAATATACAGTCGGCTCTCTACTTACGAAAACCTCTGAGTACTAAAAATCCAGGTTAAGAAAGACATTTTCCCAAAGTTTCGTCCTCTTTTTATGAAAAGCGCCAAATGCGCCATTCAAAAATTCAAACGCGCTATTCAATATTCAAACAATGCGCAAGTTGCTCTTTCATTTGCAGTCCCCCATCATCCCGCCTCGCTGGCCTCCCATTGACCAGGAGGGAGCTGACCTGTACCCATACTTCCTGTTTGTCACACGCGTAGAGAGTTGAACAGGACTCTTGGCTTGTTTTGAGATTGATCATGCAGCGTTATATTTTGTTATCGCCAAAACCCCTCTACAATTGGGATGATATTGAAGCAGAAGAAGACCTTAAAGCAGAAATACAGTGACGAAGCCGATTATTTCGGCACGATATTGAAGCAGAAGGAGAATGAAAAGAGTGCTCCGTGGAACAAGACCTCCGATCTCGCAAGGAAACAAGTTGATATTGAATCAGGACCTCTGATCTTTCAAACAGGTACTGTAATTCCACTTTAAATACAACATCCCACCCATTTAAACATTTAAATACAATTGCTCTGTCGGCTGCGCGTTGTGTGTTGGCGGAGCCCGCATTTGGCAGAACGCACCAGAGAGAGTTGTGTGTGTGTGTGTGTGTGTGTGTGTATTTGTGTGAGAGAGATAGAGACAGAGACTGTGTACAGAGTCAGTCAGAGCTGAGAGGAGGTGTTCTTTTAAGAGAGCACATTGCAGCTTATTTTTCATTTTTTAAGTTGTTTAATCAGTAAATGTTTAATAAATGTGGCGCGCTCGCCGAATGTGAGCAAAACGCAGCTCATCTGGACCGCCAATCCCTCAACGAATTAAGTTAATGTTGAGTCCTGACCGCCGATCTGTCAAGCAGGGAGTGTGCTTTGAATTCCTCGTCTTAAAATGCTCCGGCGTCCTGTGTGTGGGCGGAGCGTGCCACAAATGTGGGTTGTTTGTGTGTGTGTGTGTGTGTGTGTGTGTGTGTGTGTGTGTGTGTGAGAGAGAGAGAGACAGTGTGTGTGTGTGTGTGTGTGTGTGTGTGTGTGTGTGTGTATATGTGTGTGTGTGTGTGAGAGAGAGAGAGAGACAGTGTGTGTGTGTGTGTGTGTGTGTGTGTGTGTGTGTGTGTGTGTGTGTGCATTAATAAAAATGTTTAATAATAGTTTAATTAATAAATATGTTAATAAAATGTTTAAATGGTTTAATAAATTTTCTTTTACAGTGATTTTAACACATTTCATACAAAATTGGTGTACTTTTATCATTTTTAAAGGGTTTATGGGGTAGTCTTGGGAGCCTTGGAATGAATCACTCGGTTTACATGTAAAATGCACCTCTACTTACGAAAACTCCAGGCTACGAAAAAGGCGCTGGAACAGATTAATTTCGTATGTAGAGGGAGACTGTATTTGGCTCCCAGAGGATTAGGATTTAATTAATTTATTTATTTTTTGGTCTCTCTTAGTCAAAAAGTTTCTCGACCCTTTCTTTAGCTCATGTTCAAAGGATTGGAATACATTAGCTTACCATTTATATTTACCTTTTCACAAGTTAACATTTCATCTATTTTGTAAAGCTTAGTGTTGCTGGCTTGTATAGACCTTGGCTCATATACAGTGTAAAAGGTTTTTAGCTTGCCCTGCCCGTTTATTAAAGGGCTCCATTCAGCCTTCCCAAATGTCTCTGTGGTAATTAGTTCATTAGCATATTTAGTCACTATTGCAATGCTTAAAAAGCCACCCACAATGGAATCGATTGTGAAATGCAACATTAAACTGGATATATATATATATTTGTCGCAATAGCCTGTTTAAGAACGGCGTGTTGACATAGTGGTTAGTGTTTCCGCCTCACAGCAAGAAGGTCACTAGGTTCGAATCCTGGCCTTGGGCATTTCTGTGTGGAGTGGGCATCCCCTCCCCAAACTTGTGTGGGTTTCTTCCGGTTACCCAGGTTTCCTCCCTCAGCCAAATTTAGGGATTTGGCCAACTGGCTATTCTGAATCTCCCCAAGGTGCAGATATGACTGTGAATGGCTGTCTGTTGCTTTGTGTACCCCGACTTCACAGTGAGACAGATGCCTTAATGTAACCCTAGAAGGATTCAGTGGTTTGGTGTTGGGAGTGAGTGAGCGTAACAAAGGCATGGTGGATATCAGTTAACAGTCTCGGATACACAAGACTGATTAGGCTAATTTGAGGTGAATGATGATTACAGTACACAATGATTTCTCACTTTTCACGGTTAATGGGGACCGAGAGCCCCTCCCACGACTGCCAAATTTTCACGAAGTAGGATTGACTCCCTGACTGACGTATATGTACATGTATATTTGTATGTAATATCAATAAATACATATTCAATGCTATAAATACTTATAACAATTACACATTCAAAAATTATGCATACGATGTAAATAAAATATAAATACACACACATACAGAAGTGCGCGCACACATAGATGCACACCTCACATAAAAATGTAAGTAGTATTATTGGGGGGGAGGGTTTGGGTTGTTTTTTGCTTGTTTTTTTTTTTTTTGCATAATTGGCATTGTTTTGCAGCATTTTCCTTTACTTTCCACCTATTTTTCAAAAAAATTTTGATGAATATTTTTGAAAAACCCGTGATACATTGAAGCTGCAGAAACTGTAGTGAAGTAGTGAGGGATTACTGTATACTACATGGGAACAAAAAAAATCATCGTCATCATCATCAGTCTCTTGGGCAGTTCTCCTCGTTTTAAAGCTAATATAAAAATTTTCATTGCACGACCTTTTAAACTGATACATACCTTGGTGTATTTTAATCTGGAATCATAGCAAATCCTTGTTATTAGTCTCAACATGCTATAATTTTCCAAGTCACGGGAGACTTCACAAGCTGTGTAATCCAAGGTTTAATACTAAGTACGCTCCTAAACCATCCTATCCCATTGACACCATCCCAAAACTGTACTCGCATGTTATACCATGCGGAGGCACATAACCACCAGGGGGCACTTGTAGCCTTTTAGTGTGGAGTGTGTGACCTGTACAGAGAAGTGATTTTTTTTTTTTTTTTTTTCTTTTTTCCCCTTAACCCCCTTCCTCTTCCTTCAAATTAAGATTTAAAGTAATGGAGGGCTGTAACTTCTGTAACTTCTTCTCAACTCTACAATCTAGCACTGACACCCTGCCACACACACATTCGCTGCCTTCAATCAGCCTCTCCTGCCTGACACCTCATCAGGTTAGATCAGAGTGAGTTTTGGGCTCCTGATCGCTGTCACTCCTGATTGCCTGCTACACCTCCTCACTGGTGGCGAGAAGCCTTCTGGTTTTAAAGCTAATTAAAAATTTAGAGTGCACGACCTTTTAAACTGATTATAGCAGCAGAAGTTTCCATCGCCTTCTCCTGTCTGCTGCGAGAGTGAGAGATAGAGATGGACAGAGAGACCGACATGTAGCGAGCTTAAATAGAGTAGAGACAGGTGGGGGTGGTTCGATAGTCCAGTGCAGTACATATGAAGCCAGTGTCAGTCAAGAGCCAAGCATCTCATCTTCCACCTGACTGGAGTTTTATTTGGGTCTATTTGTTGTCCAGGACTGAGGATTTTCCTGGTTGCAGAGATGTCCTACATTCTGACGTCTCATAATGAACCAGTCTTTCTACACATTGTTTATTAGCTGTTCCAATCAGCTGCTTCTTTTTTTAAAGTATTGCTCGGGACATTTTTTTTAACCTCAGAATAATAAATAAGAGAGGGCAGTGGTGGCCTTTTGGTAAAGGTGCTGGATCACTGATGCCAAGGTTTGGGGGTTCAAGCGTCACCTTCAACCGGTTGTCACTGTCCTCCCAGTGCAGATAACTGGGTTATCAAAGGCCGGCCATGTCTCTCACTGTCTATGGTGTGAGGCTGTAAAGGAACCATTGCTGACTTTCGACAAGAGTAGTTGCATAGCCATCAGCATGTTTCTGCCTGTGATGGCTTGGCGAGCTGTCCAGGGTGTACTCTGCCCTCAATCCGAGTCGGCTGAGATGGGCACAAGCTTTCCTGAGACCCTAATTAGGATTAAGTGGTTCAGAAAACGAATGAATGAATAAATAAGAGGCAAAGAACAAAAAGTTTGGTTGTAATGGCTTTCTGTTACCCACAATGCTTTGCTTCTTCTTAATTTTTCATAGTTAGGATGAATTTGTCTACGTGCCTTACTGCAGACTTTGTATTTTGTTTTACTTAGACACACAGGTAAAGGATGAGTGTTTATTTCCACATCAGTCCATTTGGTTAGCAGACATAGCACTGCTCCGCTAAACATATCGAGCCTTTTTTTTTTTTCTTCTTTTTTTTTTTAACCCAGACGGCTTAAAAGGCACTTTTCGAGCTGAAATGGCGAAGTGTTCCAAGTGTATTAACACGCCTGCGTTCGTGAGTGCTACTATTACGCTGGCCTTTAAGCTTTAAGCTCGGAATCAGCGTCTACAGGAAGACTGACTCGAATGCTTATTTCAGAGAGCGTCTCACTAATGCGCCTCATTAGAATGCTTCTCGTTTAGAAAGCTCCTTCATTGCCACGGAGCGTTACGCATACTGACTTTGCTTTATTTATTTATTTATTGCAAAGTGTACCGGGACAAGACCACGACGCTGTTTATGCTCAATCAGAGCGTCCGAGGTTTCAAACGGGGTTTTTAAAATTGACTTTAAAAGTGGAGCTGGCTGAAAGAGTCGTTTCAGTAAGACAAACTAGGCACCTGGACATTTTTATCAATTATTTCAAATGTACCTTTTTACACATAGGGTGGTAGAACAAGGGAACCGATAAAATTAGATATCTCATTTGTCTAAATTGGCCAAGGAATAACCAAGATATAGATGATAATAGGTCCTGTTAAATGATCCCTTTATGCCAATTACTTGTAAAACATTTACAGATAAAAGGCTGTAAGTTCTAAATTGAGGAGAAAAAGCCCAATAACTTTATTGCCATTAAACGTGTCATCAAACATATGGGATTATTGACAGTGATGTAGCTTTATAACATCCTTACCCAACATATTGGGATATAATTTTACTTAATTCCATTTAACTTTAAATTTAATGGCCATTTAACCCGAAAGTGTTCAATGATATTTTCATGAATATTTATCCGGGACCAGATCACTCGCTGTCCAGCTCGGCTTCAAAATCCTAATCTCCTACTTTAATACGTCAACTATGCACCTGCACCAGTTATCTGTATACCTAAGTGAAATTTGATGTTAAAACCCACCTTCAATCTGAATTCTATGGAAAATCAGCAAAACTTGATAGTTTTTGACCGGGTAACAAAATGATGTATCCTTAATGCATTACAGATTCAAGCTGGCTGCTCTGTCAATTAAAACAACATAGAGCTAGTCCATGAGCCGCGTTTTTACACACCGATCCGAAACTACCAGTGAAATGTGATGGGTGTCATTGCAGCGGGGCCGAGATACACGGGTAAATCAGGGTTTTTTCATGTGCCTAAACAACGTTGCTGAGAGATGTATAAAGTGCTATATGGTGTGTGAAGAACTCAACAATTTGGGTTTTATCTGATATGAGAAGAGCTCATGCGACAGAACACTAATGTACTTTCAAAATACCAAATCAGCACGATCTTCGAAGATGTCTTCAATTCAGGTTTAGTGTATGTCCACATTGTGCTATGGATCCCTGGGAAGTCACTCAGACGTGCTCTCAGTAAAGGGAAAGGGTGATAGGGTCCTTCTTTACTCTCTTTAAAAAATCATTAGGGTCGCTCTGATGAGTAGTCCTAACCATCAAATGAGGTTCTACTTAGAAGAGAAACATGCTAGGAAAAAAAAAAAAAATATATATATATATATATATAATATACAGACGCTGCCCAACTGACATTTTTAATAGCTTCTGGATGGCCGAACGTAAGTTGAAAGTGAACGTAAGTTGTTACAGTGACATATGACGTGTGACGTATGATGCTCATACTGTACTATACATCCATAAACAGGGGTTCTTCTTATAGGAGGCATCACAGAAAATAATTGAGAAGCACTGCACAAGGCGTTCTCGGAGCATGGAGAAATACACGTGGAAGAATACAAGACTAATCAACCCGGAAAAGCCATTTCCCCAGCAGAGCTCGTAAATAAAAATTTGCTTGTTGGATGGGGCAGATTTTTTGGTGTGATCGAAGCTCGTATCATGGAAGATTCATTATTAGGGACACTCGTAAGTCAAGGTACGACAGTATATACATGTAAAGTGTCCAATTTCAACTCTTTGGAGTGTGTGTGTGTGTGTGTGTGTGTGTGTGTGTATGCATAGAGAGAGTGTATTCCCCCACGCTTAACCTTTTAAAGAGGACCGTAGGAGCTATAGAACAAGAGAGAGAATCCAGTTGAGGAGCTTTGCTGCACTTCACCAGCATTTAATTCCAGTGCTGATCATACAGAGCTGACTATGACAAGTGAGGCTAGCTTTTGAGGCTGATTGATGATTCTGCAGCGCTTGAGAAAAACACAGAGCTGAAATTAATTATGTTTTTTTGTTGGATCAAAAACACAGGACTATAACTCATTATGACAAAAAAACTGTGGCTATCAAGAAAACATTGATACCAAGACAAAAGATGTTGGTGGATGATAGATTCATGATAAAGTCAGTGAACTAGCGTGAGCCATGCACAGGTTCTGTCGTAGTGAATGGAAGCTCAGCTGCAGTGTTGTGTTTTTGAAGGAAAAGTTCCTAATGTCTGAAACAAAGATCAATGCTTAATTGTTGCGTACAATGGTGATCCGTGATTGATCATTGGGAAATCTGATGATAACTGACTGTGTGTTGGGAACAATTGTGATCAGTAACTGCACATTGATTATTTGCTGTAGTGTTGATCTGTGACTTGCTGTTCGAATAGTAGTGAATGGTCATTGAAAAAAGTATTAATCAGTTATTGGGAACAGTAATGTTCAGTGATTGGTCATTGGGAACAGTAGTAATCAACGATTGGTCTCTGGGAAGAGTAATTTTCAGTGATTGGTATTGCGAAAAGTAGTGATCAGCGAATGGACATTGGGATTATGAGTGATCAGTGATTGATTATTGGGATTTGTAATGATGAGTAGTTGGTCACAGTGAACAGCACTATTCAGTCATTGATCATTGGGAACAGTAGTAATCAGTGATTGGTCATGGGGAAAAGTAGTAGTTAATGATTAGTGTTTGAGAGGAATAGTAACCAGTGATCACTTGATTACTTTGAAGAACAACTGTGACCACTAATTAGTTGTTTGTACTGATTGGTTACAGAGAACCATGGTGATCAATGGTAAATTAGTTGCAGCAGTATTTAGCGATTGTTCGTTTTGAACAGTAATGTTCAGTGTAGGACTGCAACTAATGATTATTTTAATAATCGGTGTATCGGTCGATTATTTTTTCGATTCATTGATTAATTGGAAAGAGCGCAAACATATTTTAATTTCTATATTCAAAAATAGACCATTTGTTTTCAAATTGCCAGACCCATATGGGATTAACTGAGTGTATATCTAGTCATTTGTTAATTCTGTGATAGGCAGTTAATCATAGTTTAACATGTCGCCTACACAAGATGTAGTCTACCTGTGTGCTCCTACCTCCGCTTTTATAAGTCACCCTGTGCTCCTGTCTCTTCTGGAAGAAAGTATTTACCACAGCCATTTCCATCCTTTTTGCAAAATCTACCAACATCTGTCCTTCTGCGTTCCTGTCCTGGATACCAAACCTGCCCATCACTTCCTCGTCCCCTCTGTTGCCTGCACCCACATGTCCATTGACGTCTGCCCCAATGACCACTCTTTCATCTTTGGGGGTATTCTGCATCACTTCATCTAACTCACTCCAGAATCTCTCCTTCTCTTCTCGCTCACATCCTGCCTGTGGGGCATAAGCACTAACAACATTGAACACCACGCCTTCAATTACTAACTTGAGACTCATCACTCTGTCTGACACTCTTTTCACTTCTAGAACATTCCTGACAAACTCCTCCTTCAAAATGACTCCTCCTCCATTTCTCTTCCCATCCACACCATGAAAAAACAGCTTAAACCCTGCTCCTAAACTTCTAGCCTTGCTACCTTTCCACCTGGACTCCTGAACACACAGTATGTCCACCTTCCTCCTCTGCATCATGTCAGCCAGCTCTCTACCTTTTTCTTGCCATAGTTCCAACATTCAAAGTCCCTACTTTCAGTTCTAGACTCCTGCCTTTCCTCTTTTCTCTCTGCCTACGGACACGCCTCCTGCCTCTCCTTCTTCGACGTCTTCAACCAACAGTAGTCCAATTTCCACCAGCATCCTGTTGGTTAACAGCACTGATGGCGGTCGTTGTTAACCCGGGCCTCGACCGATCCGGTATGAATTTTCTTGATATGACTCGTATGTTTTATTTGCCATTTGTTTTACGCCGGATGCCCTTCCTGACGCTACCCTCTGCATTTATCCGGGCTTGGGACTGGCGTGAGGGAGAGACACTGGCTTGTACCCCTCCCTCACGGCTGCATACATATATACCGACGCTCCCCAACTTAGGTTTTTTTTTTTTCACCTTACGTTCGGCCGGCTGGAACCTAACTAAAACGTAAGTTGCTACTGTATGTTCCAGTGACGTATGATGTTCATACTGTACTATACATCTCTAAATATCATTGCCGTATCTCATAAAACACCCCTAAATCAATTATTATAAACATAGCATTGTAAAATAATACCCAATATATCAAATATCAACATTAATTTCAAATAAATTACATTCATCATCAACTTCCGCTAAGTCCAGGGTCGTGTCGCGGGGCAGCAACCTGAGCAAAGAGGTCCAGACGTAGTCAGTTAACATGCTGATGGGCCGCCTTCCTCATCAATAATAATTCCTACATGTTTTCTTTTAAGATGCTCCGTGTCACTGTAGCACTCCTGTGCTGAGCCATCTCACTTTTACAAAGCCTGCATTCAACACATTTTCGGGGACTATGGAGATTAAAATACTCCCACACTTTTGAAGATTTAGTTTGAACACTTTTTTTTTTTCCATCTCCGTGCCACTGGCAGTCGACTGAGCCGTATTTTGTAATGTTCATGAAGATAAAAAAATGCGAGGTGCATGTATGACACGTCTGTTCAACTCCGTACTGAGTGACATTTGTCTGTAGTGGCTGATTACGCAATAATCGCAAGACTTATCGATACCGAGATTTATTCCCAACACTTTTAATAAGCGATTTTTATCGATTTTATCGATTTGTTGTTGCAGCACTACTTCAGTGTCTGTGTAGTGATGGGTGAGTGATGTCCATGGAGTGCTGTCGTGAATTCAGTCGGCAGCTGTAATGTGAGCTGAAATCGCTAACATCTGCTTTGATAGTTACTAGATTTGTCACTAGGCTCTTCCCTAAAAAGGACCTTAAAAGGAACCTAAAAATTCATCAGATCTAGCAGCAAAATCACTAAGCTGGCAAAACTCATCAACAGGACTGTCATATATCCAACGTTGGACTTTAATCAAACCCCTTAAACCATCAGCTGCTCAGTTTTGTGCTTGCACGGGCTTTTGATTCTCTTTTAAGTCACTTTGGATAAAAGCAGCTGTCAGATGAATAAATGTAAATGCACTTGTGTGTGTAAAAAACTTCAATATCAGCTCTTGCAACTAAAATAAAAAGAATGATGTGATTTTAAGAGGCATATCCTTTAAGAAGATAAAAAAAAGCGATGTGCCTCTCAGGACTTTCAATGAGCCGACCCTCTGCTTATTTTGTGCCTCTGAAGTAATTTCCATTGAAATTTGAAAATAAAAAATAATGAAATAGCAGGCAGCTGCTGTGTAAAGATGCTGATGACACAAAAATGAAGCTCCAGTCTCTTGTTGTTTGGTAGTTTTTTTTTAAATTCCCGCAGTGCTCTTATATTTACACTCATAAACACACCTGTACTGTGATACTCCATCAAGGAAAGTTCCTATAAAAACATAACACCACGACCTTTTATTAAAACAAATTCCAAGTGCTCAAACCAAATCCCTGGAATAAAAAGAAATCGAATCTTGAAGCTTCCTCAAGCCTTTTCGATTTCGCTAATCCCTGTCCTCTGACATTTCCGTCTCACCGTTTCTGTGATTGCATTTATTGTTATTTTTACTAATCAGAAGTCACAGAGGTCCCTTAACGGGCGGCGTGGAAGAAAACAGCATAAATAGATGGATAAATAAATAATAGGAAATTATCCCAGAAATGTCAGTAAGCTCCAGGAGGAGAAGGCTGGTGCACTTATTTATTTAATGATTTTTATTTACTTATTTATTCTTTGGAATGTTTACCATATATAATCCTGTCTTCGTACTGGATTTGTGAATTCGCACTTATACTGCATAATGCGCTAGAATTTACGGTTCACCTGTTTAATATTTATAGAACAGGTTGAAATAGTGATTAGGTCTTACATTTATCTACATATGACAGAAGGCATACATATAAAATGTGGGATGTGCAAAGGTCGGCTGAAGGGCGTCGCCTGGTTTCAGAATGGGATTCTAAAAATGGCAACATCTCTGCCAGCATATCTCACTGGGTACTACTTCCTGTTAACTACAGCACCCTCTTGCTTGATGAACAGCTTGACAGTGAATGACTCACTCACCAAGTTTCTGAACTTATCATTTCCATTAGGGTCACAGGAATGCTAGTGCCTATCTCAGCCGACACAAGGCGAAGGCAGAACACCCTGAACAGCTCATCAGGCCATCACAGGGCAAACATACCCATTCATTCTTGGCAAACATACCCATTCATTCTCACACCTAAGGTCAAGTTGAAACAGCCAGTTAGACTAATATGCGAGTGAAAACCAGAACAAGCATTTGGCAAACATGTCGACTCCACACAGAAGTGCTGGATCATAGGACTCGAACCCAGGATGATGTTCCACTGTCTCCACTAAGAGTTGCCAATGTTCTTAAAAAAAAAAAGTCTCAACCAGACTTCGGAAACCATCTGATATTTCATGCCCTTTGCATGACATCTGCATCCTTTTCTCATGACGGCTGCTTCTTACTAGAAGAAGAAGTTCATCTATGACTCTGAAAGCTCTTTAGGAGTGATCACACTTGCTGTGACTTATGCTAATTGATTTTCATCCATTCATTCATTTTCTAAGCCACTTAATCCTAATTAGGTTCGTGGGGAGGCTGGCACCCATCTTGGGCGACTCTGGGGGAAGGCAAGGTACACCTTGAACGGTTTGCAAATCCATCGCAGTGCCAACACTCGCACAACCACTCACCCTAATTCTCACACACAGGGGTTATTTGAAACGTCCAATTATCCCACAGTGCATATTTTTGGACTCTGGGTGGAAACCGGAGTTGGGGCCAGTGATTTTCTACAATCACGGAAAACGGACGGAAATCATGGAATAAGCAATATGAAACTGAAACATCACTCTGACACAGAATTTTGTATATAAACATTAAAGGCGCATAAACTATGCATTAAAATCTTTAAATTCACATTTTCTCTCTTGGCAATCACATATATGCACGAGTAGCAGACGACGAACATGCTTTTCTGGTAGTTTTACATCGTTTATTGTGATTGGGTGATGTGGCTCACGGCTGACCAATGAACTGTTAGCATACATTAAAAGTTTAGTTGAGGACTTCAAGGGCAGCAGATGCTTAAACTGAGGCTTTTAAAATCAAAGCGATTGCCAGCTGTAAGTAGAGTGACTGCCATAGAACACTCAAAGCAGTTCCCGGCACATTTCTATGATGACTACGGTGTCATGTTTTGTAAATTTGTAAATACAGTGTGGACGACAGTGATCCCTCAATACTTTATGCTTTAGTTTCTGTGGCTTCAGTGTATCGCGTTTTTTTCAAAAATATGCATTGATAAAATAAGGAAATTAAGTAAAAATAAGGGAAAAGTGAAGGAAAATAGCACAAAACAAGGTCAATTATTCAACAAACCCCCCCAAAATAAAATAAAATAAAATAAAATAAAAAAAGTAAGTAGTTTTGTAGTACAGATAATGTTACTGGATCTAAACCTGAACAGGTTCTGTGAACACTCTGACCAAGTCTCAGGATCTAAGGGGAGACGTTTTCGTGGTTTATGTGAAAATGAGCACGGATGTTTTTGCAAGAATTTGGTGCATAAAGTGCAAATTTACAAAACTGAAATGAAACAGAATCCTGTATTGTCTGAAATGGAAAAACGCATATTTTGAAACGGAATATCATTGTTCGTACGGAATACCTGGAGGAAACCCACGCAAGCACAGTGCGAGAACATGCAAACGCTACACAGAAATGCCTGAGCTGGGAATTGAACCCAGACGTTCTTGCTGTGAGGCAGATGTGTGACCACTGCACCACCTAATATATATATATATATATATATATTTTTTTTTTTTTTTTCATTTTTGTGACTCCACATTCAAACAAGTATTTTCCAGCTTAAATACAAATATCACATGAAAATTGAAGGTTGCTTAACAAGTTTTGGTTTTTGTGAATCATAAATCAGTCATGTTTTGTTCTCCAACCAATCACTTTTTTTATTCATTCATTCATTTTCTGAACTGCTTAATATTAATTAGGGTCGTGGGGAGGCTGGTGCCCATCTCAGCCGACAAGCGTGGGGTACACCCTGGATGGCTCGCCAGGCCATTGCAGGGCCAACACACGCACACAACCATTCACACCTAGAGGAGATTTGGAACAGCCAATTAACTTACTGTGCATTTTTCTGGACTGTGGGAGTAAACTGGAGTACCCAAAGGAAACCCCACACAAGCCCGGGGAGAACATGCAAACTCCACACAGAAACACCCAGGCTGGGAATCAAACCCAGGTCTCATTCACTTTTTATTTGGATATTATAATGATGACAAAATACACGGAACATGCCGGATGCCAGCAAGTCTCAAAGCTTCCACATGGAAATCTTCAACTTGTTGATTTTCCTTGAAGATCATTGAAGGGTCAAAAAGAGTGGCGATGGACATGTCATTACCATTGAACACTAATAGGAGACCGTATACCATCAATTTCCTCTGGGATCAATAAAGTAGAGTGGTACCTTGACTTATGAGCTTGACCTCGGAACAGATTAATTTCATAAGTCAAAATGTTTGTTCAATAAAACAAAAAAATTCCCATAGGAAATAATAGAAAACCAATTAATCTGTTCCAGCCCCCTCTCAAACTCCTATAACCTGAAGCAAACATATATTTGACCTAATATATTAAAGATAAACATGTAAAAACAATAAATATTTCTTAATAATACATGTACCTTCTTCTTCTTCTTCTCATCTTACATGTGCTGTCCCTCTGATGGACTCATTCCTGACCCTATCCATCCTCGTTACTCCCAAAGAGAACCTCAACATTTTGATCTCTGCTACCTCCAGCTCTGCCTCCTGTCTTTTCCCCCAGGGCCACTGTTTCTAAACCATACAACATCGCTGGCCTCAACACCGTCTTGTACACTTTTCCTTTCATTCTTGCTGATACCTTCCCATCACACCGGACACTTTTCTCCAACTGTTCCAAACAGCCTGCACACGCTTCTTCACCTCTTTTCCACACTGTTCATTGCTCTGGATTGTTGAGTCTAAGTACTTAAAATCCTCCACCTTCCTTATCTCTGCTCCCTGTAACCTCACCGTTCCTCTTGGGTCCTTGGCATTCATACACATGTATTCTGTACATTAATAATAATAATTAATCATAAATAATAGTAAAAGAAGAATAAGCAATAAGCCAACTAACCCTTCTGATCATCTGATGCTCAATTTCAATCCGAGAGACAAAGAGATGGAGAGAGCAGGGGATGAGTAAGGCGCTGTAGGAAAAAGCTAAGGTGGATCATGGGTAAATAGAGCTATTAGGGACAAATCTATTGTAGTGTGGAAACAAAATCACATCATCAAACAAGCGAAAGGGAGAAATATGACGCCGCGAGCCTCAGGGGCACCGACGCAGAAATGATAGGCCTCCACAACATTTGTCTTTATCAGTCAGAGGGGGAGATAGAGGAGTGAGAGAGGAGAGACGGAGACATGAGGAGAAGAGGGAAGATGTCCGACAGTTACTGCATGAAGCACCACATCCATTTATTCCAGTATCTCGCTCATACCCTCGGCTCTTTCCTTTCTTTTTGATTTTCTATATTGTTCTTCTGTTGTTGGTTTTGTTTTTGTTTTTTTCTTCCCCCAGTGCTCTTACATGTTCATGCCCTGACACCCTCTTATCTCAGGTGGTCCAGAATGTTTTGGCTTTTCATTCTTTTTCTTATTTGTGTTTTTATATTCTTTATGCCTTTTTAAAAATTATTCCTTTGCCGCTGCACACAACTCGTCACTTTCGCACCATGTCCTTCTCAGTTATGATCCAGGAGGGGAAGAAGACTTAATTTATCCTGAGGTCTCTTCAGAACGTTAATAGAGAAGTAGGTGTCATATTGATTTTTGCATCTGCAATTACCTCTTCCCAAGAGAAATGAAGTAAAAGCACACATCATTATGAGTCGGGTACTTGGGCTCTGTAGGGCTTGGAGTAGCTCATTATCTGTTTACAGACTTTCTGAAGGATGTCAGAGGGTGAAACAAGGCACACACATGTATGTATAACAGAGTGTGCTGATTTTACAAATGGACTGGAAACGAGTTTACAGTTAAAATGTAATACTGTAAAGCATAGTAATTAACAACAACTGAATGTTTGAAGGTGCTGGATCCCAAGTTCGGGGGTCCAAGCCTCACTATCAACGGGTTTTCACTACTGTTTTCGCCAGTGCGACTGACTGGGTCATCAAAGACTGCCATGTCTCTCACTGTCTATGGAGAGAGGTGCAAAAGAACCATTGCTGTCATTCGTCAAGAGAAGGCTACATAGCCTTCGACGTCGGCTGAGATGGGCGCCAGCCTCCCTGCAAACCCTACTTAGGATTCAGCAGTTCAGAAAATGAGTGAATGAATCTTTAATTCTGATTACTTAAAAACCGTTGCTTAAATTCCACAACATGCACGGTAACTGCTAAAAGTGAGGCATATGATCTGGCTTATTTTAATAAATACAAATAATTCTGTCGACAAATTGCAAAAGTTATAATGAGTAACAAAGCACTTATTTACATTTACTCTCTCTCTCTCTCTCTCTCTCGCTCTCTCTCGCCAAACCACTTTATATTACTTGGGTCATGGGGATGTTGGAGTCTCTCTCAGCCGTCACTGGGTGAAGGTAGGGTGTATCCTGAACAACAGGCTAGCCATCACATGGCAACACACAGCCATTCATATTCACGCTCACACTCGCACCTAGGGAGAATTTTGAACAGCCAGTTGGCCCCTGAGTGTGAGTTTAAGTACGTGTGTTGGCTTTGCGATGGTGTGGGGTGCTGTTTGGGGCGTATGCCTTCACCCAGTGTCGGCTACGATAGGCTTTAGCTCCCCGTATATGAGTAAGTGGTTCAGCGGCTGCTGCTGCTGATGATGATGATGATTATTATTATTATTGTTGTTATGATATTTATTGCTTGATTGATATGTATTGTTGTTATTATTATATAATGATGAGGATGATGATGACGTAGATGATAATAATGAGGAATATGAAGAGGAGGGGGATGAGGAGGAGGAGGACGTGGATGAGGATGATGATGATGAAAATAATGCATACATTTTAAGGAACTGGGGTTTCCCGAATAAACATTCTTTATTCATAACTGAGCTTCATCATCATACACCAAAAGCAATGGCAGCAAAGCCATTTCCTGTTCAACAGTTAACATGTAAAAAAATAATCAAAACCTAACTGTACTAATTCTAATTTCATCTACTGTACAAATTGCAGTAAGCCTGCATAAATTAGCATAAGTAAAATGTCAGCTTTTTGAAACAAGTTGTTGATGATCAGCCGTAGTTATAAATTCCACAAATGAACCACTGACAACAAGTTCATTAAAGCATTTGTTCTTTGATTACTGTTGACTCATTTTTGAAGTTTATGAATTTAATGAAGATTATTTGAGATTTTAAGTAAATATCATTTCCTCAAATTACTTTAATGGTTAGTTTAATATGGCTGAAGAAGAACAGATCCATAGTCGTCAGCGTGTTTCTGCCCTGCGATGGCCTGGCAAGCTGTCCAGGGTGTATACTGCCCTCGCCCAGAGTTGGCTGTGATGGGTGCCAGCCTCCCCGCGACCATAATTAGGATTAAGCGTTTACAGAAGTGAAGAAAAAAATCTATTACGTGGTGCGGTGGTTACACATATGCCTCACAGCAAGAAAGTTCAGAAAATGAATGAATGATTGAATATGTCTGAAGATTATGTTTGCAGAGGATCAAAAGAATACAAAAATAACGAGACCTCAGTATAAATTTTTACTAAACGTTTTTTTTTTTTCTCAACATGAAGCCGATTCTGTTACCAAATGACTCGTTTTTTTGGACAAGTTCTAAGTCAGGGGTGTTCACACTTTCAGCATGCAAGCTACTTACAAAATGACCATAGAATGGTCTACCAACTATAAAATTGCAAAACATATATATATATTCATAAATAAATTCATTGTTAGTGTACCTTGCATAACTGTGTGAACCCAAATTGCTCAGTAACTCTTTTTTTTTTGACATTACAATTGTCATTTTTAGATTGGTATGGTTTGGACATGTGCAGAGGAGGGATAGTGAGTATATTGGTAGTAGGATGCTGAGGTCGGAACTGCCAGGCAGAAGGCCTCGAGGAAGACCAAAGAGGAGATTTATGGATGTGGTGAAGGAGGACATGAAGGTAGTTGGTGTAAGAGAAGATGAGGCAGATGATTCGCTGTGGCGACCGCTGAAGTCTTTAAAAGCCTGAAAGCTGTTCTCGCGTGTGTTCTTTCACGGGCAGGACTGGTAACAGCTCCTCTTTTGCGGTCATATCAGTAAGCACCATCTGAATTAAAGCGCACAACTAAGCCGTGTCCCTCACGTCTGTGGACTCATCCAGCTGCTGTAAGAAGCACGCGCAGTCTGCGATGTCCTTCCAAAGTTGTTTAGTCAGATCCTAGGCCATGGCTTCACTGCGCCGTGTAACGGTAGTTCTTGATAGCTGGAGAGTTCTGATCCAAGATAGTATTTTTTCTTTGTTCATAAAGTCTTGGAACATCGAGTCAGCTGCTTCAACGAATGCCTCTTTTACCATCTCTCTATCTTGGAAGGGTTTCTTGTGCTTAATGATTAAGTGACTCACTCAAAATGAAGCTTCAGTGGCTGCCTTTGCTTTTGAAGTTCACTGCGAGAAACATGAGTGCTGTCCGGACAGTTGGGATTTTAAGTCTTTCACCTTTCTCCTTCTCAGTTTGCTTTTTGGAGGGAAGTCAGCATTGTAATTTTTATGGATGGTTTGAAAATGCCGCTCCACACTTCCCTTTCCATATGGAAGCCCCGCACTCATTTTTATACCATTAAGTTTAGAAACATAAATTAGAAGCTAGCTCACTAGCTTGCTAGAACGCACTGTTATGTGCACATGTGCAATGACACCTGTAGTCAGGAAAGGTCAGATTGGTCAGACCAACTGTCAATCAAGTGACAAATTTCATAGTGAAGATAGACTGACATCTACATTTTCATGCCATGCAATCTACCCACACTACCGCTGCAATTGACTGGTAGATCACGATCGATGTATTGGGCACCCCTGTTCTAAGTTCTGAAAAGGCTGGAGCCTGTCTCAACTGACACTGGGCACCCCCTGAATAGTTCACTAGACCATCACAGGGCCAACACACGCACTCAATCACTCATACTCATATCTAGGATCAACAGCCAATCAGCCTAAAGTTCATGCCTTTGGACTCTGGGAGGAAACTCCACACAGAAAGCTTTCGCCAAGCCAGGACTTGAACCCCAGACCTTCTTACTGTGAGGCAGATGTGCTAACCATGGTGCCCTCATGCGGCCCCAACATGAAGCCTTTTAAAAATGTTTATTTATTCATAGCTTGTCATCCAACATGCAGCCGGATTGGTCGAAAGGTTGAACAGTACTTGATATAACTTAAACATGTCTGCACTCGCATAGGATCCACATAGAACAGAAACAATCATGACAGCATCCTTATCGTGATGGTAAACCCCACCTCCACTCCCAAATATAAAGCACATTACTCATGGTAATCTAAAACCCACCCGAGGGATTCCGGTCACAAAATAGAGTTTTGTCATTGCGTGTGTGTTTGACATTTAATGATGTCTGGAAATTATCCGGCTCATGTTGTTGATGTGACACTGGGCTTCTATTGCAGTACAGGCCCCACAGAGCCATTTACTGGGGTTTCTATTTCTCCCTCCTTATCTGCTCTTCCCTCTCTCTCTCTCTCTCTCTCTCTCTCTCTCTCTCTCTCGCTCTCTCGCTATCATTTTTCTCTTACAAAACACACACACACACACACACACACACACACACACACACACACACAGCCAGTATTACCCAGGGGAAATTTGGAGGAGTCTGCAATTAGTCTCTCGCTCTGTCTAGCTGACCAGTTTGTTTTGTGCCCCAACCCCACTCCCGTTTGTGTCCTGTTACTGCTTTTCTTTTCTCTGGAGTCAAAGTTCATCTCACTTTGACTGCCTGACCCTCCGTACACACCCCGTGACATGCACATTCAGGCTGCACTGGGAGATCAAAGATTTTCTTGAGATTATAACTCTGAATTTTGGAAATGTGGCGAGAATCGATCGTGCACCTGCTTGGGGAAAACACACATTAACACTGAGAGGAGGTGCGGACTTGGTAAAGTTGTTTAAATGTCCGATCAGTCATGACCGAAATTCTTCTTTCATATTTGGATGAAAAGAATGGAAGGGTTGCAGTGTTTATGTGAGGCTTAATCACATATGCAGAAACCTTGAAGTCTAATTTGGGTGAATATATTCATGGAAATATACCATTATGTTATGATGAACTGCATAAATAGTTCACAATGTATTGAAGCCCTAGAGCAAACCGTGTTGGTACAAGGCAACATCTTGTTATTATCTGACAAATAGACAATTAGGCAAATTTTACATCATGCTTGACTTGAACCACAATGAGCTTTTAATATCATTTACAATCGAGTGTATAGGATGAAGGGATAATCTATTAACAGAAATGGAAGACAGTATCCATCAGGATAGTTTCATTATTGTGTAATTACGGGAATGGCGTGATCTGATTGGGTCACTAGATTGGGATAATTAAAAGTTATGTATCCGGGGTGAGGTGACTGTTGCTGAACTGAATAGTTCTTATTATAGAATATATTCTCCCTAGTTTATTCATTTCCTGTTAGGGTCATGTGGAGGCTGGGGCATAGCAAGGCAACACGCACACACACACACACACACACGCACGCACACCACCACCATCTCACACCCAGGAGCAATTAGTAACAGCCACTCAGCCTAATGTATTAGTCCTTGGCCTGTTGGAGGAAACCAGAGTCCCCAGAGGAAATCCACACAAGCATGGGAGAACATGCAGACTCCTCACAAAAGGTTCTCGCTGAGCCCTGTGCTCAAACCCATTCTTGATGTGATGTTTCGGACGTGCTAACCACATAATCATCGTGCCATTCTTCCCCAGCTTAGTGATCACCAATTCGACTCGTCAAGAATGCCCTATAAAACATCACCAACCAGGGAGGATCAGAGCAAGCACAGGCTTTTTCCGATGCCACAGGAAAGCAATATCTGCCCCCTTGTAAGTATGAGCTCATAAATGCCAATCATTGGCTAGTGATCGCTTAAGTGACAGGAAAGCGAGCATATGTCATCCGTTTCTCCCTGAGAGCTCGGCCAATCAGCTTTCATCGTGATTAACCTGGACTCAAACATGTGAACTCTCTTTCCACACATAAACATTGCCTCTGTGCCACTCAGGAGCCTAAAATATTTAGAATCTTACATTTTATTGTTTATTTTTACATATTCTAAGCATGACAGAGAGCGTCTGTGTGCTCAAGGCCGAACTTGGTGCCGTATAGTTAAAGGAGCATTTTTTAAACCAATTTAGGGTTGTATTACACACTACAATGGAAACCTACATAAACTGTATTCACTGGGAAAGGAAGACAGGAGTAAGGGGGCATTCAATTGGCTCCAATAAATGATTGAAGGACAGTCGATGGGTGTGATTGGAGGTATCCCATACAATGAACCTTCAACTACCAGTCTTATATGTGTATTTATAGAACACGATAATTTTATTTCAATAGTTAGTGACATCTTGTTTGATGAGCATGTTTTGTGTTTTTTCAAAATGCTGTTATATAAGATAATTAGTATACCCACAGTGCTAACTTTAAAACAAGTTAAAGCAAATGCTACAAGTAGAATTACCGTATTCGATGTAATAAGCGGCCTGCTCCAATAAGCCCCCCCCCCCCCCCCTTTTTTTATCTTGCTTCTAATAACCGCCCATGTGTACTGGGAGGATTGTAGATCAAACTTAACAATTTTATTCGATCAGTCTCTGTAACGGTAAAACGAGGTGTTCACTGCCTGTCAGAGTGAGTTTACACGGAATTTCAAGACCCTCTGCCAGTGGGGAATGTCTATAATGTTCATCAGTAACAGCACATTTGATTGTTCTGCCGTGATTTAAAAAACAGGAAACTATTTTGCTGCTTTCTCTTGGTAAATGTCCAACAACCAATGAACCATTATGAACTGCTACAGCTAAACTATGGAATGAATGGAGTGATGAGCCAGATATGGACCTATCAGAAAGTGATGACAAGTATTTTTCACCGGATTCTCTAACTTCATAAATTTAAGGATGTTCCTGGCCACGTGCTTTTGTTTATGCTCTTGTAGATTGGTTCAATGTGCCATGTGCTAAAATTGACAATTGTGTTGATTGGCTCAAAAATGTTTAAAGGAACAGCACTGGGAGAGAAAAGTAAGGGGTCTTTTTTTTTTTTTTTTTTAATTGTGCTGTTTTCTGTTTATTTTTAGCTTTCATGTAAGTAGTTTGGTTGATACCACAAAATTAAACACATACCAGTAAAACTCCTTTATTGTTCTGTTATTATTCATAAGCACTTACTGTTCCACTCCGCTGGTAACATTTTAATAACCCCTCACCCCTCCAATTTTTAAAGCGCTCTGGGCGCTTATCACGTCGAATATGGTATTTATAGAGATCAACCTCCGTTTATTCTCAGGGCTGCTGTTACTTTTTGGAATATTTTGTTCATTTTCTGTAACTGCTTAATCCTAATTAGGGTCGGGGGGGGGGGGGTGTCTGGCGCCCATCCCAGCCAACTCCGGGCAAGGGTAGAGTACACCCTGGACAGCTCACCAGGCCATCGCAGGGCGGAAACACACTGACGGCTATGCATCTACTCTTGTCGAAAGTCAGCAATGGTTCTTTTACATGAACCTCACACCATAGACTGTGAGAGACATGGCTGGCCTTTGATAACCCAGTTAGCTGCACTGGGGGGGACAATGACACTCTCCACAAGGTTGCCACCACTGCCCTGGAATATTTTGCATGCTTCTTATTTGGATAGTATTAGATATTATTTTATGCCACTTGTTTATTACGCCTAGGTGGTCGAGGTATAATATCTTGAGGTTGTCTGTGCATCCGTACAGCCAGCCAAGGTCAATGGGATATCTCTGGAGCATGGTTAGCTGAATATACCTTTGATTTATATGCAGTTATCACTGGAATCAGCAGATGAAATTTATTAGATTTTGAAACCGGTCCAAACTGGTCAAGGTCACATTAAGGTCATCATCATCATCATCATCATCATCATCTTCTTCCGCTTAGTCCAGGGTCGGGCCGCGGGGGCAGCAACCTTAGCAAAAAGGTCCAGACATCCCTCTCCCGAGCTACTTCCTCCAACTCTCCCGGGGGGACACCGAGGCGGTCCCAGACAAGCCGAGAGACATAGTCCCTCCAGCGTGTTCTAGGTTGACCCCGGGGTCTCTTCCCGGTTGGACATGCCCGAAACACCACACCAGGGAGGCGTCCGGGGGGCATTCTGACCAGATGCCCGAGCCACCTCAACTGGTCCCTCTCAATGCGGAGGAGCAGCGGATCTACTCCGAGCTCTCCCCGGATGGCGGAGCTTCTCACCCTATCTCTAAGGGAGAACCCCGCCACCCGGCGAAGAAAGCTCATTTCAGCCGCTTGTATCCGTGATCTTGTTCTTTCGGTCATTACCCAAAGCTCGTGACCATAGGTCAAATGTCTGAAATAGTTTTTCTTCAGTAACTTCTTTCTTGTTTGAAGTAGGTCTTAAGGATGTCTGAGACATTCAAATCAGTAACAAAAAGGAGTGGACTTTTGACCAGGGGGCATCCCTGGTGACACCACCGGCATCAAGTTCTACTTATTTTTAAATTATACTTTCAGGCTTTTCTGCTTGAATACATCACTTCTGACTTTTGCTCCTACTTTTTTTATTATTATTACTAGATCACATTCTGAGACGATAGACTGAATGTCCCATATGGATACACTTTAAGAACTATAGATTGGAACATAAGACGTTCTGCTGCAATCGTAACGATCCCACGCTCATTACAGGACATTTATTCATAATGCATTCAACTTAAAAATCCTTTAACACTTGTCACCGTGCTTACTTTTTTCTACTCATGTTACTTCTATTTCATTAGGGATCTATATGGTGGGTCTTGTTGCAAAACAAGATACATACAATATTTTGTTCTAACTTAGGTGAAGTATACTGTGTTAATTGTAATAAATAAAATTAAAAAACAAGGTTACTTTTTTTTATTCTATACTGTATTAATTTCACAAGGGAAATTATTACCTCTGCATTTAACCCATTCAAAGTGAGCACACACATGTAAACATTGAGCACACACACACACACACACACACACACACACACACACACACACACACACACACCAAGCACTGCAGCACCCAGAGAACGTTGGGGGTTAGGTACCTTGCTCAATGACACTTCCGCCATGAAGGTGGAGCAAGGTAAGGTGCTGCTCACTCCCCCCACCACACATTTTCCCTGCTGGTTCAGGATTCAAACCAGCAATCTTTGAGTTCCAAACCCACTTCTCTAACCATTAGGCCAGTAGTCTTCAACCTTTTTTGCATCAGGGACCAGTTTTATGTATGAAAATGTTTCCGCGGATTGGCTAGAGTCTACACCTTAGTCTTGTTTTGGTGGCTGTCACAGCAGAAAACCCCGCCTCACAATCATATGTGGTTGGAAAGGGAAGAAAGGCTTTCAGTGCTTCTGGAGCAATGTCAAAAACAGTATTTTTTTCAAAATAAGATCTGGAAGTTCTAAAAAAAAAAAAAAATAAAATATATATATATATATATATATATATATATATATATATATATATATATATATGTATGTGTGTGTGATATATATATATATATATATATATATATATATATATATATACACAATATATGACAAAGTATCTGAACCTTTTGGAATTTCTCACATTTCTGCATAGAATCACCATCAAATGTGATCTGATCTTTGGCAAAATCACACAGATGAAAAAACAGTGTCTGCTTTAACTAAAACCACCCAAACATTTATAGGTTTTCATATTTTAATGAGGAAAGCATGCAAACAATGACAGAAGGGGAAGGACTAAGTAACTGAACCCTCTGCCTAAGGAAACTTAAAGAGCAATTGAAACCAATTTTTCCGAAACAATTTAAGTCAGGTGTTTGCCCAATCACTGATGAGTGGCTTAACGCTGCCCTGCCCACTATAAAACACACACCTGGTAAGAATTGTCTTGATGATAAGCATTGTCTGATGTGCACCATGGCTCGCTCAAAAGAGCTGTCTGAAGACCTGCGATCAAGAATTGTTGATTTGTATAAAGCTGGGAAAGGATACAAAACCATCTCTAAAAGTCTGGATGTTCATCAATCGACAGTCAGAAGTTGTCCACAAATGGAAAGAGTTTGGCACTGTTGCTTCTCTCCCAAGGAATGACCGTCCATCAAAGATGACGCAAAGAGTTCCTCGTAGAATACTCAGAGAGGTAAAAAAAAACAACAACCATAGAGTGTCTGCTAAAGACTTACAGAAATCACTGGCACAGTCCAATATCTCTGTGCACATGTCAACTATATGTAAAACAATGGCCAAGAATGGTGTTCATGGGAGCACTCAGGAGGAAGCCACTGCTGTCTAAAAAAAACAGTTTGTGGACTGATGAAACCAAAGTTGAATTGTTTGGGAGGAACACACAACGTCATGTGTGGAGGGAAAATGGAACAGCTCACCAGCATCAACACCTCATCCCCACCATGAAGCATGGTAGAGGGTGCATCATGGTTTGGGGCTGTTTTGCTGCCTCGGGGCCTGGACAACTTGCAATCATTAATGGAAAAATGAATTCAAAAGTTTATCAGGATGTTTTGCAGGAAAACCGGAGGCCGTCTGTCAGACAGTTTAAGCTAAAAAGAGGATGGATGCTGCAACAAGACAATGATCCAAAACACCTAATTAAATCAACTTCAGAATGGTTTCAGAAGAACAAAATACACGTTCTGGAGTGGCCAAGTTAAAGTCCAGACTTGATCCCCATTAAGATGCTGTGGCATGACCTCAAGACAACGATTCATGCCAGACATCCCAGGAATTTGACTGAACAACAGCAGTTTTGTATACTTTTTCATACCACTGTGTGTGTATGTATGTATGTATATATATATATATATAAATAAAATAAATAAATAAAATTTGTACTATGAAAGATTTTGTTTGCGGACCGGTATCAAATGACCCACAGACCGGACAGGGGGTTGGGGACTCCTGCATTAGGCCACTTCTTTCCATTACATTATACAGGTACAACCTTCCCAGTCTGGCATCTTCGGGACCTGAGGTTTGCCGGACCACAGAAATTTCCGAACCACAGGTGGTCCTTAAAAAAACACCCTAAAACACCCTGCATAGTCTTATTCATCCTGGATTATAACCAGTCCTGTAGTGGTCAAAAAATAAGTGAGTATCCGATTGCAGCGAAGCGACCGAGGTGCACAGAACGCGGGGAGGGTACAGCTTTGGCTTTGAAACTATTTAACACTTCATGTCTGCTTTTTATTTACACAGTCGTGGAAATTTACTTCATTAATTCACTTCATGTCTGCTTTTTATTTACACAGTCGTGGAAATTTACGTTGATCAACTATAAAGTAGAACAAATTAAATCAGTACACGCAACTCAGCCATTAAAACAAGTGGGTACATGGCGTGTACCCACCACTACAGCACTATAACTGGAGCATTGTTTTAATATGATATATGATAGCTGTACAAGTAAATATGCATGCAGAAGCATACAGAAAAACACATGTTAAAAGAATACAAGTTTAATGTTACAGCAAGACAAGAAAACAATACTACGCACAGGTAAATTTAAGTAAAAATACAAAAGTAAAGAAAATATGGAAACAAAATTAAATGAAAATGAACAAATATATGTACGGTACACTTGCGTACACTATTACGGCTTTAGAGCCCGGTACAGGTAATGTACGTTCAGATAACTATAGTTAGACTATACTGGAGTTATATCTGTGGTCTTAACTTGGGTGATATCCGGAGTTGCAGAACTTTCAGGTAGTATGTCATCTGGTGTCTTAGCTCGGTGATCATCTGGGGTAGCAGACGTACTGGGTACAGGATGCGTGACTACGGGCTTCGCCGAAGTTTAAACCACTGAATGAGAACACTGTCTAAATCACCGCTTTCCCCCTCCTTAAGTGTTTTACGAACTTCCATGTACTTTTTATTGTCAGACTCACTGTAAAACTTAGGGATAGTGAATATATTGGTAGTAGGATGCTGAGGTTGGAACTACCAGGCAGAAGGCCTAGAGGAAGACCAAAGAGAAGATCTATGGATGTGGTGAAGGAGGACATTAAGGTAGTTGGTGTAAGAGTAGAAGATGCAGAAGATAGGGTGAGATGGAGGCAGATGATTCGCTGTGGCGACCCCTGAAGGGAACAGCCAAAAGGAAAAGAAGTTGTGAACAACATTCAATTATCAGCTTCTACCAAACCTGGCAATGATTGATTATTTACTTTTAATGTGAAACCCATGAAATTGTAATTGTCGTGTAAGATGACACAGATGTGGGAGTCAGGATAGAACTGAGATTTTTTTTTTTTTTTTTTTTTTTTTTTTTTTTTTTTTTTTTTTTTGAAAGAGATACACAAACGGTGTGAACGTCATGATAACAGAAATCTTTATTCGTTTCTGTGGGGAGTTTCCTCTGGGTACTCCGGTTTCCTCCTAGAGTACAAAGACATGCACTGTAGCCCAATTGGCTGTTCATAATTACCCCTAGGTTTGAGTGTGAATAGATTCATGTGTATTGACCCTGTAATGGTCTGCTAAGATTTTCAGGGTGTACACTGCCTTTGACCAGAGTCGGCTGAGATGGGCACCAGCTTCCCTGTGAAACTGATTAGGGTTAAGTGGCTTAATAAATGGATGAATGAATAAGAAACCTATAGTCGCCTATATAAAGCTATATAGACTCCCATGAAACAAACACAAGACTTATAATGAACAGAAGACAGATAGATGATGTTAGTGGAGCCAATTAAGGAAATGAAGGGACACTCAATGCCTGGAAGCTTAGCTAAAACTGATTGGCTGAATATTGGATGGTTAAGAATGAATGTTAATATTATGAGGTGAATTTGATGTAATGCTGATAGTCTCTTTTTCTCAGTGTCTTTCTCTCTGTCTCTCTCCAGGCCAGACCCCAGTTTTTCCTCAAGTGGCTTTGTGGGTAACAATTGGGCTAGCAGTCTGTTTGCTCGGTCTCCTCGTTGCCTTGGCTGCCGTCTGCCACCGGAAAATCAAAGAGAGCTGTGAGGAGATGAGAGCAGGTAAGGATTCTCCTCAGCTAAACCAAAAAGGGCTGTGTTCCAAATCGCAACATTAAAACACACATGAACATATTATAAAGGTAGGTATGAATCAGGTTGAAACGGTGGCGTATTGGTTAGCACTTCCGCCTCGCAGCAAGAAAGCTGGGTTCGATTCCCAGCTCGGTCGTTTCAATGTGGAGTTTGCATATTCTCCCTGTGCTTGCACACACCAAAAAAAAAAACAAACAAAAAAAAAAACACCAGGGGTGTGTATCTCACTTCTCGCAATTGGCTTCCAGCTCCCAGATTGGCAGTGAAAAGAAAAATTCTATCAGTCCCACCCAGAGAGCAGGCTAGTTATTGTCCTCTTGGCTGTGAAAAGATGTGGAATTGTTGGGATTCACAATCCAACTCGCAATCAGATCACCCTTTTTAGAGTCTGAATGCTTCGAGATTTGCACCACTTGGGAGCCCAAATAGTGTGATTTTTCAAAATGTCTTCGCTTTGAGTGGTAGCACTAACAGGGACAAAGAAACATCGAAAGATGACGAAGCGCAGGAGTAAAACAGACAAGTTAAAGGAGATTCTTTATAATGTGTATTAATTATAGAGTATAATTACCAATGTAATAACGCCAAAAATATTATACAGACGCCCCCTGACTTACATTTTTAATTGGTTCCGTACGGCCGAACATAAGTTGAAAGTGAACGTAAGTTGTTACAGTGACGTGTGACATCTGACGCTCATACTGTACTATACATCCATAAATACTTATAAACATAACATTGTAAAAAATATCAAATAATATCAACACTAATTTCAAAGTCACTTATTTATACCGAGTCACTTTACATGAAGCTTAAAACAGCCAATCAACGCTTACAATATGTGAGGCGCTCAAAATTGAAAGTAGTGTACTTGCGAAAGTAGTGTACTTGCTGTGGGTTATACGGACTTCTGGTCTTTCAAGTGCACAAGGGTGCCGTTGAACTCGTTTAGAACACAGCCTGCACTGATGTGAATCAACAGCAGAGCGGAGAGTTCTCTTTTCATTCATTTTACAACTCTCTTTGCTTAACTGAGTATGCATGGTAGATTGGGCCGATCCGAGCAGATAGTTAATTCATCTCTGTGTATGAGACTTGCACCCATGCAAGTAGGCTTACGCTTCTGACCAACCATATTTGCTTAGGGTTACAAAAGTCCACGAAACAGTGTAAACACAAAGATCACAGAGACGACGTCTTAACACAAGGGTAACACGCTATATAACTGATATATAATGTGTGTGTGTGTGTGTGTGTGTGTGTGTGTGTGTATATATGTGTATATATATATATATATATATATATATATATATATATGTCTGTCTGTCTGTCTTCCTTTCGGCTTTTTTCCCCTTTTACTCGGGAGTCGCCACAGTGAATCATCTGATTCGCACGTTTGATTTGGCAGAGGTTTTTACGTCGGATGCCCTTCCTGTCACAACCCTTTTAGCAAGGGACAGAAACACGCTGACGACTTTTCAGCCTACTCTTTACGAAAGTCAGCAATGGTTCTTTTACATGCCTCTCACCATAGACAGTGAGAGACATGGCCCGCCTTTGATAACCCAGTTAGCCGCACTGGGGGGGACAGTGACAACCTTGTGGAGAGTGGGACTTGAACCCCCAACCTTTGGGTCAGCGATCCAGCGCCCTATACCACTAGACCACCACTGCCCCATATATATATATATATATATATATATATATACACACACACACACACACACTATATATATATATATATATATATTTATATATATATATATATATATATATATATATATATATATAGTATGTGTGTGTGTGTATATATAATAAAATGTGTGTGTGTGTGTGTATATATATATATATATATATATCTTCTTCTTCTTTTCCTTTATTTGTTCCCTTCAGAGTCATACAGCAAATGATCTGCCTCCATCTCTCCCTATCCTCTGCATCTTCTACTCCTACTCCAACGACTTTCATGTCACTTCTTCACTGCATCCATAAATCTTCTCTTTGGTCTTCCTCTGGGCCTTTTGCCTGGTAGTTCCAACCTCAGCATCCTACGACCAATATACTCACTATCCCTCCTCTGTACATGTCCAAACCATCTCAATCTAGCCTCTCTGACTTTGTCTCCAAAACATCTAACATGTGCTGTCCCTCTGATGTACTCATTTTCTGATCCTATCCATCCTCGTTACTCCCAAAGAGAACCTCAACATTTTCATCTCTGCTACCTCAACTCTGACTCCTGTCTTTTTCCCCAGACCACTGTCTCTAAACCATACAACATTGCTGGCCTCATCACCGTCTTGTACACTTTTCCCTTCATTCTTGCCGATACTCTCCTATCACACATCACACACGGACACTTTCCTCTATCCTTTCCAACCTGCCTGCTCGCGCTTCTTCACCTCTTTTCCACACTCTCCATTGCTCTGGATTGTTGAGCCTAAGTACTTAAAATCCTCCACCTTCTTTATCTCTGCCCCCTGTAACCTCAAAGTTCCTCTTGGGTCCTTTGTCGTTCACACACATGTATTCTGTCTTACTAAGACTAACCTTCAATCCCCTCCTTTCCAGGGCATACCTCCCACCTCTCTACATTTTCCTCCACTTGGTCTCTGCTCTCACTACAGATCACAATGTCATCTGCAAACATCATAGTCCATGGAGATTCTTGTCTAACCTCATCTGTTAGCCTGTCCATCACCATAGCAAACAAGAAGGGGCTGAGAGCTGACCCTTGATGTAGTCCCACCTCCACCTTGAACTCTTCTGTCACACCGACAGCACACCTCACCACTGTCTTACATCTATCATACATGTCCTGCACCACTCTAACATACTTCTCTGTCACTCCAGACTTTCTCATACAATACCACAGTTCTTCTCTCGGCACCCTGTCATATGCTTTCTCCAGATCCACAAAGGCACAATGCAGCTCCTTCTGACCTTCTCTGTACTTCTCTATTAACATCCTCAAAGCAAACACTGCATCTGTGGTGCTCTTTCTTGGCATGAAACCAAACTGTTGTTCACAAATGCTGACCTCTGCCCTTAGTCTTGCTTCCACTATTCTTTCCCATAGCTTCATTGTATGGCTCATCAACTTTATCCCTCTGTAGTTGCCACAACTCTGTACATCTCCCTTGTTCTTAAAAATGGGCACAAAGCACACTTCTCCTCCATTCCTCTGGCATCTGCTCACTTTCTAAGACCTTGTTGAATATTCTTGTCAGAAAATCTACTGCTACCTCCCTAGACACTTCCATACCTCAACTGGTATGTCATCAGGGACCAACTGCCTTTCCACTCTTCATCCTCTTCAATGCCCTCCTCACTTCTCCCTTACTAATCTTTGCTACTTCCTGCTCCTCAGCACGGTCACCCCTTCTACTCTTTTTCTCTCTCATTTTCCTCATTCATCAGCTCTTCAAAGTACTCTTTCCATCTTCCCAGCACACTTCTGTCATCCAGTCAATACATTTCCCTCTCTGTCCTTTATCACTCTAACTTGCTGCACGTCTTTCCCATCTCTATTTCTCTGCTGTGCTAACCTGTATAGATCATTTTCTCCTCCTTACTGTTCAACCTATCATACAAGTCATCATCGCCCTCTGTTTGGCCTTTGACACTGCTACCTTAAGCCTTGCGCTGTGTCTCCCTGTACTCCTGTTTACTCTCTTCGGTCCTCTCAATGTCCCACTTCTTCTTGGCTAACCTCTTCTTTTGTACACACTCCTGCACTTCCTCATTCCACCACCAAGTTTCCTTATCTACTTTCCTTCCAGAGGACACACCAAATACTCTCCTACCGGTCTCCCTGATCACATTGGCTGTGGTTGTCCAGTCCTCTGGAAGCACTTCCTGACTTCTCAAAGCCTGTTTCAACTCCTCCTTGAAGACAACACGACACTCTTCCTTTTTCAGCTTCCACCACTTTGTCTTCTGCTCTACCTTTGCCTTTTTCACCTTTCTCACCATCAGTGTCATCCTGCACACCACCATCCTATGCTGTTTGGCAACACTCTCACCCACTACTACTTTGCAGTCACTGACTTCCTTCAAATTACATCGCCTACACAAGATGTAGTCTACCTGTGTGCTCTTACCTCCGCTTTCATAAGTCACCTATGCTTCTGTTTCTTCTGGAAGAAAGTATTCACCACAGCCATTTCCATCCTTTTTGCAAAATCGATCAACATCTGTCCTTCACCTGTGTTCCTGTCCTGGATACCAAACCTGCCCATCACTTCCTCGTCCCTCTGTTGCCTGCACCAACATGTCCATTGAAGTCTGCTCCAATGACCACTCTTTCACCTCTGGGGTACTCTGCATCACTTCATCTAACTCACTCCAGAATCTCTCCTTCTCTTCTAGCTTACATCCCTGCCTGTGGGGGCATAAGCACTAACAACATTGACTATCACGCCTTCAATTTCTAACTTGAGACTCATCACTCTGTCTGACACTCTTTTCACTTCTAGAACATTCTGACAAACCCCTCCTTCAAGATGACTCCTACTCCATTTCTCTCCCCATCCACACCATTATAAAACAGTTTACACCCTGCTCCTAAGCTTTTAGCCTTTCTACCTTTCCACCTTGTCTCCTGAACACACAGTATGTCCACCTTCCTCCTCTGCATCATGTCAGCCAGCTCCCTATCTTTTCCTTGCATAGTTCCAACATTCAAAGTCCCTACTCTCAGTCCGAGGCTCACGCATTTCCTCTTCTCTCTGCCCTACGGACACGCCTCCCGCCTCTCCTTCTTCGGACGTCTTCGACCAACAGTAGTCCAATTTCCATCAGCACCCTGTTGGTTGACAGCACTGATGGCGTCGTTGTTAACCAGGCCTCGACCGATCGGTATGAATTTTGTTTTGATCATTTGCATTTTTAAATGTGGCAGAAGTTTTACGCGGATGCCCTTCCTGTCGCAGCCCTCTGCATTTATCCGGGCTTGGGACCGGCATAAGAGACACTGGTTAGTGCCCCCCCGCCTCATGGCTGCATTATATATATATATATATATATATATATATATATGTATGTGTGTGTGTGTGTGTGTGTGTGTGTGTGTATATATATATATATATATATATATATATATATATATATATATATATATATATATATATATATATATGTGTGTGTATAACTGAACTGGGAAGAAAGAGGGGCACGTTCAGTCTGTTGTTTGTAAACAATGGATGCAGCGTCATTACACCACCGTACTACGTAGATACGTCCAAACTCAGAATTTGACTTTTTTTTTTTTGAAAAAAAAACCCAACAACCGTAAAACGGTTGAACATAATTCGGGGAACGTCTGTATTCTATTTATACATCTGTAAACATTACATTACGGTTGACATTAGAATATAACTTTATGCAAGTCAAATGAGCGTTTTTATCACCGTCATTATCGTCATCGTCCGCTTAATCCGGGGTCAGGTCGCGGGGGCAGCAGCCTAAGCAATGAGATCCAGACGTCTCTCGCTCTCTCTCTCTCTCTCTCTCTCTCTCTCTCTCCAGCTCTTCCGGGGGGGAACACTGAGGCGTTCCCAGACCAGCCGAGAAACATAATGTTCTAGGTAGACCCCGGGATCTCTTCCCCATTAAACAGTCCAGGAACACCACACCAGGGAGGCGTTCAGGAGGCATTCTAATCCAATGCCTGAGCTACCTCAACTGGCTCCTCTCAACGCGGGGGATCAGGAGTTCTACTCCGAGCTCCTCCCGGATGGCTGAAGTTCTCACCCTATGTCTCAGGGAGAGCCCCGCTACCCGGCGAAAGAAGCTCATTTCAGCCGCTTGTGTCCATGATCTTGTTTTTTCAGTCACTACACAAAACTCGTGACCATAGGTGAGGTTTGGAAAGTAGATCGACTGGTAAATTGAGAGCTTTGCTGTGCAGCTCAGCTCCTTCTTCACCACGATGGACTGGTATAAGCTCCGCTTTATAGCAGAGACTGCAGTGATCCGCCTGTCGATTACCCACTCCATCCTTCCCTCACTCATGAACAAGACATTGAGATACTCAAACTCCTCCACCTGTGCAGGACCTCATTCCCGACCCGGAGGGTGCATTCCATGCTTGTCTGGCTGAGAACCATTTGGCACTGATAGAATGTTATGAACCTAATTCGTTCATTAATTTTCTAAGCAGCTTAATCCTGATTATGGTCACACAAGGCCTAGCGCCCATCTCAACCGACTCTGGGCTAGGGCGGGGAACAACCATTCACACATACACACACACACACACACACACACACACACACACACACACACACACACCCCTATGGGCGATTTGGAACAGGCAGTGAGTTTACTGTGAATGTTTTTGGACTGTAGGAGGAAACCAGAGTACCTGAAGAGAAGCCATGCAAGCACAGGGAGAACATGCAAAGTTTACACAGAAATGCCAGAGCCCGGGATTCCAACCCACTGTGCCACCTACCTACAATCATTACCATAAAAATAAAAAATTAGTTATAAATGATTCATAATTGAATTATTGCAGTTAAAAACTCCTATGTCTGTCTTCCTTTCGGCTTTTTCCCTTTTACTCGGGAGTCGCCACAGTGAATCATCCGATTCGCACGTTTGATTTGGCAGAGGTTTTTACGTCGGATGCCCTTCCTGTCACAACCCTTTTAGCAAGGGACAGAAACACGCTGACGACTTTGCAGCTCCTCTTTACAAACGTCAGCAATGGTTCTTTTACATGAACCTCTCACCATAGACAGTGACAGACATGGCCCGCCTTTGATAACCCAGTTAGCTGCACTGGGGGGGGGACAGTGACAACCTTGTGGAGAGTGGGAATCGAACCCCCAACTTTTGGATCAGCGATCCAGCGCCCTATACCACTAGACCACCACTGTCCTAATATGCCCTATATGCACCACAAAGTGAAATAGGTTCAACCTTAATTTGTCAAATAAATTGATGTAAAAAGTAACAGATTAAATAAAATACAAACCAATGCCATAGTTACTAAAAATAGTTTCATATAAAAATGAGAAATTAAAGCCGAACGAAATAAAACAAGTTAAGCCGAGACAAAGCTCATCTACAGTAAAAAAAACAAACAAACAAACAAAAAAAAAAACAACTTTAGAGAAGAGTGTGCAGAGGACTATTATTATTATCATAGTTGTATATTTTACTATGAATACTTAAGTCTATTTCCAGGAGCAGTGGTGGCCTGGTGGTAAAAGGTGCTGGATCGCTGTTCCTCAGGTTGGGGATTCGAGTCCCCAACTCTATTGGTCTCTCCCCCCCCCCCCCCCCCCCCAGTGCAGCTAACTGGGTTATCAAAGGCTGGCCATGTCTCTCACTGTCTATGGTGAGAGGTTCATGTAAAAGAACCATTACTGACTTTCATAAAGAATCGCTACATAGCCGTCAGCGTGTTTCTGCCCCTTGCTGAGGGTTGTGTCAGGAACAGCATCTGACGTAAAAACCTATTCCAAATCAAACATGCGAATCAGATGATTCACTGTGGCGACTCCTGAAAAAGGGAAAAAGCCGAAAGGAAAAGAAGTTAAATCTATTTCCAAAACTATAAACAAATTACACCACCCAACCAAAAAAAAAATGTTCACATAATGTCCAATCTTGTTTTTATTTCTTTATGAAAAATAATATAATATTTTTAAAATATTTAATATGGAAAAAAGTCATTTTGTCAGTCAAAAGTCAAATTATAATTACACAACATAAATTAACATTTTTACTCCTTGAACAAAATAAATGTCAAACATTGTACAGTCAGCCCCTACTGACGGAATTAATCCGTTCCAGAGCCTTTTTCGTAACGCGGGAGTTCCGTAAGTAGGGGCGTATTTTACATGTAAAACGCCCGATTCGTTCTAAGGCTCCCAAGACTACCCCATAAACCCTTTAAAAATGATAAAAGTACACCGATTTTGTATGAAATATGTGTTAAAAGAAAATTATTTATTAAACTATTTAAACATTTTATTTACATATTTATTAAATCATTATTAAACACACACACACGCACACACACACAAACAAAATACAGTACACATTAAATGTGTATTGTATACACATTATATGTTTATTGTGGCGCTGCAGGCCACGCCCACAAGCAGGACGCCAGAGCATTTTAAGACGTGGAATTCAAAGAGCATTCCCTGCTTGCCAGATCGGAGGTCCAAACTCAACGTTAACTTGATTCCTTGAGGGATCTGAGGTTCAGATGAGCCGCATTTTGCTCACTTGCGCCACATTTATTAAATATTTACTGAATTAAACAACTTAAAAAACGAAACTAAAGAGTTAAGCCTCCTTTCATCTCTGATTGACTCTGTAGACAGTCTCTCTATCTCTCTCACTCTCTCTCTCACACACATACACACACACAAAACTCGTGCCCCACCCACATGCACCGCCCAGCTGACAGAACAATTCTATTTAAATGTTTAAATGGACGGGATGTTTTATTTAAATCGTAATTACAGTACCTGTTTGAAAGATCAGAGGTCCTCATTCAATATTAACTTGCTTCCTTGCAAGATCGGAGATCTTCTCCGTTTTAATATCGTGCCTAAATAATCACTATTTCCGCTGTAAGGTCTCCTTTTGGTTCAATATCGTCCCGATTATAGAGGGGTTTCGCAATAACGAAAAAAAAAATATATAACGCTGCATTATCAATCTCAAAACAAGCCAACAGTCAACTCTCCTTCATGCGTTTGACAAACAGGAAGTATGGGTAACAGCTGCCTGCTGGCCAATGGGAGGCCAGCGGGGCGGGATGTTGGGAGACAGCCAATGAGCGAGCAACTCGTGCCTCATGTGAAATTTTGATTCGCGCATTTGAATGGCGCATTTGGCGCTTTTCGTAAGAGGAGGTTCTTTTCGTATCCCGGGGACGAAAAGTTAGGAAAATGTTTTTCTTAACCCGGAATTTTCGTGCCCAGTGGTTTCGTAAGTAGGGGGCCGACTGCATATTTCAATGGAGGAAAAAATTAGGACACCCTACCTAGTGACTAGTGGGGCCGGTGGCGTAGTGGTTAGGGTGCTGCGCTCATGATCGGGAGGTTTTGAGTTCAAATCCCACTGAGACCTCACTGTGTTAAAACCCTTGGGCAAGGTCTCAACCACAAGTGTGCCTCTGTTCACCCAGTAGTATAAATGGGTAGCAGTAAAAATATATTGGGAAGCTAACCTACGATGGACAAGCGTCCCATCCAGGGGAGTTGAACTCCTGGTCGCTTCATGCTATGGACACCGGGGATAAGCACCGGCCTGGTGAGCCACAAGGCTCGGGTGTAAAAACCCAACAGACTTTACCTACCTACCTAGTGACTAGTGTTACCATCTTTGGCTGAAATAACTTCAATGAGACACTTCTTGTAGCCATCTAACAGTCTCTGACATCGATCTGAGGAAAGGTTGCCCTAGTCCTCAATTCAAAAGTCTTTCAGCTGTGAGATGTTTGAAGGGTTTCTTGCATGCACAGCCCATTTCAATTCATCCCACAACATCTCAATAGGATTAAGAGCAAGGCTTGACTGGGCCATTCCAGGACTCTTCACTTAGTTTCAGTCAGTCCTAGATGGATTTATTGCTTTTTTGGGTCATTGTCATGTTGCAGTGTTCGGTTCCACTTTGGTTTAAATTTTTTTACTGATGATTTCTTGTTTTTCAAGCTCCCTCTGATGCACTGTGGAATTCATGGTGGATTATATGATGGTGAGCTGTTCAGGTCCTGCTGCAGCACAGCAACCCAAAACTATAACACTTAAACTTCCATGCTTCACAGTTGGTGTGAGGTTCTTTTCCTGGAATTTGGTTTCCGTCAAACATGTCTTCTTTTCTGGTGTCCAAATAATTCAACTTTAGATTCTTCTGTCCAAAGAACATTATTCCTGAAGACCTGGTCTTTGTCTACGTACTCTCTGAAAAACTTCAGTCTGGCCTTAATGTTCGTTTTAGGGAGCAAATGTTTCCTCCTTACACACCTCCCAGGTCAAACTTGTGTCTCTTTCTGAGAGTCATGTATTTTCACATCGACAGTAGCGAGAGCCTGCTGTTGCTCTCGTGATGATATTTAGGACTTTTAATTACTTATTTTAACATCTCACAGTCTGCGGGGAACTTGCTTGGATGGCCAGACCTGGGCATGGTGGCAGTAGTTTTGAATGTCCTCCACTTGTAAACAATTTTCTGGAAGGTGAGATGGCTGATGTCAAATTATTCTGATATCTTTTTAAATCCCTTACCAGACTCATAAGCAGCCACAATCCTCTTTCTGAGGGCCTCAGACAGCTCTTTGGATCTCACCATTAGGCTCAGCGTCACTTCAGTAGACATGGGCACAGCAAACTAATGTCTGAGGTTTAAATAGAGTGAGCCTTCTTCAAAATTCCAGGCAACAATGTTCTGGTCATGTGCAACTGATCTGATACACCGGTGTGTAATTATAGACATTTTAAGTGGGAAAATCTGTGTCCGTCCTAATTTTTTCCTCCACTGAAATGTACACTGTTGTTCATGTGTTTTTTGTTTGATGAGTATAAATAGGGCAGTTTATGTTGTTTATTCATTCAATTTCTGAACCGCATAATTCTAATTAGGTTCGCGGGGAGGTTGGTGCCCATCTCAGCCAACAGTAGGCAAGGGCAGAGTACACCCTGGACAGCTTTCCAGGCCATCACAGGGCAGAAACACGCTGACGGCAATACAACGAAAGTCAGAACTGGTTCTTTTTCTTCCCTCTCACCATAGACAGTGAGAGACATGGCCGGCCTTTGTTAATCTAGTTAGCTGTACTGTGGGAACAGCAGTGACAGTTGTTGATAGTCGGGCTTGAACCCCCAACCTTATGATCGGTAATCCAGTACCTTACCACCAGGCCACCACTGCCCTCCGTGCCTGACTGGCGGGTTGTGGCCTCGGCACTCTTTTGTTCATGCACTAGGGTTTATGTGTTGTTTAATTACAATTAAATGACTTTTTTTTTCTAGAAATAAATGGAAAGAAGATTGAACATTTTCACATGGCTGTAAATAAATAAATGTACTATTTGTTGATCCACTTTTAGCACTAATTATAGCACGTGGTTGCCGTGGGACTGTTGCTTAAACTGGTCAAATCGAGGCTCATCAACATTATGTGGCAATAAAATAAAGTACATTTAGAGTTTAATGCACAGAATTACTCGGTTTGACTTTTTCTTTTCTGATTTATAAAGATACTGGAGTGTAAAAATTAGATTGCTTTGGCCAGGCAGACCTGAGCAGAATATCCACGAATATTCACATCAGTGTTCAGATTTCGCTAATGCATTGACACCTCTGATCCACATTGTTATTAACAAGAAACTTAATGAAGTTCAAGGGATTTATTAATGGAGATGCCAGCAAAGATGCTACACCACAGAAAGCCAGACAGTGTTTAGTCTTCGGGTCGCCTTAGAGCAGTGCTTCTCAATTATTTTCTGTCTCGACCCCCTGAGGAAGAGGAAAATATCCCCCCCCCCCCCCCCAATATAAATAGTGTTATTTGTCTAAAAATTGTTATAAATAATCCTCTGCATAACACTATATCCTTATTAGCATAATAAATCCTTATTGTCATTATGGAATACAAAAAAAATGAAGAAATATAGATCAACTTCCAACAAAGAATAACTTTATTAACAATTTTTTTAGTCTTTAAACAAAAAGATTTAAAGTGCATCAATTTGCCTGAAATAAAAAAGTATCCTCATTTACACTGTCAATATTTTCTGACCAACAATTTGAACCATTTGATACTGAAAAATAAAATTAAATAAAATCAATAAATAATAATAAATTCAAATTGATCGGCAATATTAACTCAGGAGCACAATATATAAAACACTTTAACCTACAAAACAACCTACAAAACTCAGTGCACAGCTTTTCAAAGTCGGGTTTAAAGCACGATACTGAATTGAGCTCCTGCCCAATGCTGAACTGGGACCTGGACTTACTTTCGCAGCAGTGATGTCATCTAGCATGACGGAGACCGTGTGTGCTGCATGTAGGATCAGTTCCTCTGCTGTGCTGCGGGGAGTTTCTACACTGAGCAGTTTGGTACTCCACCTTATCTGATCTAACAGAGCTCGGTTTGCTGGAGTAGCATTCAAAAAGCGGGATGGTTGTTGGAAATACTCAGCACATTTTCGCTGAAAAAACTCACGTGGCTCATCATGTGATCAGGCTGTGATGTCTTTAAGAGATGCCTGAATTTATTTGGGTTCATACTGTCCGCTGCCAATGTTTTCGGACAAAGTAAACACAGCGGTCTTTCCTTGTTTCTCACCGCAGTACAGTGAAGCGGAGTACTATATCCGCTTCATCATACCTCCTCCACTTAGCTTCTGTGAGACTTTCATTTCTCTCACTGTCTCCGTCGCTCTCTGCCTCTCTTTCCATCCCTGTTAAAAATTGCCATGGTGGGTTTATTAACTTCACTTCTTATTTTATCTCTGGGCACACTCTGACAGTGAGGAAGTCACTGCCGCCTGCTGTAGTGGATGTAGAATTACACTTTATCCTAATACGGCAAAAGAAAAAAAGCATGTTCCCAGGGGTCAGATACCCCCCCCGGCATTGCACCGCGCCCCCCACTATTTGAGAACCACTGCCTTAGAGAAATTCATTCGCTAAATAGAATAAGCTACTTAATGACAGTCACAAGGTAAAACTGACTAGGTCAGTACAGCAAAGGACATGTTGGTGGAGAGAGTTTAACACAAGGTTGATTACAAAATATAATAAATAGATATGTTTTTGGTGGGTGCTTGTTTTTGCAGCATGGAATAATAATTTAATGAGTTCAGCTCATAATGCAGGAGACCATTAAAAAATGTACAGTAAGTTTTAACTCCAGACCTCTAGGGTCTTAAAAAATTCTAGAGAGATATAGGAGGGTCCTTCTTTGTCTGTAAGATACACAACAAGGGACCACATAAACAAGGGCTCTTCTTAAGGCTGAGGGATGCCCTAAAATAACTAAAGGGGGAAAAAATGGAGATAAATTAATTCAGGACAGACAAATGGAAACAAACAAGCTAGAATATAAAAAAAATAATTGAAACCCTCAAGTACACCAGACTAAAGAAGACAAAACTAGTCTAAACTAAAATATATAATCATGAACTAACTTCTAAACTAAAGACTGTGTTAAACTCAGGTAATCCCCCCCCCCAAATTTAGTCAATTCCATTATTCTGTCCACCAGGTATTGTCGACCCTATCACTCAATCGCACCAATCAGGGAGAGGTGAAAGCATGCACACACACCCTCTGTGGCATACAGTGCAATCCGCCCGCCTCTTTTTGAACTGCGGTGCATGCGTATTTGGGGGAGTCTGACACACTTGGAGGGAAAGTGTGATCTGCCACCTTGTAGGAATGAGCTCACAGACATGATTGGCTGGCGATTGCTGTGAGTATTTATGGAAGTGAGCATACACCGTCCCTTCCTCCCGTGAGAGCTTGGTAATTTAGCCAACATTTAGCTGTCCACGGACAGCTGTGTGCATCAAACTGGATTCCAACTTGCAATCTTAGGGTTAAAAACTGGGATAAATTCATGCAAAAATAAAAACTATTACGGGTTGTTTGTAAAAAGGGCTGAATCCGTCTGCATTTGTAGTATTATTCCAGAAATGAGTAGAATAAAAATAAATGCTTGAGAATGTATCAAGTGCCTTAAAGTGTTTTTTTTTTTTTTTTTAAAGGGAAATTAAGCCCAAGCTTTCATGTATAGTTTATGTCCATATCCACCTGAACACGCTGTTTATAAATAAATTTTGTAGAAGTATCATAGAAGAATCTGTACACACAGCAGTGTTATGCATGCCATAGATATACCATTGTCTGATGTAGGTTAATGTAATGTATTATTATGTGAAAATGTGCCAAGTTTTAGTTTATTTATAAGTTCACAAGTTCATAGCCAATTTAGCAGTTTAATATCTGCATACTGTTATTGTTACCATTATCTTGTCATATTGGTATTAAACCGCCCTATTCTAGCAGTTTAATGGGCAGTGGTGGCCTCGTGGTATGGAGCGCTGAATCACTGATCCTATGGTTGGGGGTTTGAGTCCCACTCTCCACAAGGTTGTCACTGTCCCCCCCAGTGCAGCTAACTGGGTTATCGAAGGCCGGCCATGTCTCTCACTGTCTATGGTGAGAGGTTCATGTAAAACAACCATTGCTGACTTTTGCAAAGAGTAGGCTGCAAAGCCATCAGCATGTTTCTGTCCTTTGCTTAAGGGTTGTGTCAGGAAGGGCATCCGACGTAAAAACCTATGCCAAATCAAATGTGCGAATTAGATGATCCTCTGTGGCGACCCCTGAAAAAGGGAAAAAGCCAAAAGGAAAAGATTCTAGCGATTTCATGCATTCGTGAGAGTAAAGCAGACTACAAATGGCAGCCTTTTCAAAAAGGCAAATGCAAGTAGACAAATGCTTTCTAATGAATTGCAACTTCACAAAAGTAGGTAATAATCACATGATGATGAAAATATACATATTTTTAGGGTAACGTAAGTTTTGAAGACTAGCCTTTGATTTTCTTTTAGCAACTGAACGAGAGGCAGTGTGCTCAAAAGCCTCCCAAATAAACCCCTCTTAAAATGCTAGCAATGCTAAGCAATCGCAGACACATCAATAAAACCTTTATATTTGAGTCCCAGAGTGATGGATAAAGATCCCAATGTCTCAAATGACCTCTGTTTACAATAGGAGTTTATTTCTTGTAGATGCCCAAAATAAATCAGAATAACCAACTATTTTCAACATTATTAGTGATGCATTTGTTACAGGAAATAAGACCATCAAAGGAGTAGAGCCTTTAAAATCCCCTATGCTTGTGGATTATTTTGTGGCAGATATAGAAAATGGTTTAAACATGCAGAGTAGAGGCATGTGAATCGGTTGTGATGTGAAGACAAGTCAAGGAAGGGGAAGAACTCCACTGATGCAGTGACGGTGAGAGTGGAGGGAAGTGGAGGTCCTAATTGAGCCTGTCTACCCATTTCCAGCAGCCGAAAATCGTAGGCAGATTGGAGTTGACTCTGCTCCTAGCAAAGCTAGTGCCACTCAGATGGAGTCCATAGTCGACTAGCTCATTTTTCTTAGCTGTCATAAGGCATGGGGAAATGTGGAGGAGGATCCTAACAGGAAAGATCAGCATCTGAGAATGGGCCGTTAGCTTACACAGCAGTGACAGCCCAAACTCAACTTGATTATCTTTTGGGTCTTTCATCTCTGTTCTCATATCCCCTCATCTATATTTACATATACTGGAGCATCACAGCTGTTCTCATTTAAGCTATTTGGGGCTACAAAGAATCGTATTCTTGCATTGAATCACTTCACTCCATGCCTGCATTGGGCATGGTTCAAATACTTATTCCAAAAAAGTAAGACTCTAAAAATAAGTATTTTTTTTTCCCCCTCTATTCTTTAATCTTATACATTTTTAATCTTTTTAATTCTTTAAATAGGTTGCCAGGTCTTTCACTAACACTCCACGACACCTTTCCCAGGCAGTCTCCCTTCTGAGTACCGACGCTGTTTAGCTTATGAGATCAAATGGGATCGGCCGTTCACAAGGCACAGGAAGGGACAACTGGGTAGCCTTGTGGTGTAGTGGTTTGCATGTCTGCCTTGCAGCAAGAATATCTTGGCTTTGAGTCCTGGGCGAGGGTGTATGTGTGTGGAGTATACTTGCATGTGTTTCCTCAAGGTACTTTGCATTCCCCTGCACAGTCCAAAGACTGTCTGTCTGTCTTCCTTTCGGCTTTTTCCCTTTTACGTGTGTGTGTGTGTGTGTGTGTGTGTGTGTGTGTGTGTGTGTGTGCGTGTGAGAGAGAGACCCTGTGATGGTTTGGTGAGCTGTTCAGGGTGTACCCAAGCTTCACCCAATCATGGCTGAAATAGGCTCCATTCTCCCTGTAACACTAATAGGATTAAGTGTCTTAGCAAATAAGTGAGTGAGTGAATGAGAGTATCTTGACTGGTTCGTGTGATATTTACATCCCTGTAATAGAAAAAATGATGACTTTTTAAATGTATACCCTTGAAAGAAATGGATTGATTGATTGATTTGATTGATTGATTGATTGAATGATTGAATTTATGTATGGTAGAGTTTCACCGTAGCTGCATTTCACTAAAGTATATATATATATATATATATATTTTATGCTGCACAGAAGAAGAAGCCAAAGAACTTGAGGAAGCCAAAGAACTTGATGAGTCCAAGACCGGTGAGTAAACCTTAAAATCATCTTTAATATTTTGAAGATATGTTTTTATTATTATTATTACAGATGCTCCCCAACTTACGTTTTTAATTGGTTCCGGACGGCCCAACGTAAGTTGAAAGTGAACGTAAGTTGTTACAGTGACATATGACGTATCACGTGTGACGTATGACACTCATACTGCACAATACATCCATAAATACCATTACAGTATCTCATAAAACACCCCTAAATCAATTATTATAAACATAGCATTGTAAAATATCAAATAATATCAACATTAATTTCAAATAAGTCACTTATTTATACCGAGTCACTTTACATGAAGCAGTTAATTACAGTTAATCGACGCTTACAATATGTGAAGCACTCAATACCGAAAGTAGTGTTCTTTGCTGTGGGTTATATGGACTTCCGGTCTTTCAAGTGCACAAGGGTGCCATTGAACTCGTTTAGAACACAGCCTGCACTGTTGCAGTCTCTCAGCAAAGCAGAGAGTTCTTTCTTTTGTGTAAGTAAGTAAGTAAACTTTATTCAAGAGATGCATACAAAGAACAAGTACAAATCCTAATGAATATTAATATAAAAATAAGTATACACTCTTAGGATTCTGCTAAAAGATAATAAATATAAAGATTGTGCCGATCTGAGCAGATAGTTAATTCATCTGTGTGTATGAGACTTGCACCCATGCTAGTAGGCTTACACTTCTGACCAACCAGATTTGCTTTGGGTTACAAAAGTCCACAAAACAGTGTAAACACAAACATGACGTCTTAACACGAGGGTAACACACTATATAACTGATATATGTGTGTGTGTGTGTGTGTGTGTGTGTGTGTGTGTGTGTGTGTGTGTGAAAATCAACCCGTAAAATAAAAAAAACATAAAATGGATGAACGTAAGTCGGGGAACGTCTGTACTATTATTTTTTTTTAATTCTTCATCTATTCATTTCTGAAACCTTTAATTCAAAGCATGGTCACGGGAAGACTGTTTCCCATCTTAGCTGATCCTGGGCTAGGGAAGAGTACTTCCTGGATAGCCCGCCAGGCCACGGCATCCCTTGAATATCGCGGATAATGTGGACCAGACCTGGCCGCGGTATTCGAAAAACCGCGAAGTAGGAACGCCCCTCTCATTTCTACCATGTTGTCTCATTTCTATATGTTTTCATGTCTATACAATATCAAGAAGTGTATATTAAACTTACACAGTTATATGCATATGTAAATACTGTAATGTATTAATATTTAAATAAAATTGATATATAAATAGTTTAAGTACTGTACTTATCTCTGACAGTAGCTCTTCTCCGCGGTGCAAGACGTTCACAAACACTAAGATCATAAAAAAAATAATAAATCCCGCGGTAATGTGCGAGGCAACAGCGTCACGCGTCTAAGCCAATCAGCTTGCAAGATTGAGTTGAATGGGTGGTCCCTGCCTGAACTGGGGAGGAGGGGCACTTCACTCTGTCGTTTGTAAACAATGGATGCAGCCTGCCTTGGGTCCCTGCCTTCCGCTTGCTTACATGTGAGTTTCAACGCGAATTTTTTATGAATTTTTTATTTTCTTATTATTATTAATAAAATGCCGCGATGTACCAAGACCGCGATGCTCAAATCGCGAAGTGGCAAGGGATGACGAGTCATCATCATCAGATTTGAGTGACTAGGATGTTTAATAATAGCTAAAATCAGAACACATGTTACGTAGCATGTATAATTTAAAAAGGGAAGGCTGGCGTTTAAAGCACTTGTATTTTAACGTTCATTCAGAGCACATGTTTCTTCATATATTCTCAGGGATTTTTTAGGGTTGGTTATTCTGGACTTTGGCTACAGTAAATTTTGAAGTCATGTTTTATAAGCCTAATGTCCCTTTAAATGAATAAAAAAAAGGAGTAACAGTATTTTTAACACTATTACACTATATAAGCTTTAGATGTTAGCATGATTACCATCACCCAAAATCTGATTTTGATTTATTTTTTTAATTATTATTATTTTTAACTGTATTAATCCCATAAGAAAACTTATTTCCTCTGCATTTAACTTATCCAAAGTGAGCGCACACACACACACACACACACACACACACACACACACACACACACACACACACACGCAAACACATTAAAAAGTGAGCACACACACATACACTAAACCGTGAGCACATACCCACATTAAAAAGTAAACACACACACACACGTAAACAGTGAGCGTGCACACAGATGCGCACACACACGCACACTCTGGGCAGTGTGCTGCCACACACATTGGGGTGCCTAGAGAGCAGTTGGGGGATAGATACTTATTGCTCAAGGACCCTTCTGCCATTTATGTGGAGGAAGGGAAGGTGCAGCCCAACCCCCCACCCCTCACCACCACACATTTTTCCTGCTGGTAGGGGAATCAACCTTTCGATCCCAAAGCTTCTGTAACAATTAGGCTATGGTTGCCCCAATTAGACAATCTTTCACACCGTCGGAGTCTTTTGTCTTCTTTTTCACTTCTTTTAAACACTAGAATTGGATACATCTTCTTTCACTCCTGCATTTCCTCCTTTTCATGATTGTCAAATGTACTAAGCCCCCTTCTTGAGTGAATGCCAGAGTAAGCTGTGCCAGAATCCTGTCCATGCTCCCCTTATGGCAGTAATGTCATTAGAGATATTAATTTGACTTTTTTAATCTGAATTATTCAGCCTGACTGTGAGTGGCACAGTTAATTCTCAGAGATTTTAATAAGCAGGCAGGTGAAAAAGGGTTAGGGACAGGGAGAAAAAGAAAGGGAAAGAGAATGAAAGAGGGGAGACAGCAGTGTGTCTCCCTGGTAATGGAGGTCTCATGAATATTTAAGCTATGACAAGTTTGGCCGGCGAGGTCAAGAGCCGAGAACATTCTGCAGTATGAGGCTGACGTAGTGTTCAAGTAGATTTCCATGTCTGAAAACATCTCATTTACGTCCTGATGGAGTCTGTAAATGGGAGGGGCAAAGCGTTTAGGCCCTTGTGATTTTTGGGGGCTTGCGCTCAACGATAGGCTTTGCAGGCTTTCCAGACTTTTGAAGCAGTACCTGAAATATATAAAGCTTGCATGTTCTCCTCATGCTTGCATGTGATTTCTCTATGTACGCCGGTTTCCTCTAACAGACCAACGGCATGTACATTCGACTAGTTGGCTATACCAAATTGCCCCTTGGTGTGGACGTGGGTGCGAATTGCTGTGTGTTTCAGCTATGTGATAGTATGGTGAGCTCTTCAGGATGTACCCCGCCCTCGCCCAGCATCATCTGAGTTAGGCTTCAGCCTCCCTGAAACCTTTGTAGGATTAAGCGACTTGGCACATGAGTGAGAGCGAGCAGGTTATGGTTTCACCTTTGTTTGTTGCTTGTGTGCAACATCACACAAAAAATTCTGCAGAGATTTTCGAGAGTAGGGTGTGGTTCAAGTGACAAATCAGAACATTGTGGAGGTGATCCGTGCAGGGGATCACGCCAGAAGAAAATCCTGAAAAACGTCTGTTCTTTAATTTGGGGCAAAATGTTTATCACCCGCCCACTAGGTGGAAAGATTTCAATTTATCTATGCCACATTGTAATAATTGATTTGTGCCTGGCGGAGGTACGGTGCACCCCTGAGCCCCTCTAGAATATAATGCCATGGAAATAATGTTAAGAGAAAGAATATAACCGGACATGCAGACTGTTTGTAAGTTTCCAATATGAACAGACTATTTGATCGATTCATCAAATTCTGAATGCTCGCGTAGAGTTTAGCACACCCACTTCACAAAAAGAAGGTCCTAGGTTCGAGTCCGTGCTCGGGCGTTTCTATGTGGAGTCTGCATGTTCTCCCTGTGCTTCTGTGGGTGTCATTCTGGTTTCCTCTCACAGTCCAAAGACGTGCACATTATGCTAACAAGCTGTTCTAAATTACCTGTGAGTGTGAATGGATGTGTGTGTGTGTGTGTGTGCGTGTGCGTGTTGACCCTGTGATGGTTTGCCAAGCTGTTCAGGGTGTATCCTGTCTTCGCCCAGTGTGGGCTGAGGTAGGCACAGCGTCCCTGTGACCCTAGTAGTGAGAAAGTGAGTGTACGGATGTATATTTTACTCATCTTGACTGCACCCGCTAAAGAAATTTCTAAACCCCGCCCCAGGATAAGGATGGCCGTATCTGACCTTTCATACAATGTTCAGCATGGGTTCAGGTTATACCAATAACCAGTAATTTCTCTCCCCTGCACCATTGGCTAACCGCCGTTAGCTGAGATAGCCGCATCAGTCAAATTGAGAGACTGTTAAAAGTCTCTTTCTTCTATTCTGAAAATCACGTCTTTTTCCTGTAGTCATGCTTCAGGTGCATTAAAAATAAATGACCTTTATCTCAGGTTTTAAGTGCAAAGTGCTGTGGCTTATCACCCTCACTATCACAATCCAACTGTAAAGGCCCCACTCGAGTTAAGGTGACTTCTAACAGGGATTGCAGTGAAGAGTGAGTGTGTGTGTGTGTGTGTGTACATGGATAATAGTGTTCTACACTCCAGTCAACTGGAGTCACACTCCTACACTTGAGATGAAAGAGAAAATCAAGACCTTGAAGTGCTGCCACCTAGTGGAAATCGCACTGCAGAGGATATTAAGTCGTTTAATCAACACTTTTGTTCCATTTGTCTCAAAATTGGTTTTGTAAAGAGGCAAAATTGGGTTTCTATTTGTGCCTGATGCATAAATATGGAATTAATTTTTAAATTACCATATCTAGTGCAGAAATTATATTCTGCAGAGTTTTGCCTGAGACTTAGAAGATGAAATAAAGTCTTAATAATTGTTATACTGATAGTAATTAAACACCAGAGAATTAAATGTAGGGTAGTGGTGGCCTGGTGGTAAAGGTACTGTATCACTGATCCTAAGGTTGGGGTTTCAAGCCCCACACTCAAAGAGTCGTCAGTGTCCCCCCAGTGCAGTGAACTGGGTTATCAAAGGCCGGCCATGTCTCTCACTGTCTATTGTTTGAGGCTGTAAAAGAACCATTGCTGAATTTCGACAAGAGTAGCTGCAAAGCCATCAGCGTGTTTCTGCACTGCGATGGCCTGACGAGCTGTCCCGGGTGTACTCTGCCCTCGCCTGGAGTCCGCTGGGATGGGCGCCAGCCTCCCCACGATACTAAATTAGGATTAAGCGGTTACAGAAAATGAATGTGTGTGTGTGTGTGTGTGTGTGTGTGTGTATATATATATATATATATATATATATATATATATATATATATATATATATATATATATATATATATACACACACACACACACACACTAGTCCTTCATATATATATATATATATATATATATATATATATATATATATATATATATATATATATATATACACTAGTCCTTCTCAAAAAATTAGCATATTGTGGTAAAGTTCATTATTTTCTGTAATGTACTGATAAAAATTAAACTTTCATATATTTTAGATTCATTGCACACCAACTGAAATATTTCAGGTCTTTTATTGTTTTATTACTGATGATTTTGGCAAATAGCTCATGAAAACCCAAAATT
>CM045728.1:127357297-127382297 GCA_024760905.1 Plotosus lineatus | reverse complement strand
TATATATATATATATATATATATATATATATATATATATAATGAGATGAGAGAGTTCCTTTCGGCTTTTCCCCCGTTATCAGGAGTCGCCACAGCAAATGATTCGCAGGTTTGATTTGACATGGGTTTTTACGTTGGATGCCCATCCTGACACAACCCTGAAACACAGACAGAAACACACTGACGGCTTTGCAGCCTACTCTTTACGAAAGTCAGCAATGGTTATTTTACATGTCTCTCACCATAGACAGTGAGAAACATGGTCCGCCTTTGATAACCCAGTTAGCTGCACTGGGGGGGGACAGTGACAACCTTGTGGAGAGTGGGACTCGAACCCCCAATCTTAGGATCAGCAATCCAGTGCCCTATACCACTAGACCACCACTTATATATATATGTGTCTGTGTGTATGTGTGTGTGTGTGTGTGTGTGTGTGTGCACGCTAAAACCCTTTATCTGTCATATACTTTTCTCTCATCGCTAACTCTTACCACGCAGATGCTTTGTAAGAAAACAATGTGTGAAAAATCAAACATTCTCAGCAGGTGAATGTCGCTGGCCATCTGACTCATAGGTCAAAGCGTGAGGACCGCAAAGCCACATGCTCCACATGTTTCTGACCTTTCCATTGCGCCATGAATAGCCTGAATAAGTGAATGGATATAGCCACCGCTGTTGATGCGTACACCTGTTTTCTCTTCTCTTCTTCTTTATTTTTATTTCTGCAAAGAGTCAAATTTGTGATGCGTTGGAAAAACAAATCAGAGTAGTATTCATGTACTTTACAGATTTCAGTGCTGTGAATATTACCCATCACCCCAAAGATCTCGGGTCGAGAGTATTGTCATCACGGATGATGTCCATCTGTCAGTTCACCCACCTGTCTGTACTTGCAGTTCCAGCACTAACTCAAAAGCACCATCAGTAATCATCACTGTTCTTGGTGTGGACGTTGGGACCGTGTCACTACAGAAGCTTGTCTATTTTCATCATGTACCCTATGTGTGTGTGTGTGTGTGTGTGTGTGTATATATATATATATATATATATATATATATATATATATATATATAAAATATACACACACTCGTTGACTTACGACCTATGAGAGTTACGTTTGATCGACTTTACCACAGCAAAAGTGGTGAAGCATGATTCATGGCAGTGCGGTGTGAGTGTTGCATACGACAGTTGTTGGCGCTGCCGGCAGCGCCAGCATCTTAAAAGGCTAAGCAGGAGATGATGCAGCTTCACTTTCTAACTGCTCAGAGCAAATCTATTCATCTCCTTTCAATGCCACGTCACTGTAGCGTGAAGCGGAGAGCCAATCCTTTCTGTGTGGGCGGGTCCGATACCTTGAAACTCTAATTTTATTGGACTCACACGCTGCAGTGTTTGTGAGAGGAAGCGCGTCCCAAGTTCTGGCAATCAGCTGGTCTGCAGGTTGAAGTTTTTCCATGTCTGTCCATTTGTGTTTGCTTGCCAGCTGTGCTTGGCTTCGTGGAAATGAGCTGATCAAAACAAATGGAATTTATCTCTTTACTCAAACAACACGGCAGCCTGTAGCTGTTGATATAATCCAATAAAATTGGAGTTTGAAGCTATCGGACCCGCCCACACAGTGGAGTACAGAAAGGATTGGCTCTTCGCTGCGTGTCACAGTGACGTGGAATTGAAAATAGATGTATAGATTTAAATGCATGAGATTTATTCATATGTTTTTGTTTGGCGTGAGTGTATTTGGATGGAAAGTCGACATACGACCAGGGGCCGGTTTTTCAAAACATGGTTATGTTAACCACCGGTTAACCCCTAACGGCTGGTTAAATTTTGAACCCGCCGTTATCCAACCGACTGTTAAATAGGCGTTGTTCAAAGCATGGCTAGTCACGTCGTTAGTTAACGTTTCCGTCAAAGTTAACAGTGTGGTTAATGTTACTGGTTAGCACTAAGGGGTCATTTTAACATTTTCCTAAGCGTATAAAACGTACGCTAGAGGGGAGGAGATAAGTCTGTTTATGCTTTTTAATATTATAAAAATGTCGATCAACAATAATACATGCGCTCATGAATTTTTTTTTTTTATTTTTTGTGAGTGTACGTTTGAAACTCTCAATACGCGATTCGCCAACCACCTGCGGTGTTGCATATCTGTAAAGCTTGCAATGAATACTACCCAACCTGGTATCAGCTGCTGAAACATCAGATGGCAGCTGATCAAGGGCATAGGCTGGGGGGTTGCACAGGGGTAACCGTGTTTTGAACAACCGGCCCCAGATCGATTTGCAACCGGTCTGCCGGAACCAAAAGCAGTCGGAAGTCGACAACTGTCTGTATATATGTATATATACTAGTCCTTCTCAAAAAAGTAGCATATTGTGATACAGTTCATAATTTTCTGTAATGTACTGATAAAAATTAAACTTTCATATATTTTAGATTCATGGCACACCAACTGAAATATTTCAGGTCTTTTATTGTTTTAATACTGATGATTTTGGCATACAGCTCATGAAAACCCAAAATTCCTATCTCAAAAAATTAGCATATCAGGAAAAGGTACTCTAAACGAGCTATTAACCTAATCATCTGAATCAACGAATTAATTCTAAACACCAGCAAAAGATTACTGAGGCTTTTAAAAACTCCCAGCCTGGTTCATTACTCAAAACCGCAATCATGGGTAAGACTGCCGACCTGACTGCTGTCCAGAAGGCCATCATTGACACCCTCAAGGAAGAGGGTAAGACAGAAAGAAATCTCTGAGCGCATAGGCTGTTCCTCGAGTGCTGTATCAAGCCACCTCAGTGGGACGTCTGTGGGAAGGAAAAAGTGTGGCAGAAAACGCTGCACAACCAGAAGAGGTGACCAGACCCTGAGGAAGATTGTGGAGAAGGGTCGATTCCAGCCCTTGGGGGACCTGCGGAAGCAGTGGACTGGGCTACAGGTGCCGCATTGCCCCAGGTCAAGCCACTTTTGAACCAGAAACAGCGGCAGAAGCACCTGACCTGGGCTACAGGGAAGCAGCACTGGACTGTTGCTCAGCGGTCCAAAGTACTTTTTTCGGATGAAAGCAAATTTTGCATGTCATTCGGAAATCAAGGTGCCAGAGTCTGGAGGAAGACTGGGGAGAAGGAAATGCCAAAATGCCTGAAGTCCAGCGTCCAGCACCCACAGTCAGTGATGGTGTTGGTCCACTGTGTTTTATCAAGGGCAGGGTCAATGCAGCTAGCCATCAGGAGATTTTGGAGCACTTCATGTTTCCATCTGCTGAAAAACTTTATGGAGATGAAGATTTAATTTTTCAGCACGACCTGGCACCTGCTCACAGTGCTAAAACCACTGGTAAATGGTTTACTGACCATGGTATTACTGTGCTCAATTGGCCTGCCAATTCTCCTGACCTGAAACCCATAGAGAATCTGTGGTATATTGTGAAGAGAAAGTTGAGAGACACCAGACCCAACACTGTGGATGAGCTTAAGGCCGCTATCGAAGCATCCTAGGCCTCCATAACATCTCAGCAGTGCCACAGGCTGATTGCCTCCATGCTAGTCATAAGGATTCCCGAACAAGTATTGAGGGCATAACTGAACATAATTATTTGAAGGTTGACTTTTTTTGTATTAAAAACACTTTTTTTTTTTTTTTTTTTTTTTTTTTTTTTTATTGGTCGGATGAAATATGCTAATTTTTTGAGATAGAGATTTTTGGTTTTTCTTTACTTTTTTGCAAAAATTATCAATATTAAAACAATAAAAGGCTTGAACTACTTCAATTGTGTGTAATGAATCTCAAATATATGAAAGTCTAATGTTTATCAGTACATTACAGAAAATAATGAACTTTAACACAATTAGATTGAGATGGTTTGGACATGTACAGAGGAGGGATAGTGAGTATATTGGTAGGAGGATGCTGAGGTTGGAACTACCAGGCAGAAGCCCTAGAGGAAGACCAAAGAGATGATTCATGGACGTGGTAAAGGAGGACATTAAGGCAGTTAGTGTAAGAGAAAAAGATGCAGACGATAGGGTGAGGTGGATCAGATGATTCGTTGTGGTGACCCCTGAAGGGAAAAGCCGAAAGGAAAAGAAGAAGAATGAACTTTCTCACAATATGCTAATTTTTTGAGAAGGACTAGTAACACCTATCCACCAGCCTCATAGGGAAGCTGGAGCGGATTCCAACTGCCTTCAAGGGAGAGGTGGGGTACGCCCTGGGCGGGTCATCTGTTTATCACAGGGTTAACACAAAAAGCTATTCTCACTTACATTTACACCGTAAGCAGGGCTGGAAGGGACAGTGTATGCCCATCGAGGTTGGCTGTAGAGGGTTCGCAGGCCAATCACTCTATAAAACCTTGAATGTGCTGAGCATTACGGGGATGGAGAGGAGAAGAGCCATCAAGAGGATCACTGAGGAAGCAGAGAAAGCCTCGAGATGGCTGTGGATTAGGAGAGGAGATCCATGGGATAGCAAAAGCCACCTGAACACAAGCCGGGTCTGATCAACCATGGCTGGGTCGCCTGGGTGAGGGTGTCTGATGTTGAAAGACCCGAAACATCCGAGGACCTCAGGTTACATCACTGATGTGTTCAGGAGCATCCTAGAGATGTATCATAACAATCACTTAGCTGGTGAAACCAGTGGTGACCCGGAATAGACTGGTTGGCAACCAAAAATAGAGTGGTGACGACTGGAGAGACAGTGGACAGCACGGAGAGACGGCAATTGGGGCAGGGAGGGTTGGCAGCCCGAACCGCATCTTCTGAGAGGAGGAAACCCAAAGACAGCTACGAATCGACTCGTGAAAAGACACCCCCAGGAATGCCCAAGAGGGGAGGAGGATTAGCAGCCCAACCGGACGGACCTAGGGTTAACGAACATTGGCAATGGTCAATCGATGACGAGTGTGAAGTGCAAATGTGGAAAGGTCTGCAAGAACAGCCGAGGTCTTAAGATTCACCAGACTCGGATGAAGTGTTTAGAGGGAGAGCAAGCGCTACAATGCACAGGGAACACACCTGGTGAGACGCAGGAGGAGCCAGGCCCGGAGATACCCCACAGAGCCAGGAACCTCCAAGTGCCGCAACAAATTCCTCAGAACAGACTTCCGGAGAGGGTTCGAGTCAATTGGCCGCAGGCCTGCAAGACGGCAGTCTGGCAGCAGTTCGACGGGAATGTGGACTCTGTGTTAGAGGCAACAGCGAGGAGCGACGCGGACCGAAGACTTCAAACGATGACAATAATCATCGTTAGTCTGGCTGTGGAAAGGTGTGGAGTAGTGGAGAAGAGGACGGAAAGAGCACCCTTCACAATGAACCAGAGAGCAGTAAAAATCCATCGGATCTGGCAGGAGCTCAAGTCTCTTAAAAGGCAGCACAAGGAGGCAAGCGAGGAGCAACGCCCCCCCCTTGGTAGAGCTGCGAACCATCCTGAGAAAGAAGCTGTTGACTCTCCGAAGAGCTGAGTGGCACCGGCGGAGGCGGAAGGAAAGGACCAGGAAGCGGGCATCCTTCATTGCCAACCCCTATGGCTTCACCAAGCAACTCTTGGGACAGAAGCATGGAGGGAGATTGACTTGCTCCAAGGAAGAGATAGATCGGCACATCCAGACCACCTACAGCGATCCTGACAGGCAGCAGGAGCTGGGCCATTGCAACACCCTGATACAACCATCACCCCCCACGAAGGAGTTTGATGGAAGAGAGCTGCTCCTTAAAGAGGTACAGGATGTTGTGAGGAAAGCCCGAACCAGTTCAGCTCCCGGGCCAAGTGGAGTGCCGTACAAGGTTTATAAGAACTGTCCCCTGTTACTGAAGTGGCTATGGAAGATCTTGAAAGTCATCTGGAGAAGAGGGAAGGTGGTGCAGCAGTGGCGATATGCTGAGGGAGTCTGGATCCCAAAGGAAGAAAATTCCAAAAACATCGACCAATTCAGGATTATTTCCTTACTGAGTGTGGAAGGGAAAAATCTTCTTCAGCATAGTAGCAAGGCGATTGACCGACTTTCCCTCCAGCAACAGCTACATCGACACCTCAGTGCAGAAGGGCGGCATATTCGCGGTGCCAGGTTGCCTGGAGCATACGGGAGTGGTGACCCAGCTCATCAGGGAAGCTCAGGAGAACAAAGGAGACTTGGCATTACTTTGGCTCGACCTCGCTAACGCCTATGGATCCATCCCACACAAGCTGGTCCAAGCAACCTTGGAGAGGCATCATGTGCCAGGCCAGGTCGAACAACTCATTATGGACTACTACAATCAGTTCGATATGAGAGTGTCAGCAGGGCTTGTAACATCAGATTGGCACAGAATCGAGGTTGGAATAATCACAGGCTGTACCATCTCTGTGATCCTTTTTGCCTTGGCAATGAACATGCTAGTTAAGTCTGCTGAAACTCCGTGTCGGGGCCCAAAGACTGCAACCAGAGTGCGGCAACCACCAATCACGGCATACATGGACGATCTTACCATTACCACTGAGTCAGTTCCAGGAAGCAGGTGGATTCTGCAAGGGCTGGAAGAGCCGTGTGGATGGGCAAGGATGAGGTTTAAGCCGGAGAAATCGCGGTCACTGGTGCTGAAGAGGGGCAAAGTTGTGGACAGGTTCCGCTTCAGCATCGGTGGGGCACCAATCCCAACTGTCTCTGAAAAACCAGTGAAGAGTCTTGGCAAGGTGGTCACCAGCAGCTTCAAGGATTCAGCATCCATTCAGAAAACCTGTCAGTAGCTAGAGAGCTGGTTGAGAACAGTGGACCGGTCTGGGCTACCCGGGAAGTTCAAGGCCTGGATGTATCAACATGGCATCCTGCCCAAAGTGCTGTGACCTCTACTCATCTACAAGGTTCCAATTTCGATCATGGAGGGCCTAGAGAGGAAGGTTAGCAGTTTCCTCAGGAGGTGGCTGGGTCTGCCTAGGAGTCTTAGCAGTATCGCTCTCTATGGACGCAACACCAAGCTCCAACTGCCTCTGAGATCACTAGAGGAGGAGTTTAAGGTGACAAAGGCAAGAGAAGTGATGTACCGGGACTCCAGTGACCCCAAGGTGGCCCAGGCAGGGGCCAGAGTGAAAACCAGGAGGAAGTGGAGAGCCGATGAAGCTCTCACACACGCTGAATTGCGGATACGACACAGAGCCCTGGTCGGAGCAGTGACCCACGGTAGGGCTGGTCTGGGAACATGTACAACACCACAGTATGAGAAGGCCAAGGGGAAGGAGAGACTGCGATTGGTGCAGGAGGAGGTGAGGGCAGAAGTGTAGGAGAGGAGGAGCAGCAGAGCGGTCAGCCTAAGGCAGCAGGGTGCCTGGACAAGGTGGGAGCAGGCCATGGAATGAAAAGTCACATGGGCAGAACTCTGGCGGGCAGAGCCGCACTGAATAAAGTTCCTTGTCCAAGCGGTCTATGACATTCTGCCCAGTCCATCAAACCTCTCCATTTGGGGTAGAATAGAGTCTCCCAACTGCCCGCAGTGCCCACGCAGAGGCACGTTGGAGCACATTCTGAGCTGCTGTCCAGTAGCCCTTGGGCAGCTGCGGTACACCTGGTGCCACAACCAGGTTCTGAAACCTATTGCGGAAGTCATCAGCGTGGAAATCAGCAAAAGCAGCAGACGGTCCTGCCCCACCACGCAGTTGATCACCTTTGTGAAGGCGGGAGAGAAGTTGGGAAAAACCGCAGGAGCCAGGAACCCATCAGGGCTGCTGGCAACCGCAAAAGACTGGCAGCTGTCTGTTGACCTGGAGAAACAACTCAAGTTCCCCCAGTGTATTGTCTCAACCACCCTGAGGCCAGACATCCTCCTGGTGTCAAAGGAGACAAAGAGCATCATCTTGATGGAGCTCACCGTGCCATGGGAGGACCGACTGGATGAGAGAAAGAAGACCAAATATGAAGATCTGGTCGTAGGCTGCCGTAAGCAGGGCTGGAAGGCACAATGTATGCTCATCGAGGTTGGCTGCAGAGGGTTCGCAGGCCAATCACTCTATAAAACCTTGAGTGTGCTGGGCATTACGGGGATGGAGAGGAGAAGAGCGATCAAGGGGATCACTGAGGAAGCAGAGAAAGCCTTGAGATGGCTGTGGATTAGGAGAGAGGAGGTCCATGGTATAGCAAAAGCCACCTGAACACAAGCCGGGTCTAATCGACCATGGCTGGGTCGCCTGGGCGAGGGTGTCTGATGTTGAAAGACCCGAAACATCCAAGGACCTCAGGTTACATCACTGATGATGTGTTCAGGAGCATCCTAGAGATGTATCATAACAAGTGTAGCCAGCTGGCCTAATCTGCATGTCTTCGTACTGTGGGAGGAAACGGAGTATTGTAAGAAACCCATGCATGTTCATCAGGCTCATTTTATCCCTTTTTAAGACTTTGGATCATTCTGTCTGTCCTTCATCATTTATCATTATCTCGTTCTCTAAAACATGTGTATATGCACGCCCCACCCCCACCCCACCCCCCACACACAGTGTGTCATCCCTATTCTCCTCGTCTACATTGTTGGCGAATTCTTCTTGCCATTTGGTGTTGTTGTGCCATTCATGCTATTGTAAGTCCTGGCTAAAAGCCTCCTGGGAGCACCTGACACACCTCATGCTCTCACTTTCAATTGCTTTTTTCAACATGGAAATGCACACACACATACAGAGTCCAGTAGTAATTAAATAAACCGTTAAACTCTTGCCTCAGCAAATTTTGCGAAGCTGCTGGAAAACAGCACAGCAGTGAGATCAATAAATACATAGATAAATACACATCAGCCACTTAAATAATTGTACAAAAATGTACACTCTGTGAGGAAGCCGGGAACAACATTTTCATTTAAAGCATTTATGTAGGTTTGAATGAAAGTGTACATCATGTAAAATATTAACCCCCCCCCCCCCCCCACACACACACGGCTGCATGAGCTATGCTAAACCGGTAATCTAATTATCTAACTTTAAAAAAGAAAAAAAAAAAGACACTACAAGTTAGATCTATGAAAATGAGTATGACCTTTATGTTCATTCTCATTATTTTCTTTCAGCATGGATTAAATAATAATAATAATAATAAAAATATTGATGATAAGGGCAGTGGTAGCCTGTGTGCTGGATTACCGATCCTAAGGTTGAGGGTTCCAGCCTCTCTCTCAATGGTTTGTCCGCACACACACACACACACACACACACACACACACCCGGTGCAGCTAACTGGGGTTATCAAAGGCCGGCCATGCCTCTCTCTGTCTATGCCAGGGGTTCCCAACCAGGGATGCGAGAAGCAGGGCTGTAACTTTTGAAATAAATATCTTCTTTGTGATAAAATTTAGTATGATTCCACATCCTTTATCCTTGAACAAAGTTATGGATGTAATGTAGGGGGTGCGAGGTCAGAGCAAAATCTTTTTAGGGGTGCAGGAGTAAAAAAAGGTTGGGAACTACTGCGAACTTTCATCAAGAGTAGCTGCAAAGCCATTAACGTGTTTCTGCCCTGCAATGGCCTCGCGAGCCCTCGACCAGAGTTGGCTGAGATGGGCACCAGCCTCCCCATAACCCTAATTAGGATTAAGCAGTTCAGAAAATGAATGGATAATAATAATAATAATCATCATCATCATAATTTGAGTTTTAAGAGCATTATTAACTTTGCTCAGTGAGGATTGTATATGTGAGCTGAATTCATTAGACTCATAAGTTTTTATCACATAAATTATATAATTAAATACATTATATTTGCCATGTAAGTTTTCATATTGCACTCAGTCCTGTATTTTGCTCAGTTTCGGCAGCCCATAATATCCATTATCTATATTGCTTACGTATCAGGGTCACACAGGAAGCTGGAGCCAAGCCAAGTCCAAGTCACCTCACTATTGCAGAGCTAACAGAGACACGCACAACCTTCACACTAGAATTCACTGAAGGACCCGGAGGAAAGCCTTACAACCAGGAGTGCTTGCAAACTCCGCAGAGAAAGGTTGTGGGTCAGATTTGAACCAAGCACCTTCTTGCCCTGAGGTGACGGTACTAGGAACTGACCCGTCCACTTGTAGCATCCATTTAAGCTAATATCGTTTGTCTCGGTGTTAACTCTGATAGTCTGGCTACTGAACAAATGGACCCTGTCTCTCACCCAATGTCAGCTGGGATTGACTCCAGCTTCCCCCACAGCCCTAACAGATAAGCGATATAGCTAATGGATGGAATACTCACAACAATTGGAGGATTGCTGACCCGTACCGTGTGCAGAAGAGAGCAGTAAAACCCCACACTTCACTTTGTACTTTTGTACAGGGATCCCTCACTTTCCACGGTTAATTGGGACTGAGAGCCCCCCCCTGCGTCTACCGAATTCCGTGAAGTAGGATCAACCCCCCAACTGACGTATACATACACATGTTTATGTGTAAATAATATCAATAAATACATATTAAATGCTATACATGCTTATAATAACAATTAAACATTCAAAAATAATGCATAAGATGACAATAAAATATAAATACACGCACTCAGATGCGCACCTTACAAAAATGTAACTACTGTAGTTTTGATGGGAAGTTTTGGGTTGTTTTTGTTTTGTTTAGGGTTTTTTTTTTTGTTTTGTTTTTTTTTTGCATAATTGGCCTTGTTTTTGCAACATTTTCCTTAACTTTTTTCCTAATGCTTCCTTAATTTCCTTTTTTTTTTTTTTTCTATTTCGATGAATATTATTTTTTTTTTTTTTCTATTTCGATGAATATTTTTTTTTAAAAATGCACTGAAGCTGCATGAATTGAAGCGCGAAATAGCGAGGGAGCCCTGTATGTCTGTTGCATTTTGGTGTTTGAAGCCGCGTTTCTTTAAGGCATCCCAGACCCAACACGCCTCTTAACCGTGTGCGTGTGTGCATACGTCCCCTGAAGTTTTTCCATTTGCTCTCTTTTTCAGCGGCGACACCTCTAAAAAGCTAAAGGCAAAGAGGACAGGTAAGCCTTTTTTGAACTTTACTTCCCATAACAGCTCAACTCTACAGATTATAATGTACATATAAAGTTCTAAAGTCTCACTCTGAGACCTAAGAATCTATTTATAGTATAAAATATAAAACTTATTTGTTCATTCATATACAAAAATTTGTTATATTATGTCTATTACGTATCGCTTGCCGTCATTTGGAGCACCATGTCATATGTTCTCCCATGTCCATGTTTATGGAGGATGGTAGGAAAGTGGAGGACCTGCACAAAAACTACAGAGATGCTGGAAACATTCAAATCAGCACATCTGGCACTCGCAGCCACTAGCAGATCATAGACATTGAGATCACCACCTCCATTATGCTAATATATACATTATACTCATACATTGTAGGTGGCTAATTGGTACATTTTTATAGATATAGCTGTAAACTAACCATCTACACTAGTGGTAATATTGTAAAGTACAATTTGGTGTAATGAAAATAGCTCAAAATGCTATCTAGTGGCTTAGGTCATTATGAACCATACAAGGCTGATGTTGATGTAAAGTCAACTGTGTGGTACTTCTCTTAAAAAGAATATTAATGCTATCTAATCTCTCTGTGACAAAAACTTAAATTGCCTTTTTAAGTTTAAAACTGTCACACCATTGGATGACATAAAAACGATTAAGAATTACATCTAGATAAAAAAAAATGTTTATACATTTTACTTATGAGTAAACCAAGAATAATTTCCCCCATCACCGCGGGTGCTCTGGGATAAATTCCGGCTTCAAAAAACACCCATCTCATCTTTAGAATGTAATGAGACTCGGCAGGTTTTTAGACTGAGTGTTAAATGAATGCCTGTCTACCTGAAAACAATGTCCATACAGTGGAACATGCCATGTTCAGTCATTTAAATGAGAGATACTTTATTTTTGGATTCCCCCCCCCCCCCATTTTCGACCTAAATTAGTCATTGCCTTCCTTACATCAACCAGGGAGGGGCGAAAGCATACACATGCCCCCTTCATGACATGCAATGCTAGCCACCTGAATCTTTTTGAACTGAGGCGCATGCGTATTTGGGGCAGTCTAACACACTCGGAGGGAAAGCCCTATTCACCCCCTCACATGAATGAGCTCACAGATGTCCATGATTGGCTGGCAGTCTCTGTTAGTGTCAGGGAAGTGAGTGTATGCTGTCGCTCTCTCCCGTGAGAGCTCGGCCAATGAGCTCCCATGGACTCACCCCACCAACTTAAAGGAATGTGCTATCCATTGGCTAGCCAGCCATTACTGTTCACTGTGTGCACTACTATTCCCTGTGATTGACAGGTAGGTAAGTGTATGCCATCCCATCCGTCCCATGAGAGCTTGACTATTTATCTCCCGTTGGCTCCTGGTCATGGAACCTGTGATCTCCAGGTTGGCAGTCGTGTACCCTGTTAATGCGCCACTCAGTAGCCCATCATGAAGGAATCTTTAACCTCGCCTCACCGCTGGTGCCTATACTTCAACCTGTGCACATTTTCAAATATATGCTAATTAAGGCTCATTATTCAAGGGATCTTGAAGGAGGGCCACATTTTTTTAAACCCTAGTTTCATGGTTTATGTCCTGCACTCCAACTGATACGCTCCAGTCTCGTTTATATGTAGAGCAGCGGATCGAGGTCATCGTTAACATCCTGCTGTCCTCTTAATTCCATGAAGGACGCAGCAGCGAATCAGAAGTCTTGATGTTTTAATTCCGAACAAATGCAGACAGGTCAATGGTTGCCATGACAAATTCCTTTCGACGTATTGTCATTAGAGAGCACCGCCGATGCCCCCGCAGAGCTGAGCATAGTTACTGTTAATCACTGAAGCTTTGCATCATTATAGACTTTCACACAGGTGTTAACATAATAAGCAAGGGCGTATGCGTGCGTTCGTATGTGTGTGACAGTAAGAGGGTGACTGCTGGTTGCTAAGCCTGTGGATTGAGCCGCCGTGTTTCCTTTTTTCTGACACGTAGGAGGCTGATTGACTGCGCTGACATCAACAAGTCAAACTATTTTTAAACCGCATCTCTTGGGTCTTAATTACAAAAAAACACCCAATGAGCAAATCTGTCTCCTTTGCAAGTGCCGCATCTTTTTTTTTTTTTTTTTTTTTTTTTTTTTTTTTTTTTTTATAGGGGGGTCAGAATCTATGACAGTGTGATGCCCAGGGAAATTAAATCCTTTTTATTTAATTTTTGGAAACAAGCACAGACATTGTTTAGATAACAGGAAATTAATTAGATTATTGTCTTACATGTATCATCTATAAGTTGCTCAACTATCCTGAGTGCAAACATGCTTTTAGGGAACTCAGGAGCCATGTCCTATAAATGCAGTTGTAATATTCTTTTATTAATGCATTCGATTGATTAAGGTGCCTTACAAATCATGTTGAATACATCCCAGTTTAACAAAACCCATTCATGTTCATTAACCTCTGGATCTACATTTATCTAAACAGAGGACTAATTGACAAAATGTCTGACTGAACAAATAGAATTTCAACTTGAGCATACTAGTAAAGATTGAGACCAACGGCGTCTTGAACATTAACAGGATGGCCCGCTGGAAGGGTTTGGGGGGGAAAAAAAGAAGAAAAAAAAAGAAAAACAAACCTTTTCTGACTACTGCTTTAGCTCTGTCATTATTCTGGATAATAATTAGGGACCTTGATGAGGGTCGTTTAAAAAGTCTGACTAACTTTTTTCACTATCAGTGTGAGAGCTTCTATACCAAGGGGCTCCAGGTGCAGCAACTGTGGAAGAACTGTGTAAACCTCAGGGGAGACGATGTTGAAAAATATACTCGACCATTGCATCATGAACTTTTTAGCTTACCCTACAATGTCTGAATGAAGCAGACATGGTAGGTTCTGCCTTCCGGGCGAATTGGATGTTGTTCATGATTTTACTGGAACATCCAAATATCCGAATTTTTCTGTATTACTGCTGTGTAATGGCATGCTTAAGAATATGTCTGAGATTGAGGGGGAAAAGCACTGTTTAATACCAGTATTTAAACTAACAGTGGACTAAGAACAGCCGAGATGAGGATCAGTACCTCCAAGTCTGAGGCCATGGTTCTCAGTCGGACAGGGGTGGAATGCATCCTCCGGGTCGGGAATGAGGTTCTGAATAAAGTGGAGGAGTTTAAGTATCTTGGGGTCTTGTTCACAAGTGAGGGAAGGATGGAGCGGGAGATCGACAGATGGATCGCTGCAGCCTCTGCTGTTAAGCGGAGCCTGTACTGGTCCATCATGGTGAAGAAGGAGCTGAGCCGCAAGGCGAAGCTCTCAATTTACAGGTCGATCTACGTTCCAACCCTCACCTATGGTCACGAGCTTTGGGTAGTGATTGAAAGAACAAGATCGCGGATACAAGCGGCTGAAATGAGCTTCCTTTGCTGGGTGGCGGGCTTCTCCCTTGGTGATAAGGTAAGAAGCTCTACCATCCGTGGAGAGCTTGGAGTAGATCCGTTGCTCCTCCGCATTGAGAAGGGCCAGTTGAGGTGGCTCGGGCATCTGGTCAGAAGGCCTCCTGGACGCCTCCCTGGTGGGGTGTTTTGGGCATGTCCAACCGGGAACAGACCCCGGGGTCGATCTAGAACACGCTGGAGGGACTATGTCTCTCGGCTTGTCTGGGACCGCCTCGGTGTCCCCCCGGGAAAGTTGGAGGAAGTGGCTGGGCAGAGGAATGTCTGGACCTCTTTGCTTAGGTTGCTGCCCCCGCGACCCGACCCTGAACTTAGCGGACAATGATGGTGGTGATGATGATGATGATGATGACACATACAAATGCGCACCTTACATAAAAATGTAAGTAGTTTTCATGGGGGTTTGGGTTGTTTTTTTTTGCATAATTGGTCTTATTTTGCTGCATTTTCCTTAACTTTTCCCCCTATCCTTCCTTAATTTCCTTGTTTTTTAATTTGATGAATATTTAAAAAAAAAAAAAAAAATCACGATGCACTGAAGCCACATGAATTAAAGTGCAAAGTATCAAGGGATCTCTATATTTTGTCAACAACTATTGACCCAGGCCTTTTGTGTGCTGTGCTGTGAGCTAAACTAAAGCCCAACTGCACGGCGTAGAGGTGTGTCTATTATGTACTCCACGGAAACACAAGTAAAATTAATTTCAATTTTCTATGGTTTATTTTTCATTTTAAAGTGTAAAGTGACACAGCTGATTCAAATGGCCAAAAAAGACTGTGAGTCAGGTATATTGAGCCAAGCATTATGACCAGCAGTGCTTATATTTTAATTGCTGCTCTGAGGTTTTTATTAGAAAACCATAGATTTGTGTACAATGGGCAGTGGTGGCCTGGTGGTAAAGGTGCTGGATCACTAATCCTAAGGTTGGGGGTTCAAGCACCACTCTCAACAGGTTGTGACTGTCCCCCCCAGTGCAGCTAACTGGGTTATCAAAGGCCGGTCATGTCTCCCACTGTCTATGGTGAGAAGCGTGTAAAAGAACCATTGCTGACTTTCAGCAAGAGTATCTGCATAGCTGTCAGCATGGTTCTGTCCTACGATGGCCTGGCAAGCTGTCCAGGGTGTGCTGTGCCCTCGCCCAGAGTTGGCCGAGATGGGCTCCACCCTCCCCGCGATTCTAATCAGGATAAAGCGGTTCAGAAAATAAATGACGATTTGTGTACAAACAGTAAAAATTACATAAAAGTATTTTTATGACCAGAAAATGTACTTTATTTAACTAGAAAAAAGAAATATAGAAAATAACATTTAAATCAGTGATGACCCTTTGCATCACTAGCGATGAAATGGCTTGTAATGTGATGCGATAGTTAAATTTGCGATCTGATTGTGAGCAGACGGGGCCGACTGAAGCCTTTTTCTGTGATACCCCTTGCACATTAGGTCAGCTTACTCCACTAAATTGCCTATAGGTATGATTGTAAAATGAATGGTTGTTTTAGTCTGTGTTAGCTGTGCAGTAAATTTGGGAACTGTACATGGTGAATACACCACCACCACCACCACCACAACAACCCTGATTAATGAACAGTATAGATAACAAATGACTGGATGTTGTCAGTGTCATGATTGTTAAAGGTGATGTTTTTATTGTCTATTTTAAATGAGAAATAAATTAATATGCGAGATGTGTCAGAAACATTTCTGCATCACAAAGTCACCGAAATAGGGTTTCTAAGTGTTTTTTTTTAGTAAACACAGTAAGTATATATTTATAAAGACTTTTCCTTCAGTTTTCGGCAGATGGATACTGCATGGTTCACCAACTCGCCGACTAAATGCTCCAGTTTTCGAGAGGAGTTTGTGCTGAAAAACTGATACAGTGCATTTTGTGATTTAAAATTGTTGATATGTAGTGGATGACAATTACTTGAAGCAAACAAAACAATAAATAGACCAGAGGGAGTCCAGGTGCTCTGCCTCGGTGAAATATTTGACATTCCAGTATATAAAAAGTGACTCCATGACCCTGAAGCAAGGCCAAGGTAACCTATATACAAACCCACCTGATTTGTCCCTGAAGGGGACCATTACACCAAATTTGGTGATCCCATATCATTTCCTTGCAAAGTTATTACACTCCCAATTAATATGGAAGGATGGATGGAACCCATTTCTGTAGCTTCTGTTGTTTTCATCTTTAGTGCTGGTGGGAGGTAAAATATAAAGGCTTTAACCCAAAAACAGGCACAACTGGAAAACAAATTGGAAAAAGTAAATATTATTATTCTCCTATTCAAGATCCAATTAAAACATTCTTGTTATTATTATTATTTAAATAACATGTATATTTTGGATTGTTCAGTTGTATCTCACAGTAACTTATGAAACTCATACACTTGTATATATATATATATGTGTGTGTGTGTGTGTGTGTGTGTGTGTGTGTGTGTGTGTGTGTGTGTGTGTGTGTGTGTGTGTTTTATTGTTTAAAAAAATAAATAAATAAATAAAGTTATTTGATTTTATGGCCAAGAGATATATTGGATATACACTAATGCTCTCATTTCCTCTTGTTCACTTGTGCAGCAACACAAACACTGGCAGGAGAAATAGATAACAATGAAGCTCAAAAAATCATCCACTCCTGCAAACAAACCTCACCTCTCGCTGCAGAGAAAAAGATGTTTGTGCTTGAGAGGCACTAGTGAGGAAGAAAAGGTGTGTGTGTGTGTGTGTGTGTGTGTGTGTGTGTGTGTGTGTGTGTGTGTGTGTGTGTGCGCGCGCGTGCGTGTGCGTGCAAGGGGGATGCTGGAGAGAGGTTGGAAAAAAGGCGATAATTGCAGACCTCGACAGTTCATTTTGCCCATGCGAGTAAGAAAAGCGAAGCAGTTCCTTTAGTATTATAGCAGAGGTGCTTGTTTGCTTCCTCAGCCCTGGTTTCCAGGCCAAAATAATCTGTAGATGAAGTCCTGCTGTGAGTCCTCCAGTTGCATTTTTGATTTGCCACTTCAGTTTTCACCGGAGCTGTTTCCTCCGGATCATTATTTCTACCGAAGCACAGTGCAGTGTGTTGGTGTATGTGGTGTATGTGCTTTACAGTACCTACAGTTTTAATAACCTTGGAGTCCCTTACATTGGCAAACCTACATCGCAACTTTGCTGAATCAAAACACATCAATTGTTGTTTTCATGTGATAGTTACTGTATTGCTGCTTAATTAATGCAACGATGCTGCATATCTTATTTTATAACAGAAGTACCGTATTCAACATGATAAAAAAATTGGGGTTGTGGGGGGTTATTAAAATGTTACCAGCAGAGTGGAACGTTAAGTGCTTATTACCATCGAGGTGGAAAACATGAATAATAACAGAACAATAAGAGTTTTCATGGTATTTGTGTGATTCATCTTGTGGTTTCAACCAAACTACTTACATGAAACTGAAAATAAACAGAAAACAGTACGATTTAAAAAAAAAAAAAGACCCCTTTAATCATTTTCTTTAGACATTTTCCTAGAAGTAAAATCGAGCCAATCAACACTGTCAACTTTAGCACATGGCACATTGAGCCAATCAGCACGAACATAAACAAAAGCACATGGCCAGGAACGTCCTTAAATTTATGAAGTCAGTGAGCAGGAGAATCAGGTGAAAAATCCTCATTACTTTCTGAGGTCCATATCTGGCTCATCACTCCATTCATTCAGAACATCCCATAGTTTTGCTGTAGCAGTTTCTAATGGTTCATCGGTTATTGAACATTTTTACCAAGAGAACACAGCAAAATATTTTCCTGTTTTTTAAATTACAGCAGAACAATCAAATGTGCTGTTACTGATGAACATTATAGACATTCCCCAGTGGCAAGGGGTCTTGAAATATTGTATAAACTCACTTACAGGCAGCGAACGCCTCATTTTACAGTTACAGAGACTGATCAAATAAAATTGGTGCTTGATCTACCATTTTGGTACTTCCAGTACACATGGGTGGTTATTAGACCTAAGATCAAAAACGGTGGGGGGGGGCACTTATTACATTGAATACGGTATATCTCGTTATTCAATGTCGCTGTCAAGGCCCATAATGATTTGTGGTAGTGATTTTTCTGTTTTCAGCAATTTATAATTTTCTGTCGTATCAAATTCTCAATAAGGGCTGCAAGTCATAACCTTTGGGTATTTCTGTACTGCATATTTTGCATTTATTTTTTTTTCTTCTACCAACGACAATGTAGTAAAACTTCTTCTTTTCCTTTCGGCTGTTCCCTTCAGGGGTCGCCACAGCGAATCATCTGCCGCCATCTCACCCTATGCTCTGCATCTTCTTCTCTTATACCAACTACCAACTGCCTTCATGTTCTGCTTCACCACATCCATGAATCGTCTGTTTGGCCTTCCTCTGGGCCTTCTGCCTGGTAGTTATAACTTCAGCATCCTACTACGGATATACTCACTATCCCTCCTCTTTACATGTCCAAACCATCACAATCTAGCCTCTCTGACTTTGTCTCCAAAACATCTTACATGTGCTGTCCCTCTGATGTGCTTATTCCTGATCCTATTCATCCTCGTTACATGGAGCACATATCTAAGTGCTATTTTCATGACCAATGCAGCATGTGATCCTATATTCATCATACTTTGGGTAAGCATTCTTCTACCTATACATGCTGCCATAATTCCATGACTCCATTTAAGATTAGAGGGCAGTAACCATCCACTTCGGTGGCTGTGGACATCCTATGAATTATAATGACGCTAATATTAATCCACTTCAGCAGAGGAGGCCTACAGGGACAATTAGTGGTATATAACTGCCTCCATGTCCACCATCGTAGTGTTGTGTTGAAATATTGCTGCAATTTCCCCTATAAGTCAACCTTAACTACTTCACTGTCGCTATTAAATTATCTCAGATCCTGTGAAGATGCTTCAAGATGTGAGTTTTTTAGGAAGCACAGAAAAAGAAACATGTTATCGCAAAAATATTTAAAAAATTAGAAATTCATTCATTTTCTGAACCGCTTAATTCTAATTATAGTCGCAGGGAGGCTGGCGCCCATCTCAACTGACAATGGACAAGGGCAGGGTACACCCTGGACAGCTCGCCAGGCCATCACAGGGCAGAAACATACTGACGGCTATGCAGCTACTCTTGTTGAAAATCAGCAATGTTTTTTTTACAGCCTCACACCAGAGACAGTGAGTGACATGGCCAGCCTTTAATAACCCACAATAGCTAGCTGGGAGCAATAATAAACAAGAAGACAATTTCGTTTATTACTACATTGCACTTAAATCAGAAAACTGCACACTGTCATGAAAGATTCTAGTTAAGATATCATGGAGTTCAAAATTATTTCAATGGGTGTAGTACTTGCGAAATATCTGGCCCAAGATTATTCCTGCTCTTGCATTTTGACTGAGTGAAAAATCACTGTCACTTTGTTTTGATTCTTTTTCACTGACGCGAATTACCAACAGAGCTCACACTGCAAGCCATCTTTCTCTTCTGGATTTTGTTTTTGTGCCTCATCAACTTCGCAACTCTCTTTGCTTTCTCGAATTTCAATAACTATACTGACGTCTGCAGTGTTTCTTTGTTTTTTCTGGTTTTCTTCTTTGTTTTATATGTGGCGTAAGTACTGATGCAAGATTTTTTTCATGGCTGTGGGGACTTCGAGAGCTGCGCTTTTCACACGTTTTTCCTTTAAACAGTTTTGATGACAGCCATAGCTTCATAGTTAACTAGTCATTTTTGTTCTGTCCTTTTCTGTGATGTCATCCATAATGTTGAGTGTTGCCTCTATCAACGGTCCAGAGAAAATAGTCGGTATCGATGGAGCTCGTGTTTTCAGAGCGGGGTGCCTTACCTTCTTGAAGCTCTCCAGTAAAAATACCTTTGCAAAAATCCAGTATCAATCCGGTCATCTTAATTATACTGTAATGACAACTTCTTCACCTGCTGGTCTGTATTGTATCTTTCAGCATCTACTGATAGCTGACCCAACTCTTCTAATGGAAATAACTGTGGCATTTTCTCTGCCAGCATCTTTACGGATCTTCTGTCTGACTGTGCCCTACAAAACCTGGGTCAAGAACTGACATCAATCAAACAGTTTTGTTGTCAATAGGCATCTTCAGCATCTTATGGGCAGCCATAATATAGCCTGCTCTCAGATTACTATGGATTGTCTTCACGTAACGTGGATGCAATGCTTTTTTAATAGCTGCAGTTTAATTTGGCATGCATCTATAATCAGCCAATCAAAAGCATCTATGGAACTTGCACCAAAGAAATGAGGAATCCTAGGAACGACTGTTCGTGTTTTACTTTTTCGCCGAATAAAAAAAAAAAAAAAAAAAAAAAAAAAAGAGTATTTCAGACTTGAGAAACTGGAGTTTCAGGCACATGTCGGAAAACGTGCACCCATGCAGAGTTGATATTCAAGCCCATTATCTTTAGTCGAATTGCCCAACTAGATTATTATAACACTTTTTTTAGTTCTTACAGGTGGTTTGAAACTACAGCAATCTGGTGTAGGTTTGAGAGTTGGTTTCGGGTTGTTCTTTGGGAAGGTGAACCTTAGCCTCAGTCACAGGTCAGCTCCAACAAGTTTGCACTCAATGCTGACCGGTTTCTCAATTAAAAAAGAATGAAACATGAAAAGTTGAGGCAACTAGCATGCGGTGCAAAAAAGGTGTGGAAGCATTGTGCACACCATCATTTTCAAGAGAATCAGTTCACTAGATTACCTCAAGGCACTGAATCATTCATCATCCATTTTTCTGAACTGCTTAATCTCAAATAGGGTCGCAGGGAGGCTGGCGCCCATCTCACCCGACTCTAGATGAAGCAAAAGTGCACCCTGGATAGCTTGCCAGGCCATCTCAAAGCGATATGAATTACATTGTACGAAAAAAAAAAAAACAAATGTGAAAAATCTATAAGCCTTTTGTTTAACGCCTGCTCTTTGGAAATTGACATTTACCCCAGGCATACTGTACTATATTTGCCCTTTTATTGTTATGGAGTATTGCTTTTGTCCTCCAATTTGTTTGCTCGATCTCTATTTAACATTTTTATTCTTCATATGCATTCTCTCATCTGCAGCTTATGACCCATTATTTTTGACCAACGAAAGACATCATGAAGAACACTATACATTATAATTAAGATTATTTTCTGAATGTTTTGGAATTTTTCCTTAATTACTTGCCTTGAACAAAATAAGAAGTAATAATGCTATTTCACACCTTTTCTTTCCTCACGTTTCCTTCAGCTCAAGTGGGTTTAAGAGCAAGAATGTCCTAGGTTTCAGTGCCAGGCTATCGTGTTTGTGTGTGGAGTTTTCGTGCACCCAGGAATCTAGACTCGCATATCTTGGAGAGACATGTGCCTCAAGACTTGCAGCTGTACTTGTGCAGAGATAATGACGAGAAAAGCTGTAGAAAAGTATAAAGTGGTATATACTTTTGCAAGGCACTATCGCTAAATGTAAGTCAAACCACTTCTGGTATTAGCAACAATACGGAGGCAGTCAGTTGTTGTGTGGAGGGTAAAGAGTATACTCCACCACCACCACCATGTTTGGCAGAAACCCCAGACATCACCGGAAAATGCCACCCTGAAAGACATGGTATGGATAGTCTCATGTTGTTTGGAAACTGTTGTTGGCTCAGAGGTTAAGGCTCTTGGTTACTGATCAGAAGGTCTGGGGCTCAATCCCCAGCACCACCATGGTACCATTTCACTGTTCACTGGTCCTTGAGGAAGGCCCTTCACCTTGAAATGCTCAATTGTATAAAAACACTACATGTAAGTGGTTCTGGATAAGAGTGTCTGCTTGAAGCCAAAAATGTAAAATAATACTAAATCATTTAGGGATAGATGTCTGTTGACAACCATGATGGATGTTAAGCTTTTTAATTTTTAATTTTTTTTTTTTACACCCACCGTAAATATAGGAAATGGAGCAACTAGAATCAAAAGCTTGCTTTTCCAAACCCTAATTAGTCTCCTATAGATAGACACATTTGCTATTAATGCCTTTTTAAATGATGGATGAGTTGTCTTCAACTTGCTGTGGGCTCAGAACATATTCCGTTTGTGAGATATGCCTTTCGTAAAACCAGAAAGGAATTGGACCGGGGTTGTTGATGAATACAGTGAAAAGGACTCACTAACTTTACATTTCTTTAATTTTGAATTATTTCTCTGGCATGCAATTCCTATAGGTTGAGAGGAAGGAGGTTGAGTGGAGGGGCAGAGCAGGGAGGGATGGATAGTTGAGAGGAAGACAGGTGATCAATAACAACTAATGAACACACCTGGAGTTTGGCTTCCTCTCATCTCGTAATCTAGCTCACTGCAAGATCCCTTGACTGCTTCTTTTAACAGTGAGTTAAACAAAATTGGAAAGCAGCTGCCATAAAACTCAAACAAAACCTATAGATTAGTCATAATAATGATTACGGGGGGGGGGGGGTACACTGGGAGTACAGTATGGTTGAAATTTTATGAAAAATACATGATTTGATCACTAAGACTTGATATACAGGTATATAAGTATAAATAGTTTTCTAGAAAATGGCATTAAGCGACATATAAAACCAGAGCAGGTGGCTAAGTGCTGAATTCTTAGCACTGGTGACTTTGCTAGTTTCCCCTGCGCACTCCAGTTTCCTCCTACACTTCAAATACATGCACATTAGACCAACTGGCTACTGTCAATTGCCCGTAGGCATTAATGTTAATGGGAGTGTTTTATTTGCATCTGTATATGTCCTGGATGACCATTTCTGATTGTACCCCAATGCTCAACTCAGTAGGATTGGATCCAGGTCTTCCCCCCCCCCATGACCCTGCTGTAAACAATACAGACAGTGGATGAGTGGCTGGATATCTTTATTGGAGAACATTAAAGGGCATTGTAGAATCCATTCATGAATTAATTTTATAAGCCGCTTTCCTCGTAATTAGTGTTGCAAGGAGGCTGACCGCCTATTTCAGCTGACTCTGGATGACAGCGGGGATCACCCTGAAAAGTTTGCCAGGCCATCGCAGGGCCAGTATCCATGCAACCTTTCATGCTAACTCTCACACACAATTGTGATTTAGAACCAACCACTAGCCGTCTGTGCATGTTTTTGAGGGGCAGTGACAACCAGTTGAGAGTGGGGCTTGAACCCCCCCAACCTTAGGATCAATGATCCAGCACATTGCCTGAGCACTGTAGAATTTCATGGGGAAATTCAAGGAAGAGTTGTTGTTGTTTTTTTTGTTGTTTTTTTTTATGTTCGGAGCACATCGGGCAAGCAGAAGAATCGTTGGAATACAATAGTAAGCATTAGTACACATTGTTAGGGATCAGTGGAACATTTGTATAAAATTTGCAAAAAATGGGAGCAACATCAGGAGAACATCTGTCCAAATCAGAGTGTCATTAGGATAGATCGTGATAACATGAAAATGAAACATCGGAGTGACATCATTGCTTGAAACGGAATCGTGATGATCATCATGTGAGCGCACCTTCAATATACTCACAGTAGCATTAAAGGCACTTCCTATGAGAGGAGTTACGGTATTTTCTATTTTTAGTTTGTTGTCTGCGGTTTGTGTATTTGTTCTGTTTGCAAGTCATGTTCACTGTCTGCTCTTCATGTATATGTAAATGACTGTTATTTTTCTAATTCATTCCTACTGTCAGTATCTCAGACGGCTCTGCATTGGTTCTGCATTTAGTTGCCATGATAGCGATGTTTGGCATAAATAGTACATACAGATCCTGAAAACATTGTCGTGGGATCAATTAACAGAGCACTGTCATGCCAAACAACTGTAAACACGGAGTTAATCAAAGAAGTGTATGAATATCATTTAGTGCATTGTGATGTGTGCGAGTGCAAACACACGTGTTAGCTCTTTGTATATTCATAAGTTTCATACCAGCGCACTGTCATTGTCTTCTGTTTGCCTGTCTAGGAAGATAATTTAGCTTTTCATGTCAATTTATGCATACAAATTCATACAAGATCCCTACCTGAATTATTATCCGTTAAATATAGACCAATTTAAGCTGTATAATTTTGCATCGTATATGAGATACCTCAGCTGAATGAGATGGTGAAGATGCTCTAACAATAACTTTATGAGGACTACTGTACATCCTGCATGCATCATCAATTACTGTGATCTACAAACGGATCTTATCGTTACTTTTTCCCCAGTTTGGTGGCATGCATGGCTAATGTCATTGCCAGTGCTTTAGTTGTAGCCGTCCTTAAAGTTTACTGTCACTCTAGTGGTGGATTTAAAATGTGCGGGTTTCAACTTCCTCCTAAGTGTTAATACCAGGCGTGGGGCTTGAACCCAGGACCTTCTTGCTGTGATGTAGAAGTGCAAACCATTATGCCATTGTTTCCCCATTTACTATATTCTCGTTCATTCGTTCATACATTGGCTCAATTGCTTTATTCTGTTAGGGTCATGGGGAGGCTAGAGCCAAGTGCCAAGTTTCACAGGGCCAAGGCATGTAGGTGCACACACACACACACACACACACACACACACAAA
>CM045728.1:127157297-127354797 GCA_024760905.1 Plotosus lineatus | reverse complement strand
GTATATATGTTTTCATTTTGTATGTATAATATATTATCCAGTTAAGCTCTATGATGCCACTCTAGAAATAAGACTTTTTTCTGAAGAAACGACAGGTTCCTCTGAAGTGCCTGAAGATGATCATCTGAATTGTTGTAAAGCTGTCGTATTAAAGTCTTTTTCAATTATTATTCCAGTACCGTGCCTAAGTTAATGTTTCGAAACCACGGAGCAGCTCAGCCACACACGCTCCTCAGCTGGAGCGGAAAGTTAGAGAACATACCGTCAAAATCAAAGTCCCCCAAAACACATACCATAACAAAAAGAACATAAGATAACATGAAATGTAATAAATTGGATAAACAAAACAAAATGATAAACATGCTACACCACAGTACATAAAATCACACACACAAACATTCTAAACATTAATTTAGGTACTGTACTGGCATAATGACTGAAAAAGACTTTAATACTAGAGTGCTTTCAGATTATTTCTCTCTAGGCACTTCAGAGGAAACTGTCGTTTCTTTAGGAGAAAGTCTTATTTCTTAAGAAGAGACATCCAACGTCATTAACTTTTCTAGCGCTTAGCCAGAGAAGATGTACAGCGTTTGAGTAGCACCATACAGCTTAACTGGTAATTAAAACACACTAAAAAAAGAGGCTCATTTGATAATTTGTGCGCGAATGAGGAAAAAGGGGCGTTACATCATCTCAACCAATCAGCAGGATGGAGGACAGCCATTGGCTGAGTTTGAGTGACGTGTCAGTTGCTTGGTGTGTGTGTGTGTGTGTGTGTGTGTGTGTGTGTGTGTGTATATTTGTATATATATGTATGTATATGTATGCATTGAGCTGCCGTAGCATGTTAGCTCAGGATAGGAGTTGAGCGTGCTCAGTTCTAAATGTCCGAAAACACTGCACGCTCATAACTGTAATAGGGTCGCTCGGTCATGGACGAGCATAATGCAAAAACAAACAAACAACAACATACAAAACAAATTAAAACAAACAAAAAAACAATTTGACTCTGAGAACTCCGCGACGTTGCCCTCTAGGCAGCGCCATCTTGAAGATGTGGCGTTCAGTGTCAAAGGGCATGAAGCAAGTTTATCCTTTTGGTATCGTTTGTTAAACATGCTACAGAACATAAAATCTCACACACAAACATTCTAAACATTAACTTAGGTACTGTACTGGAATAATAATTGAAAAATACTTTAATACTAGTGCTTTACAACAGGATATGCTGTAGAATGTTTATATTTTATCAATAAATATAACAGTAAAAATTAAGTTTTTCCTGATCATTACCACATTTTACTACACTAATACTGTATTAATGAGTAAGACTGTATAGAATGTGTTATGTGTTTAGGAAGCATGTTTTAACGCATGTAATAGATACATAGTATTTTACTTCTGGTTGATCATTCATGCATGTAATATGATACATGGGGTTTTACTACCAGGTACAGAACTCACGGATTATCTTGATTAGCGGGAGGGGCCGGAACCGAAATCCTGCGAATGAGGGCCTACTGTATGTGTGTGGATATATATATATATAAATCTGTCATTATATTATATATATCTACTTGATTCTAAGCATACTGAAAAAATAATATATTGTACACTGTTCATATAACCCACCTACTCACAAAAGAATTCAATAATTTACAGTAATCTTTGATTTAAAAATCATTTTATTGATTTAAAACATGAGTTTTTTTGCTTCCTTTAATGATATGGTGCTTAAAATCTGTTGTACATAGCAGTGATATGAGCTCACCTGACCTGCTACTCTAATGGTTAACATGTCATAATTAAGTATCAAAATGTGTTTAATTTGCTTCTCTATGTTTCCCTATAGTCTTCTTTTTCTTTTCCTTTTGGCTTTTCCCTTTTTTCTCAAGGGTCGCTACAGTGAAAAATGTTTGATTTGGTATAGGTTTTTACGTCGGATTCCTTTCCTGACACAACCCTTTAGCAAGGGGCGGAAACACACTCAGGGCTATGCAGATACTCTTGACGAAAGTCAGAAATGGTTCTTTTACATGAACCTCTCACCATAGACAGTGAGCGACATGACCGGCCTTTGTGAAGTTTTCAGTTTCCTTGCAAATTATTCCCTTTCATTTTTAAGGAAAAGTGACAGGTTAGAGACTTCCATACAAAAAGTTTGAGAAACTGAGATTTACTGGCATTTGCCCGATTCAGAGCATTTTGCGATCATTCGTATTTTGTTTGCATTTTGTTATTGCTAATAACAAATAAAAAGCAAATGTCTCGAGATCAAAATATTCACTGGCCTTTCTTCGCAAAACATCTTGCAAATTTTTTTTTTTTTTTTTTTTTTTTTAATTCACATCACCCGTTTTTCTATTGCACCTCTATTGTACTAACAGAATAAGAAAATAAATAAATACATAAATGAACAAATAAATAAATGAATATTAATCCTATTTATACCACCATTTTTTTTTTTCTTTTAGATATTGTATAAAACCGTGAAACTTGGAATTTGTTGGCCAGTATCCCTATTATTTCCTCACCGGGTTTCTTGAAGACGCATTCATTTATAACGTCAAAATTTAGTTTTATATTATCAGATTCAGTCATAAGTACATAAACCGGGCAGTGGTGGCCTGGTGGTAAAGGTGCTGGATCAGTGATCCCAAGGTTGGGGGGTTCTCCATGGGTTGTCACTGTCTCCCCAGTGCAGCTAACTGGATTTTCAAAGGCTGGCCATGTCTCTCACTGTTTATGGTGAAAGGTTCAGGTAAAAGAACCACTGCTGACCTTCGACAAGAGTAGCTGCATAGCCATCAACGTGTTTCTGCCCTGCGATGGCCTGGCGAGCCGTATAGGGTGTAGTCTGCCCTCGCCCCGAGTCAGCTGAGATGAGCGCCAGCCTCCCTGCGACTCTAATTAGGATTAAGCGGTTCAGAAAATGAATGAAAGAATAAGTACATAAAACTTAGACTAACGAGCAACTTAATAACATTTAGCAGATGATTTAGGAAAAACAAGCTCAAGCATTAAGGAGCACATATGAATCTCTTCCTTGGTGCTGATTATGCGGAAGTTTTAAAAATAAAGATTATCGAGTTACTAGTGCATTGTAGTATTGTAATCGAAGATATTAAATTTGTGCAACAGTGTTTTGCACTTTCACCTTCATTATTCAATCCCTTAATTGCAAGTCCATCTAAATTCATAACATGCTGCCCTATGACATATTAAAGCAGTCCAGCATCTTTGGCCTCTCAGTGGCAGTAAATCTAATGTTTGCAATATGGAAGTTGCGTGTGGTTCACTGATTATCTTCCCCCCCCATCCTCCAGAACCTCATTTGAATTTTATTATTATTATAACTATCGTTCAAGTCAACAGAGCCACAGGAGCACAGTCTTTTTTTTTTTTTTTTACACTGAGCTGTAAATATATAAATAAGTGTAAGGTTACCAAGGAAGAGAATGAAATATGGCATTTCCATTTCAATGCAAATGAGGGAGAGAATGAATGCAGGTTGGATTTACAGTGCCTCATTATAATGATACCATTGTGCCGGTGTGTTTCTTTTAACAGTACAATCTCCTATAGGCTGAGGAAATTAGTGTGCAGCCCTCTGCGTACCACACAAATGAAACTGTCAGTTCAACTCGTTGCCTGCTAAAAGGAGCGGCACGGAGGCACCTCAGTCCTCCGTCAGAGTCTCTCCAGTCAGGACTTGTGTGTGAATTTTAATGTTAAACCATATTCAAATTCAGAACCACTTAATCCTAATTACGGTCACGGTGAGGCTAGCTCTCATCTCAGCCGACTCTGGGTGAGGACAGAGTACACCCTGGACAGCTCGCCAGGCCATCGCAGTGCAGAAACACTATGCAGCCTACTCTTAATGAAAGTCAGCAATGGTTCTTTTACAGACTCGCACCATAGACAGTGAGAGACATAGCCACCCTTTGATAACCCAGTTAGCTGCACTGGGGGGGGGGGGGGGGGGGGGGGCAATCACAACCCACTGACAGTGGGGTTTGAACCCCCAACCTTAAGATCAGTAATCCAGCACCTTACCAGCAGGCCACCATTGCCCCTCTTAAGGTTAAACCATTAATGGAAAAACTAATAGAAATGTACTGATTTGTAAGAAATGTTGAATTCTTTTCTGGGGAGCTTGAAATTTCTCAAGCAACCAACGATCACTCATTCACGTAAACACTGCCATTGTTGTTACTTGCATATTACAGTGAACTTCCATGACAACACTTGAACGTTTATGCCGGCGTAAACATCAAATATGATGACATATTGGTCAAAGGTAGCATCACTCATATGCAAGTTATGACATATCATATTTACAGTGTTGCACAAGCAATAAAGATTTTAAACAATTATTCTAACAATACATTTTTATCCTGAAATAAACCACAGAGTGATCCAGATGCTGATGTGCTGATGGGATACATCTTTTGAAATACATATTTTTTTTGCTTATGATGTGCTCCATAGAAAAAGACCTTGGCATACTGTTATCAACCAATCAGAATCGAGTGATGTCAAAAATTTAATGTAAAAAAAAAAAATAATAAATCTAATTACCAAGCTGCCAATTGGTTAGCATTAGCTTATTTTTGTTCCAATTTAAAAAAGCATCGTTCAGTACAATAAAGTTGAGCATTTATTGGGTAAACAGTGTATTTTATTATGAAGTTCAATTGAGTCCATATTGTTTATTTAAATAATTTATATAGTTGTAATATATGTTCAATTCAGTGACTTTATATTAGCCTGTACAAAACATTGTGAGTGTAACAAGGATGACTGACGTTGAAATTTTCCAATATGACAGTATATTTTGGCACATCCATTCACAGAACAGAGTGGATCAAATCATTTTTGCTATTGGAGGTGGGTGGGGAAAAACCAAAAATCTCTACATCATTGGTGTGTAGCAGCTATCAATGAAATATAACAGAAGACCACATGTTAGGTATATTAGAAATAGTTGTAACTTTGCTATACAGTCGGCCCTCTACTTACGAAATTAATCCGTTCCAGCGCCTTTTTCGGAACCTGGAGTTTTCGTAAGTAGAGGTGTATTTTACATTTAAACTGCGTGATTGTTTCCAAGGCTCCCAATACTACCCCATAAACCCTTTTAAAAATGATAAAAGTACACCAATTTTGTATGAAATATGTGTTGAAAGTAAAAGAAAATCATTTATTAAACCATTTAAACATTTTATTAACATATTAAACCATTTTATTAACATTTATTAATTGGGCAGTGGTGGTCTAGTGGTATAGGGCGCTGGATCGCTGATCCAAAGGTTGGGGGTTCGAGTCCCACTCTCCACAAGGTTGTCACTGTCCCCCCCCAGTGCAGCTAACTGGGTTATCAAAGGCGGGCCATGTCTGTCACTGTCTATGGTGAGAGGTTGATGTAAAAGAACCATTGCTGACTTTGGTAAAGAGGAGCTGCAAAGTCGTCAGCGTGTTTCTGTCCCTTGCTAAAACGGGTTGTGACAGGAAGGGCATCCGACGTAAAAACATCTGCCAAATGAAAATGTGCAAATCAGATGATTTGCTGTGGCGACTCCTGAGTAAAAGGGAAAAAGCCAAAAGGAAGACAGACATTAACATTTATTAATTCAACCATTATTATTTTTTATCAACCATTTTTTTTATTAACCAAATCAAACAATATTAAACATTATTTAACATTTGTGACGCGCTCGCTAAGTGTGAGAGGCGTCATGGAGCTTTTGGGGCAGAAGGCGGCTTGTCCGGACTTTCGATCTGTCAAGCAGGCAACTGCACTCTGAACACTTGTTTAGTACTCAACATTCACTCGTTTGCTTGAGGGGTCGGAGGTCCGATTGAGCCGTGTCCCGTCTTGGGGGCTCCGGTGTCAGTCGCGATGCCGCCCACACTCGGCGGAACGCGCCACATTTGTTTAGTATTCAACATTCACCTGTTTACTTGAGGGATCGGAGATCCGGATGGGTCGTGTTTCGCCCACATTCGGCGGAGCGCGCCACATTTTATTAAACATTTAGTGAATTAAAAACGAAAAATAAGCTGCAATGAATACTCTCAAAAAAACTCTCGAAACTCACGAACCAACAGTACATCTCTCCTTTTGTGTGTGTGATAAACAAGCTTTGTGGATACAGTACTATGGAGATTCAGCTCCCTCCTGATCAATGGGAGGCCAGCGGGGCGGGATGTTGGGAGACAGCCAATGAGAGAGCAACTCGCACATTGTTTGAATGTTTGAATGGGGCGTTTGGCGCTTTTCGTATTCAGAGGTTGTTTCGTATACAGAGGATGAAAATTTAGGAAAATGTTTTTCGTAACCTGGATTTTTCGTATTCAGAGGTTTTCGTAAGTAGAGGGCTGACTGTATTTTCAGTTTTACCATCAAACACTAGATAGAAAATGTAAAACAGTTAGTCACATTTTATAATTTATTCAAATATATTTAAATGTTTGGATGTCAAACATAGACTGGAATTTACAATGTTGGAAACTTATTAAGATCATCAAAAGAAACTAGACAAATAAAAATGACTGAAAATGAAAAGTTCTTTCATGCAAACTCACATTTTTTACTTTAGGAATCGAGCCTTTGCATATTTGGGCAAAAGTTTATGGACACGACCGTAACACATATGCTTCATGATTGTTGGGGTCCTGGTTCCATTCGTGTTTGCTGTTATAATAAATTTCTCTCTTCTTTATGGCTAATCCCTGGATTTTGAAGGGTGGACGTGTTGATTTGGGATCTTTCATCTACAAGAGCATTATTAACATCAGGTGGGTACACCTGGGTACACCCTTGGCTCATCTTAAACATGTTCACTAGGGTTGAGATTATGCACTATGCAAGTAACCCACGTTCTCCCACTCCAACTATGGAAAGGCATACCTTCATAGGGCTCACCGTGTGCATAGGGGACAGTCATGCTAGACTAGGTTCAAACCTCTTAGCTCTAGTGAAGGGAAACTGTAACCAAACAGTGAACAAAAACATTCTAATTATTAGCGCTTTCAACTTCGCAACTTCGTGCTACCAACTTCGGTAAGAAGCTGCATATGGTTCTGAGGATCAAGTGTCAATAAACTATTGAAGTGTACTTTTGTTACTTTGTGAAACAAAGCACAAAATTTTCATCATGAACTAAAATGATCTTTCTTTCGAGGCTGTAATGATTTCTTCTATGATTTTTTTTTATTTATTTATTTTTTTTTTTTATGTGTCCATGTTAAATTTTAAAATCCTCCAATTAATTGTTTGTTTTGTTTTTTTTTTTACCTGGAGTATTTATTATTTGCTTCTCTCTCTCTCTCTCTCTCTCTCTCTCTCTCTCTCTCTCTCTCTCTCTCTCTCTCTCTCTCTCTCTGTCTAATTCTCTCTCCCATGTACTGGCTCCTCACATTTACAAAATATGTAGTTGATCCTACCTGTTAGATAACGCTTCTCCTTGGCAATCCATCTGATTCATTCCCATGCAGAGCGAGACCTGAGATGGGATTTGGGTCCTGAGAGAGCAAGCAGGTGTGAAAATACAATGTTGTGTTCATTTGGATGATGGATTACCGGGAGGCCTTCTAAGCCACAAAAGCTTGAGGAGTTGGAGTCTAAGTGTGTTTTCATGAGGACTTCCTTTCTCTTTTATTCATATGGATTTTCTATAGACTTGAACTGACTTGTCAACGGGTAACTGTGACGCTGCAGCTATCATTCTAATAACATTTGAGTTAAATGTCAGATATTTCTTTCTACCTTTTTTTTGTTTGTTTATTTTTACCTCAACCCAGAACATAGACTTGTTGGAGCCATTGGCCATTGGACTCACAAACTATCTTTTGTCTGTCTGTCAGATTATTTGTCATTCATCATCATTTTCTGAACTGCTTAATCCTAATTAGGGGAGGCTGGGGAACATCTCAGCCAACAATGGGCTAGTGCAGAGTACACCCTGGACAGCTTGCCAGGCCATCACAAGGTGGAAACACGCTGACGCCTATGCAGCTCCTTTTGACAAGAATCAGAAATGGTTCTTTTTTCCTCTAACAATAGTCATTGAGGGACATGGCCAGCCTTTGATAATCCAGTTAGCTACACTAGGGATGACCTTGACAACCTGTTGAGAGTGGGGCTTGAACCCCCAGCCTTGGGATCAGTGATCCAACATCTTACCTTCAGGCCACAACTGATCCATTTGTTCGTCTGGGAACAAAATCTTGACCACGTGTGTGGATGGATTTTCTTTAAAGTTGGTGGGGGACACTACCTAATTTAAATCCCAGAAATTATTTGATTTTGATATGTCAGAGTCTAAGATGAAAGCATGAGGAAGGTCACCAAGTTTTGGAGCTAGAATGTTAATAACGTTCCAAAGAGTGCTGAGAGACTATTACAATAAGACACTAACAGGAAACTATATATGGATTTTCAAATAAGACAATTACCTTTGACCCTTGAAGGGTTAAACCCATCTGGTAATGTTCAAATGATAGAGCTTTTCTGCTGACTTAATCACGTCTGTGTACTATAGAAAACATGGGTAATTAAAACCAGTACCCATATAGGGCGTATTTGCGACATACATGCTGCGTGGTGGAGGTTCCCTTTATAAGTGCACTTCTAGTTTGACGTCTAATTCCACAATGGTGAGGCTACCTGATGTTTCTCAATTTCAGGATCACTCAACCCTTCAAGAACATTTAAACAATTAAGACCATAACGTTAGCTAGTTAAAATAGTGTCAGAGTAAAGTCTTGTTGCTTTGACAGATAAAAGATATTTATCAAAACATTTTCTTCTTTGGCTCAAAGAGCTTTTGTGCATCTATCTGTTCTTGGTTACTGTGTTTAGGTTATTGAGCCTCTTCGGCTGTTACATTGTGAATGTTAATGTTTTTACAGCCACGCACTCGTGTATGTGGATGATTGATTCTAATTATACATCTAAACTAACTGTCTGTGCACTTTAGCTAGCAGTATTGCCCTTTTTCCACGTCTCAACCACACAGGGCCTTGTGCGTGATATAATTAAGTTCCGTCAAAGTTAATTCTGCATGATACATTAAGAGCTTTCTTATACATGGATAAAAAAGATTGTCCTTCTTTGACTTCTACAGTTTTACCATTTGTAGTCTGATGGACTGCTTCATAAATAGATTGTGTAGCGTCAAAAATCTCAGCAATTAATCCAACCCAGGGCAGTGGTGGCCCATTGGTAGGGTGCTGGATTACTGTCCCATGGGCTGGGGTTGAAGCCCCATTTGTCACTGCTGCCAATGGCCCAAGCAGCCCCAGTGCAGCAATCTGGGTTATCAAAGGCCAGCCATGTCTCTCGCTGTCTATGGTTTCTGCTCTGCGATGGCCTGGCGAGCCGTCCAGAGGGTACTCTGCCCTCACCCAGAGTCGGCTGGCATGGGTGCCAGTTTCCTCGTGACCCTAATTAGGATTTCGCGGTACAGAAAGTTGTACAGAAAGAGTACATTCTGGACAACTTGTCAGGCCATCGCAGGGAAGAAACATGCTGACGACTATGCAACCTACTCTTGGCGAAGATCAGCAATGTTTTCAAAGGGCAATTTGGAATAGTTAATTAGCCTAATTTGCATGACTTTTGTCTGGAATTAAATCGGGGCACCCGGAGGAAACCCATGTAAAGCATCACGGAGAACATACAAGCTACACACATTATTTTATGACTTATACTAGTAAAGTTATGGTTAGAAAGGTTTTGACAACCAAATGGATGGATAAAGTTTGGTACAGCTTTAAACTTTTGCTTTCTTTCTTCCTTTCGGCTTTTTCCCTTTCTCGGGAGTCGCCACAGCGAATCATCTGATTCACACATTTGATTTGGCATTGGTTTTTACGTCGGATGCCCTTCCTGTCACAACCGTTTTAGCAAGGGACAGAAACACGCTGACGACTTTGCAGCTCCTCTTTACGAAGGTCAGCAATGGTTCTTTTACATGTCTTTCACCATAGACAGTGAGAGACATGGCCCGCCTTTGATAACCCAGTTAGCCACACTGGGTGGGGACAGTGACAACCTTGTGGAGAGTGGGACTTGAACCCCCAACCTTAGGATCAGCGATCCAGCACCCTATACCACTGGACCACCACTGCCCCACCCATTACCGTGTTTACAGTAACTTAATGAAAAAGCGCCTTTATCAGTGCTACTCAGCAATTGTACGTGTCCGTGACGGCAACGCATGAGGTACCCAATTGAATTTATTGGGAATCAATCAAATGCTAAGAACACTTTTCTGTTTTTTTACACAGATGTATTTTGTGTTTCTGTATAGAATGAGAACTCATGTCGGCATTTGCATGTTAGTTCAGCAGCTGGTGTATCAAAACTACCGTCATTAAATGAAAACACAGTGTTTTGTTCAGTTCCATCAATTGGGATCAATCAGAGTCATTCTCAATGCAGTTCAACCGCATTAGGCTTTTACTGAAACTGGACCAAAGCACTTGTTTTTGTTCTGTACTAGAGTGTAATTACTGCAATTTTACTCGCCTAAACTACGTCTGTTCATTGCTAGTCACTGGTTTACCTCATTTTTCCCTTCTATTCATTCTTCTTTGTTTTTTTGAGCCACTTTACTCCATGAATGTTAATGTTTCACTTAGCAGGCTAAAGCCACACTCTCGTGTATATGGATGATTGATTCTAATTATGTGTCTAAACCAACTGTCTACGCTCTTTAGCCACCAATATTGCCCTTCTCCAAGTCTTAAACTTGCAGGACCTCGTGTGTGACATAATTAAGTTCCGTCCAAGTTAATTCTCCGCCCGGTTTAATGATGCATTGAGAGCTATTTCTTTAGCTCTATTACCAGCAGGATAAAGCAGCTCCATGGGGAATTGAGTTGAGAGTGCATGAAAGCTTTTGGACCTACCTGTTTTAAGGTTCGGCAGCATGTGTCCGGATAATACTTGAAAATGGGATATCATCATCATCATCATCCAATCCTTGGATTCCCCCCCCCCCCCCCCCCCCCAATTTCTAAACAAATGCTTATTGTGATATATTTCTTGCTAGAAGACTTTCTGACTTTGAACACACTACTCATAATTAGATAGATGTCATCTTAGGTTTATTGCTGTTGATTTTCTCTCATTTAGTTTGGGCTTCTGCGAGATAAGGCTTCTTTCATCCGATTCTTGGATGCCAATTTAAAAGATGCTAGTTTTTATCAGCAGGTTTCGCATTATGCTTTGTCTCGAAAGGCACAGATAACACTAGCTCATTAACCACATTGCACAAGATCATGAAAATGACTTGGATCCTCAAACAGTTCTACCAATAATGATAAAGGGAGCAAGCATGTTGAAGGTTATCTTTTGAACGCAGATGAACGGTGTTGATAAGCATTCGCAACTGTAATGGCGTCAATAGCTTTTATTGCTGATTAAAACTACACCAACATTAAGTTGGTGTCGTCATAGCAACAAAGCGCTTCAGTGAACACGCTCGGTGTAACTCCAAAATGTCCCTGGAGCTGACTTTGTTGAGATAATGAGCATTTAGAGTTAGACTGTGCAAATAAAAACGGCTTGTAAGGTTAAGTTGGTGTTTATTTAGTGTTGTTTAGGCCATGTCTAGAACTGAAAGGTTTAGTCTGTCTTGGGGTAGCCGAAGATGTTTAGTCTTTGTCTTGATCCTTCTTTAAATATTTAATCTGTGTCTAAAACCAGCCTTAGATGTTTAGACTGTGGCTAACACCACCTTTGAGTGTTTACTCTGTATGTAGAACTAGTTAGTCTCATTCGAGTATCAAGATTAATTTCTTTACATGTGCAAAATCGGTGCCTATGACTTCAGTTTTAACAATTCTATGGGCAATTATCTGAAAACTGAGTCTCAGAATAATGATGTCCAGAATAATTGAGGCCCAAGTTAACACATACAAGTACAGGGATCCCTCACTTTCCATGGTTAATTAGGACTGAGATCCCCCCACGACCACCAAATTCCGCCACGTAGGATCCACCCCCCGAGTGACGTATACGTACATGTAAATGCACGGACAGCTGCCACCTCCAGCTCCTTCAGTGCAGGAAGGAGCGCTACCGCAGGTCTTTCATCCCCACCGCTGTCAGACTGTACAACGCCACTTTGTAACTGTCTGTGAATTAACCGGTTCTGTGCAATAAAAAAAAAAAAAACCCGTGCAATAATCCACTTTAATCAACCACATCTACCCCCCTGTGACTGTGAACCATATCGATCCACCTACTCTGCCCCCAAGATACATGTATATTTGTATATAGCCAGTCTACATAGTTTTTATTGAATATTATTTTTATATTATATATACATTTTCTACCCCCTACTGATGGTACTTCAAGAGCCTTTAACAGTAAATTTCTCCATTGTGAAATCAATACAGCGCTATCTATCTATCATGTGTATATAATATCAAATACATATTCAGTACTATAAATGCTTATAATAACATTTAAACATTGAAAAATAATGCATAAGATGTAAATAAAATATAAATACACACACATCCAGACGCGCATGCACTCAGATGCGCACCTCACATAAAAATGTAAGTAGTTTTGATGAGGGTTTTGGGTCGTTTTTTTTGTTTTTGTTTGTTTGGGGTCTTTTTGCATAATTGACCTTGTTTTTGTGGCATTTTCCTTAATTCCCTTATTTTTTTAATTCAATGAATATTTAAAAAAAAAACAAAAAAAAAAAAACGTGATGCACTGAAGCCGCATGAATGACGCACAAAGTAGCGAGGGATCACTATATATATGATTTTGCCACATTCTTGCAATTTTTTGACAGATTTGTATTGGATGTGTGAAAAGGTTTGATTAAAATCATTACCTGGGCAGGAAAATACTGTCGGCCCTCTGCTTACAAAAGCCTCTGAATACGAAAAATCCAGGTTACAAAAAACATTTTCCTAAATTTTCGTCCTCTGTACACGAAACAGCCTCTTCTTACGAAAAGCGTCAAACGAGCCATTCAAAAATCCAAACAATGTGCGAGTTTCTCTCTCATTGGCTATCTCCTAACATCCCGCCGTTATTTAGGAGGGATGACGCAGCTCCCTCCCATTGGCTATCTCTCAACATCCCGCCCCACTGGCCTCCTATTGGCTAGGAAGGGATGATGCTGTTGTTCCAACTTTGTTCATGTTTGTGTGTCATTGCAACTGTATTTTATGGCTCAGGCTTTTAACCTTCCATAAACATTTGTAAGATTATAACGCTGCTAAGAAGACATGGTCAACACATGCACACACACTCTCACAAGTGTCAAAAGTGATTCCTGGTGCCATTGTCACTGTAAGATTATTACTTTGCTAAAAAGACATGGTCAATGCACGCACGCACGCACGCGCGCGCACACGTGTGAGTTCCCAGTGAACGTGATTCCCGGTGCCATGGTCATTGTAAGATTATAACTCTGCTAAGAAAACATGGTCAACACGAAGTAACTACCTTAAAAGCTATGATTTTATCATTTTCAAAGGGTAGTCTTGGGAGCCTTGGAACGAATCACGTGTTTTACATGTAAAATGCACCTCTCTCTACTCCAGGTTCTGAAAAAAAGTGCTGGAACGGATTCATTTCGTAAGAAGAGGGCCAACTGTACTATATATATATATATATACATCAGGATACATACATTTATCCACACACTCCTGAAATACTGACAGAAATGATGTTTGAAGCCAAACCCCTTCATGTTAAATTGGGCCTTGCTGATGTCATCATCTGGACACTCAGTTTTTAAGTATTCACCCAGAAAATGTTTACAATTGTAGTTATCGGTCTCAGATTTTTGCACACATACAGATTTTAGGATAGAAGAGCAACTTTGAAAAAGTGGGGTCTTCTCCTTTAAATGTTTAGTTTTTGTCTAAAACGTCCAATTTAAAATTTTCAGTCTGTGTCTAAAATTAGACACAGCTTTCTGTTCTGTTTGGAGCTGGCTTTGAATGTTTAGTCCAGATTCTGTTCCATCTTTATATGATATGTATCTAAAAAAAAAAAAAAAATGTAAATGATTAACTTGAGTAGATAGCAGGGTTTGTTTGTTTAGTTCATGTTTACGGTTAGTAGTACGGATGGATGTTTAGTTTATGTTGGAGAGGGTGTTAGTTGTTAGATGTTTAGTCTGCACCGATACTTTATTGTCTGCATGGAATTGGCTTTGAGGGTTCTCTGGGTTTAGGGCATGGACTCTGTCAGAATCTCTTTCTGGATGTAAGCGACATCACAAAATACAATAAAATGGGGTGTTTTAACTGCAGTGAACTTGCTGTGTGTAGAGCCTGTTCCTATTTGTGGTGACAAGACCATAATTTTATATTTATATTCTGAAGCACATCAATTTGTTTAAAGATATATAAGATAGTGATGGTTTCACCCCCTTTTAGATTTTGGTGTCAGCAAGGTGTCAGAGCGAGTCTTCAGCAGAAGGATTATCAGTCTACAGATTTCTGCTATGCACTCATCTCGGCCTGCAGGGTTATTATGCATTCTTGCACTCGGTGCAAAAACACAGCCGCTCAGGTGTTACTTTAATCAAAACCTATCAGAGTCTTTCCATAAAGGCACAGTTGCTCATTTAACCTTGCCTGTCTTCCATTTTTTTGTTTTGCAGGGTGAAACTACACATGAAGCATGAAGTCTCACATTAACCTTCAGCGCTTCAAGACGTTCAGCAGGAGGCACATTCGATTTTCACACACACACACACATGGACACAGGCATACACTTTCAGTCTGTAATAGGCCATTGTGGTGTTACTAATATGTCTGCAATCTCTGTCGCTTAAAGTCAAAAAGTAACAAAGAACAAATTGATATGTATGCAAAAAAAAAAAAAAGTTTGCGTTCCTGCGTCAGCTGCTGATTCCTTTCTGCTTATAGTTCTGTTAGCGGTTTAAATTCTTTTTCACAATCCAACTGTTTTCCTCTTTTTTTTTTCCTCCAGCATGAATAGAAATAATCTAAAGGATATTTGAGTAGCCTAGGCTTGTTTCGACACCACCATCATTCACTTCCTTCCCTTCATCACAAAGACCAGAGAGTCCCAGAGAAGGATTTGGAATTGTACGCAGTGAACGAAGGCGAAAATTTTGCCTGAAGGCCGTTGGCGCTGACAAGTTTCCGGCTACACCACTGACACCGGCTTTCTCCGCTCTGCATGCAGAGCCTCGCCTCATGTTCCACCTCACGCCTAATGGAAAGTGAAGAGCTTAAGAGCCAAGCCGACAAGGAAGCTGCAGTCAGTGTGTCCAGCATAGTCAGTCTCTTTCTTTCTCTCTTCTTCTTCACCAGCGCATCAGCTCAGACCAATTAAGGCCTGCCCGCGAACCAACATGTTCCTGTCAACATCTCGCGGTTTCTGCACACTCAATGACTTCGGGGAGAAATTTGTTTGAATTCCAGCTAAGCCTGAACAAATTGCGAGTGTTTCACGAGACACACTCAGGTTTCCCTTTGTTCTGACAGTATTATGGTAAGAAATGGTTTTAATGGTTACACAGTCGGCTGTGATGCTCGAAGGGAAACTCTATTATGAATCTTGTATGCAGGGCCTTTTTTTTCTTACAATAGTTCTTGATGCATTGTACATGTTCAGTGCCAAATAAATTGATGTGTTTTCTTCCTACAAACGGATTAATTGCGCCAAGCAGTTGTTGTGAACATGCTTTAAATAAAAATAAGGATTTGTCATTAAAATCTCATTTGCTATCATGATCAGCTCTAAATAGTCCTCCATTCGACATATGCTCCAATCCACTGTATTCTGCTGTAACAGCTCAAAGGAGACACACAGCGGCATGGTTAGTATCCCAGCTCTCAAAACAATTATGTCTCTTTATATACCCTTTCTATCGCCAGAAGCCTTCCCTTTGGCTCGGACCATCACTTAAAGTTTAATGATGGCAGCTACAGGGAAGCCGTTATTTCCTTTCCACTTGTGTTTGTCCGATGATTTGCTAAAAGTTAACATCAGGCAAAATGTACAGGGATTAATTAAAAAGGGAAACAACAGACTTCTACAGCTTCAGTAAGTCAAAGTCTAGTTTTTTAAAGACTTAAATCGGGTCTATCTAGAGCAATTCTTCGTTTTTTTTTTTTTTTTTTTCAGTTACATTACTTTAAGCCTTAATTTTATACCCACAACATCAAGGAAGCTTATGTACTGGTAGGATAGCCTCTTCATTCAGGGCATTCAAGTAATTAGTTGCACTGCCGCATAATGTTTGCTCAGCCTCAACCCAACCAAAGCAACATTTACATCCAATCAGAAGCTCATGTGACGGGTATCTCAAAATGCACTTTTAAAAATTCCTGAAAATGTAAATTCCTGAAAATTACACAAGAAACTGAGTGCATTCATATTTTTAATATCAACAAAGGAGTCATTGCAGTTTTACTTGTTATGCTTGCAATCACTTTATTTCACCTTAAGGTCGAGCGGTATACCTCCAAACGAGTGTCTCCATTTTTGAGGAGGGAAACACGGGGGAAGAATCACCTGAAAATGCTGTAGGATTTTGCTTTTTGACACTTCAGTCAAACAGTGACCTTCGACCGAAGGGTCCCCTGCAATGGGCTCTTCACTCCCCAATCTTACATCATGACTTCTTTCTCTGGGGCTATATTAAAAGCAATGTGCTTATATATACTAGTGTGTGTGTGTGTATATATATATATATATATATATATATATATATATATATAAATGTGTGTATATATATATATTATTATTGTTTATTGTGTGTATGTATGTATCTGTGTGTGTGATGGGGGGCCTCTGATGACGAAACTCGTACTGAGATGTGTGACAGTGGCCTTTTACATTTTCTGCAGATTTAGAAGGAAAAAAAAAAATCCCTTTTTTAATATATTAGTCCAATATGCATTAAACCCTGGTAGGTGCAGGATAATATTCCTTGAGAAGCCTCATCATCTTAGTAGTCTGTCTGTCCTCATCATCTTAGTAGGACGACTCAAAAAGTCAGTATGTAACATGGACAGAATGAAAGGCCTTTTATTCACTAACAATAGTTATAGATGATAATTGTGTAAATAGTTACACTGTGCCAACTGAAAGTGCTTGAGATGGTCAACTTTTCCTTTTTTGTCTAACTTCAATAAATGCCAATCCTTCAGTGAATAGTGGCAGCACAAGATACACCATGTAACATGGATAGAAAAAGTTATGTAATCATCGCTCCACTTGTAAGTGTAGTGTTATTTAACAATTTTGCCTAGCACACGCAAATTCCGTGGTTTGTGGTGCACTTGTATTCAGGTGGCTATTGGACCTGTGGAGACCTTAGCAGAGGCTTAACAGGATGTAAAAATAATCAGGTTTTTCACTCATCACAAAATTGAGCATGGAAAAGGTGTAAACTAGGAAGTATTTGAAATGTTTAAAAAAACTATTCACCTTATGAACATATTTTGATATGATTTTATCTCCTGGGCATATACTAAGGATTTTGATGCATTGATTCACAAATAGTCTTGGACGTGGAGATATTTATTCAAGTTTGAACTTGGGTAGTTGGGAAGTGTACCAGTTTTGCAATCCGACACACACACACACACACACACACACACACACACACACACACACACACACACACACCTGTATATATAATCAGGATTTTAAGTTTTTCAAGGATTTCAAGTATTTATCAGCAATATGGTGATGGATGTATCATGGAGCTACATCATATTTCTTCTAATTTCTATCTTTACCTTTAACAGCTCTATGGTGACGCAGTATTTAGTACGTCCACCTCAAAGCAAAAAGGCCTAGGTTTGATCTCCGGGCTCAGGTGCCTCTGTGTAGAGTTTTACATGCTGTCCTTGTGCTCGCATGGGTTTTCTCTGGGTTCTCCAGTTTCTTCCCACTGTTGAAAAACATGGACAATAGGCAAATTGGCTGTTCTGTATCTCCCCTAGGTGTGAGTGTGAATGGTTTTGTGTTGGCACCATGATAGCCTGACAAAGCTGTTCAGGGTGTACCCCGCCTTCATCCAGAATCAGCTGAGGTAAGCTCCAGATTCCTCGCAACCCTAATCAGGACTACATGGTTTTTGAAAATGAATGTATGAATGACTTTAACATGAGCAGTCACTTGAGATTCATTATCTTTGACCGACCTTTCTAACAAATAAATAGTTATAGACCTGACATGACACTGAGAGGTAGCAGGTTATCAGCATGTGAGGCACATGTTAGCCCCTGGCTCATAACATTAATGTTTTCTAAAAGGGAACATCTCCTTCTGCCAGAACAAAGACAAACCATTCCACCCATTTCCTTGTCCTAAGGGTAGAAGTGGGCATTTGGTATGGAAAAACCAGGCGATCAATAAAACAAGCTTTGCTAAGCATGGGACAGAGAGAGACTATCTGTAAACGTGGCACATGCTTTATGAAATGCAATAGATTCAATAATGGATGCTGAGCTAGTGGCTGTGGAAAAGACTTCAGGGTTTAGTTTAGTATGAGGTCAAACGGGGAGAGAAATGTTTGAAATCAGATTCTGAAACCAGTTTGGTTTTTTTTAGGGTTTTTTTGTTTGTTTGTTTGTTTTACTGTTTCAGATATTTATATGCAGTAAATATTGTATTTTGGAGAATTATTTATTTATGTATGTATTGACTGTACATATATTTACATAAAGTATGTCAAAATGTCAAAGTTAAACAGATGCAACAAGATTAGGTTTTATTGGATTTCCCACAAAACAAGGCTTAACATATAAACACTAATCCCACCTCTGCCCTGAATATAAGATACAAAAACCGCTTTTTTAATCTGAATTCTATATACTCTTCTTTTTTGTAATTTATATCACACACACACACACACACACACACACTGTGTGTGTGTGTGTGTGTGTGTGTGTGTGTGTGTGTGTGTGTGTGTGTGTGTGTGTGTGGAAGGACATCTCGACCTGACTGCTTAGGCTGCTTCCCCCGTGACCTGTACCTGGAACAAGCAAAAGAAAATGAAGGTGTGTGTGTGTGTGTGTGTGTGTGTGTGTGTGTGTGTGTGTGTGTATTTAAATGAGATCATGCATTGTGCATTGATAAATTTGATCCATCACATGTCACTGACCTTTCTTCAAAGCTATTTGTTGTGTTGCAAAAGAGGGATGGAGATGCATTGTGGTGGAGGCACATATAGCTCGATTTTCCATCAGCTCACTGGTCGCTCAGCTCCTTGTGACATACGTATGTCAGTGACATACTGTTAATGTTCAGGATGTAATTAATTTCAGCAAAGAAATTACCATGTGGTCAGTTTTAGATAGCCCACCCTACTCAAACAACCTCATCGCATCAGGCCTGATTCATACACTCTCTTCATTTTATGATTCCTTCAGGTTTGATGCACAGTCACCAGGAGAGGCAACACGGATTAGGTTAGGCACAAGCGTGACTGGTTGTAGAAGAGACGTGACCAGGTACAGTGTATTCAATCTACGCAGGTGCAGAGTGACCGAGTTCTACATGTGTGCCCTTGACGGGAATAAAAAAAAAAAAAATCAAGCAAACAATGTGTGCCCAATGGTGGCACGGTAGCGTAGTGGTTAGCATGTCCATCTCGCAGAATGAAGGTCCTGGGTTCGATTCCCAGCTCAGGCATTTCTGTATGTAGTTGCATGTTCTCCCCGTAATTGTGTGGGTTTTCTCTGGGTACTCCGGTTTCCTCCCACAGTCCAAAAACATGCAGAGTAGGTTAATTCACTGTTCCAAATCGTACTTGGGTATGAGTATGAATTGGTGTGTGAGTGTTGGCCCTGTGTTGTCCTGGCGAGCTGTCCAGGGTGTACCCCACCCTCATAACCCAGAGTTGGCTGAGATGGGTGCCAGCCTCCCTACGGCCCTAATTAGGATTAGGCTGTTCTGAGAATGAATGAATGTGTTAGTAAGTTTACCCTGACAGTGAAGTATAGGTTTCTATATCTTCCTTGAAAATGAAATATATTACGATTGCTGGCTTACATATCAAAGTGCTCAAACCATTTCAAACCTAAATTGTGGTCGTTGTATCAATGGCACCACATGAATCATATCACATGAATGAATACGCACTGATTTAGCTCAATCTTATTACTGCATGTAAAATACAGGTCAAATTACAATATGCTCGTCAGCAGCATTGTGGAGTGCATTAAGTATAGCCGACACAATTTAATTATGTGACCAGCGCTGAATAATAATTATTTAAAATATTGAAATAACAGGGTTACTGCGAGCGGCAAATTATGAAACTGTGTAGTTGACCATTTTTGCACACTGTGCATTAACAAATGCTTGAGGGAAGACTTGCAGTGGGGTGTTATCTCTATACCTCAATGAAGGATTGTGTTTGCGCTAACAAAGTCAACATTTAAGCTCAAACAATAAACGGACGTAGACGGAACAAAATTATTAAGATTATTCGCGCAATGGATTAATGCAGTGAGCAGTGTTGGCCCGGTGATAAGGTGCTGGAATAGTGATTCCAAGGTCGTTTGGGGTTAAGCCCCACTATCAACTGGTTGTGAGTGCTGTCACCCCCAGTGCAGCTAACTGGGTTAACAAAGGCCAGTCATGGCCTTCACTGTCTAAGGTGAGAGGCGTGTAAAAGAACCATTGCTGACTATGGCCAAGAGTAGCTGCATAGCCGTCAGCGTGCTTCTGCCCTGCAAATGGCCTGGCGAGCTGTCCAGGGTGTACTCTACCCTCGCCCAGAGTCCAGCCTGCCCGTGATCCTAATTAGGATTAATGCAACTAACTGAGCTCAGAATTACAGCACCACTGCCTCACAGTGAAAGGCTACAGGGTTAAAATCTTGGCCTTTCTGTTTGGAGTTTATATGTTCTCACCATGGGTTTCCTCCTATAGTCCAAAAATAAGTACATTAGCACTATTCTGGGTCCTAAATTACCTTTAGATTGAATATGAGTGAATGGTTGTTAGTGTTTGTGTTAGTGCAAAGATAGCCTGAGGAATCGTCCCTGGTGTAACCCTGTATTGCACCTGAAGTCAGCTGGGATTGGCCCAAGCTTAAAAAAAAAAAAAAGATAGAAGTCTATACGCATGAAAAGTGAACATTTTACTGTTTCATTTATCTGGGTATTGCTGTAATGATGCATATGTAATAACATGTACTTAGAAAAGCAAAGTCGCTCTTTCTCGTTGAGAGGATCCAGTTGAGTGGGTTCGAAGATCTGGTGAGAATGCCTCCTGAAAGCCTCCCTGGTGTGGTGATTCCGGCATGGGTAAAAGAGAAGGAACACCCAGGGTTGACTTGGAAAAGCCTAGAAGGACTATGTCTCTTGGTTAGTCTGGGAACGTCTCAGTGTCCCCTCGGAAGAGCAGGAGGAAGTCGCTGGAAAGAAGAACGTCTGGATCTCACTGCTTAAGCTGCTGCCCCAACGACCCGACCCCGGACCAAGCAATGAGGACCGTTTCATAATTCCTGTGCTTATTAATTTGATAATGTATTATTATTATTATTATTGTTGTTGTTGTTGTTGGTAGTGAGGGTGTTATTAACATCGGTAGCTGAACACTTTGCCTACTTGCTCTTACACATTGTTTGTTTAATAAATGCCGACATTGTGTTTAAATAGCTAATTGTACTTTAATCAGAGTTGCTGCTTTTTTAAACCGCTGCAAAATATTTTGCAGCTCCTGCTCTAGAAATATTGAATCACTGTGCACTTTTTTCGATTACTGTGCACACACTCATTTGCAATGTGTTTGTTTTTAGCACTAATGCAATGTGGCATGTCCACCATTGCTGCCGTTTCACTGTTTTCAACTCTCAGATTTGATACGGCTGATTTCATATGTTTAAAAATTCACTAAATGGTCATTACCCTCGTTTTTACTTCAGGCTCATTATTTCTCTGCCGTTTTATAGGCAGGTCATGACTGCCATGGAAAAGTAATATAAACTAATATGAATTGTAAAACAGAGCCCAGGACGTCATATAGTACAAGCCTCTGCATCCAAAGCATAAAAGCAAACTAAGATGAGAAGTGTCCACTGGATTGTTCATTCAGCTTTTATTGTGATTCAGTAGTGGTGGTACCGGCCAGTCTTCATTAAAGCGTTCTGCTTCGGAGCCCCTCCAACTGATCCATGCCGACCCGAGGCTATTTCACTTCCTCTGCTCCCTATGCACACGGTGATTAGTGCTGTTTACAACGCAAAGGAAACAAGAATGGCTTTGTGGTGAGAGTTTGCGTGAAGGTAAGTCATCTTTAATTCTGAGTAGTTCTCGCTGCCGAGATATGATCGCTTAACCGGATATAAGACTACGTATATCTTTTGAATGGAAGGGCTGAAATAGGGTCTTGGAAGGCTGGAGCCTGTCTCAGCCAACTCTGTGCAAAAGCAGGTATACTCTGAAGAGCTTACAAAGCCATCGCAGGACTGACAGATACCCATTTATGCTCAAACACACAATTTGTGAGGTTTGGAACAACCACTTAGCATAATGTGCTGTTTCTGGATTTGTGAGAAAACCAGAGTACCACGAGGAAACCCATGCAATATAATCCGTAATGGCTTTTAAAGTGAAAAAGAACAAGTAACAATTTGCTTTAAGGATTTTATGCCATCATTTGAATTTCTGTAAATATTTAAAATCATAAAATTACTGTCTGACACTTTGATCATTAAAATGTTAATTCGTTTTCTGCCAGGCTGTTTAATCAAACTGCTCTTTCATGTAATTTTCAATGCTATTACTCGTGATTTATTGCACCCAATTTAAAAATAAACTAAGCACTAAACAAACAAGTCTTTCATTTGATATTTAATTAAATGTAATATTATATTGTTTAACATTAAACCCATCAGAAGTGATTAAAGAAAAATATTTTATATATTTCTCCTGCATATTGTTGTTTTTATGTAAGGCCTTAAAGTAACATGAAGCTGAAACCTCAGCCACCTCAAGAATTCTGTGAACAAGAAAGTTTTGTTTTTCACTACATGGGTGTTTAAAACCCGGTGGTGGGTCGTTCATTTGGTACCTGGGCCTTCACTGGGGACTTCACAGACTTAATCCATCTCTTAATACCACCATGACTACGTTGCAGTTATGCAAATAATATACAAATACACAATATAACAAGGCGTGGCATTGCAGAGAGAGAGAGAGAGAGAGAGAGAGCGAGAGAGAGAGAGACATGTCTCACATCTCTGATCATTACATTACTTTTCCCAATGTTTTCCAGTCGAGGTTGATGGTAAATCTGGTGCTTGGCAAAATGTAATAAGTGTAAACCTTTCCTTCTCTATCTCTACATCTAGCTTTTCTGCAAAAGTCCACCTTGAAAATGGATGTTTAAGGACATCCGACACCAAGTCAATTTCTCCTGCTCGGTCAACCATTGTGGGTGTAAAAATTCTAGCGTATATCTATTGTGTACATGTCACTGCAGATTTTTTGCAGCTAGTTTTGCTCTGACCAACCAATTAGAGGACAGAAAGTTGTAAGTTCACTAGCTCCGGCTCTGTGAGGCGAATCTGTAATCTGATTGGTTAAAGAAACAGCCCCATTGCTAATATAGTTTAAGTGACATCGGCTCATACTGCTGATTTTAAAGACCTTGGGCAGATTAGATTGACATGGCAGCACATAGAAGCTGAAATGTGATTGGACAAAATAAATCTAACATCCATATATACGGAGTCGAAGCGATTCAGCTAAGATGAGAGATTTCCTTTCGGCTTTTTTCGCGGTCACCACAGCGAATGATTCACGCATTTGATTGGGCATAGGTTTTTATGTCGGATGTCCTTCCTGACATGACCCATAGACAGTGAGAGACATGGCCGGCCTTTGATAACCCAGTTAGCTGCTCTGGGGGATCAGTGACAACTTTGTTGAGAGTGGGACTCGAACCCCCAACCTTTGGATCAGTGATCCAGCGCCTTATACCACCAGGCCACCACGGCCCTATGAGCAATGCAGCTAAAATACAATTTAATAAATTAATACCATTTCATAGAACAAATACTAGAATTTAAGTTGTAAATGTGGTGCTTCTGATAGTTTTAGGCCAGCAGAGAAGGCTTTGCTGGCCCTAATGGCCCGGGTCAACTGCGTGCAATCTTAGTCTCATGATCTCAGTATGTACGCACCTGTTCTGAAAGGCTCCGGAGTCTACAAGGCCACTAATCCAGAGCTACCAAATCAGGAGTGTGTTCGTCAAAAAATCCATCCGAAACATTGAAAAACATTACCGAGCACTATAAAACTAATCATTGTAAAATGTAAAGAATATAAAACCACAGCAAATGTCTATAGAAATGGTTATCATCCAAAACTCACAAAATGGATGGAAAGTGGGAATCAGAGATTTTGTTGATTTTGTTAATATTCCTCATTGGCAGGGACTGGGAAACTTAAGAAGCAGGCCCCATTCAACAAGAGCAAGTGTGTGTGTGTGTGTGTGTGTGTGTGTGTGTGTGTGTGTGTGTGTGTGTGGAGGGGGGTGTTGTCATTGTTCGCCAAAAATCTAAAAAAAAAAAAAAAAAAATGCATAAACCAATATTTCAGTGCCCTGCTCCAACAGCAAACACACACACACACACACACACACACACACACACACACACACACCTAGGGGTGATATGGAACATCCAGTTAGCGGACTGTACATAATTCTTGGACTGTGTGAGAAACCAGAATATAGTAATCCACCGCCACTTTGCATTTCTTACTTCACGTCCCTGCGATATCGCGGGATTTCCCATCGGAAAATTAAAAAATTATTCAAAATTAACGAGCACTACATGTATATTTAACTACGCTACCCAACATGCTCTGTTCTCCTGCTTGACTTGAGTGTTCTTTGATTGGCTGTGAATCCAGCAAGCTGATTGGTCGAGATCATATTTCCCTGCATCCAACACACCTTTCCTCTCTCATGAAACACTGACTTTTATTGAGCTTAGGGGAAGCACTGGGGTGCGGGAAGAATCGTGTTCACCGTAGTGGCGAGGGGGAAAAAACAAAATCCTATTACTGGGAGAGTATCAACACGGAAACTGGTCTAGCACGGAGCTATTTATAGCTGGTGGCTGAGTGAATTCAGGTGCGCTCTCTGGATTTCACCTGCGGGTAACAGCCACGCCCCTCACCTGCGCATGCAGTTTATGAAGAGAGAGAGAAAGAGAGTTAAACGCTGCCAACTAGCACAGACCATAACAGTTGTGAAAATGGAAAATGCCTTATCGTTGTGGATTACAGACTGCCATAAAAATAATGTGAGTTTGGACATTAACATGATATGTACTAAACAAAGGCTCTGGAGGCGCTGACGAGCCCCAACCAAGCACCAGTGCCGCCAGTGATTCTCCTCCTCGACGTGGCCGTGGATTTATTATTTATAAGGTTTGTTATACAGTATTTATATAGACTGTATTTACTGTCATTATAAGGTGTATAATTACACGTTGCCTGTATGACATTAACATGCATAGAACACTTTAAAATGAACTTATAGATACATTTTATATAATATATAGGTGGCAGAAGTCATTTCTTGTTTTTTTGCATTTCGCTGGTCCCCATTAACCGCGAAATCGGGGCATTACTGTACACCGTCGAAACCCACACGAGTACAGGGAGAATATGCAAAGTCCACCCGAACTGTGCTCAGGAATCGAACCTGAGATCTGACTTGCTGTGAGTTGGAAGTGTTAACCCCTGCGCCACAATGCCACCTGATAATGAAGAGGCTAATGAGCGTACGGCACGGTGGCGTAGTGGTTAGCACGTCCGCCTCACAGCAAGAAGGCCCGGGTTCGATTCCCGGCCTGGGCGTTTCTGTGTGGAGTTTGCATGTTTTTCCTCTATTACATGTCTTATAATATATCTTTGTCTTTATGTATTCTTGTTTCATTATATTTCTTTATTTTTTTTAAATATTTTAACCTGAACCGAGTCGAGCGATTTTAGCGATTTTTATGGACGCAAGTGTATGTCCTCGTTTTAAAGCAGTCGCTGACGTCATCGACTGAGCCTCAACGCGCAATGATTGATGGTTTGACAGTGTACCTTAGGTAAAGCTGCCTAATAGATGAGTCAGCACTTTCATCTAGAGCCCGAGATTGAGCGAGTAGCAGGCCAATGAATTGCTGACGCTCTCAACTAGGGCTTATTTTAAGGGGAGGGCCTGTATTAAAATCATCTTGTAAAATCACACTAGGTCTTATCTTGTGGTTCGGTCTCATTTTCAGGGAAACACGGTAGATGCAGCCAAGTCCTGCTCCTGATGCAATACGGGGCTCTTGGCGGGATGCACAATTCAACATGCATGTCTTCTATTCATATCCTGAAAGAATATTTAGATATTTTATGAATGGTGGTGTTAAGAAAATGATTAAAAGCCATTGTTTATATATATATATATATATATATATAAGATCAGGCATGTATCTCTCTTGCTCACTACTTTCTGCTTCCCTTGTAATAAATTATTCCTTTGAGTTGGTTCATACGCAAATAATGGAGCTCTGACGCTTTTCACTATTAACTCGATAGGCTCAGCTTCCCGCCCCTCCCTCACCCCCTTCGTATTTCTGTCTGATGCTTTGCCATTATGCATGATTAATTATCTGCCTATAGTGGCTCTCAGTGCTGGGCCATGGTAATTAAAAGATAATGATTGGCCCTTTTGAGCCTAACAAATAAAGATGCAGGAGCCCGTCTGTGATATCAGCCTACTCAATAAAATATTAGACCCTGTGTGCAAAAAAAAGGGAAATTTTTAATGCACACAGGTCTTGACCTGCTTCTCTGTCTCTCTTTTCCTCTCTAGAGAGAGAGAGAGAGAGAGAGAGAGCATAAGCTTTATTTGCTACTGTGTTGTCTGCAAAAAGAAAGAAAGAAAACCACATTAGTACAAGAGCTCCTAATGAACATGGGTACTGCTACACTTCCTCTACCCACCACAATGCTCTTTTGATAATTACATAAAATTACAAAGATAAATGAGAAATAGAAATCCATGCTCTGAACAGTCACTATATTTGTGATGCCTTTAATTTAGTACAGGAGTTCTAAGATCCGTTTATCTATTTATCTTCCTATAAAAAGTTTATTTTTTAATTTATCCTTATGTGTGAAGTTAATTTTCTCTTTCGACATGGTATTTCTTACATTTATATTTCAAGCTCATTTTGCACACATGGAGTGCATATGTCACTCTCCCCATGTTATTTCCAAAAATATTTGACAAAGTGTATTCTTATTTATTTATTTATTTATTTATTGATTGATTTTTGTAAGGGTCAATGATGGTTCCCCAGTATCAGCAGGTTGTCACTGCTGAGCGCTGACCCCCCCCCCCCCCATATAATAATAATAATAATAATTATTATTATTATTATTATTATTATTATTATTATTATTATTATTATAAAAATAATATTTATTAATTATATAATAATAATAATAATAATAATAATTTAATTATTTATTTTTTTTCTGAAATAAGCGCTCACTGAGGTAAGAAGGGGAGGGACTTCGGCTCTGTATATGCTACGATATATGATGTTTCTGTAAGGGTGATATCAAGCTAATATCTCTTAAAAAACTCATTACCACCTCTCAATAGCTAAGCATTAATTAAGGTAGTTAAATGCATGTATTAGAAAGCTTGGTTAACTATATTATAATTAAAACCATATAAAACCTGGTTTGCGTGACATTTTTATTTCTTCCACCCTCCCTGGAGGATTTTCTGAGAAATCTCTCGGTGCCAGTAGAGTATGATGTACATATATAATCAGAGGGCTTGAACACCGCAAGGCTGTGTGTGTGTGTATGTGTGTGATCACTCTTAAACGGGGAGCAGGAAAGAGTCATGGGATGTTTTTACAATAGATAAATGAAGTGTGACAGGTAATCGCATGGCCGCGGAACGTAGTCGAGGAGAGACATATTAATGCCACCGTTTGACCACACATGACTGGCCCCATTACCAAGTGCAACACGGCTTGAATGAGAAATGATCGCCACGCGAATGCAGCACAACTTTCGCCAGCAGGCCTCACAGCCAAGCCAGTCTGTAGCTACAAGCATATAAAAGAGAAATCCCAAAAGATTTAACGACAAGGTTTTCGGTTCTCAGCAGAAATGTTGAACACAAAGGAGCTGTGTGACTCCCGTGCACGTGTCATGTTCTCCCGAGAGTTTTTGTTCCATAAGATCGGCTCTTGCTGTTCCGACAAGAGCGTGTGTGCCAATTCACTAAGCACTTCCCTATCAGGAGGAAACAGTGTGAGCCAATATGCTTAACTAATCTGTGTAGACAAAATGGAGATGAATCTTAAGCAGGAAGTACTTTTTTTTTTCTGTCAGGAAGACGGATAAACAATAATGACATTGTGCAGTGTTCTATATATTGGATCGACATACACACATTCCCTGCTTACGTTTTATTCTTGTTTTTATCTCTTTTTTTAAATAATGGCTTTAAATTCTTTTTTTTTTTTTTTTTTTGTTAAATCTTTTAATAGTTCTATATTACATAGATTTATTCCTGGCGGCAATCCATCCACCACTCCATGCCCTGTGATCTGCTCTAATAATGATTGCTGCTTTATTGAGGGTGAGCAAGGCTATGTATTTATTGCTTTATTTATTATACCAGATATATTAAAAGATTGTATCATACCATGATGATGATGATGATGATGATGGTGATGACGATGACTGCTTGTACAGTTCCTGGCAGCAAATAACTTGCATTCTGAACCATCATTCTGAGAGTCAAGTCATCTCTGAGTTGAATAATCAATGCCACTGTGAAGTATCAGACTAAAAGAAAGTGGCCTTGTAAAGACACATCCATCACATAAAACAACAAACAAACAAACAAGCAAAAAAAAACAAACAAACCCCAAAACAAGTACATTTTTATTTTTGATTTGACATCAATCAATCAACTTGGGTGCTGTGCCAGAATTCTGGTGTAGGCAACAGCCATAGCAGCCTTCTCTTTGCTGTTCTTCAGACCCTGAGTGAGCACATTGAGTCTCCAGCCAGTTGTTCTTCTTGTCATGGCTGTATATACGAAGGGCAAAAAATCTGTAGTAGCGGCCCAAAGTTGTTTCTGCAGGGTGTTTTTATTGAGACGCCGTCTCTAGCTAGCTGACTGTTGACCCTAAAGAGTTCATCCGCTTTTCGATAGGTCTTGTTTTTATTCCTACTGGGTTGCTAGCCACCTACTCACCAAATTTGGAAGCTGGTGGGGGAGCCGGTTTAGTCGCTGACCTCTCGACCATGCAACAGGTTGTACTGGCTTACACGTTACCAGTAGCAGGACGAGACCTGACCTGACAGATGATTTCATCACTTATTCGCACTCATCAGCCACTCAATCCTGTTATGATCACAGTGTACTTTATGTTCTGTCTTGGATTTCTTCTCTATTAGAATGCCTTTTGCATTACTGTCTACTTGCCTTAACTGGAAGTTGTTGTTGTTGTTGTTGTCGTCACTAAGATTTTAAAGTATTGAATTCCTAGCTGATTCTGGAGTTGTATTGTGCTTAATGCGCAGTAGTTAGGCTTCCTTAAGGTGTGAATTGTGGGTAGGAGCCAGTAAATCTAGATCGAAGGTATCCCTGCTACACAAGTAAAAAGCAACACAGAACATTTAAAAAAAGATGCACTTTGAATGGAGCGGTAACGTAGTAGTTTTCTTACCTTTGTTGAAATGGGACTATCGGGCATAAACCAGATTACATTCGTGTGCCTTAAGCCCATTACTGTTCCCACTTCTCTTAGACGCGGATCGCGGCAACAAGCGAGAGATCATACTCTCAGCAATCGTACCTACTCTCCACTGCTGTTCCAGTCGCAAATGAGGCTGGCAGGCTCCGGAACTTCCAATCTGCTGCGGAAAAGACTGATTTCATCTCTGCCGTTGCTTCTCACTAGTCTTTTGACTTTCTTGCACTAACTGAAACCCGGATTTCCTCACACAACTCCGCAACACCAGCAGCTCTTTCTTCTGCTTCCGCCCTCCTGGACCCCTAGGACACCTTCTAGAAGAAATGGACACACTCCTTAGCAGTTTCCCCACTGACAACACCCATATCGCTCTTCTGGGAGACTTTAGCTCCAGTCCTCTTGCCTTCTCCCTCTTCTTTACTCCTAAACTTTAACTTCTAATAACTGCTCCAAAAAACACAAAGGAGGGAATCACTTGGACCTTGTTTTCAGTCATCCCTCCCCAGTCAATCAGTAATTCCACTCCACTACACATCTCTGACCACCACTTGGTTTGCTTTACTATCAACTTGCCTATTTTATCTAAGACTAGCTCTCAGTTGTTGTTTTTTTCTCCCCACTTGACAAAATTTCTACACTGTATCTCCTTCATCTGTTGCTTCTTGTACTTTATCTTATCTTCCTAACCCAGTCTTCTATTCTTTTGTAACAGTCAGATCTGCTACTGACACTTTCCTCCCTTCACTCTCTGCTTCTCTGGATCTTCTCTGTCCATGCTATACAAAATTCAAGACTTCTTGTTGTGCTCCTTGGCTATCGGAGGTACTCCGAAGCAATTGTAAACAACTCCGAGTAGCTGAGAGAAAGAGGAAGAAATCTCAACTTGAATCAGATCTGGCTTGCTACCAATCTCTTCTAGTCACATTTTCATTTGATGTGACTTTGTTAAGAAAAAGTTGGACACTGCTGCATAAGACCCACACAAACTCTACAACATCTTTTCATTCTTCCTCAATCCATCTGCTCCACCTGCCCCATCCTCCCTGACTACTGAAGACTTTGCCAACTTCTTTGATGGGAAGATTAAACAAATCTGACAGACAATTACTCCAAACTTGTATACTACACAGCATAGATTTCACTTCCCCTTCCCTTGCACAGTTATCCAGTCTCACAACTGAAGACATCCAGCAAGTCATCTCATCATGCAATATTACCTGCTCACTGGATCCATTTCCTTCCACAATACTCCAGACTATCTCTCAAGAATGTCTTCCCTTTATCTCCACTATCATCAATAACTCCATGTCATCTGGTCATGTACCAACAGTGATCAAAGGAGTCAGGGTTCTACTCATCTTAAAGAAACTCTCTCTGGATCCATCAGACATCAGCAACTACAGATTGGTATCACTTTTCTTTCTAAAACTCACCAAATCACTATTTACAACCAAATGTCTTCCTATCTTTTGCAGAATGACCTCTTTGACCCTAATCAATCTGGCTTCAAAGTGGCACATTCCACAGAGACTGCATTCTTGGCTGTCACAGAGAAGCATGCTGCAAGGTCAACCCAGATGTCATCAGACCTCATCCTCCTCAACCTTTCAGCAGCAATTGACACAGTCGACCACAAGACTCTCTTATCTATCCTCAGGAGTCTAGGAATTTGTAGTGCAGCATGCCAGTGGTTTTCTTTCTACTTGGAAGGTTGCTCATATGAGGTTATATTGAGGGGATTCACATCTTCTCCATACCAACTTTCCACTGGTGTTCCTCAGCGCTCAGTTTTTGGTCCACTTCTGTTGTCTCTTAATAGCGATGATATCCTCATATGGGTTCTCATACCGCTGCTATGCAGATGATACTCAACTTATTCTCTTTTTTCCTCTCTCAGACACTGATGCTTCTGCTCAGATCTCTTCATGTCTGACAAGTATCTCTTCATGGATGGCTGCTCACCAGCTGAAGCTTAATCCCAGAAAGACTGAATTGCTGTTCATCCCAGCTGACTCATTCGCACTTCAAGATCTTGCAATCTCCTTGGACAACTCTGGTCTCTCCTTCAGGCACTGTGCGAAGCCTTGGAGTACCCATGGACAGTTGCCTGTCCTTCTCTTCTCCTATCACTAATATTTCACGATCATGTTGATTTCTCCTCTTTAACATCTGAAGGATGCGTCCATTTCTTTCCACTAAAGCCACTCAGGTACTTTTCAAATCCCTTGTCTTCTCAAGACTAAACTACTGTGACTCACTTCTGGCACCTTGAGTGCTATTCAACCTCTCCAACTGATCTAGAATGCAGCAGCATGGATTGTTTTCAAGCATTCCAAATTCTGCTACGATCTCTTCACTGAATTCCTGTAGCTGCTCAGATTAGATTTAAAACACTGATGCTTTCTGACAAAGCCAAAAATGTACCTGCACCTTGCTGCCTCAAAGCTCTTATCACATCGTGCACTGAACCACGTTCTCTCAGATCCGCTAGCACCGCTAGACTGATCCCTCCTTCTACCAAGGGACAAGGGGAAAAAAAGCATCTAAACTCTTCTCTGTTTCGGCTCCAAGGTGGTGGAATGAACTTCCTTTCGATGTCTCGACAGCTGAGGTACTGGGTCTCTTCCCTTTTCCAGCAGTACTTAGATTAGCGCTATGCTTTACACACACTCTCTCTCTCTCTCTCTCTCTCTCTCTCTCTCTCTCTCTCTCTCTCTCTCTCTCTCTCTCTCTCTCACACACACACACACACACACAGACGCGCACATTTACAAAAAACAAACAAACAAAAAAAACCCACACCCAACACCTGCCCACTGAGTTTGATTGAGAGTATACTTAGTCTGTGTTCTAACAAACCAGTGTAAGAATTTATTCACTGAACGAGACTTTAAAGCTCTTCTGTTAGTCTCTCTGGATAAGAGCATCTGCTAAATGATGTAAATGTAAATGTTAATTAAGGGTAGGCTGAGGCCTATTTCAGCCTACATTGGTTGAAGGCTTGCCAACCTTCAAAGAAGAAAACACACAACCACCCACACACACACACACACACACACACACACACACACCCAGAAGAAATATGGAACAACCAATCAGCCTAACGTGCATGTTTTTGGACAGTGGGAGGAAACCCATGTAAGCACGGTGAGAACATGCAAATTCCCCACAGAAATGCCCTTACGATAACCTGGGAATTGAACCTCAGCCTTTCTTGCTGTGAGATGGATATGTTGCCATGTTGCATAATTTGCATATTAGTTCAGTAAAACTTTTTTCATCTAATGCATTCACATTTTTCAAAATGAAGAGTCTGCCCCAGAGGTCTAGATTAAACTACATGTTAACTTGTGAAGTCAGAAGATACTTTAGCTTCATTAGTTTGAAATTTGGCTTTCAACAGTTAAAAAGTTTGGGCCAAGCTCATTCAGTCTTTCACTAATGTACCGAGTGAATATTTTGAGTCTCACTAAACATTGCTACTTGATGGTTAACTGTCTGTCTGTCGTCCGTTCGGCTTTTTCCCTTTTACTCGGGAGTCGCCGCAGTGAATCATCTGATTGGCACGTTTGATTTGGCAGAGGTTTTTACGTCGGATGCCCTTCCTGTCACAACCCTTTTTATCAAGGGACAGAAACACGCTGACGACTTCGCAGCTCCTCTTTACGAAAGTCAGCAATGGTTCTTTTACATCAACCTCTCACCATAGACAGTGACAGACATGGCCCGCCTTTGATAACCCAGTTAGCCGCAATGGGAGGGACAGTGACAACCTTGTGGAGAGTGGGACTCGAACCCCCAACCTTTTAGATCAGCGGTCCAGCACCCTATACCACTATAAAAGACTTTAACTAGTTAACTGGGTCAGCATTTTGATCTTTACTAATTAACAAGTGAGCACTTTGGCTCTCACTAGTGTCATGAAGAGATTTATCCTTCATCCACATATTTACGAGGATAAGCAAGCTCACCAATATACTTCATAGATCACAAATAAACTTTATTGCATAGGCAAACGTAAGCAATAAAAAAGGTCAGTGTTGACAATAAATCCTCCTGCCCCTGAACCACGGGCCTGAACCACGGGCATTGACTTAAAGGCCTGCAAGGTGGGACATTTTGGCCTGTTCAGATAGTTAATACTAAATTACCTAATGGGCATTAAACCCTTTCACAGCCACTTAGATAGACAGACAGACAGACAGACAGACAGACACTTTATTAATCCCAGAGTGAAATTCAGTGTAATCCAAATTTTTAATAAACTGAGGTCATTTCAATGTTAAGTTTCATAAGTTCACATATGTTTCATGGTGGGCAGTGGTGGCCTGGTGGTAAGGAGCACTGATCCTAAGGTTGAGGGTTCAAGCCCCACTCTCAACCCATTGTCACTGTCCTTCCAGTTCAGGTAACTGGGTTATCAAAGGCTGGCCATGTCTCTCACGGACTGTGGTGTGAGGCTGTAAAAGAACAGTTGCTTGCTTTTGACAAGAGTAGCTGCATAGCTGGCAGCGTGTTTCTACTCTGCGATGGCCTGGTGAGCTCTCCAGGGTGTACTTTGCCCTCGCCCGGAGTCGGCTGTGAAGTGCGCCAGCCTCCTCGGGACCCTAATTAGGATTAAGCGGTTACAGAAAATGAATGAATGAATGAATGAATGATTCATGATGTCCATTCTATTCCACGTGCAGAATTGTTCCTGTTCTATCATATTAATTCAGTTCTTCATAAACTATTCCCTGCATGTTATGACATAAGCTGTATTTACGAGTCCTAAGAAAAAGACCATTTAATGACAATGACAATGACAATGACAATGACAATACTTTATTGCCCGAGGAGGGAATTTGTCTTGCACGTACACAGGCTCCATAAACATACATACATAACATATTACAACATGAAGACATAATACATATATAACATTAAATATTAAATATTAAATATCTTAAGGTGCAATGTAAGAAACTAGCACTAAAATTTCAAAAATAAAATTTAAAAATACTTTAAAGAATACTGTATGTTAAACGGACATGTAACGACTTAAGACATAAAACTGAGTTTTTAAATTAGATAATGCAACAGATAAAAACAGTGGTACAAAATGTAACAATATACAAGAGACTAAAGGTGGAGGCTACTTATTTAAAAGGAAAATGCTAGTTGGTATATAGGATGTACGGGCTCTCTTTGATTTAAGTTTGGGTAATTGATATCTGCGGCCGGAAGGAAGAAGGATATATTCAGAATGAAGAACATGAGTTTCGTCGTTAATAATTTTGGATGCTAAATTTAGTACGCGAGATTCATAAAAGTAATCAATAGGGTCTAAAGGAGTTCCAATGATTTTGCTGCTTACGTTTACAATTTTGCAAAGTTTGTTTTTGTTTTTGAGAGAGAGGGTGCCATACCAACATTGTACACTAAAAAGTAAAACAGATTGCACACATGATTTGTAAAATAACAACATAATGGTTTTATCAATATGAAAAGATCTGAGTTTGCGAAGGAAGAACAGTCTTTGTTGACACTTGTTGTACACGGCATCAGTGTTCTGTGTAAAAGTCAGCTTATTGTCAATGATAGTTCCCAGATATTTGTATTGGTCAACTTGTTCAACAGTCTCCGAGTTAATTACGACAGGTGCATGATCAGATTTTTTTGTTCTAAAGTCTATGATGAGTTCCTTCGTTTTCTTTACATTCAGCTGTAGGAAATTGTCCTCACACCATGAGTTGAAGTTATAAATGTCCTCTTGGTAGCTGCTTAAAGACTCGCAATCACTAAGGAGACTTACAAGGGCGGCGTCGTCTGCGAACTTGATGGTAGAGCAATTCGAGTGGGTACTGACACAATCGTTAGTGTAGAGGATGAACAACGCAGGGGAGAGAACACATCCCTGTGGAGCCCCCGTGTTGATGGTAACTCTACTGGACATGCTGTCGTTAACCCTCACGTACTGGGTTCTGTCTCTCAGGAAGTTGAAGATCCATTTGATCACTGCATTGTTTACGGATAAGCGTTGAAGTTTCTCAATCATTAGGTGTGGCTGTATGGTGTTAAATGCGGATGAAAAGTCAATGAACAGAACCCGAGCAAATGACTTCGGAGTTTCAAGATGTTGGTATACCTGGTTTAGAAGTGTGATTGTGGCGTCTTCAACTCCCGCTTTGTCCTGTAAGCGAATTGTAGAGGGTCCAGCTTGTCTTGGACGTCGCGTAGCAACGACTTCAGCACCAACCTCTCCAAGCACTTCATGACAACCGATGTAAGGGCCACAGGCCTGTAGTCGTTTAGAGTTGATGGTTTGGTTTTCTTAGGTACAGGAACTATTTCCGACAATTTCCAAAGTTTTGGTATTAAATTAGAATCCAGTGACATTTGGAATAATTTACAAAACACTTCACTGAGCTGGTCGCGACACTCCTTTAGGACCTTGCCGTCCAAGTTATCTGGTCCAGACGCTTTACGTATGTTCAGTTTGGAGAACTCATTGATGACGTCATCGTGTTTAAGCAGTATCGGGCTCGAGTTGTTGGCGTCTAAAACCGAATACAAGCGATCACATTGTTGACTAAAATCGAAACAATCAAATCTTGCATAAAAATCATTGAGTTCACTGGCGAATGCATTTTTATCGAACATTGATGGCTTGTCTCTCGCTTTTACTACCAATCATAGTTCTTACACCACTCCAAGCTTGGCGAAGGTTGTTTGTGTAAAACTGACGCCGATCTTCTCCTTGTAGGCCTGCTTACATTGTCTTATTGTACAATCAATTTCCTTCTGAACAAGCCTCAAATCATCTCTGTTTTGTTCCATGAAAGCTATTTTCTTCTTGTTAAGCAGCAACTTTAACTCTTTTGTGACCCAGGGCTTGTTATTCGGGTAGACTTTTACTGTTTTACTGGGAATAATATTGTCCACACAAAAGTTTATATCACATGATATCTGATCAGTAACAGTATCCAAGTTTGCACAATCGTCAAAGAAAATGTCCCATTTTGTACAGTCAAAACACCCTTTCAAACTTTCAATAGAATCAGAATCCCACGTCCTCACAACCTTTGAGTGAGTTTTGTCCATTTTCAATTTAGTCTTGTACTTAGGCATTAAGTATACTCCGTTGTGGTCAGATGATCCCAGAGGCGGCTTACTCACAGTTTTATAGGCGTGTTTAACGTTCCCGTAACAGAGGTCGATTGTCTTGTTTCTGCGGGTTTTACATGTCACATATTGTTCGTAGTGTTGTAAAGTTTGTTTAAGTGAGCAACTGTTGAAGTCGCCGAGAATTAGTTTCGGTGCTTCAGGAGAGAGATTTTCTAATTTTTGCATGTGGTCGTAGATTTGATCAGCTGCCTTCTTGTCGTTAATAATCATTAACTTGTTTGTCGAGCTGTATTTTTCATTAATCCTGAAGTCAGAGTTCCTTCAAGACATGGCTCACCCAACATTTTAAATATATTTTACATAATATCCTCATTCATTCATGATCTGGGCAAAGGCCGAGTCCATGCTGGACAACTCGCCATTGTGACCTGAATATAGAATATACAAATACAAATAAAATATTCTGGCTTTTTTTTCAGTGATATTGCAGTAAAATATTCAGGTCACAATGACATTGCTAAGTAAAGAACAGCATGTAAAGGTCTAAAAGATATAAATGGTCCTTTTTTGATCCAATGACACAATCAGAGTCTCTGTATACCGACTCATTACTCATCACACCTCCTCACGTTTACCTCGGACTTCACCTCATTCTCTCCCATGACACAAAACTCTGTCATACAGCAACCGTTCCCCTGAACATCTGGCTGGATGACGCAATCCTTGACACAAAAAGATCCATCCGACAGCATGTCTGGCTTCTAGCTGATGGATGTGTATAAAAAGGAGGCACTTTTGCTCCTCCACATAGTGAAAGTTAGATTTACGACCTCACACTGGAGAGGAAGTGGGAACAGAAATGTGGCGCAGACGCAGACACAGCTAATTAGCACATGGCCTATAATGGATCGCTGCGATGTGTGCCGTGCAGCGTACCGAGCTCGGCATTAACTTCAAGGATCGGTATCATGATAACTCAATTTCAGCACTGATCAGAGCTTCTGTGTGATTCTTTGTTCTACTTTTATTTTTTATTTGGTGTTCATTAAATCTGTGGGCGAGAGTGACACAAACACTGGACAGCTCACCAGGCCATCGCAGGCTGTGTGTTCTATGTTATATAATATGATGTCATTTGACCTGAGGAGCAGTGGTGGCCTGGTGGTAAGGTGCTGGATCACTGATCCGGAGGTTGGGGGCTCAAGCCCAACTCTCAACAGGTGGTCACTGCCACGCCCCCCCCCCCCCCCAATGCAGCTAACTGTGTTATCAAAGGCCGGCCATGTCTCTCACTGTCTATGGTGTGAGGCTGTAAAAGAACCATTGCTGGCTTTCATTAAGAGTAACTGCATAGCCATCAGCGTGTTTCTGCCCTGTGATGGCCCGGCAAGCTGTCCAGGGTGTACTCTGTCCTCGCCCAGAGTCGGCTGAAATGAAGCCAACCTCCCTGCAACCCTAATTAGGATTAAGCGTTTCAGAAAATGAATAAATGGATGGATAAATTAAACTGAGGAGTACTGGTGGCCCGGTGGTAAGGTGCCGGATTTCTGATCCCAAGGTTGGGGGGGGGGGGGGGGGTTCAAACCGCACCTTCTCCCAGTGCAGCTAACTGGGTTACCAAAGGCCGACCATGTCTCTCACTGTCTGTGGTGAAAATCATGTAAAAGAGCCATTGCTGACCTTCGTCAAGAGTATCTGCATCGCCGTCAGCATGTTTGTGCCCCGCGATGACCTGGTGACCTGTTCAGGGTGTACTCAGCCCTCACCCAAAGTCGGCTGAGATGGGGGCACCAGGCACCTCGTGACCCTAATTAAGATTAAGAGGTCCAGAAAATGAACAAATGACTGAAGGATAATATAAACTGATTAGCCATAACATTAAAACCATTATGAGCATTGGCAGGTGAAGTGAATAACATTGATTAGCTTGGTACAGTGCCCCCTGCCAAGGAGTGAGATGTGTTAGACAGGAAGTGAACAGACAGATCCTGAAGTGGATGCTTCATAGAATAAATTGGCAATATAATATTCTGAGTGATATTGACAAGGGCCACAGTGTGGTGGCTCAGTGTCTGGTTCTATTCTCCAAAACCGTAGGTCGTGTAGGGTGTTCCTGGGATGCATTTATAAGCACCTGTTAAATGTGGTCCAACAAAGAACTACCAGAGCGAGCGTGGATGCCCAAGGCTCAGTGATGCCTGTCAGGGGTGAAGGCTAGAAGGTCTAAACATATGTGGATTAAGATTTCAGGAGTTACATAGTCTCTGAAATATTCAAACTAGCATGCCTCACCATATGTAAATGGTGTTGATCATGGTCATAGAGCTCAACCCCTCCCCCATATCCCCTTAAGGGGTATTAACTTCATTTACTGGCCTGTATCTGTCTGCCTTTATGCATCGCACTGCTGCTACATGATTGGCTGATTGAATAGGTGGGCAAACAATTACGATTATATCACAGGAAGGCTGGAACCTATCTCAGCCGACATTGGGCAGAGACACCCTGGGGTATACCATGAACAGCTTTGCAGACCATTACACTGCAACAACACACATACCACCTTTCACACTCGGTGCTGCTGGGTTTCGCCCAGATGGTTTTCGCCCAGGTGGTTAGGGTTTAGGGTTAGAGTTAGAGTTCGTTGTAATTATCACCTCTCATTAAGGGAAGTGTCACAAATCTGTAAATAACTATTAACAAGTGAACACAATAAATAAAAACAAAACAGAACAAAAAATGAAGTTGGGCGAAAAACATGTCCTCACAATTTGGGCGAAAAAAACCATCGAGGCAAAAAAAACACCTGGATGAAAACCATGGAAATCTTCACACTCACATACCTCACACGAGGGCAATGTGGAGCAGCTTTGGATTGTTAGAGGAAACCGAATTCCTGCATGAAACACATGCAAGCAATGAGAGACCATGCAAACTGCACACAGAAACGCCCAAGTTGGCAAATGTGTGATGAGTGAGGGTGAGTGAGTGAGTGAGTGAGTGAGTGAGGGTGAGTGAGTGAGTGAGTGAGTGAGTGAGGGTGAGTGAGTGAGTGAGTGAGTGAGTGAGGGTGAGTGAGTGAGTGAGGGTGAGTGAGTGAGTGAGTGAGTGAGTGAGTGAGGGTGAGTGAGTGAGTGATTGTATGCGTTATTTTGTATATGCGTTATGCAAGTTTATTTGTGTCCTGTCTATGTAAGTAGTGTGACATCACAACCAAAATAAATAAATAAATAATAAAAAAGTAAAACTCATTGGCTTGCTACGTTCTTTGCTTTTTACTTTTTGGAGGGCAACCCTACATTTTGAATGTGGCAGTCGTACAGTATTATGACATTGTCATCTCTGCAGACTTGTGTACAGAACTCTTTGCACTTTGTGTCCTGTGGAATAAAAGACTCATATTTGCAGTTACACTTCTACAATAGACCCAGAAAAACATCATCGACAAGGAAAAAAAAAAAAAAAAAAAAAAAAAAAAAAAAATCCATTTCAAATCCAACAACACCTATAATGTAGTCCCTTATTCTCAGGACAACATTTTGGCACTCGTTCACAAATCCATTCCACGAAGAAATTTGGCTGGTGTTGGGAAGGTGATTGGCTTCTTCGGAGTGGGTGTAGGACCAATGGGCCATGGTAATTAAAGTAGTTTAACAACACCGGGGGAAATGTTTCCCTGCTGACTCACCTCGGATAAATATTTAATCATTCATCGGAATGATAATAGGAATACAATGAGCCAAGCACACAAGTGTCAGTCTTCGACAGAGTCTTTTAACCTGCCTGGTGCCACCAGACCAAATAATGAAGGCTAAAAATAAGAGCTGATTTTATTTTGGCTTGCATTGACACAGAAGGTTCCACATGCAAATGAAGCCTTATCTGGTATGTACTTGTTAATTTTTTTTTTTCTTAAAATTAAAAGTTTATAGGATGGAAGTTATTATTATTATTATTATTATTATTATTATTATTTAGCTTCTGGTTTAGATTACTGTGTGCACAATTTTTCCAACTCTTTTCAGAGCTGCAACGACTTAGACTAATTTGCATATTCACTTGAAAACACTCAAAAAATTTGAATACAATCCAGAGAATAGATTATTTTCTTCTCAAAGACAAAACCAAAACCAGTTACTGTATCCACCCATCCATTTGACGAACTGTTTAATCGTACTATAGTCACAGGGATTCTGGGCCAAGGCAAGGTAAACCCTGAACAGCTTGCTGGGACATCGCACACCAACAGCCACGCCTAGAAACAATTTGGAACAGTCAATTAGCCTGATATAAATTATTTTGGACTATTGGAGAACACGTAAAGCTCACACAGAAACCTGGGACTTGAACTCAGGACCTTTCTGCTATAATGCGGACATGCTATCCACTATGCCAGTGACTGTATACTGTGTAAAATACTTTATTTTCTTATTAAATCTCTGAAAAATAGAAGCGGTAGTAGAGAGCATTTAGCTGATGCATAGAAGGAAAAGCTCACATGTGAAACTTGCTTTTATTACTTATAGATTTCACCACAGAGAGTTTTCTTTCTTTTTTTTAATGCGGAGGACACAAGGGGCCATTTACATATAAATTGGCTCCTACTGGCATGGTGGCATAGTAGTTAGCCACCTGACAGCAAGAGAGTGTTGGGTTTTGCAAAGAAACATCTTTGCAGTATGTGTGGCAGCCCATTGCTTCGACTGTGAGTGTGTGTGTGTGTGTGTGTGTGTGTGTGTGTGTGTGTGTGTGTGTGTGTGTGTGTGGGTGTGTGTGCACTTTGGATGAGTTAAATGCAGAGGAAATAATTTCCCTTGTGGAATTAATACAGTATATCATAATAAAAATAAATAGTGGCAGTGGTGGCCTGGTGGTAAAAAGGGGCTGCATCACTGATCCTAAGGTTGGGGGTTCAAGTCCCATTCTCCACAGGGTTCTCACTGCCCCCCCCCCCCCAACCCCCACCCTCCCACACACACACACACACACACACACAAATGTATGTCCATTTGTGTTTGCTTGCCAGCTGTGTTTGGCTTTGTGCAAATGAGCTGATCAAAAATGAGGGAAATTTACCTCTTTACTCAAAAACAACACGTACAGGCTGTGGCTGTTGTTATAATCCAATAAAATTAGAGTTTCAAAGTATCAGATCCAACTGCATACTGGCGTACAGAAAGAATTGGCTCTCCGCTGCACGCCACAGTGACGTGGCATTGAAAATAGATGTATAGATTTAAATGCGTGAGATTTATTCATCTGTTTTTGTTTTATTTGAAGGCTTTTTTGTATTTTTATTAAAATGACAGTGAAATTATGTATTTATTATTCTGTTAAGAAAGGTCACCTGATTTATCTGAGAGCCAGATATAGTCATCAAAAGAGCCACATCTGGCTGACGAGTCATAGGTTCCCAACCCCTGGTCTGTGGTGAGAGGTTCATATAAAAGAACCATTGCTGACTTTTGACAAGAGTAGCTGCATAGCAGTCAACGTGTTTCTCCCCCTTACTAAAGGCTTGTGTGAGGAAAGGCATCCGACATAAAACCCTATGCCAAATCAAACATGCGATGATTCACTGTGGTGACTCCTGAGAGAGAGAGAAAAAAAGGGAATAGCCAAAAGGAAAAGAAGAAGATCAAAATAAGAATAAATAAAATCCGAAATTATTGGATGTTACAAATTGACCATAGGTGTGGGCATAGATGTGTTTTTTTTTTTTTTTTGTGTGTGTGTGTGTGTGTGTGTGTGTCCTTCAATGATCTGGAAACCGGTTCAGGGTGTATGCCGTCTTTGCCCAGTGTCAGCTGAAATAGGCTCCAGCCTCATTGCAAACATAATTGGCTGAAGAGGTTCAGCGAATGAATGAGTGAGTTCACGTCTATTGCTTACATTGTGTGCATTTCGTGGCTAAGGCCTATTTTTAAAAGAAAATTTCTAAAGGTATCAGAATATCTACCAAACCTGGTATGAAAAGTCACTGATCTGCCACCCAGCTAATATATTAATTTTAGTTCTGCCTTTGTTCTGTTTGGGTTGTCCGTCAAAAGACAAAGATAATGTGTGACACCCTGATCGACTTTCCAATGACTGAACAGACAGGCTTGAGTGGACAGCACATGAAAAATGATCATAAGTGGCTTGGGAAGCGTAACGTAAACACATTAGTCACATTGTTCAAACCCTCCATTGTTGTGTTCTCCCTCATGACTTCCTCCCAGCACATTGTGCTGCCAAGAAATCTCACTTCAATTTTTCTTCAATGCTTTCACCCATATAGACACAAGAGGGAGTTATGATCAATAGCACGTATTTGGGCATCATTATCCAGACATGTCCTCCACTGCACTCAGCCACTTAAATCATAGGGTTTCACCCTCGCAACCTCACGATCTCCTGTCACATTAAAGTCTGATTTATGAGGCTTTAATGGCGTCCAGCCCTTAATTAGCTGACAGTGCGAAAGTGCGGACCTCATCAAGCCTGGGCTGTCCGTCTGCAAATGAGGACCTCGGTCTTTCAACGCCCATCTCTCTAAATCACCCATATCAAGAGGAAATCCAACACAAAAGACACTTGCTGTAACAGCATGAGTCGTTAGGCTATAGTTAAACCCTCAGGCTCTGATGAGCTCAGTGGAGATTTTCATCTGATTTTCAGACACCAGATTGCATGTGCAGCATTTTGCGACCAACACGGAGACTAGTAACGAACAGCTTTGCGTTGTGACGGGTCAGCGTGCGGAAACACTGTCGTCTTTTGCGTGTTAAGGAGGAAGGAGACTAGCACAGACTGATCTGCTTCAATATGAAACAAAAAAAAACAACAAAACAAAACAAAAACAAAACAACTTGTCAAAGTTCATCCTAGAGCAGAGATGATCCTCCTTAATTAAACCAACCCCTCCGCCCCTCACACCCAAGATCCCCATCATCTCTGTTGGTGTCTAATCCATTCCAGCTCACATGGAAGCCCAGGCCATCATTAGTGAACTCAATTTGGGCTGGGTAATGGAGCAGCTTGGTCTAACAAGTCGTTTCGCAGCAGTTGTGCCCTGAAGAGTGAGTGGATGTATTATGGCTGTGTTGTGTCACTTACTCATTAGCTCAGCATGGACTTATTGCGGTGAAGCACACGTGAAATGCGCCCCGTTCCCTACCCTCTGTTTTTTATACGGGAACGACTGATAAATTGCTGATAATAACCAGATTAACCATATGTCACGCTAAGCCTTTGGCAAAAGCCAGAGGGATTGGGATGATTCTCCATTCCTGCGGAAATGAGGAACCTATAAATAGCAGATTGTGACGCCTGATCTGTCTCGTCTAAAGAGAAACGCTCGCATCGTTCTAACAAAGCAGGGCGCATCCAAGATTCATTTGTTGACACGTACACTGTGTCTCTTTTACAAATAATAATACCAGAGGGTTGTTGAAATGTTGATACAAATGCATTGGCTTTATTTCTCATTTCACTTTTAATGTAATTTCCTCACCGCAGCGGGTTATTTTAGTCTGGCTTGAAAATGTTCCGTCTCCATTGATAACTACGATAATTTGAATCGTCGTCACTGTGCTGGTAAACACGACTGCAGCGGATGTTTTCTGGGTCATTTACTCGGTATTTTCTTCTGAGCGCAGAGCTCATCTTGTCTCGGATAGGAAACAACAGAGAGTCCTCCGCTTCTGAATGATGAAGAAGTCAGTGGCTCCAATTGGATATTGGCAGTAGGCTCACAGTTTGGAAAGCAATTACATTGCAGTCTAGAAAGTGGAGCTGGCCATAAGTACGACCCCGAAGGACAGCATTCATGGGCTGCTTGCGGGTGATTCAGCAGGACTCTTTCACACTTACAATAATTGTCATTACCCCTGTGTCACATGTCATTTATTTGTGGCTGAGAATAAAGACCTGTTGACCAGAGAGGGCCAAGTTCCAGGGCTCTTCAATTTATTTATTTATTTATTTATTTATCTATTTATTTGGACTAAATATGGGTGCACGTGCCAGAGAATGGGTTATTTTTGAAATAAAATAAAGAACATGAGTTATGATAGAATGCTGGACATGAACATCCAATAAAGACACTTGATGGTAATAGTGTTGTCTTCAGAATTACCAGCGCCCATCCAGACGAAGGCTATAAGCGAACAAAAAAGATAAACATTACAGCCGAGGGTTATATTTTGTGGTTAAAGGTTTAACAAAAACACACAACAAACCCTCTCTATAAAGTATTGCTCTCACATTCCGCTGCTGTGGATGGACCCGCATGGATTTATGCTTGGGGTTACAACCAAGATTTACTCTTTCTTCAGTGAATTCTGTCGACCTGTACTTAAGAACTCCTGCTGCAATCATAAAGTCTCTAATGCTCATTCTTTACGGCACACTTGTGGGTTGATTTTATAGTATACAATTCTAGAATGTTAATGCTTTATTATCGCACAATCTGGCTTCGCCCAAATTAGAATAGGTTCCCTTTTAAGCAAAGAGGAATCGACACGCTGACATCAATTAAATCTGGTTTAATAATGCCGTCTCCATTCTTTCCAATTCAATTCTAAAAATATTCATTCCTTCGTTTTCTAAAACACGTAATCCTAATTAGGGTCACAACTGGGTTAGCACCTATCTCAACCAACTTTATGCGACGACAGGGTCCACCCAGAATAGCTTGCCAGGCCTCTGCAGGGCCAGCACACATACAACCATTCACACTCGTACCTAAGGGCGATTTCAACCAGCTACTTGAACTTACTGTCCGTGTTTTTGCAGTGAGGATGGAAACTAAAGTATTCACTCAGGCCTTAAAGGAAGACCGCGCTGGTGTGATTCTGGCTTGGTGGGGGAGCTTTTGTGTGCAGTGTGCATGTCCTGCCTGTGCGGGTTTCTTCCAGGTATGGTTTCCTCCTATAGTTCAAAGGCATGTACATTAGGTTAACTGGCTGATTGAAATTGCCCCCGAGTACGAGTAGGAGTTTAAATGGTTATGTGTGGGTTGCCCTGAAATAGTCTGGTGAGTTGTTCAGGGTGTGCGCTCTGCCTTTGCCCAGTAATAGCTAAGATAGGCTAAGTCTCCATGTGGCCCTTGGAGTAGAAATAAGTGACTCAGCAATTGATTCGAGATTCATTCATTCATTTTCTGAGCCGCTTAATCCTAATTAGGGTCGTGGGGATGCTGGTGTCCATCTCGGATGACTCTGGGCGAGAGACAGCTGGACAGCTCGCTGGGCCATCGGGGGGCAGAAACACGCTGACAGCCATGAGCATACTATTGACTAAAGTCAGCAATGGTTCTTCTACATGATAGACCACAGACAGTGAGAGACATGGCCGGCCTTTGATAACCCAGGTAGTTGTGCTGGAGGGACAGCAGTCACAACCCAGTGATAGTGCGGCTTGAACCGTTCACCTTGGGATCAGTAATCCAGCACCGTGTCACCAGGCTCCCACTATCCCTGGAAACTGGAGTACTCAGAAGAAACCCATGTAAGCATGGGGAGAACATGTGACGTCCACTCAGATGGGAATTGAACCCAGGATCTTCTTGCTGTGAGGCAGACACGCTAACTATTGTGCTATCATGCCACCAATTCTAAGAATATTTTGTACTAAATTATGACATGAAAGACTACAAGTTGACTACATTTTAAAAAAGGGAAAAAAGGAAATTTACATAATGTAGGAAAAAAAGTTCTTTAACATTGATTGAATACACATAGTCTCTCATCCAGTTAGAATCTTCTTCTTCTTTTCCTTTCGGCTTTTCCCTTCAGGGGTCGCCACAGCGAATCATCTGCCTCCATCTCAGCCTATCCTCTGCATCTTCTTCTCTAACACCAACGACCTTCATGTCCTCCTTGACCACATCCATGAATCGTCTCTTTCGTCTTCCTCTAGGCCTTCTGCCTGGTAGTTCCAACCTCAGCATCCTACTACCAATATAGTCACTATCCCTCCTCTGTACATGTCCAAACCATCTCAATCTAGCCTCTCTGACTTTGTCTCCAAAACCTCTTACATGTGCTGTCCCTCTGATGGACTCATTCCTGATCCTCAACATTTTCATCTCTGCTACCTCCAGCTCTGCCTCCTGCCTTTTCCCCAGGGCCGCTGTTTCTAAACCATACAACATCCAGTCAGAATAATTATTAGAAACATAAAGAACTCCAGATCAGCTGATTTTATCTGTAAATAGAGCTCCAAAGTTTAATAAAATTGCCATCTTTTGTGGTCTTTTATTATCATTATGAATAAATAATGTAAATCTGATCGTCTGAAATTCATTTCAGTGTTCAGTCTTATATCCTTTTTCCTTTTTGAATGATTAATGGCTATTAATCACAAGCTGACTAATCAGTTGCCTCATAATTAAGTAATGAATGGGCTATTTTAGTGCTGTATTAAGCTAAAACTAAAGCCTTTAAAATGTAACAACAACAACAACAACAACAACAACAACATGGGCAGTGGCAGTAAGGTACGAGATTACTGATCAAGGTTGAGGACCCAAGACCCACTATCAGCAGGTTGTCACTGCTGTCCCCCTGATGCAGCTAACTGGCTTATCAAGGGCCGGCCATGTCTCTCACTGTCTATGGTGTGAGGTTCATATAAAACAACCATTGCTGAGTATTGGAAGTCAATCAAGAGTAGCTGCATAGGCGTCAGCATGTCTCTGCCCTGCGATGGCCTGGTGAGCTGCCCAGGGTGTACTCTGCTCTGACCCAGAGTTGGCTCAGATAGGGCCAGCCTCCTTGCGACCCTAATTAGGATTGAGCGGTTCAGAAAATGAATGAATGAATGAATAACACCAACAACAGTCACTCACCTGAAGGACTACTTAATCCTATTAGGGTCTCAGCCGACTCTCGCCTTCCAGACTAGGGCAACACAAACAGCCTTTCACATTCATAGCCAGGGTCAGGTTGGAACAAACAGTCCCCACAGTCCAAAGATAATGTGCATGTTTTTGTACTTTGGGAGGAAGCCAACGTATCAAGAGAAAATCCATGTAAGCACAGGGAGATCATGAAAACTCCACCCACACAGAATCCCTCAAGCCTGGGAATCGAACCTGCAACTTTTTGCTGTGAAGCAGACTTGACAACATTTACTACAACAACAACAATAACAACAACAATAATATTAATACTTAGTTAATTTTCTGTAACCGCTTAATCCTAATTAGGGTTGTGGGGAGGCTGGCGCCCATCCCAACCGGCTCCGGGAAAGGGCAGAATACACCCTGGACAGCTTGCCGGGTCATCGCAGGGCAAAACCATGCTGACAGCTATGCAGCTGCTCTTGTTGAAAGTCAGCAATGGTTCTTTTACATGAACCTCTCACCGTAGACAGTGAGAGACATGGCCAGCCTTTGATAACCCAGTTAGCTGTACTTTTTTTTTTTGGGGGGCAGTGACAACCTTGTGGAGAGTGGGACTCGAAGCCCCCAACCTTTGGATCAGCGATCCAGCGCCCTATACCACTAGGCCACCACTGCCCTCCCAATACTAGTACTATTACTACTACTACTACTAAAATATTTTTGGGATGTGATATAGTGTATTTACAGTAATATGCCCATTCACTGTTTCTCTGTGCTTAACATTCCCTCAGCAAATTTGGCTCCTTGAGTGAGTTTTTTTTCTGCAAAACTGTCACTGGAGAGGAAGTATTGATACATTACGCGGCAAAAACACTTTAGTCTTTATTAACTTCTCTACCTCCAACAGTAACTACGCTTTTATGGATGAAAAATGCTTTATTTGAAAGAGTGTGTGTCCTTAAAATTAGCCCAGGTGTTCCCTTTGTGAAAGGAGATGAATGGATGCATGTACGTATGGATGGATGAAGCAGAGATGTGTGTAGCAGCGCTGCCTTCGGGATTTCCGCTGTCTAGAGCGGCTGTATGCGATATACCACCTCTCTCTGTGTGTGTGTGTGTGTGTGTGTGTGTGCTCTCACTCTTTCTCTCAGTATTTAACTCGGCCGCCACGGGGATCATGCCAGCCTGCCACACCACAGATGTCCAGAACACAATCTAGCAGACATGCAGCACTGAAACATTGTGCACACTCTTGAGTCTCAGCTGCTCTGTATACCGAGACTGCAGCAATGGCTCCTCTTATGGACCTCCGCCATTTCTGTGGCTTTTGCATCCCTTTTTCCTTTTCGTGTTCATTGATCGTTTTTAATTCAATTCCCCAAAGCCATTACATTATCCATTACAGATACCATCACAATCATGACAGATATACTCTTTTAGCAAATTAGGCAGCTTACTAAAATTGTTCCTTCTTAAGCATTACAAGGTGTAGTCCCACCAATAATTCGTCTATGTCTTTTTAGAACTGGTTTCCCACAAACCTTTCTGTGCCGTTACTAATTGTAGTGCCACAGCTTGCCCAAGATTATACGTTTACAAGAAACAGGACAACAGGAAACTCCCACAGCCATTATAAAGATAGGCAGCATGGTGGGAGCAGTGGTTTGCATGTCTGCCTCTCGGCAAGAAGGTCCCAGGTTCAATTCCCGGACTTGATTTCTGTTTAGAGTTTGCAGGTTTGCTTCATGCATGTTTGAATCCCCTCCAGGTACCAGAGTTTCCTCCCACAGTCCAAAAACATGCACAGTAGGCTTAGGCTGATTAGTGGCTTCAAATTTCCCCTTTCTGTGTGTGTGTGTGTGTGTGTGTGTGTGTGTGTGTGTTGGCACTGCAATGGTCTGGCGAGCTGTCCAGGGTGTCCCCCACCGTGACCCAGAGGTGGCTAAGATAGGAACTCGCCTTCCTGGGACCCGAATAAGGATTAAGCAGCTTAGAAAATGAACGAGTGAATTATAAAGACAGAAAATGGAATAATGAGTGATTTATCATTTTTCTATAAAACTTTGGAGGCTCAGATTTGGTCATGGTGTGTGTGTGTGTGTGTGTGTGTGTGTGTGTGTGTGTGTGCCATGAAAAATTCCACTTTGTAGATATTTTAGGCTTTGGAATAAGGAGAGAAAAAATAAAATCAATCACACTTCCTATTTCAGTGTCTAAATAAATAAATAAATAATTCTTGTGGGAATATAACATGGACAACCAAGCCAAACACACTTTTACATTTATCTGTACTTCAACATTTATTTATTTATTTACTTGTACTCAACATGCCCATATGTCTTCTCTTCGTCTTTTCTCTCCAGTGAGTAAGAGAGCATGAAGCCTCACACTCTTATCACTCCACCGCCACAATGCTTCATCTTTAGCATTTATTTAATTTGCAGTCCTTGTAATGTTTCCCCTTCACATTTAATTTTCTTTATATCATAGTGGTCATCTGGTTATGACTTTTTTGCTCAAGCCATGCTAACCTTTGACCCCAGCATACAGTGCACCAGGATCTTGAATGAAATGAATACGGAAAACTAATTTAATTTTTCAGCCTGCAAAAAGATGTATATACACACAGGTCCTTCTAAAAAATTACCATATTGTGATAAAGTTCATTATTTTCTGTAATGTACTGATAAACATTAGACTTTCATATATTTTAGATTCATTACACACAACTGAAGTAGTTCAAGCCTTTTATTGTTTTAATATTGATCATTTGGGCAAAAAAGTAAAGAAAAACCAAAAATCCATATCTCAAAAAATTAGCATATTTCATCCGACCAATAAAAAAGTGTTTTTAATACAAAAAATTCAACCTTCAAATAATTATGTTCAGTTATGCACTCAGTACTTGGTCGGGAATCCTTTTGCAGAAATGACTGCTTCAATGCGGGCGTGGCATGGAGCCGATCAGCCTGCGGCACTGCTGAGGTGTTACGGAGGCCCAGGATGCTTCGATAGCGGCCTTAAGCTCATCCACAGTGTTGGGTCTGGTCTCTCAACCTTCTCTTCACAATATCCCACAGATTCTCTATGGGCTTCAGGTCAGGAGAGTTGGCAGGCCAATTGAGCCCAGTAATACCATGGTCAGTAAACCATTTAGCAGTGGTTTTGGCACTGTGAGCAGGTGCCAGGTCGTGCTGAAAAATGAAATCTTCATCTCCATAAAGCTTTTCAGCAGATGGAAGCATGAAGTGCTCCAAAATCTCCTGATAGCGAGCTGCATTGACCCCGCCCTTGATAAAACACAGTGGACCAACACCAGCAGCTGACACGGCACCCCAGACCATCACTGACTGTGGGTACTTGACACTGGACTTCAGGCATTTTGGCATTTCCTTGTCCCCAGTCTTCCTCCAGACTCTGGCACCGCGATTTCCGAATGACATGCAAAATTTGCTTTCATCCGAAAAAAGTACTTTGGACCACTGAGCAACAGTCCAGTGCTGCTTCTCTGTAGCCCAGGTCAGATGTTTCTGGTTCAAAAGTGACTTGACCTGGGGAATGTGGCACCTGTAGCCCAGTCCACTGCTTCCACAGGTCCCCCAAGGTCTGGAATCGGCCCTTCTCCACAATCTTCCTCAGGGTCCGGTCACCTCTTCTGGTTGTGCAGCGTTTTCTGCCACACTTTTTCCTTCCCACAGACGTCCCACTGAGGTGGCTTGATCGAGCACTCTGGGAACAGCCTATTCGCTCAGAGATTTCTTTCTGTGTCTTACCCTCTTGCTTGAGGGTGTCAATGATGTCCTTCTGGACAGCAGTCAGGTCGGCAGTCTTACCCATGATTGCGGTTTTGAGTAATGAACCAGGCTGGGAGTTTTTAAAAGCCTCAGGAATCTTTTGCAGGTGTTTAGAGTTAATTGGTTGATTCAGATGATTAGGTTAATAGCTCGTTTACACTACCTGAACATCATATGCTAATTTTTTGAGATAGGAATTTTGGGTTTTCATGAGAAACTGAAATATTTCAGTTGGTGTGCAATGAATCTAAAATATATGAAAGTTTAATTTTTATCAGTACATTACAGAAAATAATGAACTTAATCACAATATGCTAATTTTTTTGAGAAGGACCTGTATGTATGTATGTATGTGTATATATATATATATATATATATATATATAATTTGAAATTTTTTGGACAGTCTGCTCTTAAAGAAATCAGAACAGAGAATTTATTTCTTCCCAGATGGTCCGTAGGCTGAAATTATGGATTGTAGCATTGCAGCATCCCATTCTTTACCCTTGACAAACAGAATGGACAGTTAAGATTTTAATGAGTCCATTAGCCTTTTTATTATTTATTTCCCCCCCTTTTATGAATGGTCATTAGTCCACCACAGACTCATATTTTGTTCACTGCCTGGCACAAACTTAATCATAGAAAAACTGAGATGCTACCCTGGACTAAAGCTAAAAAGGCACACGGAATTTCCAGATTCTCGCTATCTGAATGAACTATATTAAGAACACCCTTATTTTTCCCCAGAAGAAATGCCACTATTATAGGACATTTCAATCAAATAATAAGTAATAATAATTTTTCAGGAGAAGCTTGGACAGAGTGTGTGTGTGTGTGTGTGTGTGTGTGTGTGTGTGTGTGTGTGTGTGTGTGTGTGTGTGTGTGTGTGTGTGTGTGTGTGTGTGTGTGTGTGTGTGTGTGTGTGTGTGTGTGTGTGTGTGTGTGTGTGCTCTCAGAAGGAGGCGTGGTGGCATTGTGGTTATCACGTCCACCTCAAAGAACCAAGGTCCTGTGTTCAAGTCCATGTTGCCCCCAAGTGTAAGTGTAAATAGTTTGTATGATGGCCCTGCAGCAGCCTGGTGGACTGTACCACACTTTTTTTTGCTCTGAGAGATAAAGCTCGAGCCATCCCGCGACCCTTGTAGGATTAAGATATTCGGCTCATGAATGAATTTACTGCAGAAGGAAAAAGAAACGGCTGTTTTTCATTATAAACCGCACCTCAATTTTTCCTGCTCTGTCATGTAGAAAACACCCTGCTCTCCACCCATCAAAGACATTTTTCACTGTTGTACCGACCAAGATGACTTTTGGCCCCCCAGTGCAAGTGACTGGTTGACATGTTTTTCACTGTCTATGGTGAGAGGCTGTAAAAGAACCATTGCTGACTTTTGCTGCTGCATTGCTGTCAGTGTGTTTCTGCCCTGTGATGGCCTGCTGAGCTGTTCAGGGTGTCCTCTACCCTCACGCAGAGTCAAGTGAGATGGACACCAGCCTCCCCGTGACCCTGATTAGAATTAAGTTAAAAGTAAAGTCTGTTGGGCTTTTTACACCCGAGCCTAGCGGCTCATCAGGCCGGTGCTTATTCCTGGTTTTTGTAGCGTGAAGCGACCAGGAGTTCAACTCCTACTGAATGGGACACTAGTACATCGCAGGTTACCTCCCCAGTATATTTTTACTGGTACCCATTTATACTGCTGGGTGAACAGAGGCACACTTGTGGTTAAGACCTTGCCCAGTGGTGGTCTAACTGGGATTTGAACACACAACCTCCTGATCATGTGCGCAGCACCCTAACCACTATGTCATCGGCACCACATTAATTAGAATTAAGCAATTCAGAAACTGAATGAATGAAACGTAAAGCCCTTCGGGCGATCCGGACTATTAGGTGTGAACTGATCTATTAGACGAGTAACATGTCATTACTCTGGTCATTACTAACTTTATTTATTTTTTAATATTCTTCTTTAGATTCTAATGTTAATGGCACAAGAGAATGTTTGGCTCTGTATTTAATGCATCCAAAAGCAGCACATACACACAAACGGTGAGCACATACACTTGGAGTAGTGGGCAGCCACTCACTGCAGTGCCTGGGCAACAGGTGGGGGCTGGGTACCTTGCTCAAGGGCACTTCAGCCATGAAGGTGGAGGAAGGGAAGGTGCAGTTCACATCCCGCCACATATTATTCCTGCCAGGTTGGGAATCGAATCAGTGACCTTTCAGTCCCCAACCTGCTTCTCTTGATGTTAGGCTACGACTGATTGGTGCCCAAACATGGTTTACATGTTTTTTATTTTGATGTACTGTATTAGTCACGTAAGGGAATTATTTCCTCTGCATTTAAACTATCTGAAGCGAACACACACACACACACACACACACACACACACACACACACACACACACTTGGAGCAGCGAGCTGCCACAGACATTGGGGGTGCCTGGAGAGCAGTTGGGGTTAGGTGACTTGCTCAAGGGTACTTCAGCCATTTAAGAGGAGGAAGGGAAGGTGCAGTTTACTCCTCCACCACCACACATTTTTTCCTTCTGGTTCAGGAATCAAACCTGTGACCTTTTGTTTCCAAAGCTGCTTCTCTAATCATTAAGTCACAGCTGCCCCATATTCTTCTTCTTCTTTTCCTTCCGGCTGCTCCCTTCAGGGGTCGCCACAGCAAATCATCCGCCTCCATCTCACCCTGTCCTCTGCATCTTCTTTTCTGACTCCAACGACCTTCATGTCTTCCTTCACCACATCCATAAATCTTCCTCAAGGCCTTCTGCCTGGTATTTCCAACCTCAGCATCCTACTGCCAATATACTCACTATCCCTCCTCTGTACATGTCTAAACCATCTCAATCTAGCCTCTCTGACTTTGTCTCCAAAACATCTTACATGTGCTGTCCCTCTGATGTACTCATTTCTGATGCTATCCATCCTCGTTACTCCCAAAGAGAACCTCAACATTTTCATCTCTGCTACCTCCAGCTCTGCCTCCTGTCTTTTCCTCAGCGCCACTGTTTCTAATATATATATATATATATATATATATATATATATATATATATATATATATATATATATATATAATGTTGGTGTAAGAGAAGAAGATGCAAAGGCTAGGGTGAGATGGAGGGAGATGATTCGCTGTGGTGACCACTGAAGGGAAAAGCCGAAAGGAAAAGAAGAAGAAAAAAAAAAGTATAAAAGAAGAAGAAAAAAAAAAGTATATATATATATAAGATTTAAAATTCAGTAATTATTAAGATCAGCAATCCAACACCTTTTACCACCAGGCCACCAGCACTGCCCCACACTACGATATTATGTATATAATGTATTAAATATGAGTATTAAATGCAGCAACATATTATTGATAGCCATAAGGAGTAATTTAGACATGGTTTGTGAATGATGTGTTCAGAATTTGATCTTGATAATCTCAAAACTTGTATAGGATCTTCTTCATCCAAAGCCTCACATATGATATAAATGTAATGAAAATCTGCTCATAACTTTATCCTGCTTACAGTCAAACACACCCCGTCAGGGTAAAACATAACCTTATTGGTGGAGGTAACTCCATCTAATGTGCCGATGAGGTTTCCTATTTCTCTATGAGTTTAAGAGTGTTTGCTGCTGTAGAATAGTGAAAACAATGGAGGTGGAGAGAACAGTGGTGAATCCTGTTTGAGGTTTTACAGAAACTCAATTGCAATTTTTTATTTATTTTATATTTTTATAAGATTCTTTCTCATTAATGCATATCATGATATGGATGTTTGAAATCCCTGACACCTGAAATAAATAATAATTCCTTCATTCATTCATTCATTATCGCTTAATCCAAAGTAGGGTTGGGGGGGAGCCTGGTGCCCATCTCAACCGGCTCTGTGAGAGGACAGAGTACACCCTGGACAGCCTGCGAGACCATCGCAGGGCAAAAAAAAAGTTGATGGCTGTGCGGCCTACTCTTGATAAAAGTCAGCAATGGTTCTTTTAGACCTCTTACCACAGACAGTGAGAGACATGGCTGGCCTTTGACAACCCAGTTAGCTGCATTGGGGCATAAATAGTAATTTTACTTAAATCTCTCTCTCTCTCTCTCTCTCTCTCTCTCTCTCTCTCTCTCTCTCTCTCTTCTTACCGTCTGTTTCCCTCTCTCACTCTTCTCTCTGTGGGTTTTAGATTGCTAGCTGAAGCACAGACTCTTCACCGGCATGCTATTTTTAGTCTGCTAATAAGAATTCATGTGAAGGTGGCACTTTCCCTCAAAACAGTGTATACAGAAAGGCTGGGTTTCAAAAGAGAATAACGATTTATTGATTTGAGGTTATGTTTGTAAATAACAGTGTTTTACACACACACACACACACACACACACACACACACACACACACACACACACACACACAAACTTAATCCTATTAGGATTCTGGGGAGGCTTGGCCCTATCTCAGCCAACTCTGGGCAAAAGTAGGGTGCACCCGAAGCAGTTTACCAAACCATTACGGGGCCAAGACGCGCACGCACACACACACACACACACACACACACACACACACACACACACACACACACACACACACACACACACACACACACACACCTTGGTGCACTTTGGAACAGCCAAGTAGGATAAATATGTATGTCTTTGGACTGCGAGTGGAAATCAGAGGATCTGGAGGAAACCTACACAAGCATGCAAACATGCTCCACACATAAAGGGCATTGTTGAGCCTAGAACCTTTTTGCTCTGAGATGGACATCCTGTAAATATACAGTGCTGTGCAAAAGTTTTTGCCCCAAAAACCAATTTCTGACATTTTTTTTGCATGTTTGTCACTGTCATTCATTTCAGATCAAACTAACCTAAATATTATGCAAAGATAAAACACAAATAAACACAAACTGCAGTTTTCAGTGCCAATTGCATGCATCTATTCAGGGGAAAAAAGATCTGAACCTACAAGGGTCTGTGTGAATAAGTAATTGCCCCCTAAACCTTGGGCCTGAACCACCTTTTGCAGCAAAAACTACAGTAAATTGTTTGCGATGAGTCTTTCACACGGCTATGATGGGATTTTGGTCCACTCTTCTCTGCAGAATTGTTTAAGATCAACCAGATTGGATGGTTTTCAGGCATGAACAGCCTTTTTAAGGTCATGCCAAAGCATCTCAATAGGATTCAGGTCGGGACTTGGACTAGGCCACTCCAAAACCCTCATTTTGTTCTATTTTAGCCATTCAGAAGTGGACTTGCTGGTGGGCTTCAGATCTTCAGGTCTTGCTGAAGAACCCAGGTGGGCTCTAGCTTGAGGTCTCGAACTGATGAACCGAACATTCTTCAACAGGATTTCTTGGTACCGAGCAGAATTCATGGTTCCATCAATCATGACAAGTCACTCAGGTCCTGAGGCAGCAAAGAAGGCCCAGATCATCATAATTCCACCAGCATGTTTCACTGTTGACACAATGTTCCTTTTATCAAATGCAGTGTTGCTTTAGCGCCAGATGTAACGGGATGCATTTCTCCCAGAAATTTCAAATTTAGTTTCATCAGTCCAGAGGACATTTTCCTAATAGCTTTGGGGATGATCAAGATGATTTTTGGCAAAAGTGAGTCGTGCCTTGATATTCTTTTTTGTCAACAGTGGCTTTCACCTCGGAACTCTTCCATGGATGCCATTTTTGCCAAGTGTCTTTCTGATGGTGGCGTCAAGAACATTGACATTAACTGTGCCAAGTAAGGCTTGTAGTTTATTAGCGGTATTTTTTGTATCCTTTGTGACTTCTCCAGTTAGTCTGCACCGTGCTCTTGGAGTAATTTTGGTAGGTCGACCACTCATGTGAAGGGTCACCACTGTGCCATGCCTTCTTCATTTCTCGATAATGGCTATGACAGTGGTCCGCTGGCATCCCAAAGATGTACCAATGACTTTGTATCCTTTCCTAGACTGAGACATCTCTATAATCTCCTTCCTTGTTTGCTCTTGAAGCTCACTGGATCGCGGCATGATGTGTGTTCAGTATGGCCTACCTCACCTTGTCAGACAGGTTTTATGTCAAGGATGTCCTGATTGGAAATGTCTGGCAGCAATCAGGCCTGGGTGTGGCCATGACATTGAACTCAGTTTTCCCCAATAATAGGATTAATCACAATTACCTCACCTTTTAACAATGGGGGGCAATTACATTTTCACAGATGGTCATGTAGGTTTGGAGAAGATTTTTCTGTTAACAAATAAAATCACAACAGGAAAACTGCATTTTTTGAATACTTAGGTTATCTTTGTGTCAGTACGGGGCAAAAACTTTTGCACAGCACTGTGTGTGTGTGTGTGTGTGTGTGTGTGTGTGTGTGTGTGTGTGTGTGTGTGTGTGTGTGTGTACAGTCAGCCCCCAACTTACGAAATTAATCCGTTCCAGAGCCCTTTTCATAACGCGGCGATTTCGTAAGTAGGGGTCACACCTTACATGTTAAACGCCTAATTCATTCCAAGTCTCCAGTCTTTGGACTGAATAAACCCCATAAACCCTTTAAAAATGAAAAAAGTACACTAATTTTGTATGAAATATGTGTTAAAAGTAAAAAAAATATATTAAACCATTTTATTAACATTTATTAATTAACCATTATTAAACATTTTTTATTAACACACACACACACACACACACACACACACACACACATCTCTCTCTGTCTCTCTCGCTCGCTCTCTCTCTTTCTTGCCACGCGCGCTGCAGGCCACGCCCACAAGACTTGAATTCAAAGCGCTATTCCCTGCTTGACAAACTCAACTTTAATTTGATTCCTTGAGGGATCGGAATTCCAGATGAGCTCAAATGCGCCCACATTTATTAAACATTTACTTAATTAAACAACTTGAAAAACTAAACTAAAAACTAAAGAGTGAAGCTTCCTTCTGTCTCTATCTGGGAGGCCAGCGGGGTGGGATGTTGAGAGACAGCCAATGAGAGAGCAACTCATGCGTCTGTGAAATTTTGATTGGCATGTTTGAATTTTGAATTTTTTTCCGTAAGAGGGGGTTGTTTCGTATCTCGGGGATGAAAACTCAAGAAAATGTTTTTTGTAACCCGGGGATTTCGTACTCAGGCGTCTTCGTAAGTTGGGGGCTGACTGTATATATATATATATATATATATATATATATATATATATATTATATAGAAGATTCTTCTATAATCATCTGAAGAGAGAGGATGGTTTCACCACCCCTCGAAACAGATCTGTAGTGATAAATGGAGTTTCAATAGAAAGTCTTTGTCCTGTCCTTTATTTTTATTGTTATTTGCTCTACCAAAAAGTATTGAGCACTCTCCTACGGAAGGATCTACTCAGATAATCTTATATATATATATATATATATATATATATATGTGTGTGTGTGTGTGTGTGTGTGTGTGTGTGTATACACACTATTTCATTTAATTAACATGCTTATAAATTAACAGAACTTTTATATTAGTCCAAAGCTTCACCCAGATCTTGTGTTAAGGGCAGAACAGTCCGATCGCTCAGTGAAGAGGCTTCTCCAGCACATCGCAAAGACATTCAATAGGTTTATGGTCAGGACTCTGGAGTCAGTTCATACGTGAATATGATTCCTTATGCTCTCTGAAACACTCCTTCATTATTTGAGTCCCCATTTTGCATCCTTACCATCAGGGAAGGAAAAGTCCACTGATGTGATAACCTGCCCTTTCAGTACATTTAGCTCATCAGCGGCTTTATTTTATCGCCACATTAATGTTACAGAGCACTGACCGGACCAATAAAGCAACCCCACCTCATAACACTGCTTAATATATACAGTATAATTTCACCTGTTGTAGATGCATTAAATATAATTATTATTTTCAAATATTACCTCCAGTCAAATCCATTATTCTTATCTGAAGCAAAAAAAAAAACAGAATGAAGGCTGATTTGAGCCACACCCATTCTATACATAGTAGAATTGTAATGCACTCAAAACATATAGTTTCAAAGAATTTTAATCACCACATCGACATTATCTATATTTCTACCATCGCAACTTTGCAAAAATGGTCATCTCGCTGCTCTGTGTGACTGATTGGCCTTATTGGAAAGGTGATGACAACAGCTCTCTCGCTCTCAAGCTGAGCTGAGCAAAGTCTACCTGCTTAGCTTCGCTTGTTTCTCAGGATTCAGCAAATTGGAAACAAATGCAAACATCATTAACTACTTCTGTAAAAATGACCAATGCTCTGCTTGAACCCTTTGGAGAGTCATTCAGCCTCCACTTCTGTCTACTTACTTTCTTGAGTTCCTTGCTAGGTTTTTCTGCAATTAAAGGCTTCAGTTAATGCTAATGGGGCAATGTAATTACTGTAATCTCTAATTACCATTTACTGTCTCTCATACACATTTGTCAGTGGGGCATGTTACCATAAAATGAGTCGAGTGTAGTAAACCTTTATTCTGAGATTCATCGACATGAAATGTGAGCCCATCAAAAAATGACCCACATATAAATGTCTTAATTTTGCAATTAATACAGTCCTTAATCTAGAACGTATAATGTAAATTAATATATATTTTTTTTTAATTTTTGCAGTATAATGTTTTAATATGATTAAAACATTATACTGCAAAACAACCTAAAAGAAATTTAAAAGCCAAATGCTTTGCAATAATTAAATTGACACATCAAAAAATTTACAGCTAATTTTTATCCATCAACTCACTTTTCCGAGATCACAGAGGCAACAGTTTTAGGAGGGAAACCCAAAGATAACTGTCATCAGCAACACTCTCAAATTCCTCCTGGTTTTTTCCCAGGCAATCTGAAACCACACAGGATATGTAATCCCTTCAGCAAGTTTAGAGTCTTCCCCAGGGCCCCTTTCAATTTGGAGGTGCCAGGAACACCTCTAAAGGGAGGCGACTAGGAAGCATTCAAATCAGACTCCCGAACCACCTCAACTGACTTTTGATGAAGAGTCGCAGACTATTTCTATGACTGAACCCGCGCAGTCTGAATGAAAGTAATTCCGGTTACTTGTCACGGTGATTTCATTCTTTTGGTCATTAGCACAGCTGATTTCCTTTAAATGTAACACTTTAAATAATTTTGCTAATTCTATAGATTGGCTCTATCAAATTTAACAGATGATGACTCCTCATTTTAAAGATAAAAGGTCCAGATTTAGAATATCAAATACAACAATTTTTCATGTTTTGACCAACTGACTTCAATTTGTTGTGGCACACCCCAAACACTCCAACAAATTTAAATCCCTTTGGCTAATAAAATCCTGAGCAAGTTAGGCTTTGCTATAAATGACGTTCTTTGTTGACAAGTCTTCCTCTATGCCCACACTTCAGGGTAGTGGTCATATTTCTGTTTATGGTTGGAGCCAAAGTCTTCAGGGAGAAAAATAATCATGCCCAGCTGAACATTGCCTAAAGTAGCTTACAGGAAGGTAGCTCTCCAGGAACATGCATGGTTTCCACTACTTTAGTGACATCATCAGGGTACAGACAACGATGTTGACAGAACCAGTCTAACTACTAAAGGACATCCTCATAAGCTTTATAAACATTTGATATTGACCTGCTGGTTATTGTTTCAATGGTTTCATCAAAATATTATTTGTATAAATGAACAATGACAAATAAGGGATGTGGATAAACGTTTTAATTTGAGAGAAACCTGTTTTGGCTGACGCCACCAGATCATTTTTTGAACATCATGAGGAGAATTCATATAAAAGAACACCCTCCCACAGGTATACTCCTGGCGTGCCCCTCAAGGCACCTAACTGGTCCCCTGGGCATAAGCGTGGTGGTGAATAATGGCCTATTAATTGTTTCATGGGAAAGGGCATGAGCTCATGATTGGGCACAGGTATTCGGCCGATAAGGCTGGAGGCTGTCATGTCAACTGCTTGCATGGTTACAATTAGCCTATGAATGTTAGTGGAGATTGTATCATTGGTCCCCCTCATGAGCATGACGTTAGAAACAGCTACTGTATTTCGTATTTCAAATTCCAGCACAGGCATAAGCATGGGCTCAGGCATACTGTAGGTATGGACTCAAAACCCAGAGATGGACTTTAACCTAGGCAAGGGCATGGTACAATTATGGGAATGGACTCAGACATGGGAATGGGTTCAGGCATATTACCTGGCCTGGATTAAGGCATGCCCATGGGTTCAGACATAGGGGGTTATGTATAACACCTGAGTAAGTAGGATTGAATAGGTGGAACCATGATACTTCCTCACAGGACTCAGCTGGCGGAATGATCATTCACATTTGTAGCTTTTGGCAGACACCCTTATCTAGAGTGACTTACATTTGCCATTTTAATAGAACGGAGCAAGTAAGGGTTAAGGGCTTTGCTCAAAGATCTAACAGTGGCAGTTTGGTGGTACCATGACTTGAGTCCCCATGGATGAGTAACCCAGAGCCTTAACCAATGAGCCGCCAGCGGCCATGAGATTGATCGATTAAACCATTCTTAAAGCCATTAGAGGTGGGACCGGTGGCGTAGTGGTTAGGGTGCTGCACTCATGATTGGGAGGTTGCGAATTCAGGTTCAAATCCCAGTTAAACCCCCACTGTGCTAAGACTCCTGGGCAAGGTCTCAACCACAAGTGTGCCTCTGTTCACCCAGCAGTATAAATGGGTACCAGTAAAAATATAGTGGGAAGATAACCTGCGATGTACTAGCGTCCCATCCAGCAGGAGTTGAACTCCTACTCGCTTCACGCTACAGAAACCAAGGATATGCACCGGCCTGATGAGCCACTATGGCTCGGGTGTAAAAAGCTAAAGCCATTAGAGAGGTCATGAAGAAGCACCACACAGCTGATGTATTCATGTGTTCTATGGCAGTTGAATTTAAAAAATGTAAATAATTAAACACATGTATAGTTTAGCATGTTTAAAGTAAGTTTAAAAGTTCATGTGTTCTTTTCTTCAGATTTCAACTGAGAACTTGGACTTCATCAAAAAAAAACAAACAAACAAACAAAAAACAGTCTAAAACCTGTTCCCAAAATCTCTAACATTTGTTATCTTCATAAAACACATTTCCACAGTTCAGAAATCACTTCAACACGAGCACTTTCATCATTTCCAGTGCGCTCTTATACACTGCTGTATGGGGTTTAAGGTTAAACAGCCTTTAATATTCTGTTATCAAGAACGGAACGTCTTTGCCATGTAATTTAGAGGACAGGAAGACAGGTACAATGAGGGAGAGAATAGTTCTGTTCTTTAAATAGAGATCCTATACTTTTATTTTGTCACACACCCTATACTTTAATCATCTTAGCTGAATGCCAAATGAAGTCTCTGCATACGTACACGTTTCTCAATCTCTTTAAACTCATCTACCTTTCTTTTTTAAAGGTGTATGTAAGGGGTGGGGTGCGAAGTGTAGGTGATTGTGTGAGTGTGAAAAACTACTGAAACTAAAACTTGCCTAATACCTAGTTTGACTTAATTACCACTACAATGCAGCCGTGGGGAAGGGGAGGGGGGACACAAACCAGTGTCTCTCCCTCACGCAGGTCCCAAGCCCGGATAAATGCAGAGGGTTGCGTCAGGAAGGGTATCCAGCATAAAACAAATGCCAAATAAAATATGCGAGTCACTACAAAGAATGTCATACCGGATCGGTCGAGGCCCGGGTTAACAACGACCGCCATCAGTGCTGTCAACCAACAGGGTGCTGATGGAAATTGGACTATTGTTGGTCGAAGACCTCGAAGAAGGAGAGGAGGGAGGCGTGTTCATAGGCAGAGAGAGAAGAGGAAAGGCATGAGTCTAGGACTGAAAGTAGGGACTTTGAATGTTGGAACTATGGCAGGAAAAGGTAGAGAAATGGAGTAGGAGTCATTTTGAAGGAGGAGTTTGTCAGACAGAGTGATGAGTCTCAAGTTAGAAATTGAAGGCATGATGTTTAATGTTGTTAGTGTTTATGCCCCACAGGCAGGATGTGAGCGAGAAGAGAAGGAGAGATTCTGGAGTGAGTGAGATGAAGTGATACAGAGTACCACCAGAGGTGAAAGAGTGGTCATTGGGGCAGACTTCAATGGACATGTTGGTGCAGGAAACAGAGAGGACGAGGAAGTGATGGGCAGGTTTGGTATCCAGGACAGGAACAGATGTTGGTAGATTTTGCAAAAAGGATGGAAATGGCTGTGGTAAATACTTTCTTCCAGAAGAGACAGGAGCATAGGGTGACTTATAAAAGCAGAGGTAGGAGCACACAGGTAGACTACATCTTGTGTAGGCAATGTAATTTGAAGGAAGTCAGTGACTGCAAAGTAGTAGTGGGTGAGAGTGTTGCCAAACAGCATAGGATGGTGGTGTGCAGGATGACGCTGATGGTTAGGAAGGTGAAGAATGCAAAGGCAGAGCAGAAGACAAAGTGCTGAAAGCTGAAAAAGGAAGAGTGTCGTGTTGTCTTCAAGGAGGAGTTGAAACAGGCTTTGGGTGGCCAGGAAGTGCTTCCAGGTGACTGGACAACTACAGCAAATGTGATCAGGGAGACAGGTAGTGGAGTACTTGGTGTGTCATCTGGAAGGACAGTAGATAATGAGACTTGGTGGTGGAATGAGGAAGTGCAGGAGTGTGTACAAAGGAAGAGGTGAGCTAAGAAGAAGTGGGACACAGAGAGGACCGAAGAGAGTAAACAGGAGTACAGGGAGACACGGCGTAAGGCGAAGGTAGCAGTGTCAAAGGCCAAACAGAGGGCGTATGATGACTTGTATGATAGGTTGGAAAGTAAAGAGGGAGAAAATGATCTATACAGGTTGGCACAGCAGAGAAATAGGGATGGGAAGGATGTGCAGCAAGTTAGACTGATAAAGGACAGAGAGGGAAATGTATTGACTGATGACACAAGTGTGCTGGGAAGATGGAAAGAGTACTTTGAAGAGCTGATGAATGAGGAAAATGAGAGAGAAAAAAGAGTAGAAGAGGTGACCGTTGAGGAGCAGGATGTAGCAAAGATCAGTAAGGGTGAAATGAGGAGGGCATTGAAGAGGATGAAGAATGGAAAGGCAGTTGGTCTTGATGATATACCTGTGGAGGTATGGAAATGTCTAGGAGAGGTCGCAGTAGATTTTCTGACAAGAACATTTAACAAGGTCTTAGAGAGTGAGCAGATGCCTAAGGAATGGAGGAGAAGTGTGCTGGTGCCCATTTTTAAGAACAATGGAGACGTACAGAGTTGCAGTAACTACAGAGGGATAAAGTTGATGAGCCATACGATGAAGTTATGGGAAAGAATAGTGGAAGCTAGACTAAGGGCAGAGGTCAGCATTTGTGAACAACAGTTTGGTTTAATGGCAAGAAAGAGCACCACAGATGCAGTGTTTGCTTTGAGGATGTTAATAGAGAAGTACAGAGAAGGTCAGAGGTATGTTAGAGTGGTGCAGGACATGTATGAGAGATGTAAGACAGTGGTGAGGTGTGCTGTCGGCGTGACCGACGAATTCAAGGTGGAGGTGGGACTGCATCGAGGATCAGCTCTGAGCCCCTTCTTGTTTGCTATGGTGATGGACAGGCTGACAGGCGAGGTTAGACAAGAATCTCCATGGACTATGATGTTTGCAGATGACATTCTGATCTGTAGTAAGAGCAGAGAACAAGTGCAGGAAAATCTAGAGAGGTGGAGGTATGCCCTGGAAAGGAGGGGAATGAAGGTTAGCCTCAGAAAATCAGAATACATGTGTGTGAATGAGAAGGACCCAGGAGGAACGGTGATGTTACATGGAGCTCAACAATCCAGAGCAATGGAGTGTGTGGAAAAGAGGTGAAGAAGCGTGTGCAGGCAGGCTGGAGTGTTTGGAGAAAAATGTCCGGTGTGATGTGCGATAGGAGAGTGTCAGCAAGAATGAAAGGAAAAGTGTACAAGACCGTGGTGAGGCCAGCGATGTTAGAAACAGTGGCGCTGAGGAAAAGGCAGGAGGCAGAGCTGGAGGTAGCGGAGATGAAAATGTTGAGGTTCTCCCTGGGAGTAACGAGGATGGATAGGATCAGGAATGAGTCCATCAGAGGGACAGCCCATGTAAGATGTTTTGGAGACAAAGTCAGAGAGGCTAGATTGAGATGGTTTAGACATGTACAGAGGAGGGATAGTGAGTATATTGGCAGTAGGATGCTGAGGTTGGAACTACCAGGCAGAAGGCCTAGAGGAAGACCAAAGAGAAGATTTATGGATGTGGTGAAGGAAGACATGAAGGTCGTTGGAGTCAAAAAAGAAGATGCAGAGGACAGGGTAAGATGGAGGCGGATGATTTGCTGTGGCGACCCCTGAAGGGAGCAGCCGAAAGGAAAAGAAGAGATTCTATAAATATGAATGATGACAGCCGTAAGACAATCCCAGTGCTTTCCGAGCTCCCTGGTAATTATGATAACGATCATAAACAACAGTATATTCAAAAACTACAGTTATGAGGGCTAACAAATGACCCATACGTTTTGCCCGATGGTTTGTTTGTTAACTGCATGGATGAAGCAACGGCCAGGATCCCTGGTTGAACATACCCAGATATCTATAATTATTTGATTAATCGCACATCTGATTATACTCACGAAAAACTGAAAAGTTTCAAAGGGCTTAGAGTGTAGCAGTCATTGTTAATGACCCCCCCCCCCCCCCCGGAACTTGGTACATTCCAGTTCTGTAATGCATTGTGGGATTAAACAAGTGAAGCGGAAACCAAAGCACGGCATGTTTGTTGTGTGTGTTCGAACACGTATTAAACACTGTTTAAGTTCAATGTGGGAAGCGTCTGAGTATTTTTATCTGGATGGGTTTCGGCAGTTCACGCGCATATTATACCCAGGAAAGCCTCGAATATCGCTCATGGCAAGCTGTGTGAAGACACCAAAGTATTAATCAAGGAAAAGGTAATCATGACTCACATTTTTTTAAATCAATTTGTCTCCATTATATATTAAGCACAACCATGTGGATCTCAATCTATGAAGTATTATAATAGTTATATATACTGTACGTGTTATAATAAAGACTAAATAGCATTTTATCTGCCCTCAGCTTATAAATGGACACCAGATATACAGTTAAATAGAATCAAACTGTGGTTAAGACAATAAATAATAATATAACTACTGATAAAAATTACTTGCCTCCAACAAAATGTTGGCTACGTACACGACTGGCAGGAGCTGGTGGTCTCCTTTTCTCTCATCGGGCTGTATTAGCAGGGAATCTGTGATATTTAACACCCGCTTTCTTTTCTCTAGAATTTGGTCTCGGTCCCCATTAACCACGTGAGGGATCCCTGTATAGTGGTTATAATGTAGACAGGTAACTTGTGACCAAACACTGTCTTGCATTTTATTCCTCAGACATGTCATGTCGTTGTTTTGAATTGGCTTTTTTGTGTATGCACTGTCGCCGGGTCGGCAAAATTTTACAATGGAATACAGCGGTGGAATCTCATAGAAAAAACAACACTTACTCATTCACTCACTCTTTGACTCTTTTTCCAAACTGCTTAATCCTGTTAGGGTCACGATGAGGCTGGAGCCTATATCAGCTAATACGAAGCAAAGGCAGGGTAGACCCTGAACACCTCACCAGACCATTGGACAGCAGCACACATGCAACTCTTCACACGTACACCGAGGGCCAAGGCAATGTAGAGCAGCCCATTAGCCTAACAGGCCGGCCTTATGCATGGAGGAAGCCAATGCAGCCACAAGGGGAACATGCAAACTCTACACAGAATTGGTCTTGCCAATCCTGTGTCTCGAACCCAGCACCTTCTTGCTTGTGAGGCGGACATTCCAAGTACTAACAAACTCAAAATAAATAAACAAGTTTGGATAAAGTTGTGCTGGACAGATATGATGAACTGGTTGCTGGCAGAGGGAAGCTTCTTAATAAAAACAGGGAAAGTTAGTAGACTAAACAGCTGAATGTGAACTTTCTGGATATTTACACTGACTCAATCTGATACAGGACCCTGGACTTGACACACATGAATCACTGAAAACCTACAAACCTTTGGATTTACATAATCATCACCAGTCTGGCCACATTCAGGAGGTTTTATATCACAGGCTTTCATTAAATCGTCCGACTATTTGATGAACACTAAACAACCCTCACCAGACAAAAGGCTCGGATATGGAGCGCTTGTGAGGTGAACAACATTCAATTAAGTTTAAGGATTAAAAATGTTAACCATGCATGCGGTCATTGGCTGCTCTCAATCACACAAGCATTTTGTGGGCAGCCATAGTCTAATTGGTTGGAGAAGAGGAATTGGTTTGACCGAAAGGTCGCTGGTCTGTCTCCTGAACTAGCAGGAAAAATGTGTGGTGGGGTGAACTGCACCTTGTCTTCCTCCACATTCATGGCTAGTGTGCCCTTGAGCAAGGCACCTAACCCCCAACTGTTCTCTGAATGCCCTCAATGTGTGGTGACCGACTGCTCCAAGTGTGTGTGCTCAGTGTGTGTGTGTGTGTGTGTGTGTGTGTGTGTGTGTGTGCTCACTTTGGATGAGTTGTATGCAGAGGCAGTAATTTCTCTTGTGAGGTTCATACAGTACAGCACAATCAAATCAAAGCATTCCAACTAGAAAATACAAATATAGATAGAGTGCACTGGATGTCTGAATCATTAGTGTGCTTTATCTCTGGAAAAAACCTACCATTGGTAAAGTTCTCGAAGTTTTGTTCTGAACATGATGGATGTTTTAAATCATTGTCTGAAAAGCACAAGTTAGCAAGTAGTGAAATTTAAGGCTCATTCAGGGTTGGCTGGATAACAGTTCTTTGCCAGTGTAATTTTACCTTTAACAAACTGCTTTGTGTATCCTGAGGCACAAGAGCTCGACTGCCTGCTGTTTATCATGTTAAAATAACAAATAATAGTTTTTTGTTGGTTATTCCACATATGAACTGAACATAATACCGCCATTCATTTCTCTGTGTAGAATGACAACAAATTCATTCATTATGTAAGCTGCTTTTTTACTAATTCGGGTCACAGAGAGGCTGGCGCCTATCTCAGTCAACCCTAGGAGAGCGCGGATTACATCCTAAACAGCTTGCCAGGCCATCACAGGGCCAATACACATACGACTGTTTACAGTCACTCTTATACCTAGGTGTTATGTGTGTGCTTTTGGACTGCAGGAGGAAACCGGGCAGTGGTGGTGTACTGGTTAAGGCAATCAATTGGTTACGGATCTAAAGGCCAGCAGTTCAGTCACCACTGCTGGGCCCTTGAGCAAGGCCCTTAACCCTCAATTGCTCACTTATATCATTTTTTTTTCACCTTTTTTTTTTTCAGGTGTCGCCACAGCGAATCATCTGCTTCACATGGTTGATTTGGCAGAGGTTTTTACGTCGGATGCCCTTCCTGACACAACCCTTTTAGCAAGGGACAGAAACACGCTGACAGCTTTGTCGAAAGATTTTGTTGTTGCATAATTGGCCCTGTTCATGTGGCATTTTCCTTAACTTTTTCCCCCCTAGTCTTCCTTAATTTCCTTATTTTTTTAATTCGATGAATATTAAAAAAACAAACAAACCATGATGCACTGAATCGCGCATATATAAGTGTAAGTCACTCTGGATAAGCGAATCTGCCAAATGCTGTAAATGAAAAAAAAAAAAAAAAAAAATTCTTTATTTCCTTATTTCATGGAAGCACAATGAGTACATGCAAGCCAGCCACAAAAACAGCTGAGACCGAGAATCAAACCCATGACCTTCCTGCTGTGAGGCTGACATGTTGAACACTGCACCACTGTACCGCCCCAATGACAATACGACGTCACTGAATTTTTCCAGCCTGAAGAATCCAGTTCGCTGGATTACCTGACTGGCAATGTCTTGGTTCAATACATCTATTCCTAACCTGTTTATATGCCACAGCAGACATTGTATTAAAAATTGATTAATAGTTTACACCACGTTTAAATCTTCACATTAAGTAAATGTATTTAAGTATTAAGTATGTATTAAGTAAATATTGATTTAAATAGTTCGGCGTTTGTGCATAAAAAATTGAAAATGGGATTAAGAAGGCTGTGATTAGTTACACTCTTGGGCCCTTTCTCCTTATTGTGATGTCTTAATCCAGGAACAGTCTTTTCAATGTGAGAAGCTGAAACAAATTGAAAACGTCTCATAAATAAGCAAACAACTGCCAGTCCAAAACAACAAGACAACAAATGACTGTGAGATACAGTAACACCGCAGCCATTTCCAGACAGAGGCTGCCTCCATGCATTATGGAAATCTGCTAATTAGATCACTTTCAAAATGCTAACAAGACAGCTCCGCCCCCCCCCCTTTTTTTTTTTCATTTTTTCCTCTTTCTTCACTCTGCTTATTGAAGCACTTCAGTAGTGCACACCGTGACTGCCTCTCAGAGCTTGCCAGTTGGATATAAAATGCTGTAAACACACTCAAAAAGACGAGCTCGGTGAACAGGGGCCTGAGAGGGGAGACAAGGCTGTTTCCATGGTGTCATAGGGGTCACGCCAGGCAGAACATTTGTGTGGTGTGTGTTTGAGCCGTACATACTCACCCAGGTCCGTTTGACAGTGGGGTGGCTGATTGCCCAATGTCACAGTGCCCTCATGTCTGCCTTCCTTCTGGCCCTCTCTCTCTTTTAGTGATGCTGTTGAACTCCCTGCTTGCATTCAGCAATAATAAACTGCTATATTATCATTACACTATTATTAGTATACCTGACAGCCCCCCCATCCCGCTGAGGTACATATTCTCCTTCTGGAAGGCCGGTCATCCTGAACCTTCTACTTTCTGAGGTCTGTCCTGGTATGCTGATGCCTGCTGGAGTCCTCATCTTGGAAGCCCCTCCTGCTGATGAAGATCTATGTGGACCCAGATGTACATTAACAGATTGTGAAGATGACTTTTCACTGCTGGTGATATAAATTCTCTTCCCCACAATTATTTAGGATTTACAATTGCTGTATAACCAGCCAGAATACTTTTTTGGACTGGAATGAATTTCTCATATATCGTTTGTATCTTTATGGTTCCACCCAAAGGGGATGGGTTTCCATTTTCATCCTGGTTCCTCTCAAGGTTTCTTCCTCGCATCTACTGAGGGAGTTACCTTTGCTACTGTCGCCACGGGCAATGCTCATTAGGCATGTGTAGGAGTTGTAGAAAGTGTTTAAATTCTTGTATACTTTGTAGCCTCCTACTTTTACTGTGTAAAGTTGCTTGCAACAATGTCAATTGCAAAAATAGCGTTTAAAGAAATAAAACTGAATTGAATTGAACTGTTTGGCTCATAAGGCATAGATCATGTCTGAGTAGCACACATAGTAATATAGTGTGTGTGTGTGTGTGTGTGTGTGTGTGTGAGAGAGAGAGAGAGAGACAGACAGTGAGAAAGCATGTATATGTGTGCTGAATCAGGAACTGCAGGTCATTTTTGAGTAGAATGTTGGTGAACCACTGTATGCACACACACACACACACAAACAAATTCACACAAACGCTCTCACACACAGGCAAACACACACACACACACACACACACACACAAAAACCCCTTATTTTAAGTTTTAACGTGCGTGTGTGTGTGTGTGTGTGTGTGTGTGTGTGTGTGTGTGTTACAGGGTGTGGATCTTGGGGGTGGGAATCAATAGTTCTTGAGTATTGTGCATCATGTGGTGTATTTCTTGGCTCAGGTTTTTAACCTATAAACATTTGTAACATTATAACTCTGCTAAGAAGACATGGTCAATACACCCACGCGCGCACACACACACACACACACACACACACACACACACGTGATTTCTGGTGCGAGTGAAAAGAAGAAACTGGCTCGAGTGATATCGCAAAGGAATATGGCCAAACCCATCTACCATCGGTACGATATTGAAGCAGAAGGAGGTCTTAAAGGCATGCTTTTATAATTTTTAAATGATTTAGGGGGTACTATTGGGAGCCTTCAAACGAACCAAGCGTTTTACATGTAAAATGTTTAATTTACAAAACATGCAGGTTACCAAAAAGGCGCTGGAACGGATGAATTTTGTAAGGTGAGGTACCACTGTATTCATTATCATGCTCACCTGTGTCTCTTTACCTTAGTAGTCTGTCTACTTGAACCCAGCATTTCCCCATCGTCAGTGCCAGAGTTTCCCCCTGAGCCTTTCTTTTTAGTCAGTCTATTGACAGTCTGTTACCGTGTATTTTTTGACCTTCCCCGTTTGTTGACCAATCTTGCTTCTCTCATGATGATGGATACCTCTGTTTTACTCTCGGGTTTTGTCTCCTTGGAATTCTCTAACCATTGCCTGTTTCTTAACCATTATTTTGCATGCTATATTGGATTGTTTTCCTGTCTAATAAACTTTGTGCTCTCCATCACTTCTGTCTTTGAGTGGATCCGTTCCCTCTGCCAAACCCTAACAGAACTGCTGAATGCTACTGGGATCACATTTAGGCTGGTGCCTATCTCAGTCGACATTGGTCAAAGGTAGGGTGCACTCTGAACGGCTTGGCAGACCATTGCAGAGCCAACACACAACCCCTCACACTCATACCTATCGGTGATTTGGAGCAACCATTTAGTGTAATGTGCATGTCTTTGGACTGTGGGAGGAAACCAGAGTTTCCAGAGGAAAATCAATGCAAGTACTGAGCCCGTTACTTGAAGCCAGGACCTACTTGTTGTAAGGCAGAGTGGAACCACTGCACCAAGGTGCTACCCTTTAAATGCCTGAAATGCAAAACAAGAATGCGCTAGAGGTAAAAATTAATTCGGTGAGACTCTGAGATATAACTCACGTTTTTAAAATGTTTTCAGTATGGACTTTTATTGTTAAATCTGGTACAAGGTTCCAGTTTATGTCCCCCCCACCCCCCTATGCACATTTTGTTTGTGTGGTGTGCGTGGAGCAACTTGGCCAGTTGTAAAGTACATGTCCTTGTACTAAGTTTACTGTTTCTGTCTCTGGTGTCTGGAATGTCCTTTATATTATTACGTCATTTTTAGGTTTTCCTGTTATAATTATATTGCAGATGAACTAGCTGGATGAAATTGCCATACCTTATGATGTTTGAAATGGTATGCCTGTGTAGTTAGGGTTAATGACCATTATGCATCCAGTGAGTGATTGACAGATGTGTTAATGAATTATCATGTATAAATAGTTGTAATCTTTTGAGATCTGTTGAAATCTTTAGCTACATTAAGGAAGCAGAACCTGACATGACTCCACCCAGGGCAGGTTGTTAAACAGGCTCAATAATAATAATAATAATAATAATAATAATAATAATAAGTGTACAAGATGGTGGTGAGGCCAGCGATGTTGTATGGCTTAGAAACAGTGGCGCTGAGGAAAAGGCAGGAGGCAGAGCTGGAGGTAGCAGAGATGAAAATGTTGAGGTTCTCCCTGGGAGTAACGAGGATGGATAGGATCAGAAATGAGTATATCAGAGGGACAGCCCACGTAAGATGTTTTGGAGACAAAGTCAGAGAGGCTAGATTGAGATGGTTTGGACATGTACAGAGGAGGGATAGTGAGTATATTGGCAGTAGGATGCTGAGGTTGGAACTACCAGGCAGAAGGCCTCGAGGAAGACCGAAGAAGAGATTTATGGATGTGGTGAAGGAAGACATGAAGGTCGTTGGAGTCAGAAAAGAAGATGCGGAGGACAGGGTGAGGTGGAGGCGGATGATTTGCTGTGGCGACCCCTGAAGGGAGCAGCCGAAAGTAAAAGAAGAAGAAGAAGAAGAATAATACTACTAATAATAAAACCAGTCTGTGTTCCCTGTAGAGCTGTTCAAAATACTTGAAAAACTTGCTTAATCATATACAGCAATAACATGCCCCACCATGACAAGTGATACTGCCACCGACCTCTTTACGAACTCTTGTGCATGTGTATTTGGGGGCAGTCTAAAACACTTGGAAGGAAAGCGCTACCTCCTCGTTCAAATGAGCTCACAAACACCCATGATTGACTGGTGATTGCTGTGAGTGATGGAGAGGTGAACGTATGCCATCACTCCCTCCTGTGAGAACTCGGCCAATTAGCTCTCATGGACTCCCAGTCGTGGATGGTTGGTACATCAGTCTGGACTCGAACCGGTGATATACAGGCTAATCGCCATGCACCTGTTGATGTGCCACTGGAGAGTGATTTAGAATATCTTTTGAAAGATTTCAGGAATGATAATAATAATGACAGAATAAAGAAGAAGCTCGATATACAGTATATCTGTCATATACACAGTTTTCAGTTTATTAAGTGGACTCAAAAATGTTAAAAGTACAGCATAGGATTTGCCTCTACTTTATCCAATGCTTCCCCCACCAGCTCAGTGTGATTACATTCATCAAAATGTGACCCCGTCCATCCTGCTCTGTTTGTTTATGCTCCTTGATGTTATTTTTTTAATGTTCATGAGTGAAGTTCAAACTCTGTCAAGAAATTCAAATCACATGCACACCCTTCTGTACAACCTGGACTAACAAAGCCATGCATTTGTTTACATTCATTTCACACAATAACTCCTTGTGTAGATTTTTCCCTTCCCTTATTATTGTCAGAAACCTGACTCGTTATCAGCCATGAGTCAAGTGCACTTCCAATCAACCACCATTAGGAAAATGAAAACATGAGTTTGAACGTGAGTGTTTTTGAATGCAGTTTCACCACTCGATGGAATAATTAACCACCAAACCACTAATCTTGTAAAATAAAAATATTCCATTCTCTGCCCAGAGATATCCAAAATTAATTCAGTAATCATCTGAATGCTAAAGCAAGCTATCATGTTGGAGATAATGGACAGAGTGCTGTAGAAGCTAAATCATCAGCACGAGGATCAGAACTCTGATGTAAAGCAAAGGTGTATTCCAAAAAAAAAAAAAAAAAGTCAAGAGTATTATCAAGCATTATACCCCCATTTCACTGGACTACAGCATGCAAGGATCGTAGCGGAAAGGCGCAGAACACAGTCTATGGAAGAGCTTCGGCATTTTACTCAGAAAATTGGTGAAAATCCTACGGAAAAGTGGAAATTCTTACACTCTCAGAACGTTCACAGCATGTGTGGCACAGGTACGGAAAAGTACGCCAAAGTGACCACACGGAACACCCACAGATTTTTTTTCGTGAACGTGATTTTTTTTTTAATATGAATTTCACATTCACATAATGTTTTGGCCTGCTGGAGGCATACAGAAGTGGAGGAAGACTTGACGAATAACTTTGGAATCTCACAGAATGACACGGAAGATGTGGGAATAATTGCGGAGCATTTGCAGATGAGAACAGTTTTGTTTCGGTAAGTCTTCCGTGCTCCAGTGAAATGGGGGTATTAGCCTTCTGGGATAACAAACAATTATTTAACAAAGATGAAATATGAACTATGTATAAAATTATTTATTACAGAGATTGTGCTGAGGCCGAAGCTCAAGGTAATATGATTTGAGATGGTGCAATTCTGTTTTATTATTTATTCAAAATATTTTCAAAGTATACCGTCAAGTGACCGTGTTGTGTGTAGTAGTTGTGCAACAATCATTCAAAATAATTCATCCTATGGCAACAATATTATTTAGTTATCCCATGGCAATGATGCAATACATAGCTTTCAACCAATCAGAAATGAGATAATCTTTTAAATCAACAATAATTGTTAGATGTGTCTGAAATAGCAAGTCAATCAGATTGCATTATCCTGGAGTAATACATTGCCAGCCCTATATATATGTATATATATATGTGTGTGTGTGTGTATGTATATATATTTGTATATATAATGTGGCTGGCAGTGTATTTTATATATTATTGGAGTGATTTTGCCTTGATTACAGCACTTCAAGTCAAGGCTCAGCAATATTTAATGTCAATAAAATAGTTAATTTATGACATGAATGTATGTATGAATAAATGAATAATTTATTTTTCTCTGATGACAAAGAGGTAAAATTGGGGCTTAAGTAGTGAAAAAGTGGTTCAAGTAATGTGAGGAATCTGGCACCACAGGAGGCCGAACCTTAACCATGTTGAAAATCTTGGGGTTTATAGAGTGGTTCAATTTTCCCCTCACCAATTCAAGACGTCCATGAAAAATTAACTCAGATCTGGAAATAAATATTATGATCATCCTTAAATTTGTCACTGGATCGATACACGGCACTCCAACAAAAAAATTACATTGCTTTGTTTGCCCGATATAAAGTATCTCATTACCATTAACACTCACACCTAAACTCAATCTGGAACAGCCAGTTATCTTGATATGCATGTCTCAGTGAAGTTATAATGGGAATTTCGGTGTGTCATTTCCCACGTGTTACAATTTGGACTTTGTCTACCAGGACTTATTCCTTGAAATACTGACAACATTTCCATTCAATTCAGTTGTATTTGCATAGCACTTTTTACAATTGACATTGTTACAAAGCAGATTTACACAGTAAAACAGTGAAAGTAGGGGCTTACAAAGTATAAAGGAATTTAAAATTCCTGTTAAACCTAAATATCTCTAATGAGCAAGATGGTGGCAAAGAAAAACTCCCTCAAGTAGTTGCAAGGAAGAAACCTTGAGAGGAACCAGAACCAAAAGGAAACCCATCATTTGGGTGAAACCATAAAAATACAAACCATTTTATAGTTATATATATATATATATATATATATATATATATATATGCACACACACACACACACACACACACAATTATTTAGGATTTACAGTTGTACAGTCATTATATAACCACTGTACAACTGTGAATCCTAAATAATTGTTGGTAAAGAGTCCATATCACCAACAGTGAAAAGTCATGTTCACAAACTGTTAGTGCACATCTAGGTCCATCTAGGTCTTCATCAGCAAGAAGGAAGGGTTTCCAAGATGAGGACTCCTGTCAGCATCATCACACCAGGACAGACCACAGGACTCAGGAAGCAGAAAGATCAGGATCAGAATGTGTACCTAAAAAACAGAGTGTGAGAGTGAGAGAGAGAGAGAGAGAGAGAGAGATTAGCCACCCCACTGCCCAATGGACCTGCGTGAGCATGTAGAGTGAGGCAGCAACAGCATCCTAACATCACAGTTTACCAGAACTTTCCTTTATCTAATAATGGCCTATTAACAAAATGCTCCACTAAACAAGTACGTTTTCTGACTCATCTTAAAAACAGAGACCGTGTCTGAACTTTGAACATTAACTGCAAGGTTATTCCATAACTGTGGGGTATAGTAAGCAAAAGCTCTGTCCCCTGCAGTCATCTTCATTATTCGAGGTATCACTAATCTTCCTGCATCTTTTGGTCTAAGGTGGCGTGCCAGATCATAAATGACAAGACTCTCGCCAAGATAATGTAGCACAAGACCATTAAGTGCTTTATAAGTTAAAAGTAGTATTTTATATTTGATTTGAAATTTAACTGGGAGCCAGTGTGGTATAAATAAGATTGGGGTGATATGCTCGTGTCTTCTCGTTCTAGTAAGGACTCTTGCTGCTGCATTCTGGGCTAACTGGAGCATGTTTATGCACCTATTAGAACATCCAGACAGTCACGCATTACAATAATCCAATCTCAAGGTAACATAAGCATGTACAAGTTCTTCCACATCATGCATTGACATCATATTTCTTATTTTAGCAATATTCCTGTGATGAAAGAAGGTTACCTGAGGAATGTTATCTATATGAGCATCAAATGAAAGACCAGTGTCAATAAGCATTCCATGGTCCTTTACTACTACGCATGATGAAACTCAAACACCATCTAAACTTGCTACATAATCATAAACCTTATTTCTAGCTGCCTGAGATCCGAGTACAGGTACCTCTGTCTTATCACAATTTAAAAGGAGGAAGTTAGTAAGCATCTGCTATCTAATGTCCTTTACACATTTTTCAACTTTATTAAGTTGAAGTCTCTCATCTGGCTTTACTGAAATATACAGTTGTGTGGCATCAGCATATCAATGAAAGCTAATACCATGATCACAAATGATTACCCAAAGGGAGCATGTATAGACAGAAAAGCAATGGGCCGAAGGCAGAACCTTGAGGAACATCAAACTTAACATTAGAACTTACAGAGAAATCACCATGATCATGGTCGGTTAAATAAGATGTAGAACAGGAGAGGGATGTTCGCTTAACTCCAACATTTTTTAATTTGTCAAGGAGAATCGTGTGATCAATAGTGTCAAAGGATGCACTAAGGTCAAGTAACACAATCAGGGAGGCAGAGTCATGATCAGAGACCACTAGTAGGTAATTTACCACCTTCATGAGTGCTGTCTCTGTGCTATGATGGGGCCTAAATCCTGACTGATACATTTTGTGAGTGTTATTCCCACAAAGATATGAACATAACTGCTGTGTTACAGCTTTTTCTAAGATCTTAGAAATACAATGATTGGTCCATAGTTGAACAGCTGATATAGGTCAAGATCAGGTTTTTTAATACGATTTTTGATAACTGCTAGTTTAAAAGATTTAGGTACATAATCAGTGCTAAGGGAAGAATTTATTACATTTAATGAAAGGTCGATCACTTCTAATAATATTTGTTCAAAGAAACATGGAGGTACTGGATCAAGTACACAGATTGATGATTGATGAGTAAATTAATGACATTAGTTCTGTGTTTTGAATTGGGCTAAAACACTCAAGTTGTAGATCTACTGGTGTTATATTATTTACTGTTATAGTTAATGACATACCTAATGCAGCCATGAGGGGGTGGGTGGGAACAAGTCAGTGCTCTTTCTCACGCCGGTCCCAAGCCCAGATAAATACAGAGGGTTGTGTCTGGAAAGGCATCCGACGTAAATCCTATGCCAAAAAAAAAAAAGGATGGAAATGGCTGTTGTGAATACTTTCTTCCAGAAGAAACAGGAGCATAGGGTGACTTATAGACGCGGAGGCAGGAACACACAGGTAGACTATATCTTGTGTAGGCGATGTAATTTGAAGGAAGTCAGTGACTGCAAAGTAGTAGTGGGTGAGAGTGTTGCCAAACAACATAGGATGGTGGTATGCAGGATGACGCTGATGGTGAGGAAGGTGACCCTATGCTCCTGTTTCTTCTTGAAGAAAGTATTTACCACAGCCATTTTCATCCTTTTTGCAAAATCGATCAACATCTGTCCTGTGTTCCTGTCCTGGATACCAAACCTGCCCATCACTTCCTCATCCCCTCTGTTCCCTGCACCAACATGTTCATTGAAGTCTGCACCAATTACCACTCTTTCACCTCTGGGGGTACTCTGCATTACTTCATCTAACTCACTCCAGAATCTCTCCTTCTCTTCCAGCTCACATCCTGCCTATGGGGCATAAGCACTAACATCGTTGAACACCACACCTTCAATTTCTAACTTGAGACTCATCACTCTGTCTGACACTCTTTTCACTTCTTCAACATTTCTGCCAAACTCCTCCTTCAAGATGACTCCTACTCCATTTCTCTTCCCATCCACACCATGATAAAACAGCTTAAACCCTGCTCCCCAGCTTTTAGCTTTGCTACCTTTCCACCTGGTCTCCTGAACACACAGTATATCCACCTTCCTCCTCTCAATCATGTCAGCCAGCTCTCTGTCTTTTCCTTGCATAGTTCCAACATTCAAAGTCCCTACTCTCAGTCCTAGACTCATGCTTTTCCTCTTCTCTCTCTGCCTACGCACACGCCTCCCGCCTCTCCTTCCTCGACGTCTTCGACCAACAGTAGTCCAATTTCCACCAGCACCCTGTTGGCTAACAGCACTGATGGCGGTCGTTGTTAACCCGGGCCTCGACCGATCCGGTATGAGATTTGTGTTTACGGTTTGCATTTTTTAGTTTGGCAAAAGTTTTACGCCGGATGCCCTTCCTGTCGCAACCCTCTGCATTTCTCCGGGCTTGGGACCGGCATAAGGGGGAAAGACACTGGTAAGTGCCCACCCACCCCCGCCTCATGGCTTCATTAAAAAAAAAAAAAAAAAGTTTATAAAATCATCACTGCTATAAATTGATTATTTACAAGTTATGTTCATGGTCTTATTTCTGGTTAATTCTGCAACAACATTAAATAAATATTTTGGATTATTTTTGTTATTTTCTATTAGATTTCAGAAATGTTCTGCTCTACTAGCACTAAGCTTTTCTGTAATTAAGATGACTCTCATTCCATTCTAGTTGGAAAACCAGTGATTTAGTTTGACATCATTTTCGTTGTAATTTGTGTGTGTTCTGTTTTAGTGTGCGTGTTTCACCATTATATCAGGGAGCTAATTTTTTCTCTCTGATTGGTTTTCTTTTCAGAAGAGCTACATTATCTTGCATATGACGTAAATTGGACTCAAAGCACTCAGTGGCTTGAGTGAGTTTTGCTGGGTCTGATGGTGATCCAATCATAGTTGATAATTCTGGAAGATTATTAATGAACCTCTGTGCAGATGTTGATGTAAAAATACATTTAATGCGATAACCTGATAAGGTGTGTATATTAGAACTAAGATTCAGTGAAAGCAAGATAAGATAATGAAGTGAAATAGTTTCTGATTGTTGAACTGCGACTATATTTTAAATAATTAATCCAAAAGTTACTATGAAATCGAGAGTGTGGCCAGCTTTTTGGGTGGGCCCTATTACAGTCTCATTTACCTCGTCTGAATCAAGGATACATAGGAATGCTGTTCTTAAAGGGTGTTCTGGGTTATCGAAATGAATCTTGAAGTCCCCAATAATTAAAGCTTCATCTACATAAACAACCAGGTTTGCAACAAAATCTGTGAATTCACATAGGACTTCGGCGTATGGCCCTGGGGGTCTGTAAATAATAAAGGAATCAGCTGCTTGGGCATATATTTCCAGGAACATACATAATGTTAGTGTATAGAATTTCAAACATGTTAAATTCATGTCTGGATTTTTGTATAAGGTTGAGAATATCAGTATCAGTATGCAATGCCTTCTCCTCTGCTAGTTAGACGAGGTTGGTGTATATAACTGTATCCTGGAGGACTCGCTTCATTTAATGCTATATACTCATTGGTTTTAATTGATGTTTCTGTTAAACACATTACACTAAATGATTTCATTAACCATAAGCGCTTTAGATGTAAGAGATCTAACATTTAACAACCCTAACTTTAAATCAAAGGTGCAAGCTGTAGATTCAATATGACTTAAATAGTGCTGCTAATATTATTAAAGCAAACTCTCTGACAGTTTTTACATCTTTGTTTAGTTTGGTAAACAGACAGTCTCTATAGCATTGACCTTGAGCAACAACTCTGCACAGTTAGCAGACGCTCGGATTAGCCTGTTTGTCTGCTTTCTCTTACACCAACTACCTTCATGTCCTCCTTCACCACATCCATGAATCATATCTTTGGTCTTCCTCTAGGCCTTCTGCCTGGTAGTTCCAGCCTCAGCATCCTATTACCAATATACTCACTATCCCTCCTCTGTACATGTCCAAACCATCTCAATCTAGCCTCTCTGACTTTGTCTCAAAAACGTCTCAGATGTGCTGTCCCTCTGATGTACTCATTCCTGATCCTATCCATCCTCGTTACTCCCAAAGAGAACCTCACCATTTTCATCTCTGCTACCTCCAGCTCTGCCTCCTGTCTTTTCCCCAGTGCCACTGTTTCTAAACCATACAACATCGCTGGCCTCTTCACCGTCTTGTACACTTTTCCTTTCATTCTTGCCGATACCTTCCTATCACACATCACACCCGGATACTTTTCTCCAACCATTCCAACAAGCCTGCACACGCTTCTTCACCTCTTTTCCGCACTCTCCATTGCTCTGGATTGTTGAGCCTAAGTACTTAAAATCCTCCACCTTCCTTATCTCTGCTCCCTGTAACCTCACCGTTCCTCTTGGTTCCTTGTCGTTCACACACATGTATTCTGTCTTACTGAGGCTAACCTTCATTCCTCTCCTTTCCAAGGCATACCTCCACCTCTCTAGAATTTCCTGCACTTGTTCTCTACTCTCACTAGAGATCACAATGTCATCCATGGAGATTCTTGCCTAACTTCGTCTGTCAACCTGTCCATCACCATAGCAAACAAGAAGGGGCTCAGAGCTGACACTTGATGCAGTCCCACCTCCACCTTGAACTCTTCTGTCACACCGACAGCACACCTCACCACTGTCTTACATCTCTCATACATGTCCTGCACCACTCTAACATACTTCTCTGCCACTCCAGACTTCCTCATGCAATACCACAGTTCCTCTCTCGGCACCCTGTCATATGCTTTCTCCAGATCCACAAAGGCACAATGCAGCTCCTTCTGATCTTCTTCTTTGTACTTCTCTATTAACATCTTCAAAGCAAACACTGCATCTGTGGTGCTCTTTCTTGACAAGAAACCAAACTGTTGTTCACAAATGCTGACCTCTGCCCTTAGTCTAGCTTCCACTATTCTTTCCCATAACTTGGCTCAGCAACTTTATCCCTCTGTAGTTACCACAACTCAGCACATCTCCCTTTGTTCTTAAAAATGAGCAGAAGCACACTTCTCCTCCATTCCTCCGGCATCCTCTCACTCGCTAAGACCTCCTTGAATGTTCTTGTCAGGAAATCTACTGCTTCCTCTCCTAGACACTTCCATACCTCCACCGGTATGTCATCAGGACCAACTGCCTTTTCACTCTTCATCCTTTTCAATGCCCTCCTCACTTCTCCCTTACTAATCTTTGCTACTTCCTGGTCCTCAACAGTCACCTCTTCGACTGTGTTTTCTCTCTCATTTTCCTCATTCATCAACTCTTCAAAATACTCTTTCCATCTTCCCAGCACACTTGTGTCATCAGTCAACACATTTCCCACTCTGTCCTTAATCACTCTAACTTGCTGCACGTCCTTCCCATCTCTGTTTCTCTACAGTGCCAACCTGTATAAATCATTTTCTCCCTCCTTACCGTCCAACCTAGCATACAAGTCATCATACGCCCTCTGTTTGGCCTTTGACACCGCTACCTTCGCCTTACTCTTTGTCTCCCTGTACTCCTGTTTACTCTCTTCAGTCCTCTCTATGTCCCATTTCTTCTTAGCTTTTGTACACACTCCTGCACTTCCTCATTCCACCACCAAGTCTCCTTATCTACTTTCCTTCCAGATGACACACCAAGTACTCTACTACCGGTCTCCCTGATCACATTAGCTTCAGTTGTCCAGTCATCTGGAAGCACTTCCTGACCACCCAAAACCTGTTTCAACTCCTCCTTGAGGACAACATGACACTTCATTTTTCAGCTTCCACCACTTTTCCTTCTGCTCTGCCTTTGCCTTCTTCACCTTTTTTACCATCAGCACCATCCTGCACACTACCATCCTATGCTGTTTGGCAACACTCTCACCCACTACTACTTTGCAGTCACTGACTTCCTTCAAATTACATTGCCTACACAAGATGTAGTCTACCTGTGTGCTCCTACCTCCGCTTTCATAAGTCACCCTATGCGCCTCTCTCTTCTGGAAGAAAGTATTCACAACAGCCATTCCATCCTTTTTGCAAAATCTATCAACATCTTTCTGGGTTCCTGTCCTGGATACCAAACCTGGCCATCACTTCCTCGTCCCCTCTGTTGCCTGCACCAACATGTTCATTGAAGTCTGCACCAATGACCACTCTTTCACCTCTGGTGGTACTCTGCATCACTTCATGTAACTCACTTCAGAATCCCTCCTTCTCTTCTAGCTCACATCCTGTCTGTGGGGCATAAGCACTAACAACATTTAACATTACACCTTCAATTTCTAACTTGAGACTCATCACAGTGTCTGACCCTCTTTTCACTTCTAGAACATTCCTGACCAACCCCTCCTTCAAGATGACTCCTAGTCCATTCCTCTTCCCATCCACACCATGAAAAAACAGCTTAAACCCCGCTCATAAGCTTCCAGCCTTGCTACCTTTCCACCTGGTCTCCTGAACACACAGTGTGTCCATCTTCCTCCTCACCATCATGTCAGCCAGCTGTCTACCTTTTCCTGTCATAGTTCCAACATTCAAAGTCCCCACTCTCAGTCCTAAACTCATGCTTTTCTTCTTCTCGCTCTGCCTACGGACACGCCTCCCGCTTCTCCTTCTGCGACCTCCCCTTCTTCGACCAACAATAGTCCAATTTCCACCAGCACCCTGTTGGTTAACAGCACTGATGACGGTCGTTGTTAACCCAGGGCTCGACCGATCCGGTATGAAATTTGTCTTTACGGTTTGCATTTTGTATTCTATCAAAAGCTTTACGCTGGATGCCCTTCCTTTCACAACCCTCTGCATTTGTCCGGGCTTTTTTGTGCCCCTCCCCTCACGGCTGCATTCCTGATTACAGATAAACATGTGGCTAACAGGTGGGAGGGTGCAGCAGCAGATGGACCTTTTACAGTCTCTCTCTGTTTATGTGAAATATTATTCTGTTTTTTTCATTACATGTAAAAATATACTTTAATAAACTGATAAAATTAAATTTCACTTGTATGCTTTCCTCACAAAAGAGTCGAGAGTATATTTATTATGCATATATATTCCAACCACCATTTCGCCCTCTTTAGATTGTGCACAGCTGGATTTCTCGACTTGTGGACCCTTGAGAGTGTCACTATTATTCCTATTGTTTTGTAAGAACAATATTCGGGTTTAAGTTGAGACATGTGGATACATATTAAAAAGATTTTATGACCGCGATGTTATAAAGTTCCATCTGGCATTTTGATTAAAAATAATAATTTAAAGTATTTAATCATATGGATTTTGGTGTGTGTGGTGCTAGTGGTGGTTTGGTGTGGTGTATAGTGGGGGATATGGTGGCTCAGTTGCTTGCACTGTAACCCCCACAGCTAGAAAATTGATGGTTAAAATCCCAGCTGTGGCCAATTGTGTGTAGAATTCATATGTTCCCCTGTAAGAAGGTCTTTGGTTTAAGTCCCATGGCTTGGCGAGGGTGTTTTTGTGTGGAGTATGCATGTTTTACCAATGGTTATGAGGGTTTCCTTTAGGTCTTATTCGCTGTTGTCCCGAGATGTGTACGTGTGTTGGAAGGGTTGTGTCTGTGTTCGCTTTACAGTGGACTGGTGAGCTGTTCAGGAGCGTCAGCTGAGATCTCCAGCAACCCCGCAACCTGAATACGGTAAAGCGGTTTGGTAAATAAACGAATAGATGTCTCAAAGTAGCTTTTCACCTGGATAGAACATTTTGAAACTAAGGTCACTCTTTATGTGCTAAAACATATGGTTGTTTTATTTATTTTTGCATGAGAGAAAGTTTTTATCCGTGTTAAATTACTCAGCTCACTGTTTGACTTTCAGTATCCTTACTTGAGAGAGAGCGCCTTTTGAAAACTGTATATAATCTTGTCTTTCCTCTCAGAGGCAATCCTCTGAATGGCTCTCATGGGAAATACACTCTCTTCTTCATCACCCAGTACTACTTCACATCAATCGGAGAGGCAGGAAGACTGGGCGACTTGGAAGCACTATGTTTTGGCTTGAAACTGAGGCACCTTTTTTTTTTTTTTTTTTTTTGCAGTACTGTATGCAAATTGCCTAGATAAAGGAGAAGCAAGTTTGAAGGACACGCTGTCATCTCAGGCTACAGCTAAAATCTGTTTTATTATAGTACTATTAATTACCCACAGCAAGGAGAAGAGAAATGTGATTGTTCGATGGATTAAAAAAAAATAGAGTGAAACTGAGACAGTGAAAAAGACAAGTGAATAAAATAGTGAACATCTGTCCACTATTGGAAAATCGGTTTTCGACAAAGAATTACAAGGAGCAGTGTTGTATTGACTCGATAGCCCTGTCTTAACAAGAAGCTTTGGACTTCACTCTGTGATAATGTTGTAGTTTTTACTTGTCAGCAGTTCATCGAAGAGATTCAAACCTCATTTTCTTTCATTTGTCCAAAGGAAAAAGTCACTTCACAAAAGGGAGAAGGACAAGAACTGCATTTGATTTGTGCAGTGCCTATTTTCACTACAAACTGACTCTATCTAGTTGAATTTTCACTCTTGAATTTGCAAACTTACATCTTGTGAAGCAGTAGCCATCATGAGACCGTGACTGTGGTGTCTTTTATTGGCAAAAACGCAGGTTTATCTTTAATGCTGTTAGCATGCTAGTGTTATCATCCTGTCAGACAAAATACACCATGGATTGGTGATCCGGTTCTGTTTTCCTTTTACCAAAATGTTTGTTTTATTAGTATTGTTGGCACCTCTAATCAATTCTAATCCAAATTGTGGAAGGTTTCATATGGAGTCTGTAGGGTCGACCCAGTAAGGTCTTGATGGCTCGTGTATGAATACCATAAATAACACAGTTAAAAAAAATCTATACATAAAAAATAAATGATTCTTTAAAGCAGAGGTCCCCAACCACCGGTCTGCGGCTCAACTGGTACCGGTTCGCAGAAGAAATAATTCATTATTTCTGTTTTATTTATTATCTGAGTCTGAACGATCTTTTTTTCAGTTCATTTTCTGTAACCGCTTAATCCTAATTAGGGTCACAAGAAGGCTGGTGCCCATCCCAGCCAACTTCAGGCAAAGGCAGAGTACAAATCTTTATTTAGAGTACACATCTTTATCACATCTTTATTTTTGAAAAATATTTTATTTTGAAAAATGACCGGATTCTCTCGGTTACATGTCGGTCATTTCAGCGCTAAAATCTAACCCACAAGGGATGAAAATCTAACCCACATGAACACAAGCGAGTTGGACATGTTTCAAACAATAGAGAGGATTTTGGATGAGACTGAGCTTGAGCCTTCATTCTCTCAGCTGGTGTACCATCACCTGTGGTTTTTTTTTTATTTTTTTTTATTTTTTTTTTTTTTTTAAGAAAAGTTCAAGCTCTCCGTCCCAACCAACTTTATTTCAGCAGTTGAAAAATATCATTCATTGAATGCTTATTATTATTATTATTATTATTATTACTACAAGTGCAGGAAATATATAGAGGTGGAAGTATGCCCTGGAAAGGAGGGGAATGAAGGTTAGCCTCAGTAAGACAGAATACATGTGCATGAATGAGAAGGACCCAAGAGGAACGGTGATGTTACAGGGAGCAGAGATAAGGAAGGTGGAGGATTAAAAGTACTTAGGCTCAACAATCCAGAGCAATGGAGAATGTGGAAAAGAGGTGAAGAAGCATGTGCAGGCAGGTTGGAATGGTTGGAGAAAAGTGTCCGGTGTGATGTGTGATAGGAAGGTATTGGCAAGAATGAAAGGAAAAGTGTACAAGACGGTGTTGAGGCCAGCGATGTTGTATGGTTTAGAAACAGTGGCCCTGACGAAACGACAGGAGGCAGAGCTGGAGGTAGCAGAGATTAAAATGTTGAGGTTCTCTTTGGGAGTAACGAGGATGGATGGGATTAGGAATAAGCACATCAGAGGGACAGCACATGTAAGATGTTTCGGAAGCAAAGTCAGAGAGGCTTGATTGAGATGGTTTGGACATGTACAGAGGAGGGATAGTGAGCATATTGGTAATAGGATACTGAGGCTGGAACTACCAGGCAGAAGGCCTAGAGGAAGACCAAAGATACGATTCATGGATGTGGTGAAGGAGGACATGAAGGTCGTTGGTGTAAGAGAAGAAGATGCAAAGGATAGGGTGAGATGGAGGCAGATGATTCGCTGTGGCGACCCCTGAAGGAAAAAGCCGAAAGGAAAAGAAGAAGATGTTTATATACTTTAAAGCAGGGGTCCCCAAGCTTTTTGTCACTGCAGACCGGTCAACGTTTGACCTGCCCATCACTTCCTCGTCCCCTCTGTTACCTGCACCAACATGTTCATTGAAGTCTGCACCAATGACCACTCTTTCACCTCTGGAGGTTGTCTGCATCACCTCATCTGACTCACTCCAGAATCTCTCCTTCTCTTCTTGCTCACATCCTACCTGTGGGGTATGAGCACTAACAACATTGAACAGCACACCTTCAATTTCTAACTTGAGACTCATCACTCTGTCTGACCCTCTTTTCACCTCTAGAACATTCTTGACCAGCCCCTCCTTCAAGATGACGCCTACTCCATTCCTCTTCCCATCCACACCATGAAAAAAACTGCTTAAACCCTGCTCCTAAGCTTCTAGCCTTGCTACCTTTCCACCTGGTCTCCTGAACCCACAGTATGTCCACCTTCCTCCTCTGCATCATGTCAGCCGGCTCTCTACCTTTTCCTGTCATAGTTCCAACATTCAAAGTCCCTACTCTCAGTCCTAGACTCATGCCATTCCTCTTTTCTCTCTGCCTATGGACACGCCTCCCGCCTCTCTTTCTGCGACCTTTCCTTCTTCGACCAACAGTAGTCCAATTTTTACCAGCACCCTGTTGGTAGACAGCACTGATGGTGGTTGTTGTTTACCCGGGCCTCGACCAATCCGGTATGAAATTTGTATTTACGGTTTGCATTTTGTATTCTATATTTTGTATTCTATCAAAAGTTTTACGCCGAATGCCCTTCATGTCGCAACCCTCAGCAATTTCCGGGCTTGGGATCGGAGTGAGGGCGGACACTTGTTTTGTGCCCCCCCTCCCCCCTTACGACTGCATTTTTAAAGTATACAAACATGCAATGTTTTTTTCCTTTGCCTTGACTGAGGATCAACGTGTTATTTTTTTGTCTTAAATTTAGTCGGCACTGTGGCTCAGGATTTGCGTTATGGCCAAAATTTGTTACTGTGCTAAGTTTTCAAGTCCGTTCTGCACTTCAATAGGTTTCCTCTGTGTAGTCTAGTTTTCTCCCACATTCTAAAGACATGCACATAAAGTTAACAAGCTACTCTAAATTGCCCATGAGTGTGAGTGGGTGTTTGCCTCTGTGTTAACCCTGCAATAGATGGCTGACCTGCTCAAGGTGTAACCCTCTTTGATCAAAGCCAGCTGGGATTGACTTTCCTGTGATCTGTATTTACAGAATTGTCCAAAAAGACAGAAACTCCAAAGCAAGTTCTCAGAGTCGCCTGAGATGGGTACCAGCCTCCCTGTGAAATTAATAAGAATTAAGTAGCTTAGAAAATTAATGAATGAATGAATGACGGATTGAATGCCACTAGATGTATGAGACAGGCTCTTCATTTATTTATTTGCGAATTCGCTTCATCCTACTGGGTGTTGTGGTCTGTGGTGGGAGTGGCTCTGAATTTGGTGGCTTTTAACTCTCTTCTCTCTTTATAATCCCTATTTCACTGGAGCGCGGTCATGGCAGAAAGGCATTGAACGCAGTTTACAGAGGCGCTTCAGCATTTTTACATAGAGAATGGGTCAAAAACTTATGGAAAATTGCACCTTCGGAACACCTTCAGAACGATCACGGAATGTGCGGAAAGGACATGGAAAGACTGCAGTACAATGTCGGAATACATGCGTAAAAGTGCTCGGATCACCTTCGGAACCAGTGCGGACAGCAAAGGAACACCTTCGGATAATTCACGGAACGTTCATAGAAATCACGGAACGTTTGCAGAACGACCGCAGCACTACTCCTTTTTAGAGGGAAGACCCAGGGAATGATCGCAGAACAGGTGTAATGAAGGCAGAACGTTCATGTTCAACACGGAATGACTGAGGAATGACTTAGGAATACCCGGTGTAACCACATTTCAATGAGGAAAAATCGGCAAAGATCAAATGCTTTCCTCCTGATTCCGCCTATAAATACATGGAATGACCAAGGAAGCTCATTCTTTCATTCATACTATACGTTTATAATGTATAATATGTTTATAATGTACAATAAATTTTATGTTAATGTTTAATATCAATAATGTCAATACGTTCCTTTTATTTGCACCTCAATAATTCCAGACTAAAAAACCATGCACACAAGTCCAAACCACAGTGATTATAACTTTAAAACTTTATTACATGAACAGGAAAACAGGAAAAATAAATTGAATGAACTGGAATAATTTATAGTGGAAGTAACTTCCTTGAGTGTTCCGCAAATCTTCCGTTTTATCCGCAACCATTCAGCAAACCTTCCGTGACTATTCCGTGGGGATTCCGTGGCTGTTTTTGACCACTTGGAAGATGGAGGAATGTTCGCGGAACGTTGATGGAAGACTTGCAGAATAAAAGGAACGATCAATGAACGCTTGTGGAAAGGACAGAAAGTTTGTGGAAGGACTGCAGCATGTGGGGGAACACTGTCCGAAAATTTTTCTGTGAAATTTGCTTTTGAACACGTTCAAACGCACATTCGCGGAAGATTTTGGCCTGACAGAAGAGGAGGAATACCTTTGGAATTGTAAAGACACGGAAGATGACGGAATGACTGAGGAACAACTGAGGAAGACTATGGTTTTGCTTTCGTGAGTCTGCAGCGCTCCAGTGAAATGGGGGTATTATGCACTGCAGGCGGTGGTGAGGGGCATGGCTGTCACACGTGGGTGGAGTCTGCAGCACACACCTGATTCCACTCAGCCATTACCGGGCTATAAGGATGAGCAGCGCGCTCCTCCAAGCAATGCAGTTTCCCCGTGATCTCTCTGGCTCCTGGTTCTCAGCTCCGTGCTCGACCAGGTCCGGCTCTGAAGTTTCCCTTAGTAATTTTGGTTTTTGTGTTTCCCCTCACCTCTACGGTGACTACGATTCTCCGTACCCGGTGCCTGCTCTGTGTACAATAAAACTCATCTGTATCATCATACTCTGTCGCCTGCATCTTTGGGTCCGACTGAATGCTCCCGGTGTCACACTAGGGTTGTGAATGGATTGGAGCCTGTCTCAGCCGATTCTGGGCAGCTCACCAATATATCACATGGCCAAAGGATGCACACATTCACAGTCACACTCCCACCTAGGGGCATTATGAAATAGCTAATTAGCCTAATGTGCATGACTTTTGGACTGTGGAAGGAAACCAGTGTACCCAGAGGAAACCTACTCAAACACTGGAAAACATGCAAGTTCCACACAGAAACACCCTTGCAGAGCCTGGGACGTGAACTCGGCACCTCCACGTTGTTTAGCAATGGTTTTAATCATCATGACACTATGGCAGAATACACTATATTATTAATAATGGGAACATGTAAAAAAGATAAAGATCATTTTTAGGTCACATTTAAGACCCGAAAGTAGAATAAACCTAAAGATGGAGTGAAGAATACTAGTAGTTGTGTTTGTTGATAATATTGTTGACCTTTGTTTATGCAGCATAACAAAAAAGAAAGAAACTTCTTCCCTGCTGTTTCTAGTGACACCTATCCGAGCCTTTTAAGGGACTGAAATTCATTCAGTGATGGAAATAAAAAGAAACGTGTCTGTAAATGTCACCCATCCATTTGGGACATCGGAAGCATTTGGATTGTCCTTGTGCAGCTGAACAGACTGTTCATGTCAGGTTTTTTGAGACAAAAAATAAATAAACGATAATAATAATAATAATTATTATAATTATTATTATAATACTACTATTACTACTACTACTACTACTACTACTAATAATAATTATTATTATTATTATAATAATTAAAACACACATTTCCTCCTGGTGGAATAAAGTAATTGAAAGTTGTCTCAAAGCTGCATAATTCCCATGTTAAAAATTTATCTGACAACACCTGAGCAATTCAATGAATCAATTATAACAATGCAGCCGGGCTCAGGCGTCATAACGTGCATCCAACGCTTGGAGTAATTATTCGCTATCTCCAGCAGACACTCGCTCGTAGTTCTGGGGTGGGAAAGCGAACCATCACAATGAAATTGTGCTATTGTGCCAAGCTCTTGCTGAATGGCTGTTGTGATGATGCCTTTTAATAGCATGTCACTCATCTGTGCAGGCATACTCCACTGGGATTTACATCTTTATAATACAGCAGGACATTAATGCATTAAAAATACTGCTAACTGCTTCTCGCTTTGCTTTAACTCATTAGCTGGACCTGAGTGTGTGTGGTTCTTCTGGGTTCTGAACTACTCCCATTAGAATAATCTTTCAGCCAAGAAACTTATTTATGTGCCAGGTGTGAACTTGCATGGCACTTGTAAATGTGTTCGACAGGTGGAGGCATAAAAATCACTGAACAGTTGTGGGTTTATAAAACCGTTGCCCAAAATGGCAGCACATGAATTGCATGCTAAACCCTTGATTGGTTCTGGAAACACCCCCCACACACACACACACAAACACACACACACGGACACACGCACACTTTAATTTTACCCTGGACAGGAATTCAATGAGCTCAGGATTGGAAAAAATAATAAATTCAATAAAATCTCTAGTGTGTTTGGCAATCCTATATTTCAGCTTCCTGGAAACTTGGTAAGCTAACAGAATACTACATAAGATGTAATAAACTAGTTGCATAGTTGAGATCATTAGAAATAAAGAAAAACATTAATTCATTTGCTGTACTGCTTCATCCTATTAGAGTTGGTGGAGGACTTGAGCCTATCACGGACTCTACGCAAAGGAGGAGTAACCAACACACACACACACACACACACACACCTACACTTAGGGGCAATTTGTTATAGACAACTTGTTGATGTGTAAATCTTTGAACAATTTGAGGAAAATGGACAACCAGGAGGAAACCTGCTCAAACATGGGAAGAACAATGCAGAAATGCCCTTGCTGAGCCCAGGACTTCACCTTAGCAATTTTTTTTTTTTTTTTTGCTGTAAGACGGTCAGCTAACCACTACACCACCACGCCTCCCATGAAACTTACAGTTCAGTTCGGTTCATTTTCTGTAACAGCTTGATCCTAATTACGGTCGCGGGGAGGCTGGTGCCCATCTCAGCCGACTCCAGGCGAGAGAAGAGAACACCCTGGACAACTCGCCAGGCCATCACAGGGTGGAAACACACTGACGGCTTTGCAGCCTACTCTTATCAGAAGTCAGCAATAATTCTTTGACATGAACCTCACAGCATAGACAGTGAGAGACATGGCTGGCCTTTGATAACCCAGTTAGCTGCACTGGGGTGACAGAGACAACCTTGTGGAGAGTGGGACTCGAACCCCCAACCTTAGGATCAGCAATCCAGTGCCTTATACCACCAGGCCACCACTGCCCAAAAACATACAGTATAACATTTTATTTTCTAACAATACTTCTACAGTAATTAAGTGCATTGCAGCCTTAGCATTATGCTCACCAGCATTTCAGAAATGTGACATGGCATCCTTCCTTTCTGTGCCAAATATATTTTATTTTGGTCAATGATAATATGCTTAATCTTGGTGGCACGATGATGTAGTAGTTAACACATGTCTGCCTTATGAGAACATAGTCCTGGGTTTGAGTCCCAGTCATAGTGAGGGTGCTTGCATGGAGTTTGCACATTCTCCCTGTGCTTCCGTACGTTCCTCTACATTTTCTCCCACAGCCCAAAATCATGCACATTGGGATAATTGGCTCTTTCCAAGTTGCCCTAGTTGTGAGTGTGAGTGTGAATTTTATTGGTCCAGTGATGGACTAGGGAGACGTCGAGCTGTGATAGGCTCCAGCCGCCACACAAACCTTGTTGGATTTAGCAGTTTGGTAAATGATAGAATGTTTAACCCTAAAGTGACTTCATTCAGTAAATAAAAGTGTTTAATTGCAGTGTTTATGCAGCAGTTCCACGCACACATGAGTGTTTTCAAAGAATGTCATTCATGTATGCCATTCAAAAAATTATTAATAATTGAAAAAGGGGGGGGGGGGAAGGGAACAAAATGTACTTGTCCTTGTTGCCTAATTACCGGATATGCAATTATACAATTTGCACTAATTTCAGTTAATTTAAAACTGTTTGGTAGTAATAGCAAATTACACTAATGCATGTGCTGGATTAGTTTCAAATAGGACCATCAAAAATTGCGCCTCATCCTTATATTAAATATTCATGACAGGCTTTATACACACAAATTGTATATGTAGTAACTATGAGTATAGAAGGCAGGAGATAGCAAGTTGTTTGCTGAACAGATTAGGCATATTAGCATAAATGAATGAATAAAGAAATAAATTAATGCATTAATCTTTTTTTTTTTTTTTTTTTTTTTTACAGCTTCCAAAGAGTTAGGAGCAGAAGTCACAGTAAACTCATCATCATTCTTAACTACTCTTAAGCACAAATAGCTGTGGTCAACTGATCATAACGCTAATACAGGGATCCCTCACTTTCCGCAGTTAATTGGGACCAAGATCCCCACGTGACCGTCAAAATCCACGAAGTAGGATCAACCCCCCCAACACCCCCTGACTGACGTACATGTATATGTGCATATAATATCAATAAAATACATATTCAATGTTATAAATGCTTATAATAACAATTAAACATTCAAAAATAATGCATACGATGTAAATAAAATATAAATACACACACACATACAGATGTGCACCTCACAAAAATGTAACTAGTTTTGATGGGAGATTTTAGGTTGTTTTTTCTTTTGTGCTTGTTCAGGTTGTTTTTTTTTTTTTTTTTTTTTTTTTTTTTTGCATAATTGGCCTTGTTTTTGTGGAATTTTCCTTAATGAATATTAAAAAAAACAAAATGCAATGCACTGAAGCCGTATGAATTTAAGCGCAAAGTAGTGAGGGATCCCTGTGTATGCATTAGCATGTCCATTTCCAGATTTAATTTTGCTTTACTGTTAAACTAACCTTGAGTCTTCTCAGAAGGCTTTCCAGTAGAGTGTTGAAATGCAGTTATGGGGATTTGAGCTTCAGTGAAGTCAGGCACTGATGTCAGAAGAGGAGGACTGGGGTGTAGTCTGCTTCCCATCCATCCATCATATATAAAGCTTATCCATCAGGAAGATGGAGGAAGCTGGAGCCAATCCAATTTGGATGAGAGGCAGAGTACATCCTAGAGAGCTAACACAGATACAAACAAGAGCACTCGAAGAGCGTAAACCTCACCTAAGTCCAGAAATCCAACAAATGAACCAAAGATATCTCCCAATGTTAAGGTTTCCCGGATTCAGAATTTCATCCTGAACCTCAGTCTAACTCTTCCTTGTTCAAAGCCCTGCCTGAGGTACTGTAATGCAGTATTACTAACCCCATCAAAATTCCAGTTCATCCCAAAGTTGTCCAGGTACATGCATTGTATGCATCTGAACATGTGTTCCCTGAGCTTGCATTTGTACACACTAGCATCATCAGGCTTTAACCAATTTGGGCCCCGTAGTTCTACTGAAGCGAGAACCTAATGCTACAGAATACAAGACCATCCTGTGTGCGTTCAATTTTGTGGAAACAGTTCTCAGAAAACACACATGTGGTACATACAAGTGTAACAGTCGGGTGGTCACATACTTTTAGCCATGTACTCATTTACTCACATACGTTTGCCGAACCATTCAATCATACTCAGGGCACCAGGAGGTTGGAGCCTATCTCAGCCAACACTTGTTAAAGACAGGGTGTACAATGAGAAACACTAGACCATACCATTGCAGGGTAAGACACACACAGATCAGTCACATTTACACTTGGGGGCAATCTGGAACAACTAATTAGTCGACTGTGAGTATGGCAGTGGTGGCTTAGTGGTTAATGCGATGTATTATTAATCTGTAATTCAGCGGTTCAATCCACACTGTCACCACCGTTGGGCTCTTGAGCAAGGCTCTTAACCCTCAGTTGCCCAGTTGTATAAAAAAAGGATAATTATAAGTGACCAAATGTTGTAAATTACAATTCAGCTCTCAATTTTTGGAGGGCAGTGATGGTGTTGTGCGGGGGTCGGGAACCTGTGGCTCGTGAGCCAGATGTGGCTCTTTTGATGACTGTATCTGGCTCTCAGATAAATCAGGTGGCCTTTCTTAACAGAATAACTAATACTGTACATAATTTCACTGTCATTTAAATCTATACATCTATTTTCAATACCACGTCACTGTAGCGTGAAGCCAATCATTTTTGTATGCGGGCTGGTCCGATACCTTCAAACTCTAATTTTATTGGACTCACATGCTGCAGTGTTTATGTGACAGGAAGCGCTTCCCAAGTTTTGGCAGTCAGCTGGTCTGCGGGTTGAAGTTTTTCCATGTCTGTCCATTTGTGTTTGCTTGCCAGCTGTGCTTGGCTTTGTGGAAATGAGCCGATCAGAAGTGAGGGAAATTTATCTGTTTACCCAAGAACAACATGTGCAGTCTGTGGCTGTTGTTATAATCCAATAAAATTAGACTTTCAAGGTATCAGACCCGCCCACACACTGGAGTACAGAAAGGATTGGCTCTCTGCTGCGCGCCACAGTGCCGTGGTATTGAAAATAGATGTATGGATTTAAATGCGCGAGATTTATTCATCTGTTTTTGTTTTACTTGATGGCTTTTTTTGTATTTTTATTTAAATGACAGTGAAATTATGTATTCGTTATTTTGTTAAGAAAGGCCACCCGATTTATCTGTTAGCCAGATACAATCATCAAAAGAGCCACATCTGGCTCGCGAGCCATAGGTTCCTGACCCCTGATTGATATATATATATATATATATATATATATATGTGTGTGTGTGTGTGTGTGTGTGTGTGTGTGTCTGGCTTTCAGAGGATTAGATTTTAAAACATGTCTTTTTTTTTTTTGGCTCTCTTTGTCAAAAAGTTTCTCGACCCCTGGTATAGTGGGTTACTGAGCTGAAGGTCTGAGAATCAATCCTCACGATCACTGCTGTTGAGCCCTTCAGAAAGGCCCTTAACTCTCAGTTAGTCTCGTCTGTCTGTTGGGCTTTTTACATCCGAGCCTAGTGGCTCATCAGGCCGATGCTTATCCATGGTTTCCGTAGTGTGAAGCTACCAGGAGTTCAAGTCCTCCTGGATGGGACACTGGTCCATCACAGGTTACCTTCCCAATATATTTTTACTGGCACCCATTTATACTGTTGGGTGATCAGAGGCACACTTGTGGTTAAGACCTTGCCCAGGGGTCTTAGAACAGTGGGGGTCTAACTGGGATTCAAACACCCAACCTCCTGATAATGAGCCCAGTACCCTAAACACTATGCCACTGGCCCCACTAACCCTCAATTGCTCAGTTTATTTATACAATTGCTTGCATAAAAAACAAACGATGAGTGTCTGCCAAATGCTGTAAATATAAATGAACGTGCAAGGACTGTAAGAGGGAAGTGGAGCACCCAGAGGAAACCCACACAATCACGTTGAACATGAAAACGCCACAGAGATACCCACGAGCCTTCTGGGACCTTCACATTGTGAGGCAGATGTGTTCACTGCTATGCCACTGTTTTGCCTGTTTTGGCCATATAGTGTATTTTAGATTAAAACACAATATAATCATTTGAATAATAAGAAAACTCGCAACTAAAAAAAGAAACTCATTCTTTAAAAGTAAGAGAGTAATCACTCAATTATCAATCCAAACAGTTACCCCTTTTCCGCAACAATAAATTGACATCAATTTAAAAAGGGTATGTAGTCATTTTATGCAATTTGTCAGGAAGATGAATTCAGTCCTCCCGAACATAAGCCTAATCAGATCGCATTGTGCATAGTTTGATATCAAATTACATTCCAATACACAGAATATCTCACATCAAGTTGGCGAAGCCAAGCTGTAAAGCTTTAATTGTTAATGAGATGCGTTTTATATTAAGTTAGTGTACTCTATTTAAATTATACAATCCATGTCCTGAGATAGACACGTTTATATAAGTTGGAGTAGTAAATGATAAGCCCCCGACACACACACACACACACACACACACACACACACACACACACACACACAACACCAACTGAAGCATTTTGGTATTGAAACTAATGCAATGATCAGAAGTAGTCTCCAGAGTAATCCAGAACAATGGAGAGTGTGGAAAAGAGGTGAAGAAGCGTGTGCAGGCAGGTTGGAATGGTTGGAGAAAAGTGTCCGGTGTGATGTGTGATAGGAGGGTATCGGCAAGAATGAAAGGAAAAGTGTACAAGACGGTGTTGTGGCCAGCGATGTTGTATGGTTTAGAAACAGTGGCCCTGGGGAAAAGACAGGAGGCAGAGCTGGAGGTAGCAGAGATGAAAATGTTGAAGTTCTCTTTGGGACTAACGAGGATGGATAGGATCAGGAATGAGTCCATCAGAGGGACAGCACATGCAAGATGTTTTTGAGACAAAGTCAGAGAGGCTAGATTGAGATGGTTTGGACATGTAAAGAGGAGGGATAGGGAGTATATTGGTAGTAGGATGCTGAGGTTGGAACTACCAGGCAGAAGGCCCAGAGGAAGACCAAAGAGACGATTCATGGATGTGGTCAAGGAAGACATGAAGGTAGTTGGTGTAAGAGAAGAAGATGCAGAAGACAGGGTAAGATGGAGACAGATGATTCGCTGGGTGACCCCTGAAGGGAACAGCCGAAAGGAAAAGAAGAAGAATAAGAAGCAATGATCAGAAGTAGATACTGAGAATATCATGAAATTTGGTGTTTAACCATGTAGTGCGTCCAGAAAGTCTAAGAATTCTGTTTTTTGTTTTTTTTTCCCAGTCGGTGAAGGTTCGTTTTCTTAATGTAAAGTTTACATGAAACATAATGTGTACGCACTCTTAAAGCTGGTGTGTTTTTTCCTTAGTGTTTATTTAATAAAAGTAATACATACAACTTGCTAAAAGTTAACGATAATATTTTCAAAGCAAATGGGTTCTTAGCAAAATTCTCCCATTACTTGTTGCATGCTCCACCCTCTCATCCAAATATGGTCACTGCTGGCTCCGCACCACCAAGAAAGTGACGATCAACTGTCAAACTCGAAGCTTCAAAATAGCAGTTTTGAGAGTCTTAGCAGTCTTTATCTCAAACCTCACTGAACACCTCTGGGATGAATTTGACTGACAGCCACAGCCCTCCTCCGCCAACATTAGAGTCTCACCTTACTCTTTTAGGTAAACTAAGCAAAAGTGTAGTCGATAGCTCTTGTCCCCCATAAATGTGTAAGTGTGTTGCTCTGTTTTGATGATGATGTAACAGGATAATGGGAGGAACATTATTTAGCATTTTTACAACATCTGAATACCATTTTAATCTACAAATGCTATTCTGTTCAAACTGTTCCCTTTTTCAGGGGTCACCACAGCGAACATCGCATGTTTGATTTGGCATTGGTTTTTATGTTTGATGCCATTCCTGACACAAACCTTTAGCAAGGGACAGAAACACGCTGACTGCTTTGCAGCTCCTCTTTATGAAAGTCAGCAATGGTTCTTTTACATGGACCTCTCACTATAGACAGTGAGAGACATGGCCCACCTTTGAGAACCCAGTTAGCTGTACTGGAGGGGCAGTGACAACCCTGTGGATAGTGGAACTTGAACCCCCCAACCCTAGGATCAGCGATCAAGCGCCCTATTACCACCAGGCCACCACTGCTATTATTATTATTATTATTATTATTATTATTAATAATAATAATAATAATAATAATAATAATAATAATTAATTGATTATTATTATTATTATTAACAAGTTGCTTATTCCCATTAGGGTCCCAGTGGGCTGGTCTATAGACACTGCACAAGGGCATAGTACACCCTAAGTAGCATGCCAGGCCATTGCACTGCGACCCACACACTTAACCATTTGCACTCCTATTCACACCAAGAGGACATTTAATCACAAAGTTTATATTATAGTTTAAGAAAAATAGTTAAATTGTATTAATGTTAGAATAAAAATATGAATAAATGACAGGGAAGCATGGAGGTGTAGTAATTAGCATGTCCGCCTTACAGCAAGAAGGTCCTGGGTTGGAGCCTGTGATCAGATTTCTACATGGAGTTTGCATTTTCTCCTCATGCATGTATGGGTTTCCCTACTCTCACAAGGTTGTCATTGTCCCCCCAGTGCGGTTCACCGGGTAATCGAAGGCTGGTAATGTCTCTCACTGTCTACGGTGTGAGGTTCATGTAAAAGAACCATTGCTGACTTTCGACAAGAATAACTGTATAGCTGTCAATGTGCCTCTGCCCTGCGATGGCCCGGCAAGCTGTCCAGGGTATACTCTGCCCTCGCCCAGAGTCTGCTGAGATATGCGCCAGCCTCCCCATGACCCTAATTAGGATTAAGCGGTTCAGAAAAGAAGTGAATGACTATATGCACAATATATAAGCACATGCTAAGCTCATAGACTTCACGTCAAGTGTTTCTCCAGGAGGCTCAGTTCAGTACTATTGCATCTTGAAATCCTTTTCCTGCCATCTTTGTAAAATTGGCCTACAGGGACATGTGATGCTAATGATTTATCACTATCTTGTCAGTACCAAAGCATAATGCTATGCCCAATCCTCATTCGAACCCTATTGATTTTTCTTTTCCTTCCTTTTCCCCCTCTCAGCCTACAGTGTTGTCACTCTGGGGGGGCTTGTGGGTAATTCAAAGCTTAGTTTGATCAGAAACACTGAGAGATACAAGCTTGTTCTCATATTTTTAGACTGATGCATATGCATCAAAAGTGCTGAATCATAGGAATGTAGATACAAGCATGCTTTCTTTTGTATGCTCTCACACTGTGCCAATCGATTGACGTAATGCCCCGCAGAGTAAAATCACTGTTTGAGTAACACCTACAACGTTTAAATTAAACTTGCTATTCATTTAAGTATATGAAACAACTCAAATTGTTAATTTAACACTAGGGATTTTGCTGTGTAGCGTTCTTTGGTGGCAGTAATATAACTACAAAGCATTATATCATTGAGATACCGAAAATCGTCCTCTATTGTTTCTGAGACGTAATTACAAACGCATCATTTCTCTCCCCTACAGCTGAGCAATGAGCCTTGTGACTGCGTGGGACGAAGCAACATTACATCAAAGACAGTATGTTATTATTATTATTATTATTATTATTTTATTTATTTATTATTATTATTTTTTATTATTATTTTTATTTACTTGTGGAAAACGTTAGCAGGGAGCAACAGAGTCTTTTGATAAGAGCAGGTAAGAAGTTGATTAAGGAAGGAAAAGACACTCATCTCAGTTTATTGTGAATTTAAAGACATGGGACACGATCCTGGGGAATATTGCTAAAGAAGCCAAAAAAGTAAATAAACATATAACTAAATAATATATTAAATTAAATTGTTTCTCTTTGGCCTGGAACCTGTTGACTTATAAATGTTTCATGGCTTTTCTTTAACTACTTATAATTAAAAAAATCAAGACTTTAAAAAGGAGAGAGATGACTTACCTTTGAAAAAGAAAAAAGCTATTCGCTCAATTTTTGATTTTATTTCTTGAAATTTTATTCCCAAAATCAGCAAGGGATCAAGACGTGATGAGTCCATTCTTTGAGATATGAGAAACCAGTCACTGCACTTTTCTTTGTGCTGCTCAGGTGTATAACACACTCATAAAAAGTGTTATTGACCCTCTCCACATACATCAGTGCTACTTTTGCAATGGTCATTGTGATTGCAAAAAGATCGATATCTATGCCATCCAGCTCTTTTACTCTCTTGGGCCAGGATGCATATGCAAATTAGTGTAATACAGGGATCCCTCACTTTTTGTGGTTAATGAGAACCAAGACCCCCCTTCCGGCCCCCCGCGACCGCCAATTTCCAGGAAGTAGGATCGACCCCCTGATTGACGTATACATACAATATGTGTATATAATATCAATAAATACATATTCAGTGCTATAAATGCTTATTATAGCAATTAAACATTCAAAAATAATGGATAAGATGCAAATAAAATATAAGTACCCACATACAGACGCACACGCACACACAGCTGCGCGCACACACGCACTCAGATGCCCACCTCATATAATAATGTAAGTAGGTTTGTTGGGGACGGCACGATGGCGTAGTGGTTAGCACGTCTGCCTCACAGCAAGAAGGCCTGGGTTCGATTCTCGGCCTGGGCGTTTCTGTGTGGAGTTTGCAAGTTCTCCCCGTGCTTACGTGGGTTTCCTCCGGGTACTCCGGTTTCCTCCCACAGTCCAAAAACATGCATAGTAGGCTAATTTGGCTATTCTAAATTGCCTGTAGGTTCGCATCGTAGAGAAGGCAATGGCAAATCACTGCACTATCCTTGCCAAGAAAACCTCCATGAAGATGATAATCAACCTCCACCACTCTAGATTTTCCTGCACTTGTTCTCTGCTCTCACTACAGATCACAATGTCATCTGCAAACATCATAGTCCATGGAAATTATTGTCTAACCTTGTCTGTCAACCTGTCCATCACCATAGCAAACAAGAAGGGGCTCAGAGCAGTCCAACCTCAACCTTGAACTCTTCTGTCACACCGACAGCACACCTCACCACTGTCTTACATCTCTCATACATGTCCTGCACCACTCTAACGTACTTCTCTGCCACTCCAGACTTCCTCATGCACCTTGGCACCCTGTCATATGCTTTCTCCAGATCCACAAAGGCACAATGCAGCTCCTTCTGACCTTCTCTATTAACATCCTCAAGACAAACACTGCATCTGTGGTGCTGTATCTTGGCATGAAACCAAACTGTTGTTCACAAATGCTGACCTCTGCCCTTAGTCTTGCTTCCACTATTCTTTCCCATAACTTCATCGTATGGCTCATCAACTTTATCCCTCTGTAGTTGTCGTAACTCTGCACGTCTCCCTTGTTCTTAAAAATGGGCACCAGCACACTTCTCCTCCATTCCTCTGGCATCCTCTCACTCTCTAAGACCTTGTTAGACATTGTTGAATGTCCTTGTCAGGAAATCTACTGCTTCCTCTCCTAGACACTTCCATACCTCCACCGGTATGTCACCAGGGCCAACTGCCTTTTCATTCTTCATCCTCTTCAATGCCCTCCTCACTTCATCCTTACTAATCTTTGCTACTTCCTGGTCCTCAACAGTCACCTCTTCTACTCTTTTTTCTCTCTCATTTTCCTCATTCATCAGCTCTTCAAAATACTCTTTCCATCTTCCCAGCACACTTCTGTCATCAGTCAATACATTTCCCTCTCTGTCCTTAATCACTCTAACTTGCTACACATCCTTCCCATCTCTATTTCTCTGTTGTGCCAACCTGTATTAATCATTTTCTCCCTCTTTACTTTCCAACCGAGCATACAAGTCCTCATACGCCCTCTGTTTGGCCTTTGACACCGCTACCTTCGCCTTACGCCGTGTCTCCCTGTACTCCTGTTTACTCTCTTCGGTCCTCTCTGTGTCCCACTTCTTCTTAGCTAACCTGTTCTTTTGTACACACTCCTGCACTTCCTCATTCCACCACTAAGTCTCCTTATCTCCTCTCCTTCCAGATGACACACCAAGTATTCTCCTACCTGTCTCCCTGATCACATTAGCTGTAGTTGTCCAGTCATCTGGAAGCACTTTCTGACCACCCAAAGCCTGTTTCAACTCCTCCTTGAAGATAACACAACACTCCTCCTTTTTCAGCTTCCACCACTTTGTCTTCTGCTCTGCTTTTGCCTTCTTCACCTTTCTCACCATCAGCATCATCCTGCACACCACCATCCTATGCTGTTTGGCAACACTCTCACCCGCTACTACTTTGCAGTCACTGACTTTCTTTAAATTACATCGCCTGCACAAGATGTAGTCTACCTGTGTGCTCCTACCTCCGCTTTTATAAGTCACCCTATGCTTCTGTTTCTTCTGGAAGAAAGTATTTACCACAGCCATTTCCATCCTTTTTGCAAAATCTACCAACATCTGTCCTTCTGCGTTCCTGTCCTGGATACCAAACCTGCCCATCACTTCCTCGTCCCCTCTGTTGCCTGCACCAATATGTCCATTGAAGTCTGCCCCAATGACTCTTCTTTCATATTTGCGGGTACTCTGCATCACTTCATCTAACTCCCTCCAGAATCTCTCCTTCTCTTCTCGCTCACATCCTGTCTGTGGGGCATAAGCACTAACAACATTAAACATCATGCCTTCAATTTCTAACTTGAGACTCATCACTCTGTCTGACACTCTTTTCACTTCTAGAACATTCCTGACAAACCCCTCCTTCAAGATGACTCCTACTCCATTTCTCTTCCCATCCACACCATGAAAAAACAGCTTAAACCCTGCTCCTAAGCTTCTAGCCTTGCTACCTTTCCACCAGGTCTCCTGAACACACAGTATGTCCACCTTCCTCCTCTGCATCATGTCATCCAGTTCTCTACCTTTTCCTGCCATAGTTCCAACATTCAAAGTCCCTACTTTCAGTTCTCGACTCATGCCTTTCCTCTTCTCTCTCTGCCTACGGACACGCCTCCCGCCTTTCCTTCTTCGACGTCTTCGACCAACAGTAGTCCAATTTCCACCAGCACCCTGTTGGTTAACAGCACTGATGGCGGTCGTTGTTAACCCGGGCCTCGACCGATCCAGTATGAATTTTCTTGATATGACTCGCATGTTTTATTTGGCATTTGTTTTATGCTGGATGCCCTTCCTGACGCTACCCTCTGCATTTATCCGGGCTTGGGACTGGCGTGAGGGAGAGACACTGGCTTGTGCCCCTCCCTCACGGCTGAATTTAAAGAAATATAGTTCAACCCTCAAATTAAGAAAAACTTCATTAACATTGTTTTTAATCTGTAACTGAAAAAGATTGCACCAATCAAAAAGTGCACCAATGTGCCTGAAATAATAAAAAGAGTGCATCCTTATTTAAACTCATTCAACTTATTTATGTCTTAATATCTCTGTCTCTCTCCACCTTTCTCTTCGTTCCTGTTAGAAAATTTTCCATGTTGTTTCTTGAAGGGTTGTTTACTGTGCTTCATATCGTTTGCTCGTGCGAAAAACCGGTACACCATAGTGTGAGAATGACAGCGCCACTGCCAACTACTGGAGTGGAGGTGCAATTACAATTAATTATCGTACACTATTCCAGAAAAGCATATTCCTCAGGTTCATATGCTCCCCGGCAGCACACTGTGCAACACTTTGTGTGTGTTTGTGTGTGTGTGTGTGTGTGTGTGTGGGGGGGGGGGGTCCTATGGGGATGTAGAAACAGCTAAATACTCTAATGTTGATGTCTTTTTACTGTAGGAGGAAACTGGATTACCTAGAGGAAGCCCACATAAGCACAGGGTGAACACGCAAACTCCACACAGAAACATCCTTGCTGAGCTCAGAACTCAAACTCTGGACCTTTTTACTGTGAGGGGGACTTGCTAACTTCCCCAACACTGTGCCACCAAGTTTATACTTTTCTACTTTAAATTCATTACAGTGCTTATGCTTCACTTTAACCTTTTATCAGAGCACTTATTCACTGACTAGATCAATAACTACAGTACTAGTATATTTTAACTTGAGTAAAGATTTCCCCCCCAAAGAATTTAAGGAATAGATTTTAGCATTGTGATATTCTGTCAAAAGTAGTTTCTAAAAAAGTCCTTTTTAGCTGAGTGTTGAATAAATTGATCAGCCAGTCATTGTAGTCAAAAGTTCTAGATTGATTCTAGATTTTTTTTTTCTGCTACTCACAAAAGGGTGCTATAACAAGGGAGCACATTGTGATGGATTGAGTAGGATGCCATCACTTCCATCAATAAAAGTGATTACAAGTGTCAGGAAGTGTTACACCACCAACTTTGCTCTAGCAAATAATTGGTAGCAGGGAATGCTGGGTGATAATTGCTGTTCATCAGATTGAATTTTTACCACTTGAGACTTTTATTCTCAGCTAAGACACCTGCAGACCTCAAATATTACACTTTTCATATTGACCGGCCCCTCTCGGGCTTCTACTTGACAGTTTCATAAGGATATTTGGCTTGAATAAAATACACAGAGAAAAGTTTCCCCCTCAGTATTATTGATGCTGTCTCTCAGTGTCTAGGCATCGAGTCTAAATTTCTAAAATTATAACTCCTTTACTCTAATCTGTGGATATGATACTGAGAAGAGAATCCTTTATGGATCTTACCAAACTGCCAGTCAAAACTTTACTTTGATTTACTTGCAAGAGGTTGTTTTTCTTATTTTTAATATATATATATATATATATATATATATATATATATATATATATTTTTTTTTTATTTTTATTTTTATTCTTATTCGCTGAGAACAACACTTTTTCCCTGTGCTTGCATGGGTTACATCTGGGTACTCCGGTTTTCTCCCAGAGCACAAAGACGTGCACATTATGCTTATAATCTGTCCCAAACTGATAATTGCTAGATGTGATTGTCTGTATGAATGGTTGTGTGTGTGTGTTGCCCTGAAATGGTCTGTTGAGCTGTTTGTCGTGTACACTGTGGTCACACAATGAATGCTAAGATCGGTGCCAGCCTCCCTATAACCCTAATAATGAATAAAGTGGTTTGGCATGAGTAAGATTTGAGTAAGAATAACATACTCCCATTTGGATATCAATATATCGCAGCAACATACTTTAGTGAGCAGAAAAACTTTTACCAAGACAACATTCTTCTTCTTTCTTCTTCTTTTCCTTTCGGTTTTTCCCTTCAGGGGTCGCCACAGCGAATCATCTGCCTCCATCTCACCCTATCCTCTGCATCTTCTTCACTTACACCAACGACCTTCATGTCCTCCTTCACCACATCCATGAATCGACTCTTTGGTCTTCCTCTAGGCCTTCTGACTGGTAGTTCCAGCCTCAGCATCCTATTACCAATATACTCACTATCCCTCCTCTGTACATGTCCAAACCATCTCAATCTAGCCTCTCTGACTTTGTCTCCAAAACATCTTACATGTGCTGTCCCTCTGATGTACTCATTCCTGATCCTATCCATCCTCGTTACTCCCAAAGAGAACCTCAACATTTTCATCTCTGCTACCTCCAACTCTGCCTCCTGTCTTTTCCCCAGGGCCACTGTCTCTAAACCATACAACATTGCTGGCCGCAACACCGTCTTGTACACTTTTCCTTTCATTCTTTACCAAGACAACATTATAATACAATATATTATAAATATATCTTGGAAATTTGTCAGATTTTTTAAAACTCTTGATACCCAGCTAACCCTTTTCTAAAAGGACAGGATGCACTGCTGTGACATCAAGAAACAGGATAAAGGAGGAAAAAAAAGAGCAAACTCCTGATCCAATTCTCGAAGAATATATATATATTTTGTCTGAACAAATTGTTGTATGATCTAAGGAAATTAAGGGAAAAAAAACATTTTTGGACATAATTGTAAAATATAGTATAGTAAACACAAAACAAGCACATGCTTGACTAAAGAAAATTTAAAATAAAGAGCATTTGCTGTACCATATAAAAACAAAATTAAAATCACAAAAACTCTGAAAGTCTTGTAATATTTCACCATAAAAGTAAAATAAAAATGGTATACGATAAAAACTGAACCCGGTATTATAAAACCATGATATTAAAAGTGAAAAAAGTACATACATACACACAGTGTTCGAAACAAGTGGGTTTCCGCGAGAACCTATAATCAATTCGGACAAGGTGATATTCATAATATTGTAAAAATGAATAGAGAAGTGTAGTTTTAAAATGTATAAAAAATGTTTAAAGTAGGCCGTGAAATTTTGAAGACGATCAACCTTTGCATCCATAATTTAAAAAATATATATATATATGTTATATTATTGTATGATTTACAGTTTTGCTGCTGACAGAGCTTTGCATTGTCCAAGTGTTCTCAGTTAGTATAAATTTGTTTATCATTAAGCTTACAGATTATATGCAGTGACTATCATATTTGTTAGAAGTACAATCAAGTACTAGAATGGGCACATCAATATAAATCTGTGTATAAATTTGCCATGCAGCCTGCATTACTATCAGGGCCATTAAAGGAAGCTAATATACACCTGCTGACCAATCAGACTCCAGAACTGCACTGAGGTGTAAAAATGCACATAGACTCTACTATTGTAACACTGTGTATGCATGTGTATTTGAAGACAGCACAGGTCTTTGCTACTCTTAGCCCCCACCCAAAAAAACAACAACAACAAAACAAACAAACACAAAACCACACACACACACACACACACACACACACACACACACACACACACACACACACACACACACACACACACACACAATCAGCATCCCCAAGTTACTTGTATTCCGGATTCATTAGAGTGCTGTGGCTTCCTTCCCCTCTTCCTCTCTTCATTTTCATCAAAACATTGCAGATGAGGTCCTGAGCCCAATTAATCACAGTGCACTGCTTCTTCTCTCTCTCTCTCTCTCTCTCTCTCTCTCTCTCTCTCTCTCTCTCTATTTCTCTTTCACACACACACACACACACACACACACACACACACACACACACACACACACACACACACACACACATATAGAAATCAATCAGCTCACCACGCATGCTAACAGCCCTTCACCAAACCTGGCAGCTCTGTCAGCCAGTATCCACACACACACACACACACACACACACACACACACACACACACACACACACACACACACAAAACACCGCTTACATATATATCCAGAGGAAATTTGGCAAACTTAATGAGAAAATTAGAAGGTGACAAAATGACCTTTAGCATCAATAACAGAATGTTTCTGTAGTAATAATAATAATAATAATAATAATAATAATATACATGTTTATATGTATGTTTCTGTACTACCAGTAAGATACTTCTGATTTTGAATCCCAGGAATGTCAGAGAGCCTTTTGACGAACAGACGTGTACAAAATAAATAAATAAATAAATGTGGTAGCACTGTTGTGTAGTGGTTAGCATGTCTGCCTCACATCAAGAAGGTCTTGGGTTTGCGTTTCAGGCTGAGACATTTCTGCATGATTTCATGTTCTTAGCTCCCAGTACTACAGTTTCCTCCCACAGTTCAAAGACATGCACGTTATTGAATGATTGTGAGTATGTTGGCCCTGCAATGGTCAGGCGAGCGGTACAGCGTGCACCCTGCCTCCTTTATTACTATTTTATAGGCGCCTTAAACACTTTTGTTCTCATTTTAAGCACATCCATTATTGCTTTTGTGATTTCAGTGCATTTGCAGAGTATTGACCTCTCAGAGCCACCATATATAACAAATGAAACATATGCGTATAATGAATTATTAATAAAGTGGTAACTGTGCCAGTGCAGCATAGTGGAACGCATGTCCGCCTCACACAGGAAGGTTCTGGGTTCAAGTCCCAGGCTCGGTGAGAACGTTTCTGTGTTGAGTTTACATGTTCTTCCTGCACTTGCATGGGAGCTTTTATTTCCTCTTACAGTCCAAAGACATGCATATTATTGTAATTGGATGTTTGCAAAAGTGTAGTGTGTGTGTGTGTGTGTGTGTGTGTGTGTGTGTGTGTGTGTTTGCCTCGTACTATACCGGTGAACTGTTTAACATAGGCTTCAGTCAATCCAAATTGCCTCTAGGCGTATGTGATTGGTTATATGTGTTGGTTGTGCAATGGTCTGGCTCACAGGGTACCACGCCTTTGCCCAGTGCTGGTGTATGTAGGCACCAGCCTCGCTGTGGCTGTTCGAGTAAAATAGACCACAGTGATCCAGATGCTCTCGCTGAAAGGACCATTTCGTAATATGCTGATATAGAACAAGCACATTAAGTTTGAAAGCTCCAGCTTCAGTGCAAGGCAAGTAAATGTCTGGAAACCTAATATACAGTTTTACCTGTGACCTTGAAAAGTAAGTCAAGGCCACTCACACACATACCCATCCTAGTACTCATAGTAGTGAGGCAAGATGGAAAGCCCCAGCTTCCACACATGGTAAATAAATGTCCAGAAACTAAAGTGTGATGGACAGACAGATGGACTGAACCCATTCCTATATCGAAAAAGCCACTTTTTGGGTGAAAGCTTATAAAGTGGTTTGGCAAATAAGTAAGCAAAACTGTATAAGTCTTTGCTTTTCCTGAACCTAACATTGCAGTTCTTCCTGCAGAACTGCTGCTCACTGGACGAAATGTCTTATTTTTTCACACTATATGACATTTCTAGAAACAGCTGCATTGGGAATCCCAGGAGACCAGTGGTTTTTCTACATATTTAAACCAACCAGTCTGGAACCAGGAACCATTCCAAGGTCACTAACATCACATTTCTTTTTATATTTATTGTCTGTTATGCTCTGAACTGAAGTTATTGGTCTGTAGAAGCATGATTTTATGCATTGAGCTGCTCTCAAATGACTGGCAGTTTGAATAATTGCAAGAATAAGCAGTAAGTTTCTAATAAAATAGCAGGGGCATTCAGTGTATATTTCATTTAGAAATAAACTGGCGGACAATTTTCCAGGCAGAGCATTGACTTGAATAATAGTTGGCATTCGTGTGTCTCACAGATGTCTCACACTTCGTCACTACATCTAGGCCGTGGAACACCATGAAGAATTAAACTGCCCATTTTTGAGAGACATGGTGTCATTTCTGCTCAGCTTTGTGCCAAATGCATGTGACAAACTTTAACACGACGTCTGTTCTCTCGTAAAGCTGCTGCTCTGAGAGAGAGAGAGAAAGAGAGCATGGAGAGAGGCGAAGTGGTGTGAGTCGAGAACGCAGTGAAGCTCTCCATATTTCCTTCAAGTGCTCCCTAAAATCTCCTCAAAATGGATCCAATTACAGAGCAGGACTTGCAGTGGTGCTTGTAGGAGGTTTCCTGCCATTGGTGCACTGACATCTGACAACGGAGTCTCACCTCTCTGCTCTGACACCGAAATGAGATCCCTTTTCTTAACTGCCCTAATGCACAATGTCGAAATTTCAAAGAGAAACACGAAGAAATCAGTTGATGCTTTGGCGTACATATCTGCTGGCACGATGAGTTCCGTGCCAATACAGTACAGAGATGTACAAGCATAAATCCATCTGTAATGTAGCACGTAGTGCCTATATAGATACTGGTTTTAATGACCCTTGTGCTCGTGTTATGATCCGTTCTATAGTATGAGAATGTGAACAAAGTAGCAAAGAAAAACAAAAAAACAAAACCAAAAGCATAAGAAAGAAAAACCCTCTTTCTTGTTTGAGGGCGATAGATGGGGTTTGAAGTCTATTCCTCTCATTTTAAAGTTATAACTACCCATGACCTTGATTCTCACCTTTCAGGCTCGTTCAAGCTCAAAGTACTTATCTCATTCAAATGCCCACTTATGGTTTCATACTTCTTCTTTTCCTTTCCTTTTGGCTGTTCCCTTTTTTTCCTGAGGAGTCGCTGTAGTGAATCATCGCACGTTTGATTTGGCATAGGTTTTTATGTTGAATGCCCCTTCTGACACAACCCTTTAGCAAGGGGCAGAAACACGCTGACGGCTATGCAGCTCCTCTTGTTTAAAGTCAGCAATTGTTCTTTTACAGCCTCATACCATAGACAGTGAGAGACATGGCTGGCCTTTAATAACCCAGTTAGCTGAACTGGGGGAGACGGACAGTGACAACCTTGTGGAGAGTTGGACTTGAACCCCCAACCCTAGGATCAGCGATACAACACCCTTGACCATCAGGCCACTACCGCCCTTATGATTTTATACTAGTGTTTTTGTTAATATTGGCATGTCTCTCTGTATATGATTCAAAGTAAGAAGCCCTCTGAATCAAGTGACCTCAATTGTTCCCTTAAGAGGTCAGTTCAAGGTTGAAGTTAATTAACTTACTTATAATCCCATATATGTTTCTCTATTAGTGTTTCATAGTGATGGGATGTCTATCTGTACTTGTGTCGAAGTTATAAGCACTTAAAATCCCATGACTTTGATGCTTACCTTTCAAGGTCACTAAAGGTCAAAGGTAACTTCTTTCTTCTTCTTCTTTTCCTTGCGGCTTTTCTCTTCAGCGGTCACCACAGCAAACCATCCACCTCCATCTCACCCTATCCTCTGCCTCTTCTACTCTTACTCCAACTACCTTCATGTCCTCCTTCACCACATCCATAAATCTTCTCTTTGGTCTTACTTTAGGCCTTCTGCCTGGTGGTTCCAACCTCAGCATCCTACTACCAATATACTCACTATCCCTCCTCTGTACATGTCCAAACCATCTCATTCTAGCCTCCAAAACTACAGAGATGTCTCCAAAACATCTTACATGTGCTGTCCCTCTGATGTACCCATTCCTCATTCTATCCATCCTCGTTACTCCCGAAGAGAACCTCAACATTTTCATCTTTGCTACCTCCAGCTCAAGCTCTTGTCTTTTCCCCAGGACCACTGTTTATAAACCATACAACATCATCATCTTGTACACTTTTCCATTCATTCTTGCCGATACCTTCCTATCACACATCACACCGGATACTTTTCTCCAACCATTCCAACCTGCTTGCACACGCTTCTTCACTTCTTTTCCACACTCTCCATTGCTCTGGATTGTGAGCCTAAGTACGTAAAATCCTCCACCTTCTTTATCTCTGCTCCCTGTAACCTCACCGTTCCTCTTTGGTCCTTGTCGTTCACACACATGTATTCTGTTTTACTAAGGCTAACCTTAATTCCTCTCCTTTCCAGGGCATACCTCCACCTCTCTAGATTTTCCTGCACTTGTTCTCTGCTCTCACTACAGATCACAATGTCATCTGCAAACATCATAGTCCATAGAGATTCTTGTCTCACCTTGTCTGTCAGCCTGTCCATCACCATAGCAAACAAGAAGGGGCTGAGAGCTGACCCTTGATGCAGTCCCACCTCCACCTTGAACTCTTCTGTCACACACCGACAGCACACCTCACCACTGTCTTACATCTCTTATACATGTCCTGAACCACTCTAACATACTTCTCTGCCACTCCAGACTTTCTCATGCAATACCACAGTTCCTCTCTCAGAACCCTGTCATATGCTTTCTCCAGATCCAGGCATATCAATGCAGCTCCTTCTGACCTTCTCTGTACTTCTCTATTAACATCCTCAAAGCAAACACTGCATCTGTGGTGCTCTTTCTTGGCATGAAACCAAAGTGTTGTTCACAAATGCTGACCTCTGCCCTTTGTCTTGCTTCCACTATTCTTTCCCATAACTTCATCGTATGGCTCATCAACTTTATCCCTCTGTAGTTGCCACAACTCTGCACATCTCCCTTGTTCTTAAAAATGGGCAAAAGCACACTTCTCCTCCATTCTTCCGGCATCTACTCACTTTCAAAGACCTTGTTGAATGTTCTTGTCAGAAAATGTACTGCGACCTCTCCTAGACACTTCCATATCTCCACCGGTATGTCATCAGGAGCAACTGCCTTTCCACTCTTCATCCTCTTCAAGGCCCTCCTCACTTCACCCTTACTAATCTTTGCTACTTCCTGATTCTCAACGATCACCTCTCCTTCTCTTTTTTTCTCTCTCATTTTCTTCATTCATCAACTCTTAATAGAACTCTTTCCATCTTCCCAGCACACTTCTCTCATCAGTCAATACATTTCCCTCTCTGTCCTTTATCACTCGAGCTTGCTGTACATCCTCCCCATCTCTATTTCTCTGCAGTGCCAACCTGCATAAATCATTTTCTCCCTCCTTACTGTCCAACCTATCATAGAAGTCATCATATGCCCTCTGTTTGGCCTTTGACACCGCTACCTTTGCCTTACATTGTGTCTCCCTGTACTGTTTACTCTCTTCAGTCCTCTGAATGTCCCACTTCTTCTTCACTAACCTCTTCCTTTGTACACACTCCTTGAAGATAACACGACACTCTTCCTTTATCAGCTTCCACCACTTTCTCTTATGCTCTGCCTTTGCCTTCTTCACCTTTCTTACCATCAGCACCATACTGCACACCACCATCCTATGCTGTTTGGCAACACTCTCTCCCACTACTACTTTACAGTCACTGACTTCCTTCAAATTACATCGCCTACACAAGATGTAGTCTACCTGTGTGCTCCTGCCTCCTGCTTTTATAAGTCACCCTATGCTCCTCTCTCTTCTGGAAGAAAGCATTTACCACAGCCATTTCCATTCTTTTGGAAAAATCTACCAACATCTGTCCTTCTGTTTTCCTGTCCTGGATACCAAACCTGCCCGTCACTTCCTCGTGCCCGCTGTTGCCTGCACCCACATGTCCATTGAAGTCTGCACCAATGACCACTCTTTCACCTCTGGGGTACTCTGCATCACTTCATCTAACTCACTCCAGAATCTCTCCTTCTCTTCTTGCTCACTTTCTACCTGTGGGGTATGAGCACTAACAACATTGAACATCACACCTTCAGTTTCTAACTTGAGACTCATCACAGTGTCTGACCCCCTTTTCACTTCTAAAACATTCCTGACCAACCCCTCCTTCAAGATGACTCCTACTCCATTTCTCTTCCCATCCACACCATGAAAAAACAGCTTAAACCCTGCTCCTATGCTTCTAGCCTTGCTACCTTTCCACACAGTATGTCCACCTTCCTCCTCAGCATCATGTCAGCCAGCTCAATACTTTTTACCTGTCATAGTTCCAACATTCAAAGTCCCTACTCTCAGTCCTAAACTCATGCTTTTCCTCTTCTCTCCCTGCCTACGGACACGCCTCCTGCCTGTCCTTCTTCGACCTCTCCTTCTTCGACCAACAGTCGTTCAATTTCCACCAGCATCCTGTTGGTTGACAGCACCGATGGCGGTCGTTGTTAACCCAGGCCTCGACTGATTTGGTATGAAATTTGTCTTTACAGTTTGCATTTTGTATTCTGGCAAAAGTTTTACGCCAGATGCCCTTCCTGTCGCAACCCTCTGCATTTATCCAGGCTTGGGACCGGCGTGAGGGCGGGCACTTGTTTGTGCCCCCCCTCACGGCTGCATTTAAAGGTCAAAGATAACTGTCTCATTTAAATGTGCATATATGTATTGTTGCTAATGCTTCATAGTAATGGATTGCCTCTTGATACTTATTTCAAATTTATAAGGGCTCAAAATCCTCTGACCTTCACGTTTACTTTTCAAGTTCACTCAAGGTCAGAGGTAATTGTCTTGTTTAAAAGCCCATATATGTCGTTTCCTGCTAGTGTTCCATGGGGCTCATATGTCTATTGGCACCAGTTCCAAAGTTAGAAGCACAGTCTATCATACATTATCTCCACAACTTTGTAAACTTGCTCTGACCTTCACTTTGATCTTGAGATTTCAAAATCAAAATATCTCTGAGACTCAGATAGGGTAGTGTCCCCAGCAAGTTTGGTAAAAATCAAAATTTAGCTTAATTTGCTGTCAAGCACATCACCCCCCCCCCCCCCCCCCCAAAAAAAAAAAATTATATATATAAATAAATAAATAAATAAAATTTGGCCAAGATAATAAAGGAATAGGTTCCAAATTCCCAAATGAAACATTCTGTTTATCTCAGATGTTTCCTACTTGTTTTATACTTCCTGTTTTCTTTTCACCTGCACTGGGTTTAACCTGAACATGGTGCTTGAGCAGTGTTTGGATAAGTCTTTATTCCTGTTTGTGTAAAATAATCTCTATTTTTTTTGTGTCCTATGACATCTTCCCAGAATGAATTTGTAATTGTAAACTGTCTTTCAGAGTATCTGACATATTAATTATTGATGTTTGATTTACTTGTATTATTTCCAGTGTTGTCATATATATTTTTACTACATTTCTGATTTCCATCGCTTTTATTTAGTTTTGCTTTGATTGAATATGTGGCAGTCTGGGAAAACCTTTGAAAGTTTTTGTGCTCTAAAAACAATGTCTCCATTTTAAGGATTCCATAAGGGCCCTGGGTTCGAGTTCTTGGCTTGGTGAGGGCAATGTTCTATGCTGTCCCTGATATTACATGGGTTTCTTCTGTGTCCTAGCGTTTGGACATGCATATCAGGCTAACCCATTGTTTGAAATGACATCTTGGTGTAAATATGAATAATTGTCATGTGACAATGGAATGGAATGGTGAGCTCTTCAGCGCATACCATAACCCCCCCCCCCCCCAATATTGGCTGAGATAAGCTCCAGCCGTACCTCAACTGTTTCTCAGGGGTATGATACAGGAGACAGCTAAGACTGTGCTTGGCCCTAAAAGTAGACATCACCAAGACTAGTTTGATCAGAAAAACACTGTCATAGAGCCAAGAAAAACAAGGAATTCATGGAGTGGCAAAACAACCCAGATTCAGTGCCAAAGAAGAACAGATTCAAATTCTTGCAGAGTAAGGCTCAGAGAGATAAGGAAAATGCAGGATAAGTGGCGGGATGAGAAAGCTGAAGAAATCCAAGGGTTTGCTGACTCAAATTCAAAACAGTTCTTCAGTTTCATCAAGACAGCGTTTGGTCCCCCCAAATCTGGCTTTTCTCTGTTTTCCTCAGATGGAACAACCCTGATCAAGGACAAAACTGGCACCAACAACAGACGGAAAGAACATTTCAGCCAAGTTCTGAATTGCCCTTCCACAGTTGACAAGTGTGTACTTGACCAGATAAAGCAACAGGCAGAACACACTGAATCAAATGAACCACCCTCTATGGATAAAATCAAGACAGCCATAAAACAGATGAGCTGCGGAAAAGCTCCCGGCAAGGATGGCATTCCCACAGAAGTCTACAAAGCACTAGGTGGCATAGCCCTTGAACCTTTCGCAGTGTGCTAGTCAGCATCTGGGTAGAGGAAAAACTGCCTGCAGACTTTTGCAATGCATCAATAGTTGCCCTCTTCAAGAATAAGGGATCATGAACAGACTGCGGAAATTACAGGGGCATGTCTCTCCTCTCCACAGTTGGCAAAAAACTGGCCCGAGTGCTACTCAACAGACTCATTCCAACCTTGACTGAGAAAAATCTCCTGGAATCACAGTGCAGCTTTAGCCCAAACCGCAGCACCGAAGACATGATCTTTGCCATCAGACAGGTCCAGGAAAAGTGCATGGAACAGAACATGAACCTGTACTCAGTATTGATAGAACTCAACAAGGCATTCGACACGGTCAACAGAGAAGCTCTCTGGGCTATTCTAAGAAAGCTTGGCTGCCCTCCATCTCCAGTGATGGTTCTAATGATGGATAAATTTCAGCCAGGATCCAGAAAGCTAGTCAGGCACTAGGCAGACTTCGCACCAAAGTCTTGAGGCACAAAAGCATTCATCTCACTACAAAACTCAATGTCTACAATGCTGTGGTCATCATGTACTTGTTGTATGGTTGAGAGACATAGACTGTGTACTGAAGACACATCAAAAAACTTGAGCAGTTTCACCAAGGCTCCCTCTGCTCCATCATGAAGATACGGTGGCAGGACCGTGTCACAAAGCAGGAGGTGTTAGACAGAGCCAACACCACCAGCAGTGAAGCCAAGCTCCTCAATGCCCAATTTTGTTGGACAGGACATGCCATCAGGATGGAGAAGTCCAGAATCCCACGCCAACTCTTTTATGAAGAACTGGTTAAAGGAAACTGCAACCCAATATGAGATACAAGGACAACCTCAAGGCAAACCTCAAATGGGCAGATATCAAGCCTGGCCAATTCAAGCTGACAGCTAATGACAGACAGCGCTGGCACTCCTTGACCCAACACTCAGCTGTAGCCTTTGAGGATGACCGCCGCTCACGCTTTGAAGCGGCCCACCAACGTAGACACTGAATGTCATCTACTGTCGTCTTTACAACAAGTGTGCCTTGACCAACTTGCAACAGAGTGTGCACTTCAGCCTTTGGACTCCGAAGCCACATGTGTACTCACCGATGAGAGCACAACCAATTGTCTTCTTTAATTCGAGAGACAACCAAGAAAGGTGTAAATGTGAACGGTTGTCATGAGACTATGGAATGGAATGATGAGCTCTTCAGCGCGTACCATACCTCCTCCCAGTGTTGGCCGAGATAAACTCCAGCCGTACCTCAACTGTAATAGGTTAAAGAAATCCGGCAAATCAGTGAATCTTTATCGTTAGAAGATACCAGTATATTTTACCACATATGGTTTTGTGTGTGTGTGTGTGTGTGTGTGTGTGTGTGTGTGTGTGTGTGTGTGTATGTGTGTGTGTGTGTGTGTGTGTGTGTGTGTTAACCCTGCAATGGTCTGGCGAGTTGTTCATGGTGTCTTCACCTAGTGTCGGCTGAGATAGGCTTCCAGGGTTCCTCCAACCGTTGTAGTAATAAGCGGCTTGATAACTGTGTGAGTGATACAGCAATGTATTTTATTTGATGTTTATTTAATATGCCTGAGTAGTGAATGGGTCCCTTTAAAAACTGTAGCCATAAAGCTTGTGATGGCTGGCAAATCTTGGCATAAATTTGATTTTCTGCTCTGATTAAAACACTCCACTCCTAAGAAAGATTAAGTTTGGGGGTGTCTGTGTCACAATGATTAGCACGTCCACTTCACAGCAAGGTCTTTGGTTTGAATCCCGGCCTTGGGGCGTTTCTGGTGGCGTTTGCATGCTCTTCCCGTGACCCTAGTTAGGATTAAGCGGCTTAGAAAATGAATGAATGTTCAGGTTTTAAATGTCATTTGCATGAAATTTATTCATTCATTTATTTTCTAAATCACCCTGGACACCCTGGACAGCTCGCCAGGCCATCGCAGGGCACAATCACGCTGACGACTATACAGCCTACTCTTGACAAACATCAGCAATGGTTCTTTTACAGCCTCTCACCATAGACAGTGAGAGACATGGCTGGCTTTTGATAACCCAGTTAGCTGCACTGGGGGGACAGCAATGACAACCTGTTGATAGTGGGGCTTGAGCCGCCAAGCTTGAGATCAGTAGTCCAGAACCTTACCACCGGCCCACTACTGCCCCTGCATGAAAGTTAATGGATTCAAATTTGCAATACTGGAGGGACTTTAAGACATCAGGCTCTATTAAAGAGAACTGAAGACTGAAGGTGCTGTTTCAGTATTGGGTATTGATGTATACTTTGATACTTTTACTGCTTTGTAACAAATATTGGATTGAAAATGAGAAGCAAAAAAAAAAAAAAAGTTATCAGTGGAGCAATTATATTTTCAACTGCTGTTTGGTTCCAGGATTAATGTCAGGGAATAGTTTATTGTTGCATTAAAGAAACTGACCACATACTGTACATCCAGCTGCCTCGGGTTGGCATTTGTTAGTATATTGGTCTTCAAGCAGTGAAAATCGCACACTCTATGTATTATCACAGTGTGTGTACACTGAACATTCAATGGAAAATGGAGGAGATTAGTTAAAATTTAATAACACCAGAGGATGGCATCGTGCCTTCTGATTGGTCAGATGGACTTGTTGTGATTATGTCTTTCCCTCGTCTGGCATTTAAATCTCACATGCTGTCGCAGTTTGGCTCACCTAGACTCATAAATGCTTTATTGCTTTATTTATGACCGAGTATGATAGGACAATAGCATCTGGCTGATCTGTGTAGGCTTGTAAGTTGAATGTTGCAAAATAGGCCCTCGTTCCCATAAACTCGCGAGTGACTTCTCTGATTAAAAGCATTGCCAAACACTGTTTAGTTTGTGCTTCTCAGGAAAATACATGAGCTGATCTTGGAAATAAACTAGCAAATAGATAAATACATTTTTTATTTACTCAAAACCAAGACCTTCATGCTAACCACTATGCCACCGTACCACCTCGGTCTTGGTTTTGAGTCCTGAGCTCAGAGGGAGTGACTGTGTGTGTGGCGTTTGCATGTTCTTCCTGCTTGTCTGGTCCTCCTCTGGGTACTGCATTTTTCTTCCATAGTCATCAGTCCAAAGACATGCAGTTTAAGTTAATGGGGTTTTTCTAATTTGCTCCTTGATATGAGTGTGAATGTGAATGGTTGTGTGTGTTGGCCATGCAATGGACTCGTGTGCTGTCCAGGGTGTACCACGCACTCAGTCAAAATTAGCTGAGATAGGCTCCAGCCGCCCCTCTGCCCAAGTGGGTTTAAACAGTTTCTCAAATGAATGAAGGACGGAATTAATAATATTAAAAAATAAAATAAAATAATAAAAATAATAAATAAATAGTTTCACTGTCGTTTTGTGGGGCAGCACAGTGGCATAGTGATTAGCACGTCTGCCTCACAGCAAGAAGGTCCTGAGTTCAAGTCCTCTGCTTGGGCATTTTTGTGTGGACTTTGCATGCCCGCTTCATGCTTGTGTGGGTTTCCTCTGAGTACTCTGGTTTCGTTCCATAGTCCAAAGAAATGCTGCACATTAGGCTAATTGGCTGTTTTAAATCAGCCCGAGTTGTGAGAGTGAGTATGGACGCTTATATATGTCAGGAGTCAGAAGTCAGGATTTTTAATAGCTATTTGTGTTTTTTTACACACATAGGAATTCGTTTGCGGTTGTTCAAGGAGCCAAGTTAGAAACAGAACAGGATAATGATGATGATGATGACAGTACTACTACTACTACTACTACTACTACTACTACTACTACTAATAATAATACAATAAATAAATCAGTAGATAACCGCAATAACGAAATTGCACTAATATTATATTATATTATATTATATTATATTATATTTATATTGCACTATGTCCATTGTTTTGTTGGGAAAAAAAATGAACAGTTCTCTGGATAAACAAAATGGCCGCAACATCAAAGTTAGATGTTCTCCATTCTCAGAGTAAGGTTTAGAGATAATCTACAGTCAGTCAGTGCACCAGGTTTATTTAACAAGAATCCACCGTTCTTCCACAGTTCTTGTTGCTAGCCACTGTGCTCCGGTCCTCTCTGAAGGCCGTGTAGCCGGCTGGTGTAGTCGCCTCATTGGGTGTACTCTCCTCGAGCCATGTTTCACAGAAAGACATGGAGCAGTACTGTAGATCCCTCTGCACTGCAATCCGAGCATGACGCTCATCCATCTTGTTTCGTAGAGACTGAACATTTTCAAGCAGTTTTGATCGGAAGTGGTAACCTTCCACTGCTAACCAAGCCCCGGAGTCGTCGTTCAGCCCCTCAACGCCTGCCGCGTCTCTGCCTGGGTTTATTGTTATCCAGGGTGCGGCTAGCATTGAGCTACGGTAGCATATTAGCTCAGTATAGGAGATGAACGTGCTCAGTTCTAAATGTTCAAAAGGACTGTGCTCTCATAGCTGTAGTCGGGTCGCACTGTCATATCGAGCATAGTGAAAAAAAGCAAATGAACAAAAACAACATTTAAAACAAACAAAGAAACAATTTGACTCCCAAAACTTTGTGACGTCGCCCTCTAGGAAGCGCCATCTTGACCAGTCACCATGTACTGCCCCGCAATGGTCTAGTGAGCACCAGAGGCACCAGTCTCCTTGTAACTCCAGGAGGTTTAAACAGTTTGAAAAATAAATAAATGAATGAATGAATGAATGAATAATAATAATAATCTCACTATAGTTTTAGGGTAGTGGTGGCCTAGTGGTAAAGGGCGCTGGATCGCTGATCTAAAGGTTGGGGGTTTCGAGTCCCACTTTCCACAAGGTTGTGACTGTCCCCCCACTACAGCTAACTGGGTTATCAAAGGCCGGCCATGTCTGTCACTGTCTGTGGTGAGAGGTTCATGTAAAAGAACCATTTCTGACTTTCGACAGGCGTAGCTGCATAGCCGTCAGCGTGTTTCCGCCCTGCAATGGCCTGGCGAGCTGTCCAGGGTGTACTTTGCCTTTGCCCAGAGTCGGCTGGGATGGGCGCCAACCTCCCCATGACCCTAATGAGGATTAAGTGGTTACAGAAAATGAACTGAACTGAACTATAGTTTTTGAATTTGAAATATACATTATTTTCTGATCGTCAAACTGTTTAAGTGAGAAAAAAGATATGAAAGGAAATGCAAGGAAAGATTCTGGTGACTCAAAAAATTCCTGCAGATAGCCACAAATCTCCTGCCTTTGATCTTGACAGTGGTAAAAGGTATACACGCTCCAAAATGGAGATGTTTGAGCACATGTTCAAGCAGTCTGTATTCCTCAACAGCGCATCAAACAAATAAATGTCCAATTCTGCCCCGCTATGATTAATGCAATCCGATCAGGTGTTACTAGTGTTCGCATATCGACTCTGATTTCACATAGACTTCAGGTAATCATCAGGTCACCTCTCTTTAATCAAGTCGATCATGATGCAAAATGATTGTGCTGCTGTGTTATCTCATGAACCACTCGAATTCTGCCGTGCATGTGATTTATTTGGGTGCTTTACTAGGGTCTTTTAAAGCACAGTTTATATTTGGCTTTTTCCACACTTTAGCTTCCAGCATTAATAAAATGGCAAATCTGCTGAACTGAATCAGCAAGGCACAGATCATGCTGTAAAGTGATAGTATTGGTGGGAAAGCGATTAGAGACACCTGCTCTGGCTGAAAGACAAAGTGCAGCTCCTCGACAGTATTAACTGTGGTTTGGAGAACAATTTTGGACATCCAGATTTGTTCATATAAGATCTTGGAGAGAAGTGAATGTTCCATGGTGAGAATTACATGGAAGTGGGTGTGAAATTTTGAGTGCAATTTTCATGTGCCCCCCCATATCAGTATAAAATAAAAATCCTTGTATGCGCTAGATTGATAAATTGCCAAATAACCAATAAAAGATGACTGGGATCACAAGCAGATTTTGGTGACCAATAGCATCGTTTGCAATATTCTAATCACCCAGTCATCTGACAGCAGGACAATACATCGATCCACCCAGTATTTGGTGCATTGATTCACTTTTGTAGTTTGATGTAGTGTATGATTTTACCCATGAGACTTGAAATCCCTTCCTCCTGGGTAGACAGACCATGTCTAGGGGTGTTAGCACAGTGCGAGTCTAAGTGGGATTTGAACCAATAACCTCTTGATCATAAGTACAGCACCTTACGACAACACCACCAAGTCCAACTCATATTCATATCTCTGGGCAATTTGAATTAGACAGTAGGCCTCATGTGCATGTTTTTGGATTGTAGGAGGAAACTAGAGCACATGGAGGAAACCCATACATCCAAACTCCACACCCAACTGCCCTCTCAAATGATATTGTGGTACACTAGTTGATGCCAGATGATTTTCTGCTTATCACCTCAGCAATATGTGTAGTTTACACCGAAAGGTAAAAAGTGGCTCAAGACGTAGACTGGGAGTCAATTGAGTGTTTTGGTGTTTGCCAGAATCATGATGGCACGGTGGCGTAGTGGTTAGCACGTCCGCCTCACAGCAAGAAGGCCCGGGTTCGATTCCCGGCCTGGGCGTTTCTGTGTAGAGTTGGCATGTTCTCCCCGTGCTTGTGTGGGTTTCCTCCGGGTGCTCTGGTTTCCTCCCACAATCCAAAGACATGCACTGTAGGTTAATTGACTGTTCTAAATTAGGCACTACAGATGGAAACTAGCTATTAAGCTATAATCTGGTACAGTACATCTCTGTCTCTATGAGCTTAATGTTCCTGTACATTGTCCCTTAAAAAAAAAAAAATAATGATCTCATCTTATGCTCTCAAGTGCTTAATCCTACTATGGTGGTGGGGAGGCTGGAGCCTATCTTGGCCTACTCTGGGTAAAACTGGAGTACGCTTTGGAAAAAAAAAATTTGCCCACAGCCACATCTAGGGGAAGTCAAGAATGTCTCATTTGAGTAATGGTCATGTTTTCAGAGGGCAGTGGTGGCCTGCTGGTAAAGGTGTTGGATCACTGATCCTATGGTTGGGGGTTCAAGCCCCACTCTCAACGGGTTGTCACTGTTCCCCCCAAGTGCAGCTAACCGGTCATGTCTCTCACTGTCTATGGTGTGAGGCTGTAAAAGAACCATTGCTGACTTTCGACAAGAGTAGCTGTATAACTGTCAGCGTGTTTCTGCCGTGAGATGGCCTGGCAAGCTGTCCAGGGTGTACACTGCCCTCACCCAGAGTTGGCTTTGATGGGTGCCAGCCTCCCTGTGACCCTAATTAGGTTTAAGTGGTTACAGAAAATGAATATTTTTAGACTATAGAAGGAAACCGAAGTTTCCGGAGAAACCCATGCAAGTATAAAGAGAACATGCCTTCACCAAGCCCGGAACTCAAACCCAGGACTTTATTTGCTGTGAGGTGAACGTGCTAACTAATACACCACAGTGCTGATATTGTTATGGCTGAGTGCTGTAAATACTGAGTTTATGAGCGAGTAAATATTGTTTATGCATGAAGAATATTGTATTACTCAGCAATGTGATACACACACTTCCACATTTCATCTAGCATTTGATTCAGATTTAAAGTAAACCTTGGAGTTTGTTTGCTAAATAAATGAAGCGCAAGTTTTACTGTGTATCCTGACTGTTTGCAGAGCTGAATTAATTTTCTTCCGCCAGGCACCATCTCTCATGTCAATCTTAATAGTGGCCACAAGCAGCCATGTCCGCCAATCAATGATATTTTAATGAGAAAAAGGTCAACTCTTCAGCTTTACTGTGACAGTGTAAATTGTCGTTTACCACCATGAAGTTTAACATCAACAGCCCAGTTCGTCTGAAGGTCCACTCCCTATTGATCGAACCTCAATCTAGCAGATTTATTCAAATAAGGCCTTAAACCATCATTCCAGGAAATAGAACCTGGCTTTTTGCTGTTCACAAATGTAGACACTAATTGCTCATTTATACCTTAATGGTGGATGATTTGTGGCAGAGGGACATTCAGAATTGATCCGAATGCTGAGTAATGGTAATGCGAACCCAGTGCACAGAGAGATTGGACGACTGATGTGTGGAGTGATGATTCTTATATGCATTGAGTTTGACTTTTTTTTTTTTGTTTTTTTTGCTCCCACCCTTCGGTATAGGAATGTGGTTACATCCATCTGTCTGTCACACTTTAGTTTTCGAACATTTACTTGCTGTACGCTGAAGCTTTCAAGCTTGATATGTGTGATTTCATTCATTCATTTTCTGAACCATTTAATCATAATTAGGGTCAGGGGAGGCTGGTGCCCATCTCAGTTGACTCTGTGTGAGGGCAGCATACATGCTGGACAGCTTGCCAGGCCGTCGCAGGGCAGAAACACGCCAATGGCTTTGCAGCCTACTCGTGATGGAAGTCATCAATGGTTCTTTTACATGAACCTCACACCATAACAGGAGAGACATTGCCGCCTTTGATAACCCAGTCAGCTGCACTGGGATGGGTGGATGGGGGCAGCGACAACCCGTTGAGAGTGAGGCATGAAACCCCAACCTTAGGATCACTGATCAAGCACCCTAGCAGGCCACCACTGCCATATACATATTATGAAATGGTCCTTTCGGTGGGAGTGTCTAAACCCCTGCTGTCTGTTATTTGTTCACTTGTTATGATGCGGACAGCTTATTATTAGCAGAGTGTAGTCTAATCCATGGGGTTGAGCTTTTTCTGTACTGGGCTGTACTTGACATGAAAAAGCCCAGATTTTAGTGTCCCTTATAACATCACTCACTTGCCCGAGGCCAGGCCCCTTTCCATTTATGGTAAAGGTATTGATTTGATCGTATAGGGCAGGGGTGGGGAACCTTTTTTACTAAGAGAGCCAAAAAAAAAAAAAAGACATATTTTAAAATCTAATCCTATGAGAGCCATATATATATAAAATCCAATAAAATTAGAGTTTCATGGTATCGGACCCGACCGCATACTGGCGTACAGAAAGGATTGGCTCTCCGCTGCGCGCCACAGTGACATGGCATTGAAAATAGATGTATAGATTTAAATATGTGAAATTCATTCATCTGTTTTTGTTTTACTTGATGGGTTTTTTTGTATTTATATTTAAATGACAGTGAATTTATGTATTCGTTATTCTGTAAGGCCACCTGAGTTATCTGAGAGCCAGATACAGTCATCAAAAGAACCAAATCTGCGTCGCGAGCTATAGATTACCTACCCCTGGTGTAGGGAAACACTCGTTAATTAAACATATTTTTGATGTGGACTTTGAAAGACACTTATATCTTTAAAAACAAACAAAAAAGGAAGGTATGCTTTTCATTCAATTTCTCAACTGAATCAATATGGAGACTGGAGCCTATCTCTGCCAGCACTGAGTGAAGGCAGGGTACACCCTGAGCATTTCATCAGACCATCGAAGGGTCAGTACACAGACATTTACACAATTAGGGCAATTTGTAGCATCCAGTTAGTCTAAAATGCATGCCTTTGTTTTGTGAAAGGAGTACCTGTTGATCCCCACCCCCCAAACAAAGGAATAACATGCAAACTCCAAAACCAGACATGTCTGAGCCTGGGACTTGAACCCAGGACTTTCCTGCTATGAGGTACACATTTATCACTACACCACAGTTCTGCTTGGTTTACATGGCCATTCATTCATTTTCTGAGCCACTTAATTCTAATTAGCCTACTCTGGGTCAGGGCAGAGTACATCCTAGACAGCTCGTCAGGCCATGGAATTGCAGAAACACACTGATGGCTATGCAGCTACTCTTGGTAGAACTCAGAAATGATTAATTTACAGCCTCTCACCATAAACAGTGAGAGACATGGTCAGCCTTCGATAACCAATGAGTTGCACCGGGAGGACAGCAGTAACAACCATTGAATGTGGGGGTTGAAACCCCAACCTTAAGATTGGTAATCCAGCATCTTATCACCAGATCAACTCTGCCCTGATTTACATGTCCAATTTCCTTTAATTTAGGATGAAAGTTTTGAGGTGGTGTACAATTGGGAATGGGCTGAGTTCTAACCTGGTGCACTCAGAGCGGTCACAACTAGTTTATACATCACACACACACACACACACACACACACATATATATATATATATATATATATATATATATATATATATATATATATATGCCTACTCTTGTTGAAAGTCAGCAATGGTTCTTTTACATGCCTCACACCAGAGACAGTGAGAGACATGGCCGGCCTTTGATAACCCAGTTAGCTGTACTGGGGGGGACAGTGACAACCCTGTGGAGAGTGGAGACTTGAACCGCCAACCTTAGAATCAGCGATCCAGCGCCTTATCCCACTAGACCACCACTGACCCTATATATATATATATATATATATATATATATATATATATATATATATATATATATATATATATATATATATATATATATATATATATATATGTATGTGTGGTAATGCAGCCGTGAGGATGGGCACAAATAAGTTCCCGTCCCCACGCCAGTCCCAAGCCCGGATAAATGCATAGGGTTGCGACAGAAAAGGCATCTGGCATAAAACTTTTGCCAAAATACAGAATGCGAACCGTTAAGACAAATTTCATACTGGATTGGTCAAGGCCCGGGTTAACAACGACCGCCATCAGTGCTGTCAACCAACAGGGTGCTGGTGGAAATTGAACGACAGTTGGTTGAAGAAAGAGAGGTCGAAGAAGGAGAGGCTGGAGGCGTGTCCATAGGCAGCAAGAGAAGAGGAAAGGCATGAGTCTAGAACTGAGAGTAGGGACTTTCAATTTTGGAACAATGACAGGAAAAGGTAGAGAGCTGGCTGACATGATGCAGAGGAGGAAGGTGGACATACTGTGTGTTCAGGAGACCAAGTGGAAAGGTAGCAAGGCGAGAAGCTTAAGAGCAGGGTTTAAGATGTTTTTTCATGGTGTGGATGTGAAGAGAAATGGAGTAGGAGTCATCTTGAAGGAAGAGTTTGTCAGGAATGTTCTAGAAGTGAAAAGAGTGTCAGACAGAGTGATGAGTTTCAAGTTAGTAATTGAAGGCGTGATGGTCAATGTTGTGAGTGCTTATGCCCCAAAAGCAACATGTGAGCTAGAAGAGAAGGAGAGATTCTGGAGTGACTTAGATGAAGTGATGCAGAGTACCCCCAGAGATGAAAGAGTGGTCATTGGTGCAGACTTCAATGGACATGTTGGTGCAGGCAACAGAGGGGATGAGGAAGTGATGGGCAGGTTTGGTATCCAGGACAGGAACACAGAAGGACAGATGCTGATAGATTTTGCAAAAAGGATGGAAATGACTGTGGTGAATACTTTTTTTCCAGAAGAGAGAAGAGCATAGGGTGACTTATAAAAGTGGAGGTAGGAGCACACAGGTAGACTACATCTTGTGTAGGCGATGTAATTTGAAGGAAGTCAGTGACTGCAAAGTAGTAGTGGGTGAGAGTGTTGCCAAACAGCATAGGATGGTGGTGTGCAGGATGATGCTGATGGTGAGAAAGGTGAGGAAGGCAAATGCAGAGCAGAAGACAAAGTGGTGGAAGCTGAAAAGGGAAGAGTGTCATGTTGTCTTCAAGGAGGAGTTGAAACAGGCTTTGTGTGGTCAGGAAGTGCTTCCAGGTGACTGGACAACTACAGCTAATGTGATCAGGAAGAAAGGTAGGAGAGTTCTTGGTGTGTCAGCTGGAAGGACAGTAGATAAGGAGAGTTGGTGGTGGAATGAGGAAGTGCAGGAGTGTGTAAAAAGGAAGAGGTTAGCTAAGAAGAAGTAGGACATTGAGAGGACCGAAGAGAGTAAACAGGAGTACAGGGAGATACAAAGTAAGGCAAAGGTAGCGGTATCAAAGGCCAAACAGAGGGCGTATGATTACTTGTATGCTAGGCTGGACAGTAAGGAGGGAGAAAATGATTTATACAGGTTGGCACAGCAGAGAAATAGAGGTGGGAAGGATGTGCAGCAAGTTAGAGTGATTAAGGACAGAGTGGGAAATGTATTGACTGATGACAGAAGTTTGCTGGGAAGATGGAAAGAGTACTTTGAAGAGCTGATGAATCAGGAAAATGAGAGAGAAAAAAGAGTAGAAAAGGTGACTGTTGAGGACCAGGACGCAGCAAAGATTAGTCAGGGTGAAGTGAGGAGGGCATTGAAGTGCGTGAAAAGTGGAAAGGCAGTTGGTCCTGATGACATACCAGTGGAGGTATGGAAGTGTCCAGGCGAGGTAGCAGTAGATTTTCTGACAAGAACATTTAACAAGGTTTTAGAGAGTGAGAAGATGCCTGAGGAATGGAGGAGAAGTGTGCTAGTGCCCATTTTTAAGAACAAGGGAGATGTGCAGAGTTGTGGCAACTACAGGGGGATAAAGTTCATGAGCCATACAATGAAGTTATGGGAAAGAATAGTGAAGCTAGACTAAGGGCAGATGTCAGCATTTGTGAACAACAGTTTGGTTTCATACCAAGAAAGAGCACCACAGATGCAGTGTTTGCCTTGAGGATGTTAATAGAGAAGTAGAGAAGGCCAGAGGGAGCTGCATTGTGCCTTTGTGGATCTGGAGAAAGCATATGACAGGGTGCTGAGAGAGGAACTGTGGTATTGCATGAGGAAGTCTGGAGTGGCAGAGAAGTATATTTGAGTGGTTCAGGACATGTATAAGAGATGTAAACAGTGGGGAGGTGTGTTGTCGGTGTGACAGAAGAGTTCAAGGTGGAGGTGGGACTGCATCAAGGGTCAGCTCTGAGCCCCTTCTTCTTTGCGATGGTGATGGACAGGCTGACAGACGAGGTTAGACAAGAATCTCCATGGACTATCATGTTTGCAGGTGACATTGTTATCTGTAGCGAGAGTAGAGAACAAGTGCAGGAAAATCTCGAGAGGTGGCGGTATGCCCTGGAAAGAAGAGGAATGAAGGTTAGCTGAGTTAAAACAGAATACAAGTGTGTGAATGAGAAGGACCCAAGAAGAACGGTGAGGTTACAGAGAGTAGAGTTAAAGAAGGTGGAAGATTTTAAGTACTTAGGCTCAACAATCCAGAGCAATGGAGAGTGTGGAAGAGAGGTGAAGAAGCGTGTACAGGCAGGTTGGAATGGTTGGAGAAAAGTGTCCGGTGTGATGTGTGATAGGAGGGTATCGGCAAGAATGAAAGGAAAAGTGTACAAGACGGTGATGAGGTCAGCGATGTTGTATGGTTTAGAAACAGTGGCACTGGGGAAAAGACAGGAGGCAGAGCTGGAGGTAGCAGAGAGGAAAATGTTGAGGTTCTCTTTGGGAGTAACGAGGATGGATAGAATCAGGAATGCATACATCAGAGGGACAGCACATGTAAGAGGTTTTGGAGACAAAGTCAGAGAGACTAGATTGAGATGGTTTGGACATGTACAGAGGAGGGATAGTGAGTATATTGGTAGTAGGATGCTGAGGTTGGAACTACCAGGCAGAAGGCCTAGAGGAAGACCAAAGAGAAGATTTATGGATGTGGTGAAGGAGGACATGAAGGTAGTTGGAGTAAGAGTAGAAGATGCAGAGGATAGGGTGAGATGGCGGCAGATGATTCGCTGTGGTGACCCCTGAAGGGAAAAGCTGAAAGGAAAAGAAGAAGAAAAATATATATATATGAAGCGCTCACCTAATGTTGGCGCTTGTTGCAAGTGATGTATGGTGTTTGTGAGACAAAGCTTGTGAGACAAAGCATGGCTTATCCGGACTTCCGATCTTTCAAGTGAGCAAGTGAAAGTTGAGTACTAAACAACTATTCAACCCGCACTTGCTCACTTGAAAGATCGGAAGTCCGAATAAGCTGCACTTTGTCTCACAAGCTTTGTCTCACAATCACCATACATCACTTGCGACAAGCGCCTACATTCGTGGAGCACCTCACACACACACACACACACATATATATATATATATATATATATATATATATATATATATATATATATATATATATATATAGATACACAGACAGACGCTCCCCGACTTACGTTTTTAATAACGTCCGAACGTAAGTTGAAAGTGAACGTAAGTTGTTACAGTGACATATGACGTGACGTGTGACGTATGACGCTCATACCGTACTATACATCCATAAATACCATTACTGTATCTCATAAAACACCCCTAAATCAATTATTATAAACATAATATTGTGAAATAATATCAAATAATATCAACATTAATTTCAAATAAGTCACTTATTTATACCGAGTTACTTTACATGAAGCTTAAAACAGTCGATCAACGCTTACAATATGTGAAGCGCTCAATACCAAAAGTAGTGCACTTGCTGTGGGTTATACAGACTTCCGGTCTTTCAAGTACACAAGGGTGCCGTTCAACTTGTTTAGAACACAGCCTGCACTGATTCAAAGTGGAGCAAAGTCAGCAAAGCGGAGAGTTCTTTCTTTTGTGTAAGTAAACTTTATTCAAGAGATGCATACAAAGAACAAGTACAAATCCTAATGAATATTAATATAAAAATAAGTATACACTCTTAGGATTCTGTTAAAAGATAATAAATATAAAGATTGTGCCGATCTGAGCAGATAGTTAATTCATCTCTGTGTATGAGACTTGCACCCATGCTAGTAGGCTTACACTTCTGACCAACCAGATTTGCTTTGGGTTACAAAAGTCAGGACGCCTTAACACAAGAGTAACACGCTATATAACTGATATATATATACGTATACACACACACACACACACACACACTCAGTCTGTATATATATACATATATAGGTATTGATCATTTGCATTTTTATCAAATGATCAATACCTATATATATATATATATATACAGACTGAGTGTGTGTGTGTGTGTGTGTGTGTGTATACGTATATATATCAGTTATATAGCGTGTTACTCTTGTGTTAAGGCAATCCAGAGCAATGAAGAGTGTGGAAAAGAGGTGAAGAAGCGTGTGCAGGCAGGTTGGAATGGTTGGAGAAAAGTGTCCGGTGTGATGTGTGATAGGAAGGTATCGGCAAGAATGAAGGGAAAAGTGTACAAGACGGTGATGAGGCCAGCAATGTTGTATGGTTTAGAGACAGTGGCCCTGGGGAAAAGACAGGAGGCAGAGTTGGAGGTAGCAGAGATGAAAATGTTGAGGTTCTCTTTGGGAGTAATGAGGATGGATAGGATCAGAAATGAGTACATCAGAGGGACAGCACGCGTTAGATGTTTTTGAGACAAAGTCAGAGAGGCTAGATTGAGATGGTTTGGACATGTACAGAGGAGGGATAGTGAGTATATTGGTCGTAGGATGCTGAGGTTGGAACTACCAGGCAAAAGGCCAAGAGGAAGACCAAAGAGAAGATTTATGGATGCGGTGAAGGCGGACATGAAGGTCGTTGGAGTAAGAGTAGAAGATGCAGAGGATAGGGAGAGATGGCGGCGGATCATTTGCTGTGGCGACCCCTGAAGGGAACAGCCGAAAGGAAAAGAAGAAGAAGATAGGTGGTGGGACTGATGGCGTAGTGGTTCGGGTGCTGGGCTCATGATTGGGAGGTTGTGTGTTCAGTTAGACCACCACTGTGCTAAGACCCCTGGGTGAGGTCTCAACCACAAGTGTGCCTCTGTTCACCCAGCAGTATAAATGGGTACCAGTAAAAATATACCGGGAAGGTAACCTGTGATGGACTAGCGTCCCATCCAGGGGGAGTTGAACTCCTGGTAGCTTCACGGTCCAGAAACCGGAGATAAGCACCGGCCTGGTGAGCCACTAGGCTTGGGTGTAAAAAGCCTATGTATATATATATATATATATATATATATATATATATATATATATATATATATAGGTGCTATGATCAGGAATGAGTACATCAGATGGACAGCACATGTAAGAGGTTTTTTTTGTAGTCAAAGTCAGAGAGGCTAGACTGAGATGCTGAGGTTTCATCTCCCAGGCAGAAGGCCTAGAGGAAGACCAAAGAGGAGATTTGTGGATGTGGTGAAAGAGGACATGACGGTAGTTGGCGTAAGAGAAAAAGATGCAGAGGATAGGGTGAGACGGAGGCAGATGATTCGCTGTGGTGACCCCTGAAGGGAACAGCCAAAAGGGAAAGAAGAACAATATCTATAAAATGATGTGAGAAAGCAAAATGCATTTGAATTAAATGTGTAACGGTGTATAAATTCGGATCATAACATGAGCCACTGTTTTTTTTTTTTTTGTTTTGTTTTTTTTTTGTTTTTTGTTTTTTTAATATTATGGCAAAATCAGAGCGCAGCAATCATTGATCAAATAAAGGAGAATCAGGATAGCACAACACAAAATAACTATTGGTCATGCCACAGTGTCACATTCAGTGAGTAGATAGTTTGCAGTGAACAAGTGTATACGCAGTGGTTAAATTCTTGTGCTGCGATGAGAAACAGATGTGCATACTTAGAACTATTGGAGATTTGGAGAATTCTGTGCAATGCAGTCTGGCTTAAGGTACATTACAATATTTTTTATGGTATTTGAAATATATTAGTAGGCAATCGTATTTTATATAAAGCTCGTGGGACAAAGAAAAGGTAAATTTATTAAAATAAATAGCAGCACATTATGCATTGCAATTCCTCATTCACTCGTTTCAAAATCTAGAGTCAGAATTTACTCTCTACGTGGACAGCATGTCACATATGATAAGAGGTCGGCTGAAATTGAAGAAATAAGTTTAATCAAAGTTAAAACTGAGCATAATGCAAAGAATACAAGAATAACTCAAGTGAATAGTCTCAGCACAAGCAAAAATAATGACTAGAGCACAGACAGGCACACATTTTCACAAGGGACAGTGCAACGGAATCCTTATAGATACTCCATAATAAGTATGATGAGAAGCAGGTGTGCTTTGACTGATGATGAGTTATGATGTGTCCAAAGAAATGTGAATCTGGGAAGTGTAGTCAGTTTTGAAAACTGGCATTGGTGACGCAGCGGTCAAGGCTCTAGGGTTAGTGATGTGAAGGTTAGGGGTTCAATCCCCAGTACCACTATGCTACACTGTTGTCCCCTTGAGCAAGCCCCTTAACCTCCAAAGACTCAGTTGTATTAAAAAAAAAAAAAAAAAAAAAAAAAAAAAATCAATGTTAGTTATTCTGGATAAGAGCGCCTGTCAAATGTTGTACATGTAATGTTAATGGTGCAGAAACGAGCTGATGATGTGATACGGTGCTCGGATTTTGACTACGGCAAAGTTTATATTTGATTACCAATAAATAAATAAAGATAGTGACACTGTGTCACATTCATTCATTCAGTTTCTGATCTAATTGATCCGAATTAATGTCAGGGAGGGTGGTGCCTATCTCAGCTCATTCTAGGTGAAGTTAGGGTGCACCCTGGACAGCTCACCAGGCCATCACATCACAGGACCAACATTCATACAACCATTAATACTCACTCTCACACCTATGGGCAATTTGGAACAGCCAAGTAAGGAACTGCACATGTTTTCTTTTTGACATTCATTCATTCATTCATTCACCAAATGACCCTATATTTGTTTCTTATGTGCAATACTAAGGGATGTTTTGTCCAAGAATTTCATTGCTCGTATCAATGTTCCATTGTTACTCGTATATGAAAATAAAGCTTGAAACTAACTCGGATGACTTTGGGTGAAAGTGGGCTACACCCCAATAGTTAACCAGTCCATTGCAGAGCCAGAATACATGCGAGCATTTATGCTCACACTCACATACTTAAGGGCTATTTGGAACACCAAATTAGTCTAATGTGCTTTTGTTTTGGAATTTTGGAGGAAACCGACATACCCGAAGGAGACCCATGGGGAGAACTCTACAACAAACAGCCCTAGTCAGCCACAAGATCTGAACCCAGAACCTTCTTCCTTTGAAACAGATGTGCTAACCGCTGCACCACCGTGTTGCCCAATGTGTCACATCCAGAGTGTTGCCTTTTTCTATAGAAGACTAAATGTAATATTTTTGAGTAAATCAGGCCCAGGATTTTTGATTGACACAAAGCTAACAAGAGTTTGACGGTATATGGCCTAAGGATGGCTACAGGCTGACACTGTCCCTGTCTAAACATTGTGTGCTGAAACATATGACAGTAAGCATTCAGGGATATTTTTGGTGGCAAAATAATGTCTTCACTACCTGTCAGAGTTTTCCAAGCATAATCTACTGATGGATCTGCTTATAACATTTTATTATATGAGTCACTTTTAAAATGACATATTTCTAGTAAATGTGTGTGCACTTTTATAACTCCTTTTCTCTGGGTGGTTGGACTGTACCATTGTTTCCTTTTGATGCATGCCCCATTTAGAGTACAGTTAATGTAGCTATTATTCTAAAGATTTGTGGCCTATCAGCTTTGGGGTAATGGCCCTCTGGTAGCCTGTGTAATGGCTGTGCATTGTCATGAAATATGAAGTGAGAGGCTCATCATTAATGTATGACTGCCTGCCTTTTGCTCATAATGTTTTCTTTTCCTCACCACAAAGCATTCTGTGATAACAGGAGACCTAAAGGAATGTTTGGAATGTCTTTAATGGGACGGCATGCTTCTTTAGACTTGCAATTAAAAGTATGTGGAGTCAAGGGTGAAAAGCAAATTAGTCCTCGGCAAATATGACTATTTTTATTCACTTCAAGAGAGGACTTGTAATAGTGCACATAGACAGGGTCAGGGTTTTGGGCTGTTGTTGTACTCTGCAGATGCTTCTTGTGCAAATATATGTAGAGGGCTGGGGGAAAAAAAGCAGTTTGTTAAAGATCACGTGGAAAAGCCTGAGAAAAAATATGGATGGCTGAGACCTGTTTGGCTTAAATAAGGAAAATACTGCATTGCAGCTGAAGAGGCTTATTTATGTGAAACATGGTAGTGGTAGCATCATGCTTCAGACTTGTTTTGCTGTACCAGTGCCAGGATAATTGTCAAGTCTGTAACCTGAATCTGAAGAAAAAGTGGACTCTGCAGAAAGATAATTACCCTGAAAAAAATTGGTTGAGGAAGAAGAACAAGAAGGAGAAGAAGAAGAAGAAGAAGAAGAAAATCTCGCCCAACTCTGGGCGAGGGCGGGATACACCCTGGACAGCTCACCAGGATATCGTAGGGCAGAAACATGGTGATGACAACCCAGTGACATATTCTTTTGAAATGACAGTAATAGTTCTTTTACATGCCTCTCACTACAGCCAGTAAGAGACATGGCTGGCCTTTGATAACCTGATTCGTGAGTGGCAGTAGATGTTTCAGGTATCAATTTTGCACCATAGCAAAGAATGCCTAAAGACAATGCAGGCCTATCTATCTATAGGTACCAGTTGGCACCGAGGTGGAATTTTCAATGTGCGGCCATTTGTCCAGTGTACAAAAAGGTTTTGAAAAGACAATAATTAGCACAGGTTTTGCTTCTTTCTTTTGCATGCCCAAAGTTCTGTGGAGAAAAGATTCTGAATTCTGATGAAGTAAAAAAGAAATAAACAAACAATAATTTCTCAAAATAATAAAAATAGAAATAAACATTGAGTTTCAATTCAGCTGAAAGTCATTTTGTAGAAATTGTTTCATAATAATTTTCATTTTATTTTATTTTGTTGTATTTATTATTTATTTATTTTTTTAGGTTTTTAGGCTGGCACATTGCTGTAATACTTAGCACATCCACCTCACAGCAAGAAGGTCATGTGTTCAAATACCGGGCTCAGGCGTTTCAGTGTGACGTTTGCATGTAGTACTCCGGGTACTCCCGATTTCCTCTCACAATCTAAAGACATGCACTGGGTTAGGTTTTTACTCTGCATGCTAACAATGGTGGAAACATCATTGCTTCAAACTCATTCACTCACTTTTACATGGTTTACTAATTTTAGTATCATGTATACCCAAATATAAATAAACAGTTATAGATTTTAAAACTTTGCTGCCATCTGTACAGAGTGTGTATGGTGATATGATAATATAGGAGCATTGCACATATTCTAACAGCTGGTATCTGATTAAAAACTGAACTGATTAAGTTTTTGTCCGTTTCCCAAAAGCATGCGTCTTTGCAACAAAATTAAGCTTCGATAGGAAAGTTTTAGACATCTTTAAAAAAAAAAATGGCTACATTTAACATTTGTTCTATTGGTTCCCACTGGGATTTTTCTTTAGCCAATACCAGCAATTTCTGTAAAATCTATTTATTTCTCATTTAAAGTATATTGCTGTATATTAAATTGGCAGAAAAACTCAATTCGGTCAAAACATGATTTCTCATTTTGTCTGTTTTCCAGATTCAAGTGATTTTCCCATACAGCTAGACAAACACATTCATAATCATAAAATGATGTATGCAATTTATGAAACATTAATTCCACTTTGTTCATCCTTCAACGAGACACACCCCAACCCATAATCACTAAACTTAATCAGGAAGAATAGACAAGTTCAAATTAATGAATAAATATCTCATTAAAACAGAGTATGTCCTTTTATAGCTATGCATAAGTGTGTATGTGTGTGTTTATGTCTGTGTCGGAGTGTGTGTGTATGTCTATGTGAGACCGTGAGGGGTTTGCGTCATTCAGAAGGCAGTGATTAATTGTGCCACAGGCAATTAGCCCATCAAATCGAGTGTGTCCTTCTCCCCTGTGACGAGGTGATGTCAGAGCTTTTTTTGCGGAACTAATACTTGCCTGTCCTATTCCTCAGCAGACACATTGACTGATGTGATAAACTTGGGTTGTGAGCTCACGATTCCACAACTATTTATTGTGGATAATAATAAAACATATAGCTGTTGCTCAAACTGTTTCTACAACACCCTTTGTATCCATTCATCCATCCATTCATCCATACGAGCCACTTACTCTTAATTGAGTCACTCCCAATTTGCCTAATGTGCACGTCTATAGGCTGCTACAGGAATATGGAAGACACAGAGGGAATATGGAACTCACACCAGCACGGGGAGAACATGCACAACTCCACATCCACATAGAAATGTCCCTTCCGAGCTTGTAAATCGAGCCCAGGACGTGCTAACCACTATGTCACCATGACATCTTTTATCCAGCGGATCATCTAATAATGTTCAATTTTCCTTCTAAACCAATTCCACGACAACACTCTTCCTATGCACATGAAAACAAACATGGTTTGCATTAGAAGAATTCCGGCATCGACAACGACTGCCCAGATTTTCATGTCTGACATCATTCGCTGCCATAACTAATGTCGTGCTCCAAAATCTAGACGAAAGCCTTCCCAAAACAATGTGGATTATTATAATGGTAAAGTCAATCTTAAGTGAGGTGTTACATTTTTTTAAAATGATAAAATAAAAATAGCTCATGGTGTGATGGTGACTGTATACAAAACCATGATGGAAATTTTCTTAAATAAATACTGTTTAATTTCCTTCCCTTTACACATTCTTTTGCAATTACTTCATCATTCCCCCATCATTTTCCCTCATTTGTTTCTCGTTCTCTGATGAATTCTCAGAATTTTCCAGCCGAGTAAAGGGACATTGCTTAGATGAGAGTACATGAGAGCAGAATAGTATAATTAATGGAGCTAATACACTGACTAATGAACAACCAAAATCTTCCTCTTTCTTCAGAAATCCAACATACTTTCATATATATATAATATATATAGAAATGTTTCTTTTAATTTAATAATTATAAAAGTAAAGAACCAATTTCCACCAAGCTGCACAATGGATAGCAAAGTTCTGGTGAAGGCTAACATGCTCTGTTTTTTTCCCACCAAAAAATATGTCATAGAATTAGTTGACATGCATATAGGATAGTACTTCACAACCTATTGTGGCTTCAAAAGCTAACAAAAATACTCGAAAAAGCAAAAAACTCCACCAATCTGGAAAAATAAACAAATAAATAAACATACAGAAATTACACAGTACCCCCTGCTGGGCCTGCTGTAATAATACAGTTCCAAAAATTACTAATCTATCTCAGCATGTTAAATAATCTTTTAAAAATTTCTGTATGCAGAATTTGATCTGGGTCACCACTACCATTAAAATCTACTGGATGCCCAAAGCCCCACCTCTAGTAAACAAATATGTACATAACTCTGTGTATAACACACACACACACACACACACACACACACACACACAAACAAATATTCTGGTCAGTGGTGGCCCTGTGGTAACGTGATGGATTACTTATCCAAAGCCGCGGTTCAAGCCTCACTGTCACCGGGTGGTCACTGCTGTCCCTCCAGTGCTGCTAACTGGGTCATCAAAGGCCGGCCATGTCTCACAGTCAGGGGTGAGATGCATGTAAAAAAAAAAAAAAAAAACCATTGCTATCTTTCGTCAAAAGTAGGCTGCATTTTTGTTTCTGCCTGGCGATCTGTCCAGCGTTGGCTAAGATGGGCACCAGCCTCTGTGCAACCTTAATTAAGATCAAGTGGTTCAGAAAACGAACAAACTATGAACAAACAAATTCGTTGATGGAGATAAATATTTAGTTATGGATAACCTCTAATAAGTAAGCATTCTTCTAGACTCTCATTCACAGATAGTTGTGGCATCTTTGAGATTGAGTTCAACACATTAGATGAATTTTTGATGCACTTTGTGATTGTAGTGCTTTTGAGTTGGATGATGTTGTCTTTTCGGTGCAGTCGGCCCCTTTCTTATGGAATTATTCCGTTCCAGCTCCTTTTTCAGAACCTGGAGTTTTCGTAAGTAGAGGCGGATTTTACATGTAAAACGCCTGATTCGTTCCAAGGCTCCCAAGACTACCCCATAAAATGATAAAAGCATACCTTTTAACGTACTTACTTCGTGTTGACCATGTCTTAGCAGAGTTATAATCTTACAATGACCATGGCACTGGGAATCACTTTCACCGGGAATCACGTGTGTGTGTGTGTGTGTGTGTGTGTGTGTGTGTGTGTGTGTGCACGCGTGTGTTGACCATGTCATCTTAGCAGAGTTATAATCTTACAAATGTTTATGGAAGGTTAAAAGCCTGAGCCATAAAATACAGTTGGAATGACACAAACATGAACATGATTCACACAAATTTGAACAGTTGGAATGACAGTGTCATCCCTCCTAACCAATGGGAGGCCAGAGGGGTGGGATGTTGAGAGATAGCCAGTGGGAGAGAGCTGTGTCCTCCCCTCTAGCCAATGGGAGGCCAGCGGGGCGGGATGTTGGGAGACAGCCAATGAGAGAGCAACTCGCGCATTGTTTGAATGTTTGAATGGCACGTCTGAATGTTTGAATGGCGCATTTGGCGCTTTTTGTAAGATAATGTTGTTTCGTATACAGAGGACAAAAAAAATAGGAAAATGTTTTTGTATACTGGATTTTTTTGTATTCCGGGGGTTTTGTAAGAAGGGGGCCGACTGTACTCCAATGTGTGCTTACCATGATGTTAAACTTGTTTGCAATAGTATTTCATTCATTCATTCAGTCATTTGCTTTCTGGACTGCATAATCCTAAGTAGGGTTGTGGGGAGGCTGGTGCCCATCTCAGTCGACTCAGGTTGAGGGCAAAGTACACCCCGGATAGTTTGCCAGGCCATCGCAGGTCGCAATGGTATTTAATGGGGAAAATTACTAAATTCAAACATTTTGTCGCTGGCTCCTCGAAAAAGAGTAAGGTCTTCATTTCTTATTCACCATTGACATTGAATGTTATATCATTTATCAAAGGCAGCACGGTGGCGAAGTGGTTAGCACGCCCGCCTCACAGCAAGAAGGCCTGGGTTCGAATCCAAGCCTGGGCGTTTCTGTGTGGCGTTTGCATGTTCTTCCCGTGCTTGCGTGGGTTTCCTCCGGGTACTCTGGTTTCCTCCCACAGTCCAAAAACATGCACAGTAGGTTAATTGGCTAAATAATCTGTGGAGAGGGCTTCACTAAGTTAGATAACTTGTGCCCAATCCCTTTCTTCAATTAATAAAATATGTTTCAATTAATCAAATCAATTTATCAAATGATAACGTTGTGGAGTAGCTGGTGCAATCTTTGGACTCCAAGGAGCATTGCAAGCAGGTGAGCTCATCAACTGCCTTTGAAATTGAAAAATAAAGCAAAAGATTCTTGTTGTAATTTGTTTTTCTTATGTTTTCATGGATTACATAACTGAAAGTTTTTCCACTTTTCAATGAATGGAAAAACATGCTTTCATAAATTTACTTTTCTTCTGTGCAGTTTGTACTACTAGGGTAGTGGTGTCTCAGTGGTTGAGGCTCAGGGTTACTGATCTGCACCAACATGCTGCCACTCTTGGGCCCTCAGTGAGGCCCTTAACCCCCAGTTGCTCAAGATAAAAGTGTCTTCTATAATAAAGAGTGTGTGTGTGTGTGTGTGTGAGAGAGAGAGAGAGAGAGAGAGAGAGAGAGAGAGAGCTCTTTCTTATCACTGCTGCATGAACAATGAAAATCGGTTTTGTAGCAGTTCAGAAAAGTGTACAAAAGAGAACGAAGTGACTACATTGAGCTATACATGTGCATATACCTATGCACACATATATACACATACATATATGTACACACACACACACACACACACACACACACACACACACACACACACATCCTATACACACCATTGTTTCTATTTACATATGTACAGAACAGTGAACGATAACCAATGTTGCATGCTATACACCAAGGAAGAGGTAAAGCTTTTAGTTATAAGGTGCATAGTGCAAAAATAGTATTTGAGACCTGCTTAAACATGAATATTGCACTGAAACAACTTAAAAATAAGTACAGTGGATCCTCAAGTTATGAAACCCCAACAAATGAAAAATCTTCTTCTTCTTTCTTCTTTTCCTTTCGGCTGCTCCCTTCAGGGGTCGCCACAGCAAATCATCCGTCTCCATCTCACCCTGTCCTCTGCATCCTCTTTTCTGACTCCAACGACCTTCATGTCTTCCACATTTTCCTAAAATTTTTGTCTCTGGATATGAAACAAGTTCACATCACGAAAGCACCATCTAAAAAATTCAAACAATGCACGAGTTCCTCTCCCATTGACTACATCTCCCAACATCCCGCCCTGCTGGCCTCCCATTGGCTAGGAGGGATGACACAGCTCCCTCCCATTGGCTATTATGGAGCACCCATAATGCTTTTCGTGTAAAGGACAGAGTTACTGTTGTTTCATGAGTTTTTCGAGTGTGTTTTTCGAGGATTTTAACCTTGCATAAACATTTGTAAGATTATAACTCTACTAAGAAGACATGGTCAACACACGTGCGCACACACACACTCATGCACGCGCACGCACACACACACACACACACACACACACACACACACACACGCACATGTGATTCCCAGTGCGAGTGAAAAGAAGTGAACGCATGGCATGTGGTATATTTCAAAGGAATCTGGCCAAACCTGTCTACCATCGGTACGATATTGAAGCGGAAGGAGGCCTTAAAAGGTATGCTTTTATCATTTTTAAAGGGTTTAAGGGGGAGTTTTGGGGGCCTTGGAACGAATCACACGTTTTACATGTAAAATGCAGTTCAACTTGCAAAAAATCCAGGTTACGAAACCACTTCCAGAATGGATTAATTTCATAAATTGAGGTACCACTGTACTGCACTGCACAGGAAGATGACTTGAATCATGATTATTCAGTCAGTATGTATGATTGTGGTGGTGGTGGTGGTGGTGGTGGGGTTACATGTTTAACACCTTTTGGGTAAAAGCTGTTCTTGAGTCTGTTAGTTTTTGTTGTGAGTGTCCTGTACCTTTTTCCAGATGGGAGAGGGGAGAAAAGGGGGTGTCCACCAGTGTGTGTGGGCCCCTTGGCTCTGCTCTGAAATCTGTCAGTGTGAATGTCACTGAGGGGGTAGTGCAATTCCAATTACCTGCTTTGCCATCCTCACCACCCACTGCAAGGCCTTCCTGTGCTCTGCAGTAAACTGCTAAACCACACTGTACAGCAGTAGGTCAGGAGGCTCTCGATGGCAAAGCACCAAATGTTTTCTCATTAAGGGTCGAGGTAGGCAGGCTTGTTGGTGCATCCTGAGGAAGTGCATCCTTTTTGTGCCTTCCCTACCTGGTGGGAGATGTTCGTGGTTTAGGTGAAGTCAGCAGAGATGTGGACTCCAAGAAACTTGAAGCACTCCACCCTCTCTACCTCCTATCAAGCAATGTAGAGGACAGAGTGCTCAGCTTGTTTTGATCTCCTAGCTCCATTATCATCTCTTTGGTTTTATGATGTGTTTAGTCCTAGATTGTTTTTATACCATCATTGCTGCAGATGCTGGACCTCCTTCCTGTTTGCTGACTCGTTACCTGTACTAAAACCAATGGCACTGGTGTCATCTGCGAATTTGATGATGGCATTGCTGGTGTAAGAGGGGGAACAGTCGTATGTGAAGCGAGAGAAAAGGTGGGGGCTAAGAACACACCCCTGTGGTGTTTGTGTTAAGGATGAGCATGGAGGAGACATCTCCTATCCTGACATTCTGAGATCTGTTGCTATGAAAGTCATCTATAAATGTAAGCTCTGAATGAGTATGATCAATGGACACTGCTGCTACAAACTGCTTAGCTCTGCTCACAACATTAAATCTTTATTGACATCCACTTTATCTTTGGTGCACAATTGATAAAAATAAAAGTCAATGAGGTAGATTTTTTTCCTTTAAAATTTTAATGATCTCCCAACAAATTATATCCTTTTTCACAGTTGCACCCATCTGGATCCTGTCAGTATATTTTAGATATGTGACACTAGTCATAGGATGTTTGATTTTGAAACGTGTAAAGTAATACCAAGACTTCAAATCATAATGCAATTTTTTTGAAAACATGATCATAATTATTCATTCATTTATTTTCTGAACCACTTAATCCTAATTAGCGTCACGGGGAGGCTAGCACCCTTCCCAGCCGACTCCAGGCGATGGCAGGGTACACCCTGCACAGCTCATCAGGCCATTGCAGGGCAGAAACACACTGACAGCTATGCAGCTACTTTTGATGAAAGTCAGCAGTGGTTCTTTTACAGCCTCACACCATAGACAGTGAGAGACATGGTTGGCCTTTGATAACCCAGTTAGCTGCACTGGGGAGACGGTGACAACTCGATAATATTGGGGCTTGAACCCCCAACCTTGGGATCAGTGATCCAGCAGCTTACCACAAGGCCACCACTGCCCAAGTAGATGATGATGATTACTACGATTACTACTACCACTATTACTACTACCACCACCACTACTACTACCACCATTACTACCACCACCACTACTACTACCACCACCACTACTACTACTACCACCATTACTACCACCACCACTACTACTACCACCACTACTACCACCACCACTACTACTACTATCACCACTACTACTACCACCACTACTACCACCACCACCACTACTACTACCACCATTACTACCACCACCACTACTACTACCACCACCACTACTACTACTACCACCATTACTACCACCACCACTACTACTACCACCACTACTACCACCACCACTACTACCACCACCACTACTACTACCACCACCACTACTACTACTACTACCACCACTACTACTACCACCACTACTACCACCACCACCACTACTACTACTACTACTACTTCTTTTACTTTTATTTGCAATAGATGATGATTACAGACGATTAGTATTAGGGATTCTCATTGCCCTTTTCAATTCCTGCTTCATAGCTTGTCATCAACCTACATTAAACATGGGCTCTGCCACATTTCCACCTGTTCTTCTCTAATAAGAAAGCAATGAAATGGGCCAGTAAAGTCACATATAAATCTTTCAGGATGCTAATAAAAAGTCCCTCCAGGCAGTCAGAGCAGTTGCCTTTGATTGTGAAACACTAAGCATTAGTGTTTGCTGCCTCAGATGTAATGCTGTAAATATATCCCAGACAACCACACTGATGAGACCCATTGCTCTGGCCATCATTTTAGAATTACTGTATATATAAAAATAAAACTTGTACTGAAGCATTTAAGCTGAAGACATTCTTGGTTCAATATGCATCAGAATCCCTTTCTACGTCTTTTTATGCCAGATTTACATTAATAGATTCTAAAATGCATATGAAAAGTACAAAAAAGTAATAATAATAATAACAATAATAATAATAATAAAAACTGCCTTCGCAGGCCAGCAACTCACTGACGGCTATGCAGCTACTCTTGACAAAAGTCAGCAATGGTTCTTTTACATGCCTCATATAAACTGCACTGAGGTATTATAATTATTATTATTATTATTATTATTATTATTATTATTATTATCTAAAAAGTTAAACTAGGCTGAAATTACATTGTTGCAAAATAGCTTTTCATGGGAAAGCAATTTTGGTAAGAAAAAAAAGTATACTTTTAAATGTCTTCATAAACCCAATACATCTATAATGAGGAAGACTAGAGTCTCACTTGGCTGTCCTTTCTCTGACCACTTTGCTGGATACTTACCACTAGATACTAGGAACACCCAAGACCTGCTGTTTTAGAGATGATTAGACCTAATGGTTTATGTATCACAAGGTGGCCCTTGTCAAAGTCACTCAGATCCTTAGACTTGCCCATTTTTCCTGCATCAAACACATCAACTTCAAGAATCGACTGTATACACTCGATTGTATAAAATTGTGCTCTTTTTGGGAATAGTCAGAGAAGAACTTTAAGAACAGAAAATATCTTAAGGCAATCATGAAAGATTAAAACTGCAGACATGTACTTCTTAAACATATTGCCTGTAATGGCATAACCATCAACAGCTTTTCCCTGAATACTTTCTGCTTTTTTTTTTTTTTTACCTTAAGTATGCATCATAACAAGTCCTCAGTTTTGCCAAAACTATCCATGTTTAAGGAATCATTTTTAAATTCCTGTCTATCTGTTTTAAATTCCTTAGCTCTCAAAGCAGTTTGCAGCTATGTTGCATCACCTGTCCTGAATATTGAGTGCTGATTTGCAGAATGTTTTTTTTTCGGGGTGTGTGTTCAAGAACAGCACTGATGTTTGACCATTTCTACCATACTTTGAAAACAGACAGCATAATCCTACTAGGGACATGGTAAGGATGGAGTATATCTCAGCTGAAACTGGGAAAAAGGCAGAGCACACTATGAACAACTTGCTGGACCATCTCAGGTCAAACACCCCCCCCCCCCCACACACACACACACACACACACACATGCATAACCATTCCCCTCATCTCTACACCTGCAGGCAATTAGCAACAGTAAATTAGCCTAGTGTACAAATTCTCTCTCTCTCTCTCTCTCTCTCTCTCTCTCTCTCTCTCTATATATATATATATATATATATATATATATATATATATATAAAGTATTCATTCACTCATTCATTTTCTGAGCCACTTAATCCTAATTAGGGTCACGTGGAGGCTGGTGCTCATCTCAGCTGACTCTGGGTGAAGACAGAGTACACCCTGGACAGCTCACCAGACCATCGCAGGGCAGAAACACGCTGATGGCTATGCAGCTACTCTTGTCGAAAGTCTGCAATGGTTCTTTTACATGTCTTACACCATAGACAGTGAGAGACATGGCTAGCCTTTGATGGCCCTTATAAGATAGTTTGATAGTTAGCTGCACCGGGAGAATAAGTAAGTAAACAAATACATATGTGCTGTAAGGATGTACTTAAGTAAGAAATAATGCCATTAATGTAGAATATATGTAAGGTAAGTGATGGCTTAGTGGTTGAACAGCTGGTTTAGTTATATTAAGTTTGTGGCTTCAAACCTCAGTATTGTAATGTTGCCACTGTTGGATCCTTGAGCAAGGCCCTTAACCTTCAACTGCTCAGTTGTATAAAAATGGATATGGATTTATTGTGAGGGTGGACTGTTAAATGTGGTAAATGTAATTAAACAATTAAGTACACTTTAAGACCAAAAATCAAAAATATGTAAACATCTGACCATCACCCCCCTTATGTGGGCTTTTCTCTAACTGCTGACACAGAGAGCTGAAATTTAGATGTACACCGTGGTAGAAAATGTTTTTTCTAATGTAAAATATTCTTCCAACACTAAGTTTTCCCTTCACTGGAACTAAGAATCCTAAACCTGTAACAGCATGGAAATACATGTATGTAGAACGTAAGATCAATGAAGGTTTGTGGACTGCGAGAGCAGGGGTGTCTCCCTCCACCAAAGGCATCTTTTGTTAGAAATCTCTAGTTTCCCGAGCACAACACAGTGGTGTATTAGGATAGGACGGAGTAATGAGCTTTAATGTTTTAATTCTAGTATCAGTAGTGAATTCAAAAGCTTCGACCCAAATGGTGCAGGACTATCAATATTTTCTGAGCGCTCAAAGGAGATCAACATGCCAATAAGCCGTGACTTATTACAGCTGGCCTTTATGTGAACTGGCACAGAGATGCATCATATGTAAATGTAACAAGGATAATTCACCACATGCACAAGTGCATACCTTGGATTTACTGTAGTTGGGTCTGCTGAGCCCGGTGTAAGCTCGGGTTGGGAGTGGGCGTGGTTTGGGTGTCTGATAATTCACACTGGTCCATTTAAAATTATTCTTTGAGTTGATCAATGCCCAGCTCTGGAGAGGTGAAAAAAAATTGCTGAGGATTCAAAGAATTCAATCATATGGGTTATATATTTATTCTACGAATTCAGTATTTCCACTGAGGTAGCAGGACAGGGGGAAGTTTGAGTTGGAGGGGAATGTAATTCAACATACTTATAATGTGTACCTAGTACCCAGTATCTGAGCTGGAGAGTTGCTCTTTTCCCTCGTTGTGTTTTATTCATGCCCCTACTTCCATGCTTTGAAGCTTGTGAAGATGCATGGACACTTTTTAATTTATGAGCCTGTAATCTAGTTATTTACTTGTCTTTCCCACCAAAAAAAAAGAGAGAGAGATGTACTGTATATACAAGAACTGTCCTTTTCCCCAGCTCCTACCTCACTCTACACTATCAGGCAAAAAGCACTTTAATGCAGTCGCTTGTCACATAAGCACCAGCAAAGCATCCTGCGAAGCTATGTATTTTTATTTATTTAGCACAGGCATTAATGCACTCTGTTCATGTCCAAGAGTGGCAAAAAGCAAATGGCATGTTTCATGGGATTCATTAAACCAGGTGCAGTGATTTATTTTTCATGTTTAAAGGGGACCCCAATGCTCCAAATGGAAGTCATTTGTTGTTTGTCTTTAACAAGTATGCAATGCTAGCAGGAGGTTTTGTTCTGATTATTAACAACACACTATGCAATCAATTCTTCCAAAAGTACTACAAATCTCAAACTGAAGTAGACTAAAATGAATTTATTTTGATATCAACATGTTCCCATAATGCCACTGAACAATAAATATACAGGTTTGAAATCAAAAGATTGTTTAAATATATATATATATATATATATATATATATATATATATATATATATATATATATATATATATATATATATATATATATATATATACAGTGGTATGAAAAAGTATCTGAACCTTTTGGAATTTCTCACATTTCTGCATAAAATCACCATCAAATGTGATCTGATCTTTGTCAAAATCACACAGATGAAAAACAGTGTCTGCTTTAACTATTAAATATCTCTCATTCACTAGTTTGGTAATTGTACTCTGACTTTATTTATGAGTTGTCAATATTTAAAAATTTCAAAATGGAAAGATATGAACCTATTACTATTTTCTAATTTTGGGTCAAAGAGTGACACTAATAGTTGCTTAAAACCTACAGCTCATGTTTATAAATTTACAATCAAATCAAAGTTGTTTTTATTCTTCCTTTATTTTGTTTTTCTCCGTTACCTGATTAAGATATTTTATAAATACAGCAGCAACAGCGTCAACACTTATATGTACTAAATAATAGGATATATGACCTTATAAGATACTCATAAATAAAGTTGAAAGGCGTTTCATAGGAAATAAATGGTTCTCTAGGCAGTTATTTGTTGGAAACCTAAAAATGATGACTGTAACAATGAAGCTATTTAAGCTTAGAAATCTAAATTAAGGCTAGGAATGAAATTGGAGCGATACTATCATGTTGGAAAACTGCAGAAGGATGTTTTGTGCCAAAAGAGGAGAACTCCAAGACAATCAACCTGTTCAGAACAATATCCTTGTTGAATGTGGAGGGGTGGAGGGGAAAGTATTCTTTGCTGTACTGGCAGGACAAATGACAATATACATGACTGTTAATGGGTACGTGGACACATCTGTACAGAAAGGAGGAATACCATTGTTCTCAGGCTGTCTGGGGCACACAAGTGTCATAAGCCAACTAATCAGGGAAGCAAGAGTGAACGGTTGAGACCTGACGGTAGTCTGGCTAGATCTAGCAAGTGCATATTACCATATAAACTCATTGAGTGGGCACTTGACAATTACCAGATACCAAGAACGGTGAAAGGAATCACTGGCAGTTATTATGACGGGATACATCTGAGGTTTGCCGTGAACAATGACAATACAGCATGGCACTAGAGAAAGGTATTGTAATAGAGTACACTATCTCTGTCATCCTCTCCATAATGGCAATGGTCATTGAGGCAAGCAAGAGAGAGACGGGGCCCACTGTCTGAAACCAACATTCGGCAGCCACTAAGCAGAGGGTTCATGGATGATTTGACCACCACAACACCAATGTTCATACAGGCAAAATGGGTGCGAAGAACCCTACAGAAGACAGTGACATGGGCTTGTATGAAACTCACGCCAGAAAAATCAAGGTGCTTAATCCTCAAAAGAAAAAGAAGAATCGCCCAAAGGTACAAGCTGAACATCCAGGGTGAAGGTACACAACCAATAGTTGGAAACCCAATTAAGTGCCTAGGCAAGTGGTACGACAACAGCCTAGGAGATCAGAACAATGTGCAGAAACTGCAACAGCAGGCTGATGGAGGGCTAAGGAAGATCGACAAAACAGGGCTCTAGGAAAATCCAAGGCCTGGATATTCCAACATGGGCTTCTATCAAGACTAACCTGGCCACTTATGCTGTATGAGATAGGAATGAGAGCAGTAGAAGTAATAGAGAAAAGTGTGAGCAAACATCTCAGGAGGTGGCTAGGAGTCCCACTGTGCTTATCTTCTGTGGGTTTGTATTCGAAAACCAGCCAGCTGCAACTACCACTGACATCAGTAGATGAAGAATTCAAAGGAGGAAAGGCCAGAGTATTAATGACCTTCAAAGACTCAAGGGAAGAGAAAACCAGGAAAGCAGGCATTGAAGACAGAACAGGAAGAAAATGGCCAGCCAGCAAAGCAGTAGAGGAGGCTGAGGTACAGTGATATCAGCGGGACAGTATACAGACAACGACGAGGGTCAGAATTGAGACAAAGGTGGAAAACAGCAAGTACAGCAAACAGAAGAAAACTAGTCCAACAAGAAATTAGAAATCAGGAGGAAGAAATCAGGAAAGTTAGATCTGTATCGATTGGAAGCCAGGGTGCATGGACAAGGTGGGAAGCACAGCCAAGAAAACTGACATAGAGTAATATGTGGCGGTACACCACATTCCAGCTCCAGGTCCTCATAAGATCTGTGTATGATCTTCTGCCAACTCCAACCAACCTTCAAAGATGGCAAATGATCCCAGAATGCAACTTGTTCCCTGTGCAAAGAAGGAGCAGCTACCCTACAACACATATTATGATCATGCATATCCTCGCACTTACACAGGGAAGATATACATGGCGTCATGATAAAGTTTTGAAGGAATTGGCCAGCAAACTTGATAATGAAGGGACAAGAGCTGCGAAGGGAACAAAGCACAAACCAGCATACATAAACTTTGTAAAAGAAGGACAGAATATAAAGCCGAAGCAGAGCAAACATCAAGGTGGTATCCTGCAAGGCAGTAAAGACTGGGAAATGAGAGTGGACCTGGGAAAGAAGTTGGTGTCCAAGAAATAGTTGAAACAACTCTGCGACCAGGCATAGTGATGTGGTCTACCGGCAAGAAAAAACTTGAGATGATCAAGTTGACTTCCCTGTATAAGTAGAATGCAGAGGATTTGTCGTTCAGTCAGCATCCAGAATATTTACATCCATGGAAGTGACAGGAAAGTCAAGAAGGCAAGCAATAACAGCAATAGAAAGAGTGACAGAAAGAACATCCAGCTGACTGTGGCTAAAAAGAGAAGGCTGTAGCTGGAAGCCAACCACTGAGGGCAAAGCCTGATCAACTCTGTTGACCCACCATCTGGAAAGCGTTCTGGGATAGGGATTGAAACACATGAAAGATGGACCCGGCTGATGACATCAGTGGCCAAGCTGTATTAACACCATCTGTATCAAAGCACTTATTACATCTGGATTATCCAGTGACAACCAGGAAAAGACTGGTAGACAACTAGGAGAGACTAGTGACTGCTGGAGAGACCGCTGACACCTGGGAAAGACTGGAAAGAGGCATGAAAGGTTGGCAGCCTAACATGTACTTCTTGGGAAAGAGCAACTCAAAGCAAGCTACAACAGATAACAAAGGTTTGTGTGTGTGTGTGTGTGTGTGTGTGTGTGTGTGTGTGTGTGTGTGTGTGTGTGTTACACCTCATTAAATAGTCATCTCTTTATAAAGAAATGTTCACATAATATCCAATTTTGTTTTTATTTATTTATGGGGAAAGGTCATTTAACTGTAATTAAACAACATAAATTAACACTTTTACTCATAAAACAAAATATATGAACAATGTATATTTCAATGGAGTAAAAACTTAGGGCACCCTACTCCATAATAACTAGTGTTACCCTCTTGGGCTGAAATAACTTCAGTGAGATGTTTCCTGTAGCCATCTACCAGTCTCTGAGATTGATCTGATGAAAGGTTGTCCCAGTCCTCAATGCAGAAATTCTTTCAGCTGTGAGATGTTTGAGGGGTTTCTTGTATGCCCAGCCCATTTCAAGTCATCTCATAGCATCTCAATGGGATTAAGATCCAGGCTGTGACTGGGCCACTCTTCACTTAGTTTCAGTCAGTCCTAGCTGGATTTACTGGGTTGTTTTCTAGGTTGTTTTGGGTCATTGTCATGTTCCAGTGTTTAGTCCCACTTCAGGTTTAATTTTTTTACTGATGGATTCACATGTTCTTCAAGCATCCTCCAATACATGGTGGATTCTATGATGGGGAGCTGGCCAGCTTCTACTACAGAAAAGCAACCCCAAATCATGACACTTCCACTTCCATACTTCATAGTTGGTATAAGGCTCTTTCCCTGGAATGCTGTTTTTTGATTTCCGACAAACATATCTTCTGTTTTGTTTTCCAAATAATTCAACTTTAGACTCATCTGTCCAAAGAACATTATTCCAGAAGACCTGGTATTTGTCTACGTTCTCTCTAACAAAGAACTTTAAGGCCAGACTGAAGTTTGCTAGAGAGCAAATATTTCCTCCTTGCACACCTCTAAGGTCAAACTTATGTCTCTTTCTGAAAGTATCATGAGAATCATACACTTTGACATCGACAGCGAGAACCTGCCAAGATGATATTTTAGGACCTTTTATGACTTCTTTTAGCTTCTCACGGTCTGCTCTGGGATTAACTTGATTGGACAATCAGACCTGGGCATGGTGGCAGTTATTTTAAATGTAAACAGTTTTCAGGATGGTGTTATGGCTGATCTCAAATTCTTTTGATATCTTTTTAAATCAAACTAAATGTCTGAGGTTTAAATAGGACAAATATTCCTCAGAATGCTGGGTAATGATGTTCTGATCACGTGTACCTTATCTGATACACCTTTTTGTGATTATAGGCATTTTAAGTGGGAAAACATGTGGGTGTGTCCTAAGTTTTTCCTCCATTGAAATACAAACACAGTTCATATTTTTTTATCTTATGAAAAAATATGGTAATTTATGTTCTTTAATTATAGTTAAATTACTTTCTTTGCCAGGAGTAAATATAAACAATTGGACATTGTTATGTGAACATTTCTCAATAAAGAGTTGGCTATGTGTATATACTATGTGTGACTTACTGCACAAGAAGTTGCTAAACCTCAGGAAGGCTGAAAGGCTGCGGAAAAAGCTGAATGAGAAGAAAAAGCACAGAAAGGCATTCTTCAGTAACCTGTTTAAGTTTACATCAGATCTGCTGGGAAAACCTAAGCGTGGCAAACGGGCCCACAGTGACCCAAGCCGCAAAACACCACTTGGAGAACCTCCATACATGATGCCAGAACCAGAACCGTGAATTCCTTTCAATCTCTCCGTCCTATGTTTTGAAGAAATCAAGAAGACAGTCAGAAGTGCATGGTCAAGTTCAGTACCAGGGCCATCGGTAATTATCTACAAGATATACAAGAACTGCCCAAAGCTGCTTAACCGCCTATGCAAACTACTGAGAACAGTTTGGAGGAAAAAGCAGTTGCCATCTTCGTGGATATTGGAAAAAGGCTGCTTCATACTAAAGGAACTAAACACCAGAGGCCTAGACCAGTTCCCCGAGATGTCACTGCTGGAGGTTGAGGGGAGGATTTTTTGGTCAGTGGTTGCAAGGAGACTCACCACCTTCCTTTTACTTAACAACTATGTGAACACTAGAGTACAGAAAGGAGGGGTTTCAGGCCAGTCAGGAATTCTAGAGCACACTGCCGCAATAAGCCAACTGATCAAGGAAGCCAGAAAAGATCAGAATAACCTATCAGTAGTTTGGCTAGACATTGCAAAGGCTTACCCCAGCGTCCCTCATCTACTGATTCAAGAAGCACTGAAGCAATACCACGTTCCACCAGCAGTCACAAAGTTAGTGATGGACTACCTTTGCAATATCAAGATGAGAGTCACAGTGAACAGCTTCACTACAAGATGGCAGCGACTGGAGAAAGGCATCATGGCAGGGTGTACAGTGTCAGTAGTGCTATTTGTACCTGCCATGAACATGATAGCAGAAGAAAGCCAGTGCAAAGGTCCTACCACAGCAGATGGTATTAAGCATCCTTCCTGCAGGGCCTACATGGATGATGTAACAGTGACGATGCACTCAGTACCAGGAACTAGGTGGATTCTCACTGTTCTGGAGAAAATGTTAAACTGGGCCCGGATGCAGATCAATCCAACCAAATCAAGAAGCCTCACCATCTTGAAAGGGAAACTACGCAAGCACATCTTTGTTATTCAGGGGGAGAAGATCCCTACCATCCAAAATGAAAGCAAAACGTGCTTGGGAGAATGGTTCAACCAGTCTCTGTGAGACATCAGTAACAGCAGAGATGTAATTACGGCACTGAGAAGATGGCTCCAGACAATTAACGCTAGCCACCTCCAGGGCCAATTCAAAGCTTGGTGTTTCCAGTATGGCATCATCCTCAGATTGCAGTAGCCTTTCCTCATATACGACATTGCGTTCAGCACAGTTGAAGCCACATAAAGAACTAGTTGGAACAGTTTGTAGAGGTAGACTGGGCCTAGGCAATTATGGAGAGACTAGGCAAGTAAGGCAGACTGCAGGACCAAGAGAGACATGATCGTCCAGCGAGTCAGGAAGGAGGCAGAACACACATGATTCATCAAGGCAGTAGGACTGGGAAGGCAAGGTAGCTGGACGCAATGGGAGACTGCTCTACAGCGCCCACTCACTTGGAAAGGTATATGGTCCATGGACTAGGGAAATCTCAGATTCCTGCTTCGTTCTGTGGCAGATCTCCTACCAACACCCTCACTCAACCACATTCTCTCAGCATGTCCAAAAGCACTTGGAGAAGGAAGGTACCGCTGGCGGCATGAAAATGTGCTGAAGGAGATCGCGGCATGGGTAGACCAGCATAGAATGGGTGTCAATCGGCAGTTAACACATAGAGGCCCAAAACAAGTACAATTCCGTAAGGAAGGCAACAAGTTGAAGGTTGCCAAGTCTACTCAGACCAGCTCACTGCTGTCACAAGCATCCGATTGGGAGTTACAAGTCGATGTATAAAAGAAACTTAGGTTTCCGGAAGAAGTAGCCAGCACTTCTCTTCGGCCAGACATGGTACTGTTGCCAAGAAGCCCTCATACAATTCTTATCATAGAGCTCACAGTGCCCTAGAAGGACAGACTGGAAGCATCACACGAGCTCAAGGCCACCAAATACCAAGATCTGGTAGACGAAGCCGATACAAGAGGCTGGAAAGCGATCCTTATGCCTATAGGAGTTGGTTGTAGAGGCTTTGTCGCACTATCAACAAGAAGTTTCCTTAGTCGGATAGGTTTGTCACCCTCCGTGTCAAAGAAAGCCATCAAAGCAATCGGATCATCAGCAGAGTCAAGCTCATATTGGTTTTGGATTAAGAGAAATGAAGGCTGGATCCCAGCAGCCAATTAAGTCACCACCAGAGGTAAATGCCAGTCTGCAGGTGAAGGCTATCACTGAACAGTCTTTGCTGCCCCACTCAGGCGAGGCGTACAGGTTAAGGGGCGAAACACAAAGACCCTGAGATACCTGCTGAAGATGCAGACAGAAAGAAGACCATATATTACAGAGACGCTCGTTAAGCTCTTTGTACTAGCATCAATCAATGTTTAGAGGACTTATATACAACACTTGGCAAAAATATGGAATAACGAGTCTGGGAGGATGTTCATTCAGTTGTTTAATTTTGCAGAAAAAAAGCAGATCACAGACATGACACAAACTAAATAATTATGGAATCACTCAATTTTGAGGGGAAAAAAATATGCAATCACCCTGTAACTTTCCATTCCCAAAAACTAACACCTGCATCAGATTAGATCCTCTTATTAGTCTGCAGCTCAACAAGGATGATCACACCTTGGAGAGCTGTTGCAACAACTGGACTGACATGAATCATGACTCCAAGATGAGAGATGTCAATTGAAACAAAAGAGAGGATTATCAAACTTCTTAAAGAAGGTAAATCATCACGCAGTGCTGCAAAAGATGTTGGTTGTTCACAGTCAGCGATGTCTAAAATGTGGACCAAGTACAAAGAACATGGGAAGATTGATAAAGGCAAGCATACTAGTAGACCAAGGAAGACATCAAAGCGTCAAGACAGAAAACTTAAAACAATGTCTTGAAAACAGAAAATGTACAGCAAAAACAAACAAGGAACAAATGTGTGTGTGTGTGTGTGTGTGTGTGTGTGTGTGTGTGTGTGTGTGTGTGTGTGTGTGTGTGTGTGTGTGTGTGTGTGTGCTCTCACTTTGGATGGGTTAAGTGCTGAAACAATCATTTCCCTTGTGGGATGATTACAATTATAGAATCAAAAATAGATTGGGGGTAAGGCGCTGGATTCCTGATCAGAATGTTGGAGGTTCAAGCCTCACTCTCAGCGGGTTGTTACTGTCTCCTCAGTGCAGCTAACTGGGTTACCAAAGGCCAGCCATGTTTCCCACTGTCTATGGTGTGAATCTGTAGAAGAACCATTGCTGATTTTCATCAAGAGCAGCTGCATAGCCGTCAGCGTGTTTCTGCCCTGTGATGACCTGTCAAGCTGTCCAGGGTGTACTCTGCCCAGAGTCGGCTGCGATGGGCACCAGCCTCCCCATGACCTTAAGTAGGATTCAGAAAATGAATGAATTTGAGATGAGATTTCCTTTCGGCTTTTTCCCTTTATGAGGGTTCGCCACAGCGAAGGATTCACACATTTGATTTGGCATAGGTTTTTACGTCGGATGCCCTTCCAGACACAAGCCTTTAGCAAGGCACAGAAACACACTGACGGCGTTGCAGCTCCTCTTTATGAAAGTCAGCAATGGTTCTTTTACATGAACCTTTCACGATAGACAATAACAGACATGGCCGGCCTTTGATAACCCAGTTAGCTGCACTGGGGGGACAGTGACAACCCTGTGAAGAGTGGGACTCGAACCCCAAACCTTAGGATCAGCGATCCAGCGCCCAATACCACCGGACCACCTATAAGGGTTGTGACAGGAAGGGCATCTGACGTAAAAACCTATGCCAAATCAAATATGCAAATCAGATGATTTGCTGTGGCGACTCCTGACAAAAGGGAAAAAGAAGATATATATATATATATATATATATATATATATATATATATATATATATATATATATATATATATTATACACACACACACACACACACACACACACACACACACACACACACAAAATATGCAATACTACATACATAATGCCTAAATTAGTACATTTGCTCAAGAAATCTGTACAACTGTGGATTCCTACAATTTATTATTTTCATGTTATAAGGCTTAGACAGATTTCCATCTCAGACCTTGGCTCTAATTTTTCAATTGAATTCGAGCTCCATAGTGTGAGTCAGGAGACTAATGAATAATGTACTGAGGCTTTCTTTGAGCTTCGAAGTTCTTGCCAATATCTAAATAGTTAGGAGTCAAAGCAACATGCTAAATGAAAGCAGCGATTGATAGCCTGCTGTTTCTCAGATTTCCCCAAAGACACTACACTACAGCCCCCCCAGACCCCTCTTTTAAAGGCCCATCTCTTCATCTTCATCATCCCTCTGAGCTTCATACTCTGTGATCAAATAAGTCTTTCAAGATCGTAGTCCAATTCTTCAAAACACTGTTCAAAACTATCAGGTGTTTATACCAAAAAGCCATCAAAGTCACTGAGAAGTCCTTGAAGAGTTAAAGCACATCAGCGGAGGAAGAGGTTTCAGTTCTTGATGTGCTTGCCAAACAATCCAATCTAGAGGTGTTCAGTTTTGACTGCTGCTGATCTCTGTGGCTCAGATAATGTCTTTCAAATTTTTCATCTACAAAATTTGAAAAAAAAAAAAGTTTATAAATATATATATATATATATATATATATATATATATATATATATATATATATATACACACACACATACATTTTATGTATGTATATTATATATATATATAAAAATAATGCAGCCGTGAGGGGGGCGGCACAAGCCAGTCTGCATCCCCACGCTGGTCCCAAGCCCGGATAAATGCAGAGGGTTGCGTCAGGAAGGGCATCCAGCATAAAATATGTGCCAAGATTTACTATGCGAGTCATAAAAACGAATTCCATACTGGATCGGTCGAGGATCGGGTTAACAACGACCGCCATCAGTGCTGTTAACCAACAGGGTGCTGGTGGAAATTGGACTACTGTTGGTCGAAGAAGGAGAGGCGAGAGGCGTGTCCGTAGGCAGAGAGAGAAGAGGAAAAGCATGAGTCTAGGACTGAGAGTAGGGACTTTGACCGTTGGAACTACGACAGGAAAAGATAGAGAGCTGGCTGACATGATGTTGTTAGTGCTTACGCCCCACAGGGAGGATGTGAGCAAGAAAAGAAGGAGAGATTCTGGAGTGAGTTAGGTGAAGTGATGCAGAGCACCCCCAGAGGTGAAAGAGTGGTCATTGGTGCAGACTTCAATGGACATGTTGGTGCAGGAAACAGAAGGGAAGAGGGCAGGTTTGGTATGTGATTTGGTTATACGCACTTAAAATTACATTATACTATAGGTATATATATATATATGTATATAGGTATATGAGCTTTTGTCAATACTATATTGTACTGTGTTGAATATGTGTCTGCAGGTTGCATGTCGGTTTGAGAAATTAGATCTAGTAAAACTCCTGGTGCCTCATTGTTTAAGAGTTTAATTCAGCGTATACATACATTACATATATAATCACTCAATCCCTTTCGTTCCCCTGTGAAATTTAGGTATATACTTGAAGCCGTAATGGCAGAAATAAAGAGATCCCTTGCTACGTGCTTCAATTCATGCGGCTTGAAGAAGACACACACACACACACACACACACACACACACACACACACACACACACTAATCTAAAGAATCAATTCATATGAGGGCCCTGCGATGGCTTGGCGTGCTGCCAGGATGTACCCTCTCCTTGCCCAGAGTTGGCTGAGATGGGTACCAGCCTCCCCGCGACCCTAATTGGGATTAAGAAGCTTAGAATGGATGTATGAATGAATCAACTCACATCAGTTGCTTTTCTATCGCACATTAAGAGCTATCAACCTCAAACCAGTGGGCCACCAGTGAGCATAAACTTATCTGGCTAACATGTGGCTCACAAATTACAAATGTTATGGAGCTCATGCTTTTTTCCTTTTTTCCGCCACTTGGAAGCTCATAGGATAGAATATTGCAGTAGTGTTGATCAAGTAGTTTTCTGAGACTGAAGTAATTTTCTCATGGGCTGGTTTGTTGTTTGCTATATTGCACTGGCTTTTCATGCGCCAACGTAGGTCGTAAATGAATTATCTGTTGAGTCAATATGCCCGAGCTGATATTCAATATGGTTGCAAAAAGCTGATATCAGCCAAAAATATTGCTTCTGCCAATTATTTTTGACTCATTATAGAAAATTGATTAAATTGAAATCTAAGCTTTCCACTAAGGGCCTCATTTGTTGTGGTTAATTCTTGCCACTTAATGTCTCTCTGTTTCGCTTGCATCAGGATTCCGCTTTGATAATATATAAGTTTCCCTCTTTAGGGAATCGTTTCATATTTGGCAACGTGCACAATATGTTCTATTGACTTTCTGTGCGGTGCCCCTCAGCACAAATTGATCAAGCTTCTTTGCCTAAAAGCAAACTAATTCCACCCAATCTTGCATGAGCAAAAGTTTAATGAAGTCACTGAGGTGTACAATAAACGAATAATACATTGCCTGCTTAAATGGCCTGAATTGTTGAGATTGGAGATATTGGGAGGGACTTGAGTTGTCAAGTGTGTGTGTGTGTGTGTGTGTGTGTGTGTGTGTGTGTGTGTGTGTGTGTGTATATATATATATATATATATATATATATATATATATACACTCACTCATTTGACAAGCAACTTAATTCTCTATTAGGTTCACAGGAAGGCTGGAGCCTATCTCAGCCAATACTAAGGTACTAAGGTAGGCTCCAGAGGGAAGAGTACACCCTGAATAGCTTGCCAATCCATCACAGGGCCAACAGAGACACGCACTCACACTCAACTCATACCTAGGGACAATCTGGAACAGCCAATTGGCTTAATAAGCATGTTCTTGTACTGTGGGAGAAAACTACAGTACCAAGGATAAAACCCATGCAAGCACAGATTGAATAGCCCACAAGGAAATGCCAACGACCTTCTTGCTGCAAGACAGACAAGCTAACAAGTACACAAGCTACAACTCTGTGTGTGTGTGTGTGTGTGTGTGTGTGTGTGTGTGTGTGTGTGTGTGTGTGTGTGTGTGTGTGTGTGTGTGCGTGTGTGTGTGTGTGTGAGAGAGAGATAGAGAGAGAGAGAGAGAGAGGGTGTGTGCGCGTGAGTGTGTGTGTGTGTGTGTGTGTGTGTGTGTGTGTGTGTGTGTGTGTGTGTGTGCGCGTGTGTGTGTGTGTGAGAGAGAGAGAGAGAAAGAGAGAGTGTGTGTGTGTGTGTGTGCGCGTGCGTGCGCGTGTGTGTGTGTGTGTGAGCGTGTGTGCGTGCGTGTGTGTGTACGTGTGTGTGTGTATGTATGTGTGTGTGTGTGTGTGTGTGTGTGTGTGTGTATGTGTGTGTGTGTGTGTGTGTGTGTGTGTGTGTGTGTGTGCGTGCTGAAATATTTACTCAGCACAGTTACTGAAGTTTGTGCAAAAACATGTGGACCTTGAAATAGACTTTATCTACGTTATGTTTGCTAATGAATAAATCATAATCCACAATCATACATCATTTTGTAAGACACAATCAATGCTGTCTTTTGCCAGAATCTGGCTTTTGAATATTTTATAGCTGTCAAAGTAGCCTGGAAAGAAAAGTGATGAGAGTAATGAAAAATCAGAGCAGCTATCACCAAAGCCATATATTTAAAAATAAATAATCAAGAATGCGAATATCACTGAACGTAGGAAGTACACATACTGTATTTAAAAAAAAAAAAAAAAAAAAAAAAAAGAAAGAAAAAACCCTCTGCCAAGGTTGGAACATTTGTTTGAGCTACCCATGATCCCTGAAGCACATTTGTGGTACTGTATCTTTATTCATATTCAATCACACACACACACACACACACACACACGTGTGTGATTCCCGGTGTCATGGTCATTGTAAGATTATAACTCTGCTAAGAAGGCATGGTCAACACGAAGTACCTTAAAAGGTATGCTTTTATCATATATATATATATAGTATGGTACAACTTAGAGGCTGCACTCTTCAAAGCCATTCAGATGCTGAAATGCTGATATTTCCAGTTATGAGGGAAAAAAAACTGTAATACTGTAACTGTAACTGTTAAAATTTTGTCAATTTTTTTTTTTTTTTTTTTTTTTTTTTTTTTTACAAAAACTACAAATCATACAATATGGTTGTCTACTACGTGTATCTCTGCCAGAAATTAAATTCTGGTATTACTGAAAATAATATAATTGTAGAATTAAAATTTTGATCGATTGATACAGTGATCCACCTTTGAACCGTCTGAGATAACAGCACTCACATTGCTCTCTCATTTGCCAAACTGCTTAAACCTCCTATGATTCTGAGGAGGATGAAGCCTATCTCAGCTAGTGAAGGCGGGGCACATCCTGAACAGCTTGTCAGACCATCGCGGAGCAACACATACGCATGTCCATTCACACTCATATCCACACCTAAGGATGATTCTTAAATCCAATGATAACTAATGAATCTGCTTTTGGACTGTGGAAGGAAACTGGACTATCCAGAGGAAACCATTGCAAGCATGGAAAGATCATGTTAATCACACAGAAACCTTGAAACCTCAACCTTAGACTCAAATCGAGGACATTTTAATCAAAATATATTACAAAATTGAGTATAAAATCTCCATTATATAGATCAAGGTTAAACATGGCCTTAATAATAATAAGAAGAAGAATAATAATAATAAGAAGACGAAGATTTGGCATTCACCCTGCGATGGCATTGTGAGCTGTTCAGGGTGTACTCTGCCCTCACCCTGAGTTTACTGAGATGGGCGTCAGCCTACCCACAACCCTATTAGGATTAAGCGGTTCAGAAAACAGATGGATGGATATTTGGCATTAGTTTTACAGAAGAATACATATGTAAAACATGAAAGTAAGCGGTGAAGTGCAAGTGCACTTAGCGCAGACGACAGCAGCTACAGTGCACAGCTGCACATTATCTCTAATGTGCACTCTCTCTTTTTTATATGGGTGGGGCTCTTTTTAAAGCTGTGTAACCTTAATGTAGTCATTTTTTATTCGTCAGGACTCCTGATAATAGATAGATTACACAGCCTACACTCTCTTCTTACCAAAATGTTGCATTGATTCCAAGAAAGCAAAACTGTGTCAGAGCCAATGCACGAAAACCTCAAATAAAATGAACCAATTCATTGTTAGTAATGGGAAGCGTGGGGCAAAAGCGATTATTTCTCTATATTGGATCTATTATGCCCAAAGCCAGCACTGTATATTAAATTATCACCAAATCATGGTTTTGATATGCTCTGTCAGACAGCGACATGACTCAAAGTGAATGAATGTAATGGAGGAGTCTATTATGAGTCAACTCCGTCTTGAGATGGTCATGACCGTAGAGACAGGATGGAGGTGTAGCAACAGTTTAGAATACCAAGATAGTTATTAACCAGAAATCAGAGTCTGGATTGGATTCTTTACATGAAATTGTTATTACTTTTGCATTACGAACGATTAATAAGGATACCTGAAGTCCTTTAACTGCTGTTTAACGTACTCCATCATCCAAGTTTTATGGCAACATCAACTGCTATATTTAAACTTTTCTATCAAAAATTTTTTTTTCAAGTTTTATTACATCCCTTCATCTATCTTTCTTGAGCAGTGGTGCCCTGGTGGTACAGTTGTGGATTCCTGATCCCAAGGTAGGGAGGAAAAGCCCCACTATCAACAGGCTGTCACTGTTGTCCCCACAATGCAGCTTACTGGGTTATCAAAGGCCGGCCATATCAATAGTGAAAAGCTGTATAAGAATCATTGCTGACTTTCGTCAAGAGTAGGGTGCATTGCCATCATCGTGTGTTTACCTAGCGAGCTATCCAAGGTGTACTCTGACTGCACCCAGAGTTGACTGAGATGAGCGCCAGCCTCCCTGCAACCCTAATTGGGATTAAGTGGTTCAGAAAATGAATGAATGAATGAATGAATGAAGTTATGTATCTTCAGTAAGTGCTTTGTTCTGGTTATTCCTGTGAAAGATCCAAAGCATATCTTGGGAATACTGAGCACAAGGCGGTAATACATCTTGGAAATGCTAATCCATCACAAGTCTCAAGGAACCTTCACAATTAGAGCAGTTCAATACAACATTCATATTTTACATTCATGGTGTTTGGCAGAGAAAATTATTTTAAGGGTCTGGTTCAAGGGCCCAACAGTGGCAACTTGGTGGTAATGGGACTTGAACACTCAAATTTCTGGTAAGTAATTTAGAACCATGAGCCAAATGCAGCCGTGAGGGCACCAGCCAAATGTTCTCTATTGTGCCGTCCAAAGCCCAGATAAATGCAGAGGGTTGTGGCAGAAAGGGCATCCGATATAAAACCTGTGCCAGATCTGAGATGCAAATCACAAATATTACCTCCATATTGGATCAGTCGAGGCCCGGGTTAACAACGACCGCCATCAGTGTTGTTAACCAACAGGGTGCTGATGGAAATTGGACTACTGTTGGTCGAAGAAGAAGAGGCTGGAGCAAATAAAGAAGAGGAAAAGCATGAGTCTAGGACTGAGAGTAGGGACTTTGAATGTTGGAACTATGACAAGAAAAGAGAGAGATAGAGCTGGCTGACATGATGCAGAAGAGGAAGGTGGACATACTCTGTGTTCAGGAGACCAGGTGAAAAGGTAGCAAGGCTAGAAGCTTATGAGCAGGGTTTAAGCTGTTGTATCATGGTGTGAATGGGAAGACAAATGGAGTAGGAGTCATCTTGAAGGAGGGGTTTGTCAGAAAAGTTCTAGAAGTGAAAAGAGTGGCAGACAGAGTGATGAGTCTCAAGTTAGAAATTGAAGGTGTGATGTTCAATGTTGTGAGTGCTTATGCCCCACAGGCAGGATGTGAGCTAGAACAGACGGAAAGATTCTGTAGTGAGTTAGACGAATTTATGCAGAGTACCCCAGAAGTGAGTGGTCATTGGTGCAGACTTCAATGGACATGTTGGTGCAGGAAACAGAGGGGACGAGGAAGTGATGGGCAGGTTTGGTATCCAGGACAGGAACACAGAAGGACAGATGTTTATGGATTTTGCAAAAAGGATGGAAATGGCTGTGGTGAATATTTTCTTCCAGAAGAGACAGGGGCATAGGGTGACTTATTAAAGCGGCGGTAGGAGCACACAGGTAGACTACATCTTGTGTAGGCGATGTAATTTTGAAGGAACTCAGTGCCTGCAAAGTAATAGTGGGTGAGAGTGTTGCCAAACAGCATAGAATGGTGGTGTGCAGGATGACTCTGATGGTGAGGAAGGTGAAGAAGGCAAAGGCAGAGCAGAAGACAAAGTGGTGGAAGCTGAAAAAGGAAGAGTGTTGTGTTGTCTTCAAGGAGGAGTTGAAACAGCCTTTGGGTGCTCAGAAAGAGCTTTCAGATGACTGGACAGCCACAGCAAATGTGATCAGGGAGACAGGGAGGAGAGTACTTGGTGCGTCCTCTGGAAGGAAAATAGATAAGGAGACTTGGTGGTGGAATGAGGAAGTGCAGGAGTGTGTACAAAGGAAGAGGTTAGCGAAGAATAAGTGGGACATTCAGAGGACTGAAGAGAGTAAACAGTACAGGGAGACACAATGTAAGGCAAAGGTAGCGGTGTCAAAGGCCAAACAGAGGGCATATGATGACTTCTATGATAGGTTGGACAGTAAGGAGGGAGAAAATGATTTATGCAGGTTGGCACAGCAGAGAAATAGAGATGGGGAGGACGTACAGCAAGCTCGAGTGATAAAGGACAGAGAGGGAAATGTATTGACTGATGAGAGAAGTGTGCTGGGAAGATGGAAAGAGTTCTATTAAGAGTTGATGAATGAAGAAAATGAGAGAGAAAAAAGAGTAGGAGAGGTGATCGTTGAGAATCAGGAAGTAGCAAAGATTAGTAAGGGTGAAGTGAGGAGGGCATTGAAGAGGATGAAGAGTGGAAAGGCAGTTGCTCCTGATGACATACCGGTGGAGATATGGAAGTGTCTAGGAGAGGTCGCAGTACATTTTCTGACAAGAACATTCAACAAGGTCTTTGAAAGTGAGCAGATGCCGGAAGAATGGAGGAGAAGTGTGCTTGTGCCCATTTTTAAGAACAAGGGAGACATGCAGAGTTGTGGCAACTACAGATGGATGAAGTTGATGAGCCATACGATGAAGTTATGGGAAAGAATAGTGGAAACTAGACTAAGGGCAGAGGTCAGCATTTGTGAACACCACTTTGGTTTCATGCCAAGAAAGAGCACCATAAATGCAGTGTTTGCTTTGAATATGTTAATAGAGAAGTACAGAGAAGGTGAGAGGGAGCTGCATTGTGTCTTTGTGGATCTGGAGAAAACATATGACAGGGTGCCGAGAGAAGAACTGTGGTATTGCATGAGTAAGTCTGGAGTGGCAGTGAAGTATGTTAGAGTGGTGCAGAACATGTATGAGAGATGTAAGACAGTGGAGAGGTGTGCTGTCTGCGTGGCCGAAGAAGTCAAGGTGGAGGTGGGACAGCATCAAGGATCAACTCTGAGCCCCTTCTTGTTTGCTATGGTGATGGGCAGGCTGACAGACGAGATTAGACAAGAATCTCCATGGACTATGATGTTTGCAGATGACATTGTGATCTGTAGTGAGAGCAGAGAACAAGTGGAGGAAAATCTCGAGAAGTGGAGGTATGCCCTGGAAAGGAGAGGAACGAAGGTTAGCTTCAGTAAATCAGAATATATGTGTGTGAATGAAAAGGACCCAAGAGGAACAGTGAGATTACAGGGGGCAGAGATAAGGAAGGTGGAGGATTTTAAGTACTTAGGCTCAACAATCCAGAGCAATGAAGAGTGTGGAAAAGAGATGAAGAAGCGTGTGCAAGCAGGTTGAAATGGTTGGAGAAAAGTATCCGGTGTGATGTGTGATAGGAAGGTATCGTCAAGAATAAAGTGAAAAGTGTACAAGATGGTGATGAGGTCAGTGATGTTGTATGGTTTAGAAACAGTGGCACTGGGGAAAAGACAGGAGGCAGAGCTCGAGGTAGCAGAGATGAAAATGTTGAGGTTCTCTTTGGGAGTAACAAGGATGGATAGGATCAGGAATGAGTCCATCAGAGGGACAGCACATATTAGAAGCTTTGGAGACAGAATCAGTGAGGCTAGATTGAGATGGTTTGGATATGTACAAAGAAGGGCTAGTGAATATATTGGTAGTAGGATGCTGAGGTTGAAACTATCAGGCAGAACTTTCTGTGTAGAATTTGCATGTTCTTTTTATGCTTCCTCACGGTACACCAGTTTCCTTCAGTAGTCCAAAAAGAGGCACATTAGTGTAGCACTCAAACACACACACACACACACACACACACACACACACACACACACACACACACACACACACACACACACACACACACACACACTCACTAGTGAACATCCAGGGACAGGACATTGAGACAGTGGACAGTTTCAAATACCTGGGCGTTCATCTTAACAATAAACTGGACTGGTCCCACAACACCAACGCCCTGTACAAGAAGGGCCAGAGTCGCCTCCACTTTCTGAGGAGACTTAGGTCCTTCGGAGTATGCAGACCTCTGCTCAGGACTTTTTATGACTCTGTGGTAGCCTCTGCAATCCTCTACGCTGCCATCTGCTGGGCCCCGGACAGCACAGAGCGGGACAGAAAGAGACTGAACAAGCTGGTCAGGAGGGCCAGCTCTGTCCTCGGCTGCCCACTGGACTCTGTGGAGGAGGTGAGTGAGAGGAGGATGGTAGCAAAGCTCACATCCATCCTGTTCAACAGCTCTCACCCACTGCACCAGACTGTAGAGAAGCTGAGTAGCTCCTTCAGTGGACGACTGAGACATCCTCAGTGCAGGAAGGAGCGCTACCGCAGGTCGTTCATTCCCACCGTTGTCAGACTGTACAACGCCACTTTGTCACTGTCTGTGAAAATATCGGTTATGTGCAATAAAAACCCCGTGCACTTTAATCAACCACATCTACCCCACTGACTGTGAACCATATCAACCCATCTGCTCTGCACTCAGATACATTTACACTTCAATATAGTCCAGTCTACAAAGTTGTTCCCTTCTTTTCTTTTATTGTTTATTCATTTACACTATTCATGTATCTATTTCTTTATTTACTTATATAATATATATGTATGTAGGGCAGTGGTGGTCTAGTGGTATAGGGCGCTGGATCGCTGATCCAAAGGTTGGAGGTTCGAGTCCCACTCTCTACCAGGTTGTCACTGTCCCCCCAGTGCAGCTAACTGGGTTATCAAAGGCGGGCCATGTCTGTCACTGTCTATGGTGAGAGGTTGATGTAAAAGAACCATTGCTGACTTTCGTAAAGAGTAGGCTGCAAAGTCGTCAGCGTGTTTCTGTCCCTTGCTACAAAGGGTTGTGACAGGAAGGGCATCCGACGTAAAAACCTCTGCCAAATCAAACGTGCGAATCAGATGATTCGCTGTGGCGACTCCCGAGTAAAAGGGAAAAAGCCGAAAGGACGACAGACATAATATATATGTATGTGTGTATGTTTGTATATGTATCTATTTTTGCACCCCCTACTGATGGTACCTCAAGAGCCTGTAACAGTGAATTTCTCCATTGTGAGATTAATAAAGCTGTATCTTATCTTATCTTATCTTAATTTACAGTTTCAAAATTACTCCTGGGTGTTAGTGACATTGTGTCTGTATTGTTCCTGGGATGGTCTACTGAGCTGTTCAGGGCATAACACGCTTTTGTCCTGTGTTGGTTGAGAAAGTCATCAGCATCCATTGAGCCCTATTAGTGGAATTAAGTAGTTCTTGAAAGGAATGACTGAATAATCAGTATTATACTGGTGCTCAGATGACACTGAGCATAGGCAGCGCACACCCTGTGGGTTCAAGCCATGTCCCTCACTGTCTATGGTACAAGACATGTAAAAGAACCATTGCTGACTTTTGTCAAAAAGTATCTGTATAGCCATTAGTGGGTTTCTGCCCTGCGATGTCTTGGCGAGCTGTCCAGGGTGTACTCTGCTCTCACCCTGACTTGGCTGAGATGGCTTCCTGGGGAATGTTTCCTTATGCAAACCAAAAAGAGGACTTACTTCTCACCATGAAGCTTCACTTGGATGTTGAAGTCTTTGATGCATAAGCATTATGCGGATAAACTCAAGGTTCTAGAGACTTTTCGAGTGAAATATCATTCATGACACATGATGGTGGACATTGATGCTCCTTGATAGTCCAATTTAATCACTAGAGTTCATGTATTTGGAGTTGAATTAACCATCTAGTTTGTTTTAAATAGTATTGATTTCTAAATGGGCGGTGAGCCAAATATATCTGACATGCATTGCCTCTTTAGCTAATTATATGCATTAAACATTTCCATGACATTGAAGACATCGTTACTTCACAGTGAACCGTTAGCTGTCGCTATGACATCAGCCAAGGTCATTCTCAGCATTGGTTATGATCCTCGCTGTCTCTGAGGCTGAGAGAAATTGAACGCATTAAGAAGTGATTCCTCACTCAAGGAGAAATAGGCTTACGTTGCTGGCTGCCATTGTACGCGAAGTGAGATTGACATTTGTGTTTGTTTTGGTGGGGTAGCAATTCAGAGGTTATCGCAACGAATCCATTTAGTGTGAGCATGTCTTATGCCACTCTACAACAAACACACTCTGTAATATTCTTGCTCTGAGCACCAGAGATGCAGAGCAGAAAGGAAGGCCGGTTTATGGCACAATGCAGACAGCATCTGATCCACTGTCATTTTTTGGAGGTGGTCAGTGTGTTCATAGAAAACGCTCTCATTCCATGTTGTTGCACACAGCCGCACATCTGGGACTGGCCTGGCTATATTTGGTATCTCGACAGACACAGCGAATACTGGAGAGTAGACTAGAAATTGATGCAGGGTCTTACAAGAAGACTGCTTGGCGCAAAAGGCTGGACTGGAGAGGCTTTTACATATCCTGACATTTCGAAAATGACACTGTTCATTTCCAGGTATGATATTACATGGTCTGGCATTTGAACAAGAGGATGTGAGCTTTGAGAAGAGGTAACAACGGTCTAAATCCAATCCAGGGCACTTCCCAGTGTAGAAATTCTTCGATTAACTTTACTAAACAGTTCAGAAAATATCTGATAGTGTTATATTTACATGAAAAGTAAAGACTTGCACTTGTAGTTGTAAGATTTTTTTTTTTTTACCACAGCACCACTCGATTCTACATTCTAACTGACCCATTGCCAAACTCCACAACAAAAAAAGCCTGACCAATTATTAACCATCACTATGTATGTGGACCTTAGATGGGCAACTCAAACTTGAGTAATGAAAACCATAAGCAAAAGCAGTAAGTTACTGATCCAGGGGTTTGGAGTTCAAGCCCCAGTGCCACTAAGCTACCAAGGTGGGGCCCTTGAACATGACCCTTAATTGTCCAGTTGTATGAACTAAGAGCATCTGCCGCATGCTATAAGTGTAACTGTCTTAAAAAATGTGTAAAATTTTCCAATGTAGTGGAACAGAGAGGATAGTGAAATGTGTGGTGCACTGTTGTAGTAGTTAAGGCATTTGCCTTATAGCAAGAACATCCTGAGTACAGTTTCCAGGCTCAGTGAGGGCATCTATGTGTGGAGTTTCCCTGTTCTCCCAGTGCTTGTGAGAGTTTCCTCTGAATACACCGATTTGATCAAACTGCATGCACGTAAGGATAATTAACTGTTTCAGACTTCCCCTAGGTGTGATGGCTGGGTGTATGTTGGCCAAAAGATGGACAGTCAAGCTGTTCAGGGTGTATCCCCCCCCCCTTTACCCATAGTCGGCAGTGACAGTTACAACCTCCCTGAGACTCTGGTAGGATTAAACAGTGCAGGAAATGAATGAGAGTGAGGATGGTGAAATGCGTGGCTTGGTAGCGTAGTGGTTAGCATGTCAGCCTGACAGCAAGAAGTCTGGGGTTCAGTAAGAGCATTTGTGTGTGGAGATTGCATGTTCTTCCTGTGCTTTCCTTTGGGTACTCCAGTGTCCGAATGCACAGACATGCACATCAGGCTAACTGATTGTCCAATATTACTCCAGATATGAGTTTGAGTGTGAATGGCTGTGTGTGTATGTTGGCCCTGCAATGGACTATTAAGCTTTTCAGGGTGTACTCTGCCTTATCCTACAGTGGGCTGAGATAGGTGCCAGCCTCCCCACCACCCTAATTAGGATTAAGCAATTCAGAAACTGAATGACCCCCAGTGCAGCTAATTGGGTTATCAAAGGCCAGCCATGTCTCTCACTGTCTACGGTGAGAGGCTGTAATAGAACCACTGCTGACTTTTGACAAGAGTAGCTGCATAGCTGTCAGCATGTTTCTGCCCTGTGATGGCCTGGCAAGCTGTCCAGGGTGTACTCTGCCCCCGCCCAGAGTCTACTGGGATGGGCGCCAGCCTCCCAGCAACTTTAATTTAGGATTAAGCGGTTATCGAAAATGAATGAATGAGAAAATGAATGAATGAATGAATGATTCTACTGTATATCTACTTCACCTATAGAGAATATTAATATTCCCAGCCTCCATTTTCATAAATATTTTTACATACATTTGCATACTGAGCAACTCAACAGCTGCCTTCACCACATGGTCTAAGACCACAGTAGTTAATAAGGTGTCACTGTCCCATTCATTACCAGTCTAAGTGTGAACACGATAGTATTAAATGCTAAAAGTGAGACTCAAAAGGCATAGTTTCTCCAGTGCTGGTGAATATAACCTCAATAAAATGAACCAATTAGAGGGAACTAAGACATAAAACGCTGCAGTGTTTAATCATTTGTAATTGCTTCTCAATTCCAGGTCTTGTATACGGCATATGTGTCTGGGCTCAAGTTTGTGAAGGAACATGGTTGGTTATTAACATTAATAGCACCTTATAAAGGCTTGAGGCACACACCACAGGATGTTGTATAACCAAGTTTACTCAAGAGATCGATGCTAATACTAACAATTCCACTACTACATCATATTCTTACAGTACAAAGTTGCTTCAATTTATCATGCAAAAGCAATCTCCTTTTATTAAAAATATATATATATATATATATTGACTGGCATCACATATAATTCTTTATATGAGCCTTCTCTATTGCTTGAATACCACCCATCTATCAAGAATGAATAGAAATGAACATTGTAGTACAATGGTACCACAGTGTTCATTCATATGGCTTCAGTAACTACTTTACCATGGTCATTATAGTGATGGAGTCAAAGGTAGGTGTATTGGACTTTTTTCACCCGAGGGTACAGGCTCATCAGGCCGGAGCTCCTCATCGGATTCTGTAGCATGAACACTAATATGTTATTATTATAATTATTATTATTATTATCCCAATTATTTTTATTTTATATTATAATAATTATTATTATTATCCCAAATATGTTATTATTGCCCTATGAACCAGCACTGAGGTCTGAGGCCTTTAAGTGAAAAGAAAGCTACTACAGACTGACAGTCAGACTACCCTGGAACAGTTATATACCTTTAAATAGATAAGGATGTACAGTGGGGTTCCTTTAGGAAGAGTCAGGTGTCAATGTTCTGTTAGAAGAACATTTGTCTGGATGGTGGTGAGTCTGAAACGTGGAATTAACATGCTAGAAAAGGCATGGGATCTTTAAATTAAATGACATGTTGCTCTGCCACCAATTGATATTCATTATGATATGTTTCTCCTTGCAGTCAGCTCTTGTGGGGAAGGCTTCAGATCCTCCAGCATACAGGGATTTAACACAGCTTGAAAATTGATTCTTGTACCGCATCCAGTGTGTATGATCCTTTTCTTGTTGGATCATTGGCATAACATTTACTGCCTAATCTACAGCCAGTTAAATAGTCAACTCTTCATTAAGAAATATTCACATAATATGTCCAATCTTGTTTTTAATGATTTCTGGAAAAGGAAGTCATTTCATTGGCAGGAGATAAAAATTTACTAAATTGTCTGATATGATCTTAAAAGAAGGTCCAGGCACTCATATACAATTCCAACCAAGATCTTTGTAAGACAAAGTCAGCCACCAAATTTGGTGACCCTATGTCATTTGCTTTAAAAATTATCACACTAACAAGCCTTGACAAGCTCAATATTGAACAATTATCAAGCTGATTATTGTAACCTTGAACAAAGGTCATCCATATACAGTATAATCCCAACCTAGAACTTACAGCGAGGGATTTTATTTTTTTTAAATTTATTCTGGGTTCTTTCTGTTTAAAGTAATTGCATGTACAGTGCCTTTGTGGCCATAAAACAAAATCAAGATGACCCAACACAACACAACCCCACCCCAATTGCTCCAGAGGGAGACGCTTGCACCAAATTTAATAATTATGTACCGTTTCCTTCCAGTTATTGCCCTAACAAATTGAACAGATGGATGGGCAGTACCCCGTCCACCAATCTTTGGTGATTGAGAGCACTAAAGACGCATGTGCAAACTTATAATCAATCAGAGTACAGTCAGTCATGATGGAAATATTATTGTTAATTTTCTTTGACTCTCAAGGCAAGAAAACATTCCTGTTCAAGGTGTGAGTCACTCTTGCGGACTTTATTTTGTTTTCTTCTCTCAAGGTTTTTCATCCTGCTTCAATATTGCAAAAGAAATACCACTTCATCTTCATTTGTTATCATTACAAGCACTGACAACGACCTTGGATATAATTTCTATCGTATCATAGCCTTCTTCGCATTTTTATGTGAATCTGCTCAGGGAGGTTGATCATCAAAATAGTGAGGATGCTTCATGAATTCCGTGACTGAGTACAATTCAGCCTTAAAACTGAACCTACTTTTTATAATTCTATTACAGTATAATCCTGCCAGAGATTTATTATAACCAATAAACTTGCTCTCATTCCTTTTGCAGTTCCTCCGCTGCCAGGAAGATTATATTTCTACCTTTTGTTTGTTTGTTTTTAGCAGGACTGCACAATGCAATGAGTAGATTTTTATGAAATGTCTACTACAGGAACAAGAAAGACATTAAATTTTGAAGATGGTCCTAATCGAATTCTATTTCCAAATTCCTTAACATTGTAAGATCATAGAATGTTTAGAAGTGTACAGCAGATTCTCATCAGAGCCAGCAGGGGGCACTGTGGATGTTGCTATTTTTTCCAGCTTGGTGGAGGTTTTCACTCTTTATGTATTCTTCTAAAAAAATGCTTTGTCGCAATTAAACTAAAAGTATTGGTCATCTTGTAGTCCTGAAGTAGATAGCTACTAATGAACAAACCAAAGAAACAGCTAAGTAGACTTGAATCACAACACACAGCATGTAAATGTTGCTAATTTAGCAAATAATTAAATATTCAAATAGCAATAGCAACAATAAACTGTCGGGAGTGATAACCAGATAACATTAGCAATAACTTGCTATAATATAATATAATATAAATAAAATAAAAATAATATATAATATAATACAAGTTATGTATTTCCATACAATATAGCAGAATGTAGAATTTAATATATACGTATTTACAGTGCATACTGCATGCAAACTTAATCAACAATAATAAATAAACCATTTTGAAAATGGTAATAAATCCTGCACAAGAATCTCACTGTCTGTGGTGCGAAGCATGTAAAAGAACCATTGCTGTGTTTTGAAGACAGTAGACAATTGTGCCTTTCTGCCCTACTATGTCCATGCAAGCTGTTGCAAGTTGGCTGAGATGGGTACCAGCCTCGAATTAGGTTTAAGTGGTTCAGAAAATTAATGAATGAATTGACAAAACCAATAGTGTATGATACAAGAAATTATGTGATGGTGAATATAATGCAGCCGTGTGGGGGGGGCACAAACCAGTGTCTCTCCCTCACGCCGGTCCCAAGCCCGGATAAATGCAGAGGGTTGCGTCAGGAAGGGCATCCGGCGTAAAACAAATGCCAAATAAACTATGCGAATCACAAGAAAGAATGACATACCGGATCGGTCGAGGCCCGGGTTAACAACGACCGCCATCAGTGCCGTCAACCAACAGGGTGCTGATGGAAATTGGACTACTGTTGGTCGAAGACGTCGAAGAAGGAGAGGCGGGAGGCGTGTCCGTTGCCAGAGAGAGAAGAGGAAAGGCATGAGTCTAGGACTGAAAGTAGGGACTTTGAATATTGGAACTATGACAGGAAAAGGTAGAGAGCTGGCTGACATGATGCAGAGGAGGAAGGTGAACATACTGTGTGTTCAGGAGACCAGGTGGAAAGGTCGCAAGGCTAGAAGCATAGGAACAGGGTTTAAGCTGTTTTATCACGGTGTGGATGGGAAGAGAAATGGAGTCGGAGTCATCTTGAAGGAGGAGTTTGCCAGGAATGTTCTAGAAGTGAAAAGAGTGTCAGACAGAGTGATGAGTCTCAAGTTAGAAATTAAAGGTGTGATGGTCAATGTTGTTAGTGCTTATGCCCCACAGACAGGATGTGAGCGAGAAGAGAAGGAGAGATTCTGGAGGGAGTTAGATGAAGTGATGCAGAGTACCCCCAGAGGTGAAAGAGTGGTCATTGGTGCAGACTTCAATGGACATGTTGGTGCAGGAAACAGAGGGGATGAGGAAGTGATGGGCAGGTTTGGTATCCAGGACAGGAACGCAGAAGGACAGATGTTGGTAGATTTTGCAAAAAGGATGGAAATGGCTGTGGTGAATACTTTCTTCCAGAAGAGAGAGGAGCATAGGGTGACTTATAAAAGTGGAGGTAGGAGCACACAGGTAGACTACATCTTGTGCAGGCGATGTAATTTAAAGGAAGTCAGTGACTGCAAAGTAGTAGCGGGTGAGAGTGTTGCCAAACAGCATAGGATGGTGGTGTGCAGGATGATGCTGAAGGTGAGGAAGGTGAAGAAGGCAAAGGCAGAGCAGAAGACAAAGTGGTGGAAGTTGAAAAAGGAAGAGTGTCGGGTTGTCTTCAAGGAGGAGTTGAAACAGGCTTTGGGTGGTCAGGAAGTGCTTCCAGATGACTGGACAACTACAGCGAATGTGATCAGGGAGACAGGTAGGAGAATACTTGGTGTGTCATCTGGAAGGAAAGTAGATAAGGAGACTTGGTGGTGGAATGAGGAAGTGCAGGAGTGTGTACAAAGGAAGAGATTAGCTAAGAAGAAGTGGGACATTGACAAAACCGAAGAGAGTAAACAGGAGTACAGGGAGACACAGCGTAAGGCAAAGGTAGCAGTGTCAAAGGCCAAACAGAGCGCGTTTGATGACTTGTATGCTCGGCTGGAAAGTAAGGAGGGAGAAAATGATTTATACAGGTTGGCACAGCAGAGAAATAGAGATGGGAAGGACGTGCAGCAAGTTAGATTGATAAAGGACAGAGAGGGAAATGTATTGACTGATGACAGAAGTGTGCTGGGAAGATGGAAAGAGTACTTTGAAGAGCTGATGAATGAGGAAAATGAGAGAGAAAAAGAGTAGAAGAGGTGACTGTTGAGGACCAGGAAGTAGCAAAGATTAGTAAGGGTGAAGTGAGGAGGGCATTGAAGAGGATGAAGAATGGAAAGGCAGTTGGTCCTGATGACATACCGGTGGAGGTATGGAAGTGTCTAGGAGAGGTAGCAGTAGATTTTCTGACAAGAACATTTAACAAGGTCTTGGAGAGTGAGAGGATGCCAGAGGAATGGAGGAGAAGTGTGCTGGTGCCCATTTTTAAGAACAAGGGAGACGTGCAGAGTTGTGGCAACTACAGAGGGATAAAGTTGATGAGCCATACGATGAAGTTATGGGAAAGAATAGTGGAAGCTAGACTAAGGGCAGAAGTCAGCATTTGTGAACAACAGTTTGGTTTCATGCCCAGAAAGAGCACCACAGATGCAGTGTTTGCCTTGAGGATGTTAATGGAGAAGTACAGAGAAGGTCAGACGGAGCTGCATTGTGCCTTTGTGGATCTGGAGAAAGCATATGACAGGGTGCTGAGAGAAGAACTGTGGTATTGCATGAGGAAGTCTGGAGTGGCAGAGAAGTATGTTAGAGTGGTGCAGGACATGTATGAGAGATGTAAGACAGTGGTGAGGTGTGCTGTCGGTGTGACAGAAGAGTTCAAGGTGGAGGTGGGACTGCATCAAGGGTCAGCTCTCAGCCCCTTCTTGTTCGCTATGGTGATGGACAGGCTGACAGACGAGGTTAGGCAAGAATCTCCATGGACTATGATGTTTGCAGATGACATTGTAATCTGTAGTGAGAGCAGAGAACAAGTGCAGGAAAATCTAGAGAGGTGGAGGTATGCCCTGGAAAGGAGGGGAATGAAGATTAGCCTCAGTAAGACAGAATACATGTGCATGAATGCCAAGGACCAAAGAGGAACGGTGAGATTACAGGGAGCAGAGATAAGAAAGGTGGAGGATTTTAAGTACTTAGGCTCAACAATCCAGAGCAATGGAGAGTGTGGAAAAGAGCTGAAGAAGCGTGTGCAGGCAGGTTGGAATGGTTGGAGAAAAGTATCCGGTGTGATGTGTGATAGGAGGGTATCGGCAAGAATGAAGGGAAAAGTGTACAAGACGGTGATGAGGCCAGCAATGTTGTATGGTTTAGAGACAGTGGCCTTGGGGAAAAGACAGGAGGCAGAGTTGGAGGTAGCAGAGATGAAAATGTTGAGGTTCTCTTTGGGAGTAACGAGGATGGATAGGATTAGGAATGAGCACGTCAGAGGGACAGCACATGTAAGACGTCAGAGAGGCTAGATTGAGATGGTTTGGACATGTACAGAGGAGGGATAGTGAGTATATTGGTAATAGGATGCTGAGGCTGGAACTACCAGGCAAAAGGCCTAGAGGAAGACCAAAGAGACGATTCATGGATGTGGTAAAGGAGGACATGAAGGTCGTTGGTGTAAGAGAAGAAGATGCAAAGGATAGGGTGAGATGGAGGCAGATGATTCGCTGTGGCGACCCCTGAAGGGAAAAGCCAAAAGGAAAAGAAGAAGATGTGATGGTGAATATGATTCCCTTATTGATTAGAAATAGTATTTTTAAATGTTTTAATGACAACATTTTAACTCTTTACAGGGCACACATTTTCCCTTTTTCTATTTTTTTTGCAGTCAAGATATTTTTTAGGACTTTTGTCACATTTAGGGCAGTATTGCTGCGGCAGTTTTCAGACTTTTTGCCTGATCACTAGCTTGGCCGCTTTCGCCCATATTGCCCAGAAAAGGGTGAAAGTAACATCTTATTATAGTAAAGCATCATTATAGTTGACTAGTATCTGTAAATCTGCTGTTTATTTAAGGCATTTAAGGTTATTGTAAGGCCCTTTACTTCCTCTTTAAAGGTGCGGTATCATGTTTTTTACTTTTTGTCCCATAGACATTTTAACTGTCTTAAATAATTTGACCGATATGGACAATAGTGCATTTGTATTTATTTTCTCTGAAGTATGTTAATTTTTTTTTTTACTTATATTTGTATTTGGGCACACTAATGTGTCATGGTGTTCTGAACACTCTTATGTTACCTGCCCTACTTGGTATCTCTGCTGAGCAGAATACCCATAAATGGGAGGAAGAAATCAAACAAGCCATCCAGAAAACATGCTCAAATCAGAATCTCAGGGGGGGGTGGGGAAGCAAGTTCTCAATGAGCTGTGGAGGGTTTTTTTTTTTTTTTATTAGGAATTGTTCTTTGTAGGTCTGAAATATATATAATATCTGTTAACAGTGGCCTTCAAATCATGTTTAACCTTCATTTAATATTTGTTAATGGACACAACTGGCACCGCACACAAATGGTGGGTGTGGTAAGATTGTACAGCCCTGGATATGGAAACAGCACAAGTATACCAGGGCAAGTTCTGTGAAGAAGCTTCATCTACTGTCTGGTACTGCAAATCCGAACTCATTTCAAATTTATAGGAATCGAGGCCATGTTGGAAAACAAATAAATATTGGGACCATTTTACTTCTGTATATTATTAAAAACAGTCATCTTAACAGATGGGCAAATACAAAACATTGAAATCTGGTCTGCAGCAGAATGCAGTCTGAGCTAAAATGCAGCTCTTTTAGTCATTTGTCTTTGCCTTTGAATATTTCTTACTCAACCCTTCTTTTCACAAGCCTGCATTAATTTCCCTCTATTTCTTTCCTCTGAGAATTCTTCACCCATGCCTTAAGTTTTGGTTTCCCAACTTGTATACACATGTCTGTTCATCATTTTAGAGCATGTTGTGTTATGCTCTGTCAGGCCACCATACTCTTGGTGTCTTTAATTATTCGCTTATTTAGTTGCGGCTTATAAAGAAACAAAAGGTAAATGACACCAAGCATCACGACCCATTTCCTTAAAATTATACATGCTTCTCAGCTGCTAAAGGGATTTGCCTCATGATAATAGAGATAAAATGAAGCATTAAGTATTTTTCTAAGTTAATTAAAAGCAAGAGGATTAAGCATAACACACACACACACACACACACACACACACACACACACACACACACACACACACACACACACACACACACACACACACACGTATAACAAAAGGGCAGGCATGTGTATTGATGACGCTCTGAATGCATAACTTAAAATAAGGGCTTGATATCTGTGGATATCATCATGGCATGCCAAAGGTGACATTTTTTTCCATGTGCATTCATTTATTTAACATAAAGTATAACAATGATGTTGACATATTGAAGATATACAGGTGAACAGATGTACAAAAGTTATGTAGGGGAAAATCTATAGGACACTGGGACTGATATATAAATAAGGGGCAGAGGTGGTCTAGTGGTTAAGGTGCAGGATCGCTGATCCTAAGGTTGGGGGTTCGAGTCCCTACAAGGTTGCGACTGTCCCCCCAGTGCAGCTAACTGGGTTATCAAAGGCGGGCCATGTCTCTCACTGTGACAGGAAGGGCATCCGACGCAAAAACCTATGCCAAATCAAACGTGCGAATCAGATGATTCGCTGTGGCGACCATCCTCTCTCTTCAGGTGATTACAGAAGAATGATTACAAAGTGCTGGGGGCGGTACTATGTCAATAAACATGGTGACCACTAGATGGCGTGATGTACATTATGCATTCCGGGAGGAAGGGGGGTTTGTTTCACCACCCCTCAAAACAGATCTGTAGTGAAAAATGAAGTTTCAATAGAAAGTCTTTGTCCTGTCCTTTTATTTTCACTTATATTCGCTCTACGAAAAAGTATTGAGCACTCTCTTACGGAAGGATCTACTCAGAAAATTATATATATATATATATATATATACACTCCCCAACTTACACTCATCCGTTTTATGTTTTTTTCCAAAAAAAAGTCAAATTTTGAGTTTAGACGTACCTACGTAGTACGCTGACGTAATGACATAATGATGTTGCGTCCATTGTTTACAAATGTGCCCCTTCTTCTTACCAGTTCAGTTTTATATATATATATATATATATATATATATATATATATATATATATATATATATATGTATATACATATAGAGATGAATTAACTGTCTGATTATCTAACTATCTAATTAACTATTAACAATGTACCATGCATACTCAGTTAAGCAAAGAGAGTTGTAAAATGAATGAAAACCCAAGAACTCTCTGCTCTGCTGATTCACATCAGTGATTCACATCAGTGCAGGCTGAGTACTAAACGAGTTCAACGGCGCCCTTGCGCACTTAAAACACTGGAAGTCCGTATAACCCGCACTTTGTTTCAAGCAAGTAAACTACTTTCAGCAAGTGCACTACTTTCGGTATTGAGCGCCTCACATATTGTAAGCGTTGATTTGGCTGTTTTAAGCTTCATGTGAAGTGAGTCGGCTCAGCTTCATGTCATGTGACCATCCGTCGACCATCAGAACCATTTACAAGCAGAAAAATCGCATCATAGAGAATGTTAAAGGTTATATTTGATACTGTATTTGATATTTGATGAGTGAATTTGATTAAAATCTATCAATTTGAAATTATTTTGCTTGAATATAATTTCTTTGAAATTTATGTTGCTATTATTTGATATATTTGATATTATTTTACATTGGTATGTTTATAATAATTGATTTAGGGGTGTTTTATGAGTTACGGTAATGGTAATTATGGATGTATAGTACAGTTATATATGGTATATATACATATATATATATATATATATATATATATATATACCAGTCCCAGTGCATAGTTAGGTAGCAACAGAACAAATGAGGCAGGCAATTTTCTTCTATGTGCTTTAAGCAGCCCTTCTGCCGAAGGCCAACACTACCTCCATAACAAAATATAAGTCTCAGATGTCACAACTGTATGAAATCCCCCAATGAATAATATACAACATTACATCAGGAAATCCCCTCTGCCTCTTAACGCCAGCTCCATCTTGGAAGCATATGGCATATGTGAAACCTTATATTTAATGTATTTATTTGAATTACAGGAGCATACCTCATATACGATATACGGTGGTACCTCGGTTCTTGAACGCTTTGGAGGTTGAACAAATCGGAATTCGAACAAAGAAAAAAAATCTGGGATTTTTTTTGTCTTGGAAGTCGAACAAAATTCAGAACTCGAACTCGAAAAATGTGACCGAGAGTGAGGAAAAGTGCGCAACTGTGTGTGTGGATGTGCTTGCTCCTGTTCTACAAAGTAAAGTATACAGTGTTTCTTGTTTTGTCGATTAGATTAGCTAATAAACATGTCTCCAAAGAAAGCTACTGAGAAAAGGTCAGTTGTGCGGAAAAACTGTTGAGTTTAAGAAAGAGCTGATAGCTAAGCATGAATCAGGCGTGTGTGTTACTGATCTTGCTAAGGAATACGGCATGGCTAAATCAACGATATGAACGATCCTAAAGAACAAAGAGAGTGTTAAAGCCAGTGATGTGGCGAAGCACTCGACAGTTATCAGTAGACCAAAACCGCAAGTGCTGGAGGAAGAGGAAAAATGACTGCTCCTATACATAAACAAGCAGCAGTTAGCAAGAGATAGTGTTAGCGAGGATGTGATCTGCTGCAAACCTCGTGAAATCTACGATGATTTGGTGAAAAAAGAACCAAGCTTGAATCCTGAAGGGTTCCACATTAAAGCAAGTCGAGGCTGGTTCAAAAATAAACAACAACAACAACAAAACAAACAAACAAACAAAAAGACACAAAATACATTAATCTATCAAAAATTTTGTATGTTTGCCCTATTGCTTCACATTTAATATTCTATTTGATATATAAACGACATTATGAAATAACATTATCTTTAACAAAGGTAGTTTTCTAGCGTCTTGGAATGGATTAAAACCATTTACATTATTTGTAATGGGAAAGGCGGATTTGGAATTCAAACAAATCAGAATTCAAACAGCCTTCTGGAATGGATTAGGTTCAAGAACCAAGGTACCACTGTACTATACTATATGCACAATATGGCTAGTGGTGACCTGGTGGTAATGGATCATTCTCAACAGGTTGTCACTGTCCCCCAAGTGCAGCTAAGTGGGTTATCAAAGGCTGTCCATGTCTCTCACATGTCTCTAACATAGACATATGATGAGAGACTGTAAAAAAAAAAAACATTGCGAGGGTTCCATTCTGCCACTTCATTCAGAGTGTTGACCATACACAAGTGTTTTGGACTCTTTTAAAAACTCATCATCATCATCATCATCATCATCATCATCATCATCATCATCATCATCATCATCATAGTTCGGTAGGGTCGGGACGAAGAGTACCATTGGGATCATTATCATTAAAGAATATATATAGTTTTAAAAGAACTATGCCAACACAAGCCTATAAATAAAGACATTAGAAACCATCAGTGAATTACAACAAAGAAACTTTGGACCAGGGGATAGAGGACAGGACAGTCTGTTTGTGAATAGCTCGTTAAAAGTTTGTTTTTAAGCCATACCTCAGTGTATAAATTAAAAAATGAACAGACATTATTATTATTATTATTATTATTATTATTATTATTATTATTATTATTATTATTCTCCATTCATTCATTTATTATCTAAGCCACTTAATCCTAATTAGGGATGCAGGGAAGCTGGCGCCAATCTCATTCGACTCTGGGCAAGGGTGGGGTATATATATATATATATATATATATATATATATATATATATATATATATATATATATATATATATATATATATATATAAAATCTCTCATGGTAGTCATGGTACCAATGATTTCAGAAGATCAACCCGTATTGCAACTCTTCTGCAGTGAACTCAGTGCATGTATGGATCCTTTCACCAAACACACTTAGCACTGCTTGACTCTACACTACACAGTTATGACAGAGGATTGACTCGTTATTGCATAATCCTTTAGATCCTACAAGAGGAGACAATCTCTTTTGAGTCTGGTTCCTCTAAAGGTTTCTTCTTCATGTCATACAGTCTGTGTGAGCTTTTTTCTTATTGCTGTCACTTCTGACCTTCTTATTAAAGATGTGTCTAAATCCATATCTGGATTTCATTAGAGTGACTTTGGGACAGGGTTGATTGCACTATATAATGATAATATATATACTGAATGTATCAAGAAAACGTTTGCTGGCTCTGAACGAATAGCATATTTGAAAGGTATGGGGAACCACCTTGACTGGTTCCTCTCAATTAGTACCAATACCTTACACACACACACACACACACACACACACACACACACACACACACACACACACTCACTCACTCACTCACTCACTCACTCACTCACTCACTCACCCACCCAACCACCCACCTGACTGATCATATTAGTGTCGGGGGAGACTAGAGAATCTCCCAGCTGACACCAGACTATCGCAGGGTCCACACACACACACACACACACACACACACACACACACACACACACACACACACACACACACACACACACACAAAACTATTCAGACTCATATTCATATCCAGGGGCAATTTAAATCAACCGGTTCCCTTAATTTGTATGTTTTTGGATTGTGGGAGGAAACTGGAGTACATAAGTATGCACATGCTCAATGCAAACTCCACACAATAATGCCCAATCCAGAACTCAAACATGGGACTTTCTTGATATGATGTGAACCTTCTTACCATTACCCCTCCGTGCTGCCCTTGTTACCAGAACCTAAGCACTGCTCAAGCAGTTTTCCATCAAAACGATGCTGAGTATTATTGAAAAAGAAAAAAAAAAATCCCAATGGACTTATGTTACAGATAGATCGTATTAGATATTGGATTTTTAACATATTCTTTAAAAAGTTCAATAGAATACAGTAAATGGAAATATATATATATATATATATATATATATATATATATATATATATATATATATATATATATATGTATGTATGTATGTATGTGTGTGTGTGTGTGTGTGTGTGTGTGTGTGTGTGTGTGTGTGTGTGTGTGTGTGTGCGCGCACGTGCATTTATTATTGCATGTTATTCCACTGCATAACTGGAAATTTTCTTTTAATATTACATTTATTAATTTGACTGTCACTTTTATCCAGAGACTTAAAATTGAGGCAGGATGCGATCCAAGCAGTGATATCTTCAAATCTGGCCTTATTTCAGAACAGGTTTCTAGAAGTGGGCGAACACCCCCACTTCCTTTCAAATCTCTCTGCTTCTTTCATAAGGCATTGGTAAGAGCCTCCAAAAGTGTTGCACCAATGAATCTACTTTCAGGTGTTTTTAAACACACCAAGATATATCACTGTGATAGCCGAAAGCACACTCATGACTTTATTCGAAAGAGAATCTAGCACTGATCAGGAATTCCACCTGGGTGTCAATTAACTCTGATTATAGTCCTTGCTTTTCTACTTTAATCGCAGCTGTGCTGAATTTGATGAAAAGTGAGCTTTTGGAGTAATCAGATTAGTTCATTACTTTGCAACTGAAGTCGCCAAATCTCTCTCTCGCTCTCTCTCTCTCTCTCTCTCTCACACACACACACACACACACACACACACACACACACACACACACACACACACACACACACACACACACACACGCACACATTAAAGTTCAGAATATATTATGATCCAACAAATTACTTGACTTTTTATTATATATACAAACCTGGGAGTAAGAAATCTATATACAGATTATGAAGCTCGTAAGTTTCATGTTTGCTTTGCGCTTGACCCAAGAGAACGAGGAGAAGTGAGAAAGACATGAAGGGGCAGTAAATATGTCCTGTTTCTTAAAACTAATTGCAGCACTGTGAAGGACGAAAGAGTCAGGGAGTAAAAAGGTTGGCAAATGAACAGTGTATTAGATTAGAAAACAGATGTGAAAGCACACGAGGGTAGAATGCTATTACTAGAACTTTGCATGCTGAAGTGCAATGTAAAATATTCTAATTTTACAGTCGGTTATTTCAACTGACTCATGTGTTTGGGTTTATCTTTGTTGTTGTAGTTGTAGTTTTTTTTATTTTTATTTATTTTTAATTTTTTTATTATTTTTTTAGAGGCTGGGATTGTTGTAACTGTTAAAACTATATCAGTGCCCTACAACCCTTCTCTCATTTATTTATTTATTTAACATTTGCCTTTCTTGTGAGCTACACGGAAGGTACTATAATGTGTGATTTTCATTCTGCAGTAAATTCTGTTTTTCTGTTTATATAAGCATCAGTGGGCAAAAGCAACTTACACCATGAACAGCTCACCAGTGAACACAGGGCCATCACATATAACCATTCACACTCACACTAATACCGAGAATCAATTTGGAGTCACCAATTAGACTAATTTGCATGTCTTTGGACTGTGGGAGGAAATCCAAGTACCCAGAGAAAATGGAAGCAAGCACAGGGAGATCATGGAAACTCTACACAGAAGTGCTTGAGATTTTCAAGCGCATTATATGTTGCCTCACCAGTGGCTAATCTCGTGCTATAGCACCCAAAGGTAAATGTTTTGTTAACGTCATAAATGTTTCTGATCAAGCTTATAATTAAGCATGGTCCCTTTTAAATATGTGAGAAAGAAAATGGTAGTTAAAATGCATGATGTACTGTGAATGTTGGCTTTAAACATTCATTCATTTTTTTGAACTGCTGAATCCTAATTAGGGTCGCGGGTAGGCTGGTGCCCAACACGCTGAAGCTACGCAGCTACTCTTGTCAAAAGTCAGCAATGGTTCTTTCACAGCCTCACACCATAGACAGTGAGAGACATGGCCCGGCCTTTGATAACCCAGTTAGCTACACTGGGGGGACAGTGACAACCCGTTGAACGTGGGGCTTGAACCCCCATCCTTAAGATCAGTGATCTAGCACCTTTACCACCAGACCACCATTGCCTGGATTTAAACATTGATAAGGTAAAAAAACAAAAACTAACAAACAAAAAAGAAAAGAAAAGAAAACCAAACAAAAACAAAAGACTGACGAGATAGAGAGCTGTCCAGGATGTCCTCTGCACTTGACCAGAGGTGACTGAAATGGGTGTTAGCCTGCCCGTGACCATAATTAGTATTAAAAGCACTTCATAAACTGAATGAATGAATAAAGCGATAGATAGATAGATAGATAGATAGATAGATGGATAGATAGATGGATAGATGGATGGATGGATGGATTGGGTGGATTGGGTGGATGGATAGATAGATATTTCCTGTTGTGGTTACTCACCTTTCTCTGCAGTATCTAAGTACTTTCCCCGTGATGTACAGACTACAGTGATCATTTGTGCATAGTAGCTCCATTTAGCATTAGCCACAGATTATTTATTTTTCTTTTTAATTAGGTTACTCTACTAGTCAGACCTCCCATCTGGATAGCATGCTGTTTTGCAGAGAAAGAAAGTAGGAAGCCCTGCATTTTCTATCAATCACACCGAGTAATGAACACCGAGTGCTGTGTTACTATCAGACGCTAACGTTCACACAAAATGTGATGTCCAGAGTGATAAAACTACATTGGGACGGTTTCAATACAAAGAGAAGAGGGGACGAGATGAGGAGACAAAGAGACTGCTGAAAATCTACCAGCAGAGTAGCCATGACTTAAACATATCTATAAAATGTATGAAAAATGATTAGGCTGTGACTAATTGTGCATTAAGTGTCACGGAAAGTCGTTAAACAGACCGTTGCTTTTTAATACCTAAAGTAAGGAATGGGATTAATTAAGCAGAAATGTATTCTTCCATCCTGCCAAGTGGTACTCCCTCCAAATGCTGCCAAACACTGAAGTCTACAGTGGTGAGAGCATCAATGAAATCCATAAGAAAAAAGTAACAATAAAAAAAAAAAAACACAAAAGATGTTGTAGGAAAATAATAAATTAGGAGCTGAGTTAGTTTCCTATAACACTTTAAAAATTCATTCCTAAATGATTGACTCTGAGCTGTCCAGGGTGGACTCTGCCCTCGCCCAGAGTCGGCTAAGATGGGCAGAAGCTTCCCCGCGACCCTAATTAGGATTCAGTGATTCAGAAAATGAATGAATGAATGAATGAATGAATGAATGAATGCCCCCAATGCAGCGAACTGGATTATCAAAGGCCGGCCATGTGTCTCACTGTCTATGGTGTGAGGTTCATGTCAAAGAACCATTGCTGATGTTCTTCAAGAGAAATGCATAGCTGTCAGTGTGTTTCTACCCTGCGATGGCCTGGCGAGCTGTCCAGGGTGTACTATGCCCTTGCCCGGAGTTGGCTGAGATGGGGGCAGCCTCCCTGTGACCTTAATCAGGAGTAAGTGGTACAGAAAATGAAAAAAATGAACGAGTATTTTTTAAATAAAACATAAGGTTTAATTAACCACCATGAATAAATTAGTGCCTGCTAATAACTTACACCATAGAAGCTACAAACAGCCATTCCCTGTCCAGTCTTTATCATTTTAAACATGGAAACAAACTTTTTAAACTTTAAATGGTTTTGACACAACGATTATGATGTCTGTCCACACTGATCACTTTACTGGGTTGAAAAAAACATTAGTAGAAAGTGCACAGTACAGGGATCTCTCACTTTTCACTTTTTTACTTTTCATGGTTAAGTGGGACCGAGATTCCCCCCTTCACAACCGAATTCCACGAAGTAGGATCACCCCCCCATCGACTGATGTATACGTACATGTATATGTGTATATAATATAAATAAGTACATATTCAATGCTATAAATGCTTATAATAACAATCACACATTAAAAAATAATGCATCAGATGTAAATAAAATATAAACACACACACACACACACACACACACACACACACACACACACACACACACACACACACACACACACACACAGATGTGTACACACGCAGATGCACACCTCACAAAAATGGAACTAGATTTTATGAGAGGTTTTGGGTTGTTTTGTTTGTTTGTTTGTTTGTTTTGTGTTTGTTTATTGTTTTTTTTCTTTTCTTTTTTTGCAGAATTGACCTTGTTTTTGTGGCATTATCCTTAACTTTTCCCCCTATTCTTCCTTAATTTCCTTATTTCTTAATTCAAAAAATATTAAAAAAAAAACCAACAACAAAAAAAAAAGCGATGCACTGAAGCCGCATCAATCGAAGTGCGAAGTAGCGAGGGATCCCTGTATTTAATAATCATTCCACCTTAGCCCAGATAAAATGAATAAACAAAGCATTTAAAAAAAATTCTCATCAAAACCTTTTGAAAACCTAAATGTGACATGCATGTTTTTGAAAAATTCTTCTTCTTCTTCTTCTTCTTCTTCTTCTTATTATTATTATTATTATTATTATTATTATTATTATTATTATTATTATTATTTTAAATAGAGAAATAAGCTGATTGTCAAAGCGCCAGAGCTTTTAAAGCTAAATGTCGTTAAATTGACAATCTATACCCTATACCAGTCCTTTACAAAAATATATACATTTAACATGCATTAAACTCGAGCAACTATCTATAGTACAGCAGCCTTGCAGTTTCATAAATCTTTAGAAAATGTTTTGAAACAGACCTAAACCAATCTCACAATCAGAAAGCAACATCTAACACCTTCTGTATTATGTTATCTGAGGCATTTTCCAAGGTTTTCTAAGTGGATTAAAAAAAAAAAAATGTAGGCATGTGTGTGTGTGTGTGTGTGTGTGTGTGTGTGTGTGTGTGTGTGTGTGTGTGTGTGTGTGTGTGTGTGTGTGTGTGTGTGTGTGTGTGTGAGGGCGCTGATCAGAAACTGGGAATTTTTTTAGCCAGCCTAAAGGAAACGACCATATTAGCAACAAAAAGTGTTGTGCAAAGCTCACATCCGGGCTCACATCTGGGCTCACATCCGGGCTCACATCCGGGCTCACAGCGCAGCTGTGTGTAGGCGTGTCCCGAGGTGGTAGTGCCCCTCTCTATGACATCACTCCAGAGTGTACCGGTTAAAGCTGCGATTGGTGAATTTTAAGCTGCATACACAAACTGTTATATTGGTCAAAATGATTTTGAAATCTAGATTTGATCAATAACTTTTAGGGAAAAAAAAATACATTTGGGGCCACTGTAATCTTGTATAAAGATCAACCAAAGACAGGTTCATGGGCTTCTGGGACATATACTGTACAATTAAATGTTTCAAGTCTTCCTGTTTACGTGTGACCTTACTGTGCACTCACCAGTAATCAGAGAGGAGTTCATGCATGTGGAGAGGAAGGACTGCCGTGGACAGGGGATGGTTTAAATGGAGCCCTGAAGGGAGACGCTACTTTCAAATTTTGCTCGCTTTCCAGATTACCAACCCTGGCTTTAATCAGTCGCGTCACCCGTTGTTCAATCCTTTTATGAAGACTCTTCTTAGAATTCCCTCGGTAAGGTGTTAGAACAAGAGGATAAGGCATTATAATGAGTGCATTAATGTAATCCTGTGATAGGAATTATATCTGGAACCCCCGCACACTATATATATATATATATATATATATATATATATATATATATATATATATATATATATATATATATAGTCTTCTTCTTTTCCTTTCGGTTGTTCAATTCAGGGGTCGCCACAGCAAATGATCTGCCTCCATCTCACACTGTCCTCTGCATCTTCTACTCTTACTCCCACTACCTTCATGTCCTCCTTCACCACATCCATAAATCTTCTCTTTGGTCTTCCTCTAGGCCTTCTGTCTGGTAGTTCCAGCCTCAGCATCCTACTACCAATATACTCACTATCCCTCCTCTGTCCATGTCCAAACCATCTCAATCTAGCCTCTCTGACTTTGTCTCCAAAACCTCTAACATGTGCTGTCCCTCAAACACTGCATCTGTGGTGCTCTTTCTTGGCATGAAACCAAACTGTTGTTCACAAATGATGACCGCTTCCCTTAGTCTTGCTTCCACTATTCTTTCCCATAACTTCATCGTATGGCTCATCAACTTTATCCCTCTGTAGTTGCCACAACTCTGCACATGTCTCTTGTTCTTAAAAATGAGCATAAACACACTTCTCCACCATTCCTTCGGCATCCTCTTACTCTCTAAAACCTTGTTGAATGTTCTTGTCAGAAAATCTACTGCTACCTTGCCTAGACACTTCCATACCTCCACCGGTATGTCATCAGGACCAACTGCCTTTCCATTCTTCATCCTCTTCAATGTCCTCCTCACTTCACCCTTACTAATCTTTGCTACTTCCTGGTTCTCGACGGTCACCTCTTCTACTCTTTTTTTTTCTCATTTTCCTCATTCATCAGCTCTTCAAAGTACTCTTTCCATCTTCGCAGCACACTTCTCTCATCAGTCAATTCATTTCCCTCTCTGTCCTTAATCACTCTAACTTGCTGCACGTCCTTCCCATCTCTATTTCTCAGCTGTGCCAACCTGTATAAATCATTTTCTCCCTCCTGACTGTCCAACCTGGCATACAAGTCATCATAGGACTTCTGTTTGATCTTTGATACCGCTACTTTCGCCTTACACTGTGCCTCCCTGTACTCCTGTTTACTCTCTTTGGTCTTCTCTATGTCCCAGTTCTTCTCAGCTAACCTCTTCTTTTGTACACACTCCTGCACTTCCTCATTCCACCACCAAGTCTCCTTATCTACTGTCCTTCCAGAGGACACACCAAGTATTCTCCTACCTGTCTCCTTGATCACATTAGCTTTAGCTGTCCAGTCATCTGGAAGCACTTCCTGACCACCCAAAACATGTTTCAACTCTTTCTTGAAGACAACATGACACTCTTCTTTTTTCAACTTCCACCACGTTGTCTTCTGCTCGGTCTTTGCCTTCTTCACCTGTCTTACCCTCAGCATCATTCTGCACACCACCATCCTATGCTGTTATATATATATACACACACACACACACACACACACACACACACCCACACACACACACACACACACACACACACACACACATATGCACACACACAGATCCCTCACTTTCTGCGGTTAATTGGGACAGAGATCCCCAAGCGACCATCGAAATCCGCAAAGTAGGATCACCCCCACCTCCACCCCCCACCCCGACCGACATATATGTACATGTATATCTTCTTCTTCTTCTTCTGTATATAATATCAATAATACATATCCAATGCTAAAAATGCTTAGAATAACAATTTAACATTGAAAAAATAACAGGATGTAAATAAAATATAAATACAGACGCTCTCCAACTCATCAACATTTGTTACGAACAAAGCTGTCCAAAGTGAAGTGAAATTGAAGAACAAGTAGAAATAGAAATGGAATACAATCTACAGAAAGATAGATCATAAATATGAGCATGAACTATCATTAAACATTATCTTGAGGTACACTTAATACTAGCCTCCAGCGGGTTGGCTGTGGCTGCGCAGACGCGTGCACACACAGATGCTAATGTATCCCAATTTGATGGGAGATTTGGGGTTGTTTTTTGTTTTGTGTTGGTTTTGGTTGTTTTTTGAATAATTGGCCTTGTTTTTAGAGAGAGAGAGAGAGAGAGAGAGAGAGAGAGAGAGAGAGAGAGACAGGCGTGTGTGTGTGTGTGTGTGTGTGTGTGTGTGTGTGTGTGTGTGTGTGTGTGTGTGTTAATAAAAATGTTTAATAATGGTTTAATTAATAAATGTTAATAAAATGGTTTAATGGTTTAATAAATAATTTTCTTTTACTTTTAACACATATTTCATGCAAAATTGGTGTACTTTTATCATTTTTAAAGGGTTTATGGGGTTTATCCAGTCCAAAGACTGGAGCCTTGGAACGAATCAGGTGTTTAACATGTAAGATCCGACCCCTACTTACGAAATCCCCGTGTTACGAAAGGGGCTCTGGAACGGATTAATTTCGTAAGTTGGGGCCGACTGTATATATATACATCAAGCTGACTTTGAGAGGTGGGCTATACCCTGGGTCAGTCTATTCCAGGCCAGACCAAACACTGACGAACAACAGAAACACCAATGGGCAATTTAGAGTACAAACTGACCTAAGGAACGTGTCTCTGGACTGTAGGAGAAAACCAGAGTATCAGGAGGAAACCCATGCAAGCACAGAAAGAACAACTAAACTCAGCTCCACAGATAAAGGGCCCAGTAGGCCGCCAGGCTCAAATCTAGAACCTTCTTGTTATGAGATCACACGTTAAGCGCCGCATCACCGTGCCTCCTTCTCAAGGGATCCATTTTTAACAATTATAAAAACTATCCACACGTCAAAACATCAAGTACTAGATCTACTAAACGAGCATTACGCGTTTTACAGAGCTATTATCATATATAAATCTACCACAGTAGAATAAAATTAGAATAAAGTGCCCTGTCTTCTTTATTATGGTCCTAAAGATTTGTGGTCTCCCTTTTTTTTTTTTTTTTTTTTTTCTTTTCTAAAGGACTGCTGGCAGCACAGCTCTAAAGTTCATTTTAAGCTTGCGAGTTCTTCACGATGACAGACTCTTGACACATCCTTTTATGAACAAAGGTGAAGTACTTTGGAATTGGCCAATAAACCATCATCTCAAGCATGGTGGGAGTCTAAAAAATATATACTGGAAATGCCACACACCTGTGACAATACACTCTGGAGTGAGCTCAGCGAGGAAAGCACATCTTGCAAATCATCGCTGTATGACATGAAGTGTGAAGCAGTTAATGGCGGACATTGTTGTGAGTTGAGATGGGAGCAGGATCTTCCTGTAGCAAGATACATTTCTTTTTCTGTTTTACTTCAAGTACATTTTTCGGCAAAATGCTTATCATTATTAGTGGATTGTAGTGCTGTGGTGAACCATGGGAAATTTGAGTGAATTGTCTGGTTAATAGATAAATGAATTCATTGCATGATGAAATGGATTGTGCTTGATCAGGTCGGCAGACGGCTTTATTTAATCTACAGTATAAGCTTTTAAGTGATACCACTTAAAATTAGGGTCGGGCTTGGGGCAAGGGCAGAGTACACCCTGGACAGCTCGCCAGAACATCGCAAGCCTGAGACACTCTGATGGCTGTGCAGCTACTCTTGACTGTTGGAGGAAACCAGAGAACCCAGGTTGATAGCTGCATAAGCACATGGAGAACATATAAACTCCACAGAAGCACCCGAAGACTTGAAACCCGGGACATTTTTGCTGTGAGGCCCACATTCTAACCATTACAGCACCATAACACAACATTGAAATCGGCCTTTAATGTGTATGCAAAGCTTTTATAGTGGTAGATTTCCACATTATTTCATTTTCCAAACCACTTAATCCTATTAATGTCAGTGGGAGGCTGGAGCATCTGACACTTATAGCTGAGTCTGGGTGAAGGCTGGGTACCCCATAAACAGCTTGCCAGACCATGGCAGAGCCAATACACACTCACACAACCTTTCGCACTCACACCTAGAGGAAATTTGAAACAGCCAGTTAGCCTAATGCGCATGTGTTTGGATTGTGGAAGGCAACCGGAGTCCCCGGGACATAATCAATACATGTATGGCGAGCAATAATAATAATAATAATAATAATAATAATATAATAATAAAGTTTCTTTGAGTTGTATGGTGGCACAGTGGTTAGCACGTCTGCCTCTCAACAAGAAAGTCCTGGGTTTGAAGGTCAGATGTTTTGATATGTTTCATGTTCTCATATGCTTGTCTGAGTTTCCTCAGGGTACTCCGGCTTCCTCCTCCTTTTTCTTATTCTTTTGGGTTTTTCCCTTTTTCAGCAGTTGCCACAGTGAATCATCTCGTATGTTTGATTTGGCATAGTTTTTTCAGGTCAGATGCTTTTCCTGACACAACTTTAGCGAGGGACAGAAACATGCTGATGGCTTTGCAGCTACTCTTGTTGAAAGAGTAGACAACAAGTCCAAACCATCTCACCGTCTTGTCTCACAAACTTGTCTCACCGTAGACAGTGAGAGACATGGCTGGCCTTTGATAACCCAGTTAGCTGCACTGTGGAGAGTGGGACTTGAACCCCCAACCTTAGGATCAGCGATCCAGCGCCCTTTACCACCAGGCCACCACTGCTCCGCTACTCCGGTGTCCTCCTACCGTTCAAAATCTATTAGGCTTTTTGGCTATTCCAAATTGCTCCTAGGTATGAATGCGAGTGTGAATGGCAGTGTGTGTTGCCCTGTAATGGTTTGGCTAATATAGGCTCCACACTCCCTGCAAACCTAAATTGAAGGATAAAGTGAATTGGCTTGTTTGTTTTTGATGTAAGGTAGATGCTGTGAGATCTTTTCCTTAAAGAGCTAATCTTGGCTTTTTGAGAGCATTTTCTGCCCAGTATCTAAGTCTGTTTGTTTGCAATTGTGAGTGCAAATTAGTCATACCAGCAAATTATTGCTGTTTTCTAATTCACTCCCCGCAGTCTCGGTGTAATTTTCCACGTGGGAAGTGATCTGGGTATTGACCATTTTATTATGACATTACTTTCACTCATTACCCCAGTTACCTAATTTGTTTATATATATATATATATATATATATAAAACTACTACTCAAATTCTTTGTCAATCAGTGTCAATATATAAATAGTAAAACAAACAAACAAACAAAAAAACACCTGCTGCTATGGATCATGTTCAGGTCTCTTAAGGCGAATGGCTGAACTTTAATTACTTTCACTCTGTATTTTTTACACTCCCCAAGCAAATGACTTAATGAAATTCCGCAGCTATTAATCTTTGAGCTTTACCTCTGAGCTACTATGCCACTAAGCCATGGAGAGAGGTGGGAATGGGACACGACATTTGACTAATTACTCTCATTTGAGAACGATCACTGCTCCAATGTATTTGTGACACGACGCAGAGCAAAAAACGACACAGGAGAAACCCTGACAGGCTTATGACCCTCTCTGCTGCCGAGAATCTAAGAAACTACTAAATATGTCCAATTAAAGCCATAATTGCATGAATTAATTAAACTCCAGGGGAGCAAAGGTGGAATTAAAGAAAGCTGGTGAAATGTCTTCATTAAACCCTCTGGATGGTGGTGGCGGTAGTAGCATGGCAGGTCAGAGCCTCTAAAACAATTAGTTTTGTGACAGATATCATCAATACAGTGTAGAGCATGGGTACAAAAAAACGCAAAAAACGGCGTCTATAGTTGTTTTATATTCAATTCCATGAAGGCTTTATTTTTAAGTCCCATTCTCTTAAGCACACAACACACTCCTAAGCACAGAAACCACAATTTCATGACAATTACGCAGGTGAAAATTAGGGCGTTGCCATTTTCAACCAATTTTGGTTGAAGGTAGGGTACACCCTCACCAGATCACCAGACACTCACAGATCGAACATAGATATAGGACTATTCACAATACTGTACGTTCACAATCAGGAGCGATTAGGAATGTGCCAGACATTTTTCATGTCAATGTGTTTGGACTGTTAGAGGAACCGGAGTTCCCAAAGGAAACCCTCACAAGCACGAGAAGAAGAAAATCCATCATTGAACCCAAAACCATCTTTGCTGTGAGGTGTATGTGCTTCTTCTTTTCCTTTCTGCTGTTCCCTTTTTCTCAGGGGTCGCCACAGCAAATCTATGATTCGCATGTTTGATTTGGCACAGGTTTTTACGACCGATGCCCTTCCTGACACAACCCTTTAGGAAGGGGTGAAAACTGACGATGATGCAGCTCCTCTTTACAAAAGTCAGCAATGTTTTTTTTTTTTTTTTTTTTTTACATGAACCTCTCACCATAGACATTGAGAGATATGGCCGGTCTTTGATAACCCAGTTAGCTGCACTGGGGAGACAGTGAAGACCTTGTGGAGAGTGGGACTCGAACCCCCAACCAGGGTCAGCGATCCAGCACCCTTTACCACCATCTGCCACAAATCACCTTTCCCATTGGAGGTTTGGAGGAGTCTTAATACCATGCTTAGGGGTAACACATTTATGCTCTGACAGACGAAGCTGAGGGTTTCACTCACACTTCCATCCCAATTACTCCTTGATTGATTTTTTTTATCTTGTAAATTTGCACTTGTGTGTGTGTGTGTGTGTGTGTGTGTGTGTGTGTGTGTGTGTGTGTGTGTGTGTGTGTGTGTGTGTGTGTGTGTGTGTGTGTGTGTGCGCATGTTTGTTTTTGCAGATTATTTCAACATGTTGCATAAGTTCATTAATAGCATCTTACTCTTTATGTGCATCATCACTGCGGTTGTATTTCCTTTTGCCCGGCAATAATGGGAAATGAATGCAAAGTTACTGCAAGGATTGATAAGCTATTCAATGTTTAATTATTTTCTGTTTAGTAATTTCTACAATTCTTGTCTGGTTCATGCTGGATTCCAAGCCTAACTGGGAACCATTCCGGATAAGATACATCATGACGACAAATACAAAAATGAAAACCCAAAATGAAAACTCATATGCACTGAGAGGTTACCATATGCACTGATGTGTAACCAGTCCACCTTTTTTGGACATACACAGACACCTGGGAACATGACGAATACATGTGAGACTTCAAAGAGATGGGATCAAACCCTGAGACACAGAGCTGTGAGGTGATTAAGCTCCCTGCTGTGTAACCATGAAATTCAGGAAGAAATAGTTCTTCAGTCTGATATCTTACTTCTCCTGCTGGGATTTTCTTCAAATTAAATAAATAAATAAGGAACTTAGGGGGGCACGGTGTGATGCCAGGGGAGGTGCGTATGACCCTGGGGAACATGTTTATCTGGAATTATGTATGAGAAGTAAGTGTAATTGCACCTCCACTCCACTAGTTGGCAGTGGTGCTTGCATTGTTACGCTATGGTGGAGCGGTTTTTCGCACGAGCAAACAATCTGAAGTGCAGTAAACAACCCCTCAGCAGCACGGTGGCGTAGTGGTTAGCACGACCGCCTCACAGCAAGAAGGCCTGGGTTCGATTACCGGCCTGGGCTTTTCTGTGCAGAATTTGCATGTTCTCCCCATGCTTGTGTGGGTTTCCTCTGAGTACTCCGGTTTCCTCCCACAGCCCAAAAACATGCACAGTAGGTTAATTGGCTGTTCTAAATTTCCTGTAGGTTGGCATCGTGCAAAAGGCAATGGCAAACCACTGCACTATCCTTGCCAAGAGAACCTGCATGAAGATGGTAATCAAGGAGTTAACCTTCATGGCAGGTCACCAAGAGTCGTCCTACGACTCAGAAGGGACCAGACCAGACCAAACAACCCCTCAAGAAACAACATGGAAAATTTTCTAACAGGAACGACGAGAAAGGTGGAGCGAGACGGCGCTATTAAGACATAAATAAGTTGAATGAATTTAAATAAGGATGTATTTTTTTTTTTATTTCGGGCACATTGGTGCACTTTAAATCTTTTCAATTGCAGATTAAAAAAACAATGTTAATGAAGTTTTTCTTTATTTTAAGTTGAACTATATTTCTTTCTTTACTTCTTCTTTTCCTCGGCTGCTGCCTTCAGCGGTCGCCACAGCAAATCATCCGCCTCCATCTCACCCTGTCCTCTGCATCTTCTTCTCTGACTCCAACGACCTTCATGTCTTCCTTAACCACATCCATAAATCTTCTCTTTGGTCTTCCTCTAGGCCTTCTGCCTGGTAGTTCCAACCTCAGCATCCTACTGCCAATATACTCACTATCCCTCCTCTGTACATGTCCAAACCATCTCAATCTAGCGTCTCTGACTTTGTCGCCAAAATGTCTCACATGTGCTGTCCCTCTGATGTACTCATTTCTGATCCTATCCATCCTCGTTACTCCCAAAGAGAACCTTAACATTTTCATCTCTTCTACCTCCAGCTCTGCCTCCTGTTTTTTCCCCAGGGCCACTGTTTCTAAACCATACAACATCGCTGGCCTCATCACCGTCTTGTACACTTTTCCTTTCATGCTTGCTGACTGTCTCCTATCACACATCACACCGGACACTTTTCACCAACCATTCCAACCAGCCTGCACACACTTCTTCACCTCTTTTCCACACTCTCCATTCCTCTAGATTGTTGAGCCTAAGTACTTAAAATCCTCCACCTTCATTATCTCTGCTCCCTGTAACATCACCGTTCCTCCTGGGCCCTTCTCAATCACACACATGTATTCTGATTTTCTGAGGCTAACCTTCATTCCTCTCATTTCCAGGGCATACCTCCACCTCTCGAGATTGTCCTCCACTTGTTCTCTGCTGTCACTACAGATCACGATGTCATCTGCAAACATCATAGTCCATGTAGATTCTTGCCTAGCCTTGTCTGTCAGCCTGTCCATCACCATAGCAAACAAGAATGGGCTCAGAGCTGACCCTTGATGCAGTCCCACCTCCACCTTGAATTCGTTGGTCACGCCGACAGCACACCTCACCACTGTCTTACATCTCTCATACATGTCCTGCACCACTCTAACATACTTCTCTGCCACTCCAGACTTCCTCATGCAATACCACAGTTCTTCTCTTGGCACCCTGTCATATGCTTTTTCCAGATCCTCATAAATCTTTTTTTTTTAATGTTAATAAATATGCAGTGTTATGCGGAGGTGAACTAATAACAATTTTATAGACAAATAATACTATTTATAGTTGCTCACGAGGCATTGGGGGGGGGGGGTGATTTGCTTTTACTTCCAAGGTGGGGCGCCACAGAAAATAATTGAGAAGCACTGCCCTAGATGTATATATGAGTGTGAATAACTGTGTGTGTCTGCGATGGCCTGGTGAGCTGGTCAGGGTGTACCCATCTTCACCTTGCATCGATTGAGGAAGGCTACAGGCTTAATAGGATTACGCTAGTTCAGCAAATGACTTAATAGTGTAGGCACATCGTTAGACAGCTGTGTGACTGTGCTTTTTTGAGAAATCATCAAAAAAGAAACCACTGTTAACGTCTGTCATACTCACAAAATATAAAAAGCGAGACATGATCAGATACACAGAATATACAGAAATTAATTTATATGTTCCAAAGACAGCTACATATTTAACTGTCACAAGGTATCGTCTTTCATTGTCTGACAGTCGGATGAAGTACGCAGTCGATATGCGCCATTGAAAATAAATATAATTAGTGCATTTGTGGTCATTGGCATCAACAGAACATCAGAGTGAG